>OZ004706.1:147695555-148295555 GCA_963924515.1 Vespertilio murinus | reverse complement strand
TCATGAAATCCTACCTAATAAAAGAGTAATATGCAAAGTAAGCATCACTCAGCTCCACAAGCTACACCCACAAGCCAATCAGAGAGTGTATGCAAATTAACCCCAACCAAGATGGCTGCGGCCACAGAGGCTTGGGTTTCTCTGGCAACGGAAGAAGCAGAAGAAACCAAGCTTTCCGCCTACCCTCCCAGGCCTAAGCCTCCACTCCAGGCTACAAAGTTTCAATTATAGAAGATGCATAAGTCCCAAACATAAATGGCTGTGCTATGGAGCAAGCAGGGGGCTGGGCTCCACTCCAGGCTATAAAGCTTCAATTGTAGAAGGTAAATAAATTCCAGATACCAGGGTCTCTGCTTGGGTCCCCGGAGGGGCATGGCTGGCCTACAAACCACCGGCCCCTCGCCCAGGCCGCCCCACACCCCAAGGGAACCCCCACCCTGATCTGGGACACCCTTCAGGGCAAACCAGCTGGCACCCACCCATACACCAGGCCACTATCCTACCTAATTAAAGAGTAATATACAGATTGACCATCACTCCAACACACAAGATCAAGATAGCTTCCCCCATGTGGTCAAAGATCCTGCCCCCATGTGGACACAAGATGGCCACCACAAGATGGCCAGCAGGGGAGGGCAGTTGGGAGGCACCAGGCCTGCAAGGGAGGGCAGTTGGAACCGATCAACCCTGCAGGGGCGGGCAATTAGGGGTGACCAGGCTGGCAGAGGATCCCTGGGGGCAAACAGGCTGGCAGGGGAGCAGTTAGACTGGCATGGGAGTGGCTAGGGGGTGATCAGGCTGGCAAGCTGTTAGGGGCAATCAGGAAGGCAGACAGGTAAGCAGTTGGGAGCCAGTTGAGGGGTCCCAGATTGGAGAGGGTGCAGTCTGGGCTGAGGGACAACCCCCTGATAACCCCCGTCCACCAGGCATCTAGTGGGAATTATAATAGTATTTACTCCACGAGTTCTTCTAAGGCCTCAGCGATGATGCCTACAGAAGAGACTGGAACACAGCCCAGCAAAGCAAATGCTCAGTAAGTATTGATCACTATCCCCACCGAGGCCAAGCTGCTCGGGGAAGGGGCACTGCCTCTTTCTTGATGGCATCTGTCCCTTTAATGCCCGCCAAGCGCAGTACCTGGCACTTCCTCTCACTCCACGGCTGCCAGGCACTGAGGGTGACAGTGCAGGAGGCAGTGAGCACACCGCTCATGGCATTCCCAAGACCTGTGGGAGGGGCCTCCCCCCAAAATGCCAGGAATGTCCTCTGTGAGTCCGTGAGGGGGCAAGGATCAAGAGTGACCAGGGGTCTGGTCCCTGCTGGCTTTCTACTTCACCCGGAGATGGTCGAGCAGGGAAGGCTCCCACGGGGGGGCTGGTCCTGGGTGTGAATCCAGCCCTGCTGCTGTAGGCCCCGGCTTGGCAGATCCCCCAGACACTCGCCAGGCCCTCCCAGGAGGGGCTGGCACCAGGTCAAGGACGAGTTCCAGAATCCTGGGCCACCCACATGTGGCGACAGTAACTGCTTGTGGCTCCCTGAGGCTTGTCATCAAGGAACAGCATGTTGCCCTCCAGGGTGCCTGGCGGTGGTGGCAGCTGCTTGGCAGTTCCCGTCCGGAGCTCCGGGGAAGGAGCAGAGGGACGGGGCGGGAGGAGCCGAGTCCTCGGCGGAGGACCACGAGCCCAGCCAGGCCGCTGACCCGGAAGAGACCAAGCACAGCAGAGAAGCAACAGGCGGGGCTGGAAGGACACGGGCTGTGGAGACGGGCGGCTTCACTCCTCTCCATCTCTGGCGCCTCGTCCACAAAATGACCTTCCATCCATCTCGCACGGAGGGCGTGAGAAACAGCAGGACCCATGTGCAGGGCCTGGCACACAGTAGGTGCTCCCTGACCGGAGCCATCACTCTTATCGGCACAGTAGGGGTGCCATAAATAGAGCCGTCATTCTCAGGGTGAGAGGGTACTTAGAGAGAGAGAGAGAGGGAGGGATGGTGGCCTGTTTTGGTTGGGAAGTTCTTTTTTTTTTTTTTTTTTTTAAATATATTTTATTGATATTTTACAGAGAGGAAGGGAGAGAGATAGAGAGCTAGAAACGTCGATGAGAGAGAAACATCGGCCAGCTGCCTCTTGCACACCCCCTATCGGGGATATGCCCGCAACCAGTGTACATGCCCTTGACCGGAATCGAACCCGGGACCTTTCAGTCCGCAGACGGACGCTCTACCACTGAGCCAAACCGGTTTTGGCGGGAAGTTCTTATTGAAGTGTGATACACATAAAGAAGTGGCTGAAACCGGTTTGGCTCAGTGGATAGAGCGTTGGTCTGTGGACTGAAAGGTCCCGGGTTCGATTCTGATCAAGAGTATGTACCTTGGTTGCGGGCACATCCCCAGTAGGGGGCGTGCAAGAGGCAACTGATCAATGACTCTCTCGCTGATGTTTCTAACTCTCTATCCCTCTCCCTTCCTCTCTGTAAAAAATCAATAAAATATATTTAAAAAAAAAAAAGAAGTGCCCATATCCTCAGCAAGATGCAATCCCACAGAGTGAATCCACATGTGTGACCAGCACACGTCATCAAGTAACAAAACGTGACCAACACCCCGGAAACCCACTCCCTGCTCCCTTCCCGTTCTCTGCGCGGAGAAGCACGGAGCCAGCATCGAAGGCCCGTTTCTGTGCTTTATGTAGGCGGAGGGGATGGCGGGCCCTCTTCTGTGTCCGCCCCTCGGCCCAGCCCGGTGGGGGTACAGCACGCGCCCACGCTGCTGCAAGGGCTGGGATCCCGCGGCTTCGCCTGGCTCTGCAGTGCTTCACTGTGTAAACATAGTCCGACTTATTTCTTCATTCTACTGCGGGTGGTGCCGTGAATGTTCTCATCGATTTTTTTAATTTGATGGATTTAGGGTGGAACTGCTGGGTCAGAGGTCATCCAAACTTACAAGGTTAGGAGGTACTTACCTCACAGCTTCCAGAGTGTGTGCTACCATACACGCCACCCGCCCAGGGTCCCCTTACACTAAGGTGACCAGACTTTAACATTGGTAAAGCGGGACACCATTGACAGGGGTGGGGGGGGGAGTGGTTCTTGAATAAAAATTTGGTCTATATGGAGCAACAAATATTTTATTTAAAAAAATATTTTATTGATATTTTACAGAGAGGAAGGGAGAGAAATAGAGAGCTAGAAACGTCGATGAGAGAGAAACATCGACCAGCTGCCTCTTACACACCCCCCACCGGGGATGTGCCTGCAACCAATATACATGCCCATGACCGGAATCGAACCCGGGACCCTTCAGTCCGCAGACCGACGCTCTACCACTGAGCCAAACCGGTTTCGGCGTAACAAATATTTTCATAGAATGCAAAAATAGCATTGTAATACTTTTTTAAAATTTCAACATAAGTACAATTTGCAAATATAATAAATAAAAAATATGTATAGTATTATTTTATCCTTTGTCATATTTCTCATTTGAGTGAATTTTTAAAAATAGATTGCTGTCGTTTAAAAGGTCATGAAATTTTTCACAAGAATTTGTTAAATTATATTTCACACATAAAATGGCTTTCAAAGTCTCAACACTTAATTGTGATTTTTCTGATGCCCACACTTTATTTACCATAGAAAAAACGCGTTCAGTCTCGGCATTAGTTCCTGGTAAGGACAATGCGTATTCCACAATTCTAACAACTGATCAACAATGTGAACTTTGATAAGCAGTTCTCGATAATCAGTTCTCAACAATTAGTTGTTATTATTGCAGTTTAACATTATAAAATTAACAAAAATAATATAAAACTCATATCCTGGCTACATAGCCACATGGCTGCCGAAAACCGTATATTCCCTTCCCGTTCTCCCAGTTTCCTAGCTTGTCGTGCATTCTTTCCAAAAATTGGGACTTTTTAAAAATGCCGCGGGACAAATTGTTAAAAACCGGGACTGTCCTGCCGAAAGCGGGACGTCTGGTCACCTTACCTTACACCCCTGTGCCCACTTGGGGTTGTCACTGTTTCTCATTTTAGTCATTAGAGGTGCTTTTCACTGTGGGTTTAGTTTGCATCTCTGGTGTATAATGGGGAGGAGCTCCTCTTCCTATCTTTATTGGACCTTTGGGTGTGAACGTAATTGCCTAATTTCTGTCCCTGATGGGGCTCCTCTAGAGAACTGATCCACAGAATTGCCAATTAAAACAAAACGTACTACCACCTGTGACAGACAGTGAGCCCGATTCAAGCTGGCCCAGCCACGTTCCACGGCTCCAGGTCCCCACAGGGCCCGCCCTCTGCCAGGGAGGGGCGCTGGCGGGAGGCTGGGCAGGCAGACCAGAGCCATGCATGCCCTGGTGCTGCTGCCGCCGCTGCTTCTCCTGATGAGCTCAGGGGGTCAAGATATTCGTTTCTCCTGGGGTGGCCATCGCAGAGGCCCAGGCCCAGGCCCAGCTTTGTGGTGTGAAGGGACAGACGCGTCTGGCCAGCACATGGACCAGGCTGAGGGATGTGGCCCCGGGGCGGCAGGCAGGACAGTGGCTTCCGGGCTCCCCAGGTTCCTGACCGAGCAGAGATGGCAGAGCTCTTGGCAGGACAGTCCTGCCACACCTGTCTCCATCGGCTCCACCAGCCCAGCCCGCCCAGGGACTGTGTAAAGTCCTGACTCCCTGCATTAATTTCCGTTCTGCTTAAAATAGCTGGACTGATTGCTATACCTCCAATTAAACCCTGACTGACACGTTGTGATATACTGATGCCGCCATTTTGTGTATGTGTGGGGAATATCTATAATAATAAAAGTGTAATATGCTAATTAGACCGGACGTTCTTCCGGATGAACTTATGGCCAAAAGGGGGGGGGGGGGGAAGGAGGAGGCAGAGAAAAAGGCAGCAAAAGCCGTGGTGGGGGGCTGAGCCCCTTGCACAACTTTTGTGCATTAGGCCTCTAATAAATATATCTATCCTCAAAAGGGGAAGACCATACTTCTAAAATAAAAGGATAATTTCTTAAAATTTTATTAAACCAGTCCCATGAAAAGCCCATTTCCATTTCTCATTTTGCTAGTAGAAATTTCAACACAGGATACGGCACATCCAGGAGAATGGCTAAAACAAACTAATGGGCTCTGAAGGAAGACGTGCGCTTAGAAGAGGAATCAAAAGAGAAAGCACAGAGTGGCCCCTAAATGGGGCGTGAGGACGCCGTGCACTGCCGCTTACCGACATTAAGCCACCATGCTGGGAGTGGCGTGACCCTGCACCGCGTCTACGGAGCGCATTCAAATGCCACAGACAGCATCATTCCACCGCTCCTTCACCTGACCCCCAGCCAAGGGCCAGGGAGAGCTCTGATGAGGCAGCCTTCGGGGCAGGTGCAGGGCCGGGAAATAGTGTGAGTGCTCATTAGAACAACGCATGCGAAGAGGTATCTGCATTTGGATGGTGAGGGCAGGGTTCAGGAGAAACAGCTGGAGTGGGGAGCTGTCCCAGAGGCCAGGCAGGCAGTCTGAGGAGGGGGTGGGTGGCGATGGAGGGGAGAGGGTGGGGGGAGGGCTTGCTGGGGACTGGGGACCCAGGAGGGTCTTTGCTCAGCGGCAGCTCCATGGTTGCAAGGTCTCAGTGAGGAAGCCTGGCTGGGCAAGGGCATCTCCAGGCTAAGGGGCTGTGGCAGCGGCAACAGTCGGTGGTGTGTGTGAGTGTGAGTGTGTGTGTGTGTGTATGTGTGTGTGTGTGTGTGTTTGGCGGGGGTGGGGGGGTGGGGGGATAAGGTGGTGGGTAGTAGAGTCCAGCTGGTAGGGACAGGGAGAGGGAGGATGGCAATGGAACTCTAGCGATGGAAGTGCCTCGGTCCCCTCTGGCCCAGCAATGTGAGGTGATGAGCCCTTTTTCTCTCTGTCTCTCTCTTTCTCCTCCTCCTTCTCCTCCTCCTCCTCCTCCTCCTCCTCCTCCTCCTCCTCCTCCTTCTTCTTCTTCTTCTTCTTCTTCTTCTTCTTCTTCTTCTTCTTCTTCTTCTTCTTCTTTCTCTCTCTCTCTCTCTCTCTCTCTCTCTCTCTCTCTCTCTCTCTCTGTATAGTGGAAATGTCCAAATAGACACAAAACTACCTATCATCCCCCCAGTGACAATGATGATCACTTCATCAGCCCAGTGGTGTTTAAGCTGTGTTAGCATCTATCCTCTGCCCAAACACAATTTTATGCATGTGTAGCTGAATGAGATTATGGCATACTTACCCTGTTTTCCAGAAAATAAGACAGTGTCTTATATTAAATTTTGCTCCCAGGGATGCGCTAGGTCTTATTTTCAGGGGATGTATTATGTTTCCATGAAGTAGGTCTCATTTTTGGAGGATGTCTTATTTTCGGGGAAACATGGTACTTATGTTTTCCTCCTTATTCCTTTACCCCATTCAAGCAATGCCCGGGAGAACTCACAGGGTTTGCCGGGGAGGTAAAAGATGGGGAAGGATTTGCATTCCTTCACTAGGGCTGCAAACGAAACACCAGGAGCTGAGTGGCTCACACACAGAAAGGTTGTCTGCCAGTTCTGAGGGCTGGCGGTCTGAGGCCCAGGTGTCAGCAGGGCTGGTTCTTTCGGAGGCTGTGAGGGAAGGCCCAGTCCCGCTCTCTTCTCTGCTTCTCGATGCCTGTCTACCCCCCCAGCCCCGTCTCTTCACATCGTCTTCCTCTGTGCCTGTCTGTGTCCACACTTCTTCTACCGACACCAGTCCTTTGGATGGGGGCCCACCCGCATTTAACTTGGTTATCTCTGTAAAGAGTCTCTCTCCAAATAAGGCCACAGTGGGAGGTGGGAGGAGTTAGAATTCCAACTTGTCGTTTTGGTGGGACACAAGTCAATCCAGAACTGGGACTCACTGGCATAGCCGGAATGAACTCTTTAAAGAAACACAAAAGGAAATCTACCCCTCACCCCCCACCCTCCCCCTCCCAGGCTAGGAAGGGTTTCCCCAGGACAGAGAGAGGTTGGGCTTAGGAACGGGGACTTGGAAAGAGGAAAAGTAAGGCAGAGGGGACATCGGTCAGCTCCCAAAGACACCTGTGGCCCAAGATGGGCCAGAATCAGCAGAGACAGCGGGACCCACAGGCACACACACCTGTGTCCCTGAAGTGAGGCGTTATCTGAAAAGGGCACTCTGGGAGTATTCAGGCCAATATTTCATCCAGCTCCTGGGAAGGGGTCCTGGGAGTCAGAAAACAAGTTCGAAATTTAGAAAATGGAGGAACTGATATTTTCTGTCCCTCCCAAGTTTGACAACTGAGAGTTATATCAGCCAAACATAAAGCAGATAAAAGCAGGACTGTTCTAGGTGGAGCTTCCTGCCCACTCCCCCCACCCCCACCCTCCCACCCCCGAACCTTGGCTCCCTCACTCCTTGCGGCATCCCAAGGCAATCCAGGAGGTTCAGGGTTCCGGGAAACTCAGTTTGAAAACACTTAGGGTTCACCCTCCCCCTTATTGAGCACAGGAGGGCACAGAGGCTGGGAGAGGAAAGACATGGCTGTGGGGTGGGGTGGGGCACACCCCTGCTAGCAGCAGAGCCAGACCTGAACCCAGGTCTCCTGGTTTCCACCACACACTTCCCGGCGGCTTCCTCAGAGAATTCCCAGGCAGACAGCGGGGCCCCTGCGCGACCGGAAGTGGTCCCGGAGCCACTGGCTGGGACCTTGTCAGGTTTTGGTTTGAGCCCTTCCAACAGGTGTGTAGTGGCCCGAGTTCCTTCCACACGTGCCTGCCCATCTTTGAGGACACTTTCTAGCCTGGTGAGGCGCTCCAGGTTCACCTCGTCCTGTCCGTGTCCCACAGAATTATCTCTGAGTAAGCTGTTAATCCCCGGCTCTGGTCCAGTTTGACTAGCAGTTTCACGAGAAGAGGATTTGGGACACTATGACGGGTTAGGGGGTGAAGCATAAAAAAAAGCACTTCCCTAGTGCACATTGGTTGCTCTGCAGCCAGATCATTCCCAGACACTTGCGTGATTCCCGGGTGCAGAAATGGCCGAGGCCTTCCCCCTTGAATTTGTCTTCAGCACCTTTTATTACATTCCTCCTCGCTCCAACGCGTTCGATTGTTCTCTGTAATTAACCCTCACCCACAGGGGTGGCAGCAAGCAGGAAATGAGAAGCCGAGGTTGGACATCGGATCGGTTGGGTTTGAAGGCATCAGGGGTCCGGTTGTCACCAGGAGATAGTATTCTGGAAGTCCATGTCCCACAATGACAATCGTTGTCGCCTACAGTGAAGGTAAGGCTTTGGAGGACCGAGCGGCTGCTGAGGTACAACACCGTGGTGAGAATAAGGACTATGAGACCTGAGGAGTGGGCTGGCTGCTTCAGACTACACCGAGTATTTAAGGAAAGAAACAACCTAAGAGGGTTTTTCTTCCTTTTTTTTTTTCCTTTTTAAATGGCATTAATATAGTGTCAGATGGTCACTAGACTTAACTTAGTGATCACTTCATAAACTCTATAAATATCTACTCACTACGTTTTACACCTGAAACGAATATAATATTGTATGTCAACTAAAATAGAAAAAAAATGTTTTAAAAATTACTTTGTTGCCCAGACAGCATGGCTCAGTGGTTGAGCGTCGACCTATGAACTGGAGGTCACAGTTTGATCCCCAGTGTGGGGCATGTGGGAGGCAGCTGATCGATGATCCTCTCTCATCATTGATGTTTCTCTCTCTCTCTCCCTCCACCAAATCAATAAAAATATATTTTAAAATAATAATAAATAGCTTTAATGTCAATTTAGCTAAGTATATTGACATACAATAAATGGCATGCATTTAAAATGTATAATTTCATGTTTTGACACACACACACACACACACACACACGCACGCACACACACACATACACACACCTGTGACACCATCACAAGACCATGTACATCCATTACTGACCAGTGTCCTTGTGTCCCTTTGTAATCAATCCTTATTCCTCTTCCTTGCCTCTTGTTATTCCCAGGTAACCACAGATCTGCTTTCTTCCACTATGGGTTAATTTGCATTTTCTAGAATTTAAAAAATATATATTTTATTGATATTTTACAGAGAGGAAGGGAGAGAGATAGAGAGCTAGAAATGTCAATGAGAGAGAAACATTGACCAGCTGCCTCTTGCACACCCCCTACTGGGGATGTGCCCGCAACCAATGTGCATGCCCTTGACTGGAATCGAACCCGGGACCTTCCAGTCCACAGACCGATGTTCTACCACTGAGCCAAACCAGTTTTGGCAGGTTATTTTCTAGAATTTTTAATAAATGGAAGCATACAGTATATACTCACTTTTAATTAATTAAAAAACTTTTGTAGGGAGAGGAAAAGAGAGAAACATCGATGTGGGAGAGAAGCATCAACCGGCTGCTTCCTGCATGCCCCCTACTGGGGATCAAGCCTGCAACCTTGGCATGTAACGTGACCAGGAACAGACCCTCTGGTGTATGGGACCATGTTCAACCAACTGAGCCACACTGGCCAGAGCTATTCTCACTTTTGTCTGGCAGTATAACCACAGAATATAAATTATCCTCAGGATAATTATTACAATCTGTTTGAGGTTTATTCGTGATGTTGAATGTGTCAATAGTTCATCCCCTTTTACTGAGTAGTATTCTGTTGCATGGATATACAAACACTTATCTATTCACTTGTTGATGGATATTTGGATTGTTTCTAGTTATAAGCAAAGCTACATTGAACATTAATGGACAAGTCCTGTGAGGAAATACGGTTATAGGCTTTCATTTTTCTTGGGTAAACACCTAGGAGTTTGGTGTTTGGATGAAATTGGATGGATCACAGAGTACGGGTAACTTTTTAAGAAACTGCCTGGCCGAAACCGGTTTGGCTCAGTGGATAGAGCATTGGCCTGCGGATTCAAAGGTCCCAGGTTCGATTCCGGTCAAGGGCATGTACCTTGGTTGCAGGCACATCCCCAGTAGGGGGTGTGCAAGAAGCAGCTAATCGATGCTTCTCTTTCATCGATGTTTCTAACTCTCTGTCCCTCTCTCTTCCTCTCTGTAAAAAATCAATAAAATATATTTTAAAAATAAAAATAAAATAAAAATAAAGTATATATAAAAGAAAGAAAGAAATGGCCTGGCCGTCTCCCTGTGGTTATACTGCCTCACATCCCACCAGCAGTGGGGGCTGCAGTTGCTCCGTTTCCTGTTTGACACTTGGTGTAATTGCTCTTCAATTGTAGCCATCTAGTAGGTCTACAGAGGTATCTCGTGATTTTAATTTGCTTTTTCCTGATGCTGAATGATGCCGAAGATCCTCTCGTGTCCTTATGTGTTATCTATATATTTTCGCCTATTTTTGATTATGTGTCTGTTCAAATCTCTTGCCCATTTTTATTGGGTTGTTTTCTCATTACTGAGTTTAGAGTTCTCTTAGATGCTACATCCACATCCTTTATCACATGGGTTATTTGCAAATAATTCCTCCCAGCTGTGGCTTGTATTTTCATTCATTTAACAGTGTCTTTTGAGGAGTTCTTAATTTTGATGAAGTCCAATTTTTTTCTTTTTTAAAAAAATATATCTTATTGATTTTTTACAGAGAGGAAGGAAGAGAGATACAGAGCTAGAAACGTCGACAAGAGAGAAACATCGACCAGCTGCTTCTTGCACACCCTCTACCGGGGATGTGCCCGCAGCCAAGGTACATGCCCCTGACCGGAATCGAACCCGGGACTCTTCAGTCTGCAGGCTGATGCTCTATCCACTGAGCTAAACCGGTTTCGGCGATGAAGTCCAATTTAATAAAAGCATTTAAAAATAATATTTTTACTTTTAGTGTTATATCAAAGAAATCATTGTGGCTTTGAGTCACAAAAGCTTTCTCCCGTGTACTTTTCTTGTCAGTCTTAAGTCTTATATTTAGGTCTATGATACACTTTGAGTTAATTGTTGCTGTGTGTGGTGTGAGGCTGGGGTTGTCAAACTCTTTTAAAGGATCAGATTGTGAAGACTTTAGGCTTTGAAAGCTATCCAATGTTGGCAACTACTCCACTCTTGTCTTGTAGAGCAAAAGCAGGCTAAGGCAATAAATAAATGAGTGTGCCTGTTTCAACAAAACTTTATTTATAAAAACAGGCAGTGGGCACATTTGGCCCACTGAGCAGTTTGCTGACTCCTTCTTTACATCTCCAAACACCACTAAACCTCCCTTGGCAACAGAAACAGCCCCATCCATCCCCATCTGTCCAGTCTAGTCCCACCTTGCTCAAAAATCCTGTGACTTCGTCTGAGGTAAGTATCTTGAAAAAAGGAATGAGAATTTTCTCATGCCTCACTCCTACCTGCTTGTCTGCCCCCAGAGGACCACGCACAAAGCCTCCCTCAGGAAGAGGGGTCCACATGCCAGAACCTCAGGCGGACAAAGCAACCTGTTAGGTCATTCAACTTCTTCATATTCTCTGCTTGCTTGGGGTTGACGAGAAAGGATCAAGAAGGTTAGGTCAAATTCTGCCCCTAAGGCTGCAAGATATTGGTCAAGTCACTGTACTTCTTCCTTCCTCTGCATCCCCATCTGTTGCGAGAGAAAGAAAAAAAAAAGATTTCTCCCACCACGCTCAATGTCACTGAGTAGATAAGATTAGGACAGGACATTTCTTACCCCTCTGGTTTGCTCTCTACCAGGCCATTCCAAAGCTGCCTTCTCCTTGAATCATTTTTAAAAACTGCTTTTTTTAAAGAAAGCACTATACAAATGCAAGGTATTGCTACCATTTTCTCTTTTTAAGTAATTCTAGAAAGCCCTGCCCGAGGATTTCACAATCTGTCCCTGTCTCTTGGTGCCTCTGCCGGTTGCCAGGGAGAGAGATTATCCCGGCTTGGGGAAGGAAGGTCAGCCAGCCCCAGCACGATCTCTAACACAGCGCGGCTTGCCAGCCCACAGATTCAAAGCCGGTGACACAGAGACTGGACAAGACCACTCCAAGGCCAAACCGTGTGGCCGCTGAGAAGAGAACACTCCGCGCCACTCGAGCGTCTCCCAGGCCTCTAATCACCACCCACGCCCGCAGGAGGGCACAGGCAGGCTGCGGGCGCTCAGAGTCCCCACAGCGGGGCTGTCTTTGAGAACAGAGCCGGATCTGGCGGGCCCCGGGGGCCCTGCTTTGAACACTGCAGAGATGAAAGGGCAGATCTCCCAGACTACAGGGGAGCTGGTACACATCCCCGCACGGACATAAAAGTGTGCATCGCCCGTCGTTTATAAATGTATGCAAGAGCCCGAGACCCAGCCGTGGGCCTCCTTCCATGCTCACCTCTTAAATGAACATCTGAATTTCTAAAGAAGTAATTTGTTAAATCGCTATGATTAAGAACGACTCCCGTTTTATGTAAGGGTGAATAATTTAAAAAGATTTCACACCATTGTCTAGGTCCTCCGGTTGTGAAGTGGGGTAGCTGAGCACTGCTCTCCTCCCAGTTCAGAGAGGCGAAGCCACGGGTGACTTGTTCCACACCCCGTAGCTAGAAAGGGGGAGAGCTGGTGTGGCGCCTCTGGTACTCCGACCCCAAGCCTGGGGCTCTTCCCCTCAGTCTTTCTCTGGGTTGAGTGGAAAGACTCTTACCAGGTGGGACGCCTTAGGAAGGAGGCACAGAGGAGCTGACTGATGATGCAGGATACCAGCTCAGCGGTCCTGCCTACCAACGCGGAGCAGGACAGCTCTTAGGGGCAGATCGCCCTTCCCGGCCCCCCTCTTACCTGACCACATTGTTCCAGGCTTATAGGTGAGTATTGTGTTTTCCTTACAAAAGGATTTGCCAGAGAGAGCTTTGAATAGTAATCTCCCCAAGGGCCCCTAAAATAGGGTTGAAACCATAAAAAATGATATAGAAACACCATTCGGGGAGACATCAGTGTGTGGTACAAGGGCCATATACAGTCAGTTGCAGGTGCAGATAGACAGCCACTGGGGTCAGGTAAGACAAGGGGTGGGAGAAAGTGGCTTCTGAAGAGTATGGGTGTGCTGGTCTCTGACTCTCTCGCCTATGCTCAGTAGAGAGGCCAGGGGCTCAGTGTGTGTGTGTGTGTGTGTGTGTGTGTGTGTGTGTGTACACGTGGGAGGGGTATGTACCTGGTGGGGAAAGCCTGGCTCTAACTACCGAAGCCGACGTTCAGTGATGCCGTCTTCCAAGAAGGTTGCCTTTGACTTTTTCTAATGAAAAATTAATAGGCGCTTGCTCGCCGCCGCCTTTAGTTACGTTGGCTGGGGACGAGCGCCTGCCCACCGCATGGCTCTGCTGTCTTCTCGCCGATCTGCTCTCAGCGGAGCCCCTTGGCCTGGGAGGGGAGATGGCGCCCTTTTGGCTGGGCAGCTGAAGGGGCACAGACGTGGTCGTGGGGTGAAGACTGTGCCACGTTCTCTGCTAACGGGCGCCCCGCCCCCGCCATCGCTCGCCTGCTGGAGCAGCTGAAGCCAGCGCACCTTGGCAGAGCGAGGATCAGGACCCTGCACCTGTGGGCGGAGCACCCCAAAGGGCCGCGGGGATCCTGAAAGAGGGCCACACAGCCCCGGCTGCAGGCACAGCAAGCATGCTCCCTCCACAAACACAGAACCCTTTCTCTAACATGGGAAGATGCGATTGGGATTTAAAAAGTATTGGCCCATTTAAACCAATTACTAAATGCATAATAGCTTTTTTGCCATTATGTATTTTCTTTTTTTAAATATATTTTATTGATTTCTTTACAGGGAGGAAGGGAGAGAGATATAGAGCTAGAAACATCAATAAGAGAGAAACATTGACCAGCTGCCTCTTGCACACCCCCTACCGGGGATGTGCCACAATCAATGTACATGCCCTTGACCGGAATCGAACCTGGGACCCTTCAGTCCGCAGACTGACGCTCTACCACTGAGCCAAACCGGTTTCGGCTATTTTCTTAACTGAAGGTACCTATGTACCATGTTGGGACCCTTGAAAAAATTTCACCTTAGAAATGGGCCGTCACACCGTAAAAGACCAGGGACTTAAAACTAGGCTATGCCTCCTCTCCCTGAAAAGCGGGGTTCCCGAAGGGATGTCTCTCTGGACCCTACCTTCCCCCCACTTTTCAACATCTCCCTTGAGATATAATTTACATTGAGTAAAGTTTATCCATTTAAAGCGTGTAGCTCAATAGTTTTTAGTATAATTACAGAGTTGTGGAACCATCCCCACAATCTTAGAACTGCTTTCACCACTCCATGGTCAACAGGTACTCCCATCCCCATCCCCATCCCCATGCAGTTACTGATCGTTTTTGTGGTTGTTTCTATAGATTTGCTCTTTGGAGCATTCCCTACAAATAGAATCAAGTGGCTAGAGGAATGTTTTGAATTCTCACAACTCCATCCAGTCTGTGTATATCTATCTCCTGTGCCTACAGTAAGGTCCCTCTCACCCCCCCCCCAAGCCTGTCTCGCCCCCTCCTCCCAGTGGACAGGAATGTGTTTCTGCTCTTCGTTCACAGCCTTGGGTTTGCAGTGTTCATGAAGCAATAGGCAGGCGCTGCGTGGACCACCTCCGCTGATGCCGTGCTGGTCTCCTGCTTGTTCTGCGAGCTCCTCACCTCTGACGTGGCGGTGGCCTCCTGCTGGCATGCTTCTCGGGTGCCCACCACAGCTTATGTGTGTTGAAAGAATAAATGACCCGTGGGGACGCTCCCAGACTTTTAGAAAGAAAGTATCCTGGAGAAAGTGCAGGAAAGCAAGCAACATCAAGGAACAAAGACAAAGCGTGGAATGTGGGGATTAGAGTCCAGCCCGCCCATCGGGTGGGTTCTTGCGGTCTTGTGTTGTGCTAATGACCAGAGGGCATGAAAGGGCCCAGGTCGCAAAGGGTCTCCCACTTACTTCCAGCAACAATCAAGAACATATTAGTCACCCCTTCAGCTGAAGGCGTTAGCCGCCTCCATTAAAATGCAAATGTCAGCACCTGGGAGAGTGGCAGCTCCAGCTATTATCAGCCATCTCCACATCAGTTACAATCTGAGCTCTTTTTGGAGACTGTATTTCCTGTTCTCAGAGGCCCAGAGGTTTGGTGGTGAGTGTAGACGAGTCTGGGAAAATCTAGGGACAGGTTCCCGATGGCCAGCTGCGAATTTCTTAGCATCTTTGATTTCCAAGCCAAGGAAGCCAGAGGTTACGAGTAAGAGTGCTGGCCTGGCTGGTATGGCTCAGGGGTTGAGCGTCCACCTATAAATCAGGAGGTCAGGGCACATTCTCAGGTTTCAGGCTCCATCCCCAGTGGGGGCGTGCAGGAGGCAGCTGGTCAATGTTGCTCTCTCATCGGTGTTTCTGTCTCTCTATCCCTCACCCTTCCTCTCTTTCTAAACTCAATGAAAACATACTTTTAATAAAACAAAACAAAACAAAACAAAAAGAGTAAGAGGGCTGTAGTCCTTGGTTTCTCCTCAGAGCTCCTGGTGGGGGGTGGGCTAGAGTGGAGGAACACTCCCAGGGACTTCCGCCACCTTACCCCGATGGCTAACACACCGGCCCCAAGCCTCGGTGGGTGGCCTGCTCTCCTGACACTCAGCGCTCCACCCTGTTAGCTCCTTTCTGACTTGGGGATAACAATAAGTTCACCTCTCTTAGGAAAGGTTGATCATCTAGTGTGAAGCCAGGGGCTTGCCCTTAAAGTGCAAATGTCCAGAAAAGGCTGACACGTTTTTGGGAATGGGTGGTTCTTTAAGATTCCTTCACCTTCCAGAGAAGGGTTCTCAGGATTAAGTTCATTTTCGACCCCCAGTTGCCAACCGGCTTTCATGTCCGCCCTCCTCCCACTCCAGCCCTTTTCTGGCTCTGTTGGCCTTGGGAAGTGCTCAGTGGTCCCAAGTGTTCTCTCCTGCCATTCCCTAATGCAGCCGTGGGCAAACTAAGGCCCACGGGCCAGATCCGGCCAGTTTGGCTGTTCTATCCAGCCTGCGGAGGGTTTAATTTGAAAGGCTTTTGTACCTTTCCTTTGTTAGGCAATTTTATTTTGCCTTTGCCATCTTCAATATAAGGTATGTTATTGTGCTATGATTCCTCCATTTTTTGAAGTTTCAAATTATAATAATTAGTGTTTACATTCTTCTTGTTAAAATGTTTGAAATGAATAAAACTATTGAAATAAAAAAAAGACCGTATCCTTTTATGTAATGATGTTTACTTTGAATTTATATTAGTTCACACAAACACTCCATCCATGCTTTTGTTCCGGCCCTCTGGTCCAGTTTAAGAACCTATTGTGGCCCTCTAGTCAAAAAGTTTGCCCACCCCTGCCCTAACTCGTCCAAGCATAAGGAGCCATTCTCCTGGGGCCTCCGACCGACCGTGCATCAGTGGGGGATGCCTGCTGATGAGCGCCTTCATACCGACTCAATAATGACTGATAAGTCCTTTAACCCCCAGGAGTATCTGGATTTATTTTATTGAGCTATAGTTTACGTCTAGTAAAGTTCACCCAGTAGTCAAGGCGATGCTATGCTTTTTAGTGTATTTACTGAGTTGTGCAATCACCATCATGATTTAACCTTTAGAACATTTTCAGGACCCCAAAAGGAAAGCCCATTTGGCCATCACCCTCCACTCCTCTCATGGCCACGTGGACCACCCTGCACACTGGCTTTGCTGCTAGCTCTGCCAAATCACCAGCTTCACCTTTTCCAGGACTGGTTTAAGGGAAACGGGACTTTGCAAATCCAGAGATGTAACTCTGCTGCCAGAGAAATCAATGGGTCCAATTTCCCCGACACTAGTGGGAGTGGGGTTCTTATGAGATCTTGAGAAAATGAATTTTCTAAGACTTACATGGGAGAGTGAGTGGCTTTTATTGGCGTGATATTATATTCCTCGGGTTGTAAAGTCCCATTATCCTTATACCAGTTCTTGAAAATATGTAGCTGCCAAAAGTAGGGCCAGTGTCCAGGGTGTCCATTCCATGGTGGAAGTGAGTCCAGCACAGCACTAGGCTAATCACAGATGCTTAGTCCACTGTGTGCTGTCCGCATGGCTCTGGGCCATGTGGGCAAGTGCAGTGTGCAAGCCCCACAAGCCAGGAGTAAGGCGTGAACAGCAAGAGAGAAAAGAGGGAGGAGAGAAAGAGAGAGAGAGAGGGAGAGGGAGGGAGAGAGAGAGAGAGAGAGAGAGAGAGAGAGAGAGAGAGAGTCCTTTGTTCAGGAGCTTAAATATCAAATCTTGCTGTGCTTGTAGTGGCCACACCTATTCTGGCCACTGACTTGTTCCCAGGTGTGACTGACAGATAAGCATCATCCCAGGTCCCCCAGACCTTACTGGGCATACCTCTACTGTCCAGTCCCTTCTCCCACTGACTTGGGGGGAACAGACGAGGAGACTGTTAACTGCAGCTTTCTGGTAAAGCTGTATAAATGGCATGCCTATATTATCTAGTCTTCCCTTTGCTCGTTTCCTGTAATTTAATAACCTGGCTATTATAATGGCATCAATTCCATGCAAATAAAGCTTTCTACCACATCTCCTCCTCCAGGGGGAGCCTCTGAGAAAAGCTTATTCCAGCAGTAACCCCAGAAACCCACGCCCACTAGCTACAGAGAAAGGCCATCCATGCATTTCTCCGATAAGACTGTCTCTAGATCTCCCATATCCATTTTTAGGGAGAGATTGTCATTCCAAAGCATGACTACCTCATGGTGGAATTTTAAGCTATGTGGGGGAAGGTAGTTCTAGGTAGTTTAAGAGAATTTTTAGGAGTATTACGGATACCAACTCCTACAAATTCTTCTTAATATTCAAAAATTTCCAAAATAGAAATATTCTTCCCAAAAAAAGAGTCTGGGGAGTGAATTTATACCAAAAAGAAATGGTAATATGCTAATTAGACTGGACATCTTCTGGATGATCTTCTGGACATCCTTCCTGACAAAGCCAGGCCCCAGGTAAAGCCCCCCAGGGTCCCAGGTGCCCTAGGCCACCCTGGGTGAAGCTACCCGCGGTCCCAGGCATCTGCAGCTAATCGGAGGGAGGGAAGCCCGGGTCTTGGGTGCGGGGGCTGAGGCAGAGGCAGTTAGGGGCAATCAAGCTGGCAGAGGAGCAGTTAGGTGCTATCAGGCAGTCAGGCAGAGGTGGTTAGGGGCGATCAGGCAGAAGGGTTTAGGGGAGATCAGGCAAGCAGGCAGGCAGGCAAATGGCTAGTAGGCAGAGATCCTAGATTGCGAGAAGGTGCAGGCTTCCCTAGAGGGAAGATGGCTGGAAAGGTTAAGGGTATCTGTAGATCTAAAAAAAAAAAAAAAAGCCCTGCTGTGTCCTGGGGTGGATTACCTGACCTCTACAAACAGAGTATTCATTTCAGAGAACAGCCTGAGGTGGTCCTTGGGTCAGCCCCAATCTGATGACAACAGCCAGGTGCACATCCTGGAGATAGTCTAAACCTCTGCCCTCTGTTCCGGTGACCTCTGACTCTTTCTTGGTTTTATTCTGACCTTGAGGACCCCTCTTCCATAGAGGGCAGCCCCCGGGTTTCCCGGTCAGCCCTCCAGCCAATGGCATCATTCCCATCACCCTGTCATTTTTGGGTTCTACCTACATTTTTCTCTGCAATAGTTTGCTCCTCCAGTCTAGTTACATCATTGCCTAGGTTTGCTTCCCAAAATATAATGGAGCAGGACACTCCAGTCCCCGAATTCTGGGGCTCTTTATTATCTTTAAACCGAAGCCCATCCTCCTCCACCCAGGGTTCAAGAGCCCACACCCCCCTTTCACCTTCACCCACTTTGCCAGTCCCCGTCCCCCTCACACACCTCAGACTCCATTCCTCTCACTATGCCCCAGAGGTACCATTTGTTTACCCAGCAGACAACTACCCGGTACTTCCGGTGCCTCCTCCTATGTGCCAGGCAGCGGGCTAGGCACTGGACGCAAGAACAAGTGAGATATCAACTCTGCCTTCAAGGAGCTCTGGCTGTGGAGACAGTTCTGAAAACAAGTCAAGATAATACAATGTGACAAGTGCTATAACAGAGATTAACAAGCAAGGTGTGCTGGGAGCTGAGGGAGAGTGCCTGACCGCCCGGAGGGCAGGGAGGGAGGTGGAGGAGGACGTTAGGGAGGGTTTCACTGAGGGGCTATACATTTGATGTGTGGTGGTGGTAATTTCTGCTGAGGCAAAGCGCAGTTCAGGTGGGCAGGTGACAAGGAGGAGCAAACATGAAAGGTAAGAGGCTGTTTCAAGGACAGTTTCCAGTAGAGTCTGTGACACTGAGGATCATCTGATGGGGGAAAGAGGGAGGACCCATTAGAAGGCAAGGAGGGATGCGAAGGGAGAGTGGCAATTGTCCCGGTGAGAAGGGATGGCGGGGGGAGGATCTGGGTACAGGTAGTAGCCAGAGATCATGGAAGAAGAGACACGTGAAAGTCAAGGGCAAGGAGACAGGACTCAGGAACTGGGGGGTAGGAGGGGAGGAGGGATCACCACTCTAACATCAGGGAGTGTCCAGGATGGTAATTCCATCCGTGGAGAGGAAACAGAGGGAGGAGAAAGCGTTAGTTTTGCTGGGAGATGACTTTGGTTTCAGAAAATGGAGTCTGAGGATCTGGTGGCACCAAGCAGCCACGGGGAGCTCTCCGGTGGGCAGGGGGGGGGGGCGCTTGGGACTGGGAAGGGAGATACAGATTTCAGAAATCAATTAGAAAAAATGTTTATCCTTTGACTCAGAAATTCTACTTGTAGCAATTTCTCCTAAGATTATAATTAAAGGTATGTGTGAAGGTTTATCTAAAAAACACACACACACACACAAAAACGCTCACTGTTTAATAACGGTGAAAGAGTGGAAACGTTTTATAAACTGCTATGACAATGAAAAAGGAAAAACAGTAGGGGATTGGTTAAATAAATTACGACATATTCTTGCAATGGAATTCTGTTCAAACGATAAATGAATATTGCTAAATGAATGCTTATTGACATGAAAAGCATCCACAATTTTTGCTAAGTAGAAAAAAACAGATTCTAAAACAACTTGTAGAGTAACGCCCCACTTTTTGTTCAAGAAAAATATTAAGATGTTAATGATTCTTCCTAGGTAGTATGATTAAGAATGTATTTCTTTCTCTCCTCTCTCTTTCTTTCTTTCTTTTTAGTTTTCTTACATTTACTCATACATGACTTTTGTTCAGATAGTGGCTATTTAAAAAATTGAATAAAATTAAAAGGAATGACTTAGCAAGGACTCA
The DNA here is from genome assembly GCA_963924515.1 of Vespertilio murinus. Taxonomy (NCBI): domain Eukaryota; kingdom Metazoa; phylum Chordata; class Mammalia; order Chiroptera; family Vespertilionidae; genus Vespertilio; species Vespertilio murinus. The sequence continues at coordinate 148,275,337 of OZ004706.1, read as the reverse complement.
GGGAATGAGAAGGTTCAAGGGTGTGAACCAATCACCTTGCTACATCTGTCCATGGAGTTGCCTGTCCTGAATATCTCTCCCATGTCATATTTCCTACGTGGCTACATGGTGAAGGCTACCAACTGTGGGCCTTGGGCAAACTTTTTGATTCTCTAGTTCTGTTTTCTCGTGTTTATTTATTTAAAATTAAAAAAAATTTATTTCTGAGAGGAAGTGGGAGAGAGAGAAACATCAATGATGAGAGAATCTTTGATTGGCTGCCTCCTGCACGCCCCACACTGGGGATCCAGCCCCTGTAACCCAGTCATGTGCCCCGACCCGGAATGGAACCAGGACCTCCTGGTTCAGAGGTTGACGCTCTACCACTGAGCCACGCTTCTCATGTTTAGAGTAAGGAGAATAACATCAGCCTCAAAATGGTTCTAGGATAACAAAACATTTAGACATGTAGTAGCTACTTAATAAATATTAGTCCCTTTCTTTTTACTCATTTTTTTCCTTGCTAGGCCCAGGTTCGACCTCCAGGGGTTTTCTTGGCCCTCACAATGGGAATTAATAACTCTTCTCCCTGAACCCCGAAAGTGCTTTGTTTGGACCTCTGTTGAACACTGGGATGATGCTCTGAGCTGAGTTAGTGCTATCTGGTCTCCCCTCACTGTAGGCACCGTTGGGTCAGCTATCCCTGCAGCACCCAGCACATAGGGGGTGCTCTATGAATGTTTGTTGACTACATTTTATGACTTAGCTAATCATGGGTTACTCAAAGGCTGGATTACTCAAGGGTTAGTTGATTCAGATCTCTTGGAATTTTTAACCCCATTTTTAACCCTGGCAAGGTTTATCCTCCAATCTCCAGAAAGATGAGCAGCAGAGAGTGAAAGTGAAGCTCACTTATACTTCTAGGCTCCTCTCGGAGGCTCTGCAGAGAGCGGGATGAAGAGGAGGAGTAAAGGGAAGGTTGTTTGTGGTTCCCCCACCCTCTGTGCTTAAACTGCCAGAACTTTCATCAGAACAGCTTAGGGGCAAGGGCAATTGGATGGGTGTATCATTCCAAGGCCTCTTTGACGCTAAGTTCTCTCCACCCCTGCCTCTTCCTCGCTGGTCATTCTCTGCTCCCTCCTCTGTCTAGCGGAGGCCCTACTATGCTCTGGTGCCTACGCTTTCCCCACAGCACCCTGCGAGGTTAGGTGAAGCAGTTTGGTGCCCACAGGAGATCCTTTCGGCTGCAAGTTCGGAGACCTGTGCGACCCGCGCGGAAAGTTGTTGATCAAGCTCTTGAAGTCTCCCTTTCTGCATCTAAGAACTGGGAATAAATCACACGGGCCTGTCCCGGTCACGTCCCAGGGTGGCTGAGGGGAATCAAATGAGAATTTTAAAAAGCATACACTGGCAACGAGCTCCACGTAAACGCCAGGTGTTCCTACTGCTGTCCGTGGGGCTCCCTCTCGGTACCTACGGACCAAAGCGGTCCTGTCTGCCCCGCCCTGGCCGCACCGGCCTCACCCACTGCATCTCCATCTTTCCCGTCATTGTCTTTCTGCGCCTCAGGGATCCTGGGTCTCCCCACCTCTTCCCGTACATTCCCGGGCCTGGCTCTTGGGCCCCTCTAGCCCCTTGGGGGGCTTTGGCCTCCAGCTCCTGGCGGCAGTCGCGGCCCAGGCGCCCCCCGCCCTGTGCACCCCGCTTTGGCACGGCCGCAGGGACAGACCATCGCCCAATAGGAGCGCCGGGCTCAGGTCTGACAGCTCCGGGAGCGGCCAATCGGGCCGAGCCGGGGAAGGGGGCGCAGCGCCGGGGCTGAAGTTGGGTTGGATAGGGGGAGGGGGACCAACGGGGGGGGGGGAATCCAAAAGAGGGGAGCTAGGACCGGGGCACAAAAAACCAAGGCGGGGGGTGGGGTGGGGGGAGCCGTCCCCCCACCCAGGTCTGGCCAAAGGGACCGTGTGGGCTGGACGCGCGGCTCCCTGGAAACCTGAGGGAGGGGGGGCTCCACGAACATTTTCCGGTGAGACATCGGAGCGGGGTTCCACGCGGCCCCGGAGCCCGGCCCGAGAATGCCCGCGGGGCGCCGAGGCGGGGGCCGCGGCCCGGCCCGGGGCGGAGGCGGAGGCGAGTCCCCGTGAGCCGAGCGGAGCCGAGCGGAGGCCGGAGCGCGCGGGGGGCGGGGAGGCGGCGGGAGGAGGGGGTGCGGAGGGCGCCCCCGCGGAGGCCGGCGGGCGGGGAGGGCGGAGCGGCGCGGGCGGCCGGCCGGCGCGGAGCAGGGCCCTAGGCGTGCATGGCGCGCCCTGAGCCGGGCTCCCGCGGGCCCCTCCGGAGCGCCCCCGGGGCGCAGCGGCTTCGGGGCGGGCCCCTGCCGGCCGCCCGCCCCTGAGTCCCGGCCCTCGGTTTCTGGATGCCGCGCTCCCCGGGAGAAGCCCGCCTGCGCCGGGGCGGCACGGCGGCCGCGCCGCGCCGGATCCCGCCCTCCGCCTAGTCCTCCGGCGCCCGGCCGCCGCCGTGGGCCCGCCGCCGCCGCCGCCGGCCGCGAGGAGCCCGGAGCTTCGTCCTCCGGGGCCGGCGGGGCCCGGCCGGCTCCGCTGCGTTTTTGGGGGGGCAGAGGGAGGCGAGAGGGGAAGGGCCGCGCTGCGGGAGCCGGTCCTCGCCCCCGCCCCCCGCGCGGACGCGCTGAGGGCTCGGCCGGGCTCGGCGTGCGCTCGCGGGGGCACGCTCCCACTCTCGCCGCGGGAGGTGGAGGGGGGATGCGGGCGCCGGCTCCCCGCGGGCTCCAGGACCCTCCCTCCCCCCCTCCAGGGCTCCGGAGCGGTTGCTCCGCCTGCCGCCCCCTCCCCCGTCCTCCCCACCCTCCCATCCCACCTCCCCACCCCGCCTGAGAAAATAATGCTGGCTGGCGCGCGTACCTCCCAGTCGCTCCCGGGCCGCCGCGAGGAAAGGGCACCTGCTGGCTGGCCGCGCCGGGACCCCCGCCGAGCCGCCCCGGCCGCCCCGGCCGCCGCCGCCGCCGCCGCCGCCGCCGAGCCGCGCGCGCCCCGGGGCTCCGCCGAGGCGTAATCGGCGAGCGAGCGCCGCGCCCGGGCGCCGGCAGTCCGTCCTGCTGGAGGCGCCGCCCGCCCGCAAGGACACCGCTCCGTCCGTCCGTCCGTCCCGCCTCGTCCGCAACTCCGGTCCCCGCGGGGCTCGGGGCGAGCGAGCGAGCGCCAGGCGTCCGGACGTCCCTCCGCTTGCGCGCGCGGCGGCCCCGCCAAGTCCCCGCGGCCCCAGCCGGGCGCCAACTCCACCTCGGACCCGGGACTCTCCGCGGCTCGGATTCGCCGCCGCTTCTCATCTCGGGGCTGCGCCCTGCCTGCCAGCTCGTCGCCGCCGCCCTCCTTCTCCGCTCAGGACGGGGTTGCCAAGATGCCCCGCCGCTGCTGCGCAGGGCCCCGGGCCGCCCCCGACGAGTGACCCCAGCCTGGTCCCCTTGCTCGGCCGCCCGCCCTCCCCTTGGAGACCCCCGGCCCGGCCCCCGGGCGGGGAGGAGGAGGAGGCAGAAGACGCGGCCGAGAGGGGGATGTCCGGCTCCAAAAGCGTGAGCCCCCCGGGCTACGCGGCGTTGACGGCGGCGGCGGCGGCGGCGCCCGCACCCCGGGGGAGCTCGGAGCACCGCTCCGCGTGGGGAGCGGCCGGTTCCCGCGCCAATGGCTACCCCCGCGCGCCCGGGGGCTCGGCGCGCAGCTCCACCAAGAAACCTGGGGGGGCTGTGACCCCGCAGCAGCAGCAGCAGCAGCAGCAGCAGCAGCAGCAGCGCCTGGCCAGCCGCTGGCGCCGCCACGACGACGACGACGACGACGACGCGGATCCTCCGCTGAGCGGCAGCGGCGGCGGCGGCGACGACCCCCTGGCCGGGGGCTTCGGCTTCAGTTTCCGCTCCAAGTCCGCCTGGCAGGAGCGCGGCGGCGACGACTGCGCCCGCGGCAGCCGGCGGCAGCGGCGGGGCGCGGCCGGCGGGGGCAGCACCCGGGCGCCCCCTGCGGGCAGCGGCGGCGGCTCGGCGGCGTCCGCGGCCGCGGCGGGCGGGACGGAGGTGCGCCCCCGCTCGGTGGAGCTGGGCCTGGAGGAGCGGCGGGGAAAGAAGGGCCGTGCGGCCGACGACGACGAGCTGGAGGCCGACGCCATCGAGGGCGGCGGCGACGACGACGAGGGCGACGAGGACGGAGGGCCCGGGGATGGCGGCAGCGCGGCGGGCGCGGGCCCCGGCGCGGTGCTGTCGCTGGGCGCCTGCTGCCTGGCGCTGCTGCAGGTGTTCCGCTCCAAGAAGTTCCCGTCCGACAAGCTGGAGCGGCTGTACCAGCGCTACTTCTTCCGCCTGAACCAGAGCAGCCTCACCATGCTCATGGCCGTGCTGGTGCTGGTGTGCCTCGTCATGCTGGCCTTCCACGCCGCGCGCCCGCCGCTCCAGCTGCCCTACCTGTCCGTGCTGGCGGCCGCCGTGGGCGCCGTCCTCGTCATGGCCGTGCTCTGCAACCGCGCCGCCTTCCACCAGGACCACATGGGCCTGGCCTGCTACGCGCTCATCGCCGTGGTGCTGGTGGTCCAGGTGGTGGGCCTGCTGCTGCCCCAGCCGCGCAGCGCCTCCGAGGGCATCTGGTGGACCGTGTTCTTCATCTACACCATCTACACGCTGCTGCCCGTGCGCATGCGGGCCGCCGTCCTCAGCGGCGTGCTCCTGTCCACCCTGCACCTGGCCATCGCCCTGCACACCAACGCCCGGGACCAGTTCCTGCTCAAGCAGGTGAGGGGCCACCCGGCCACAGGGGACTGCATTGGGGGTGGGGGCCGCAAGCGGGCCAGACATCCCCCACCCTCGCCCTTTTAAAGTGGTAAAAGGTGGCAGAGACATGGCTGTGTCATCTGTGTGGTGTCTCTCAGCCCCAGCGTTTTCATTGGCGAGAGGAGTGCCTTGTGAGTGTATGAACTCTTCCTGGCGCCGCAGAAACGCGCACTGAACCATAGCCGTTACTGTCGAGATGAGGATGAGGAAGGGTTGGGGGCAGCCCCCTCCTCTTCCTGTGCATCTGTCCCTGTATAGGTAGGTAGGTAGGCAGGCCCCTGACACAAGGGGCGGGACCCTATAGCAGATTCTCCCTCCCTAGAGCCGCTGCGGGGTTGTTGACGGAGTTCTGGACAAAGGGCTGGGGGGAGCAGACCGTGGGCATCCGTTGCCCAGTCTTAAGCAAGAGAAATGATAACCTTGCCAGTTGTCCGAGGCCGGGACGGACGGACACGTTGTTTCCGTTTGCAAAAGTGCCACGGGGCAAAAAGCGGGGCAAAAAGCTGACGGAGCCTCTGGGATGTGTGGTGGCAGTCCCCCCCTCTTTGCCTGAGCAGAAGGCTAGTGTTGGACATTGTGACCCCTTTCTAGGGACGGTCCTGGTTCTTGCCTGAGGTGTGGGGTGTTTTTTTTTTATCCCTGCTGGGACGGTTGGGTGAACCTAGAACAGCGAGACTTGGGAAGAAATAAAACTTTGTTAGCTGGTGACTCCACTGAAGGGTGTTGGGAGAGAGGAAAGCTTGCCATCCCGCCCTCAGGGGGAGACCAGATGGGCACACCTTCTCCTTTTAGCAGCCCCCTTGTCCGTGGACCTCATCCATTGACCTTGCTGGCCTGCTGGTTTGCATTTAGCTCATCTGGGAGGGAGTCCAGTGGGCCCGTGTTGTGGGCTAGTAGTCTCTTGATCACGGTGTCCACTGCAGCCCTCTGGGGCTGTTTGAACCTCTTCACTATATTCCATTGTCATTGCCTTCCTCCTCCTCAACTCTGATGCCTTTCTCAGACTTTGATCCTGTTGAGGGCGTTCTTGAGGGGTTCTCCTGTGCCCCCTGACTCTCACCCAGGGAATAGCATCCGGCATGCACTCCAGGGCGCTCGGCTCTAGCTGCACTTCCAAATGCTCTGTGACCGGGAAAGGGCACACGCAAGCTCTCTGGGCCTCAGGTTCCTTTACAGTCCCACCCTCCTCGGTCCCAGCCCTCGCCTACCAGGAGCCCTCACCTGCCCGGAGCCCTCTCCTTCCCTCCCAGCTGTGCCGGCCTCTCCCTCTTCTGCATGGGGACAGTCGAGTCAGAGCCACAGAGGGGAGCACTTAGTGCTCTCCACGCTCCGTTGGTTTTGCTTCTCGTTCAATGGAATCCCCTTGAGCTCAGGAATCCTGAATCATATGGGTTTTTTCCTCTTCTACCCTCTCTTGCCTAGCACAGGGCAGGGCACTTAGGCGGGATTTAGCAACTGTTGCCGGTTTGGTTGGGTTCCAGTGCGTGGAGGAGGTGGGGTGGTGTGAATGCTAAGTTGAAGTTTTTCTGGTCTGGGATCGGAAGGAAAACTTCAGACATCAGCTTTGAACTTGAGAGAAACCTATGGAGAGGTGATGGTTTTTTTTTGTTTGTTTTTTTTTTAAAATTAACTGTTACTGTTAGTGCTCGAAAGACTTCAACTCCTTTGACCTGAGGACCGGAGCTGTCACATGGGTGCGGCATCTTTGGGGGTGGTTCCTGGCTTGGCTAGGGGTAGCTTTTCTGCAGGGGGAAGGGCATGTCACCCACGCAGAGCACTAGAGACTTCCTGGATCCTTTAGACCGGACTGGGAGGCAGGGTCTGATGACAGCCGAAGCACCCTGCACGTATGATTCCCGGAGATGGGAGTCAGATCCCAGGGGAAGAGCGCTGAACCTGAGGGACTCCCGCTCCATGTTAGCACGAGAATGTCCCGGCAGCAACAGTGCCTGGCTCCCCCTGCTAGCTCTTCAGGCCAGCCCCTCCCCTCTTCTCCCATCTCCACCCGTGCCCCGCCCTGGCCCGTGTCACCCACCGTGGTCTTTAGACCTTTGCCTGGGTGTATAGGCTTTAGGGCGGATTGACACGTGACCTCTCAAGACCTCCCTTGAGTATAGCAGAGCTTGTTGGGAAGGGTCTCCTACAGAGGGAAGGCAAACGTTGTTTCTTTTTTTGGCTTCAGAGAAAACTGCTTCTTTTTGTTTGTATTTGATTCACCTTTCTGATTGTGTCTGACACAACATTTTTATTTCTTTTTTTAAAAAAATATATTTTATTGATTTTTTACAGAGAGGAAGGGAGAGGGACAGAGAGTTAGAAACATCGATGAGAGAGAATCATTGATCATCAGCTGCCTCTTGCACACCCCCCCACTGGGGATGTACCCGCAACCAAGGTACATGCCGTTGACTGGAATCGAACCTGGGACCCTTCAGTCTGCAGGCTGACGCTCTATCCACTGAGCCAAACCGGTTTTGGCACATTTTTATTTCTTGAGCAATGGCGGGGAAATGTAGGTGGGACGGCCCCGCATGGACGTCTGCCGCAGGTTACCCCAGCGTGGCAGGCGGCTGAGGATGGCTGGGGTCCGATGCCATCCCTCCTGAGTACCCTGTACTGTGCTAGACAGGAGATGGCGGAAGAGGAGAAACCCATGGAACCCAGGATTCCTCAGTCCAAGGGACTCACACGCTCATTTCTTGGATGAGGACCCCGGCCCAGGGAGGTGGGGCAGCGATGTCGCCGCCGTGGGCACACAGCAGACCCTCGGGAAACCGCTGGCGTTTCTTCACTTCTCTTCCTGCCAGGCTGGCCCCTCGGACCCTGGGACTTCATTGTTCCCCAGCCCCTCGCGCCTGTTTGGAGCTCTGCCCTTGGCTCCGATTAGGAGAAAACGTCTGGTTTCTTTTTTTAAAATTTTATTTTATGAATCTTTATTGTCCATATTATCACAAACGCTCTTCATTCCCCCCCCCCCCTCCATTGCTCCCCTCCACCAAGTTTCCATCCCACTCTCTGCCCTTTCCCCCTCCCCCACTGTCCTCATCCACGTCTGGTTTCTTAACACGTGTGCCTTCCGATGGATTTTACTTAGAGAGAATGAGGAGGCAAAGTGGGGCAGTCCTCTTTGGGGGATGGTGCATTTTCTTCCCTTCACGGCATCGCAGGCTCTGGCTCTTCTTCCCCCTGGCGTCCTCCTGTCCCGCTCTGCTCTTTCTCTCTCACTTCCTCTCTCTCCCCTCCCCCTCCATTCCCCTGTTGCTCTCTGCCCTCCTCTCCTCTCCTCTGCTTGCCTGCCTGCTCCTCTCCATCTCTTACCCGCCACCTGCAGCCTCGCGGCCTCTCCTTCTGTGCTCCTCTTGTCTCCCCGTGGCCTCCTCGGTGGAGTACAGTAGGAGCGTCACAGGGTTGTGGGTTTTTTTTCTTCCCCCCTCGTCCTTTGCGTGTTACAAGTCCCTCTGTTACACCCATACCATAAATAACACGCGAGCATCTGCCAAACACATTCCTCACTTGTGTTAATAGGCTGTGATGATGCCGGAGCCTGTTGCCATGGCAACCTCATTTTTGTTTGACTGTATCCCACTCGGCCACAGAAAGCTCTGCATGCACTCACACACAAACAAGGACGCTCGCACCACTATTGCATATGCTGCTTCGCTATTAAAGGTTATTTTGGAGAGAAAAAATCTCCGAGCCTTGAGAGGGTGGGCGGTCATTTTGCCAAGGAGAGGAGCGTTGTTCCCCCCCTGTCTGGTGTGACTTTGGGAGGTGATAATGGGTGGAAGAGCTCTCTGAGAAGTAGAGTTCTGTTCCGAGTGGGGTGTTATTCTTCTGCAGCCACATTGGACCTGCCTGAGGTGGTGTCTGAGGAGCCGGTTCTGACCCCCTGTGGGTCCTGGGAGCGGGGAAGAGCTGTGAGAGGAGGTGGCCTGGAGAGCCGGCGGCGGAGGAGGCTGTCCTCGCGGCCGTGAGGGATGACCCCTCCTCCACCCAGCCTCCCTGCAGCGCCTCCTCCTCTTCCCTCTGACCCTTTTGGAGAAACTTCGTGATTTTCTGCATCTCATCCTTTGTGCCCGTTTGAACCCACACCTGTCACCAGTTGTTCAAGATATCAGAAAGGCGCAGGCACTGTGTGGGTGATGTCTGTGACTGTGTGAGTGCCTGCAGGGAGGAGGCTGGGGGTGGATGGATGGGGGTGGGAGCCGACTGCCGTGGCTGCCAAGGGGTGGGTACGGGTGTGCGTGTGTGTGCGCGCGTGTGTGTGTGTGTGTGTGTGTGTGTGTGTGTCTGGTGTGGGCTGGCCACAGATAGTGTATGCGCGTGTTATGCAGATGTGCCTGTGGCGTGGGCGTGGGCGGGCCCCGGGGGTGTGTGTCTGACAGACAGCTCCGTGGCTGGCCCAGGTGATGGAGGTCGGCCTGGGAAGCCTTTGTGCTGACTTTGAAAGGAGATCATTGCAGCTCTGTCCTGTTTATTCTGGGCTGGTGGGTGGCTTCCTGTGGCTGCTTGCCTTTCTGATTCTGGGCCTTGAGCGCCCTTCTGACCTTGACCTCTGACTTCTTAGGAAAGTACCTTGGATGCACCCTCCCCTCCCCCCCCTTCCATAATGAGGCCAGGGGTTGGCCTTGAGGGGTTAGCTCCTCTGACCATCCCTTCCAAACACCCTTTCGGTCTTTCTTGTCCTCACCGCTCAGCTGCCCCTGAGCCCCACTGAGGGGCTGCCTCCTGGTTCTGGAACCTGGCCCCGAGGCCTGCTCGGTGGGCCAGTGTGGCTGCCCCATGTGTGCTCCTGGCAACCACCGGATGGCTGACCGCCTGGGCGGTGTGGAGGGGGACACACTTCCGCTGCAACCGCCCGAAACTGGGGGTCGCCTGCTACCAATTACTTCCCCCCAGCCGCACAGCAGTGGGGGTGGGGGGGGGTTGGTGCTGCTTTGGCAGCCGGGGAGGGTCTCCACGTCTTGCCTCAAGGCTAACTGTATTTGCTAATTATTTTTGCTAATTGCTTTCGATTATGTTGCCTCCTCTATGAGCGGGAAGGGGGTGCTTGGAGGGGAGCAGAAGCCTCTGGGGGTGGGGGGGTTGAGCAGGGCTCCCAGAGAGGGGGCTTCGTTTCCTAGACCCCAGGGGTGCCTCTCTTCCTGCGAGGAGGACTGCGGGAATGGCAGGGACCCAGCGAGGAGCGGAGCGATCAGCTGCTGCATTCGCAGAACGTTCGCTGTTAATAATTCAGTGTAAGTTTTGATCCGCAGCGAGAGCAGGAGGTCCGTGTTTGGTGGAACGTAAATCAGTGTGCTCGTGTTCCTGTGCAGAGAGGACACGGACAGTGTCTTAAACCCCCGTGACGGAGACCTGCCCAGCCCCTCCGAAGTGCTGAAAGCCAGCTTCACAGGCGTGGACAGCAGCTTCCCGGCACCACGGGGCCCAGCCAGGGGTCAGGGGTCAGGGCCGGGCCTCCCCTCCGGAGGGGTGTGACTGGGGCTCCCACCTTGGTCCCAGCAGGAGACGGGGTGTGTGTTGGGGAGAAGGGCGCCCCATGTGGAAGCTCCCTGTGATTGTACCGGCCTCTGGCTGGGTAGCTTCCAGTCCACCGCTGCCCGCTTGCTGCCCGCTCGCTGCCCACTCGCACCTCGGTTAACGTTATCCCGGGGTAGGTCCAGATGGTGGTCGTTTGCTTCCCGGGAGCAGGAGCCTGTGCTGGGATTGGAAACAGCTGGCTCCGGGAGCTCCGACGTAGGCCCGTAGACCCTCTGGGTGCAGGTACATACGTCTGGTTGTCGCAAATCCTCCGTCATCCATGCGTGCCCGAGGAGGGTGGCTAGCTGATGGAAGGGCGGGGTCAGCATTCCATCGTCTCTCCCAAACACGAAACTTTGTGAAGGCCGTTGGAAAGCCCTGCTTCCCCTCCCTTATCTCAGGGCAACGTCCACGTGCAGGATAGAGATCTCTCCTTACAGCAGCCTGAACAAAACCTGGGGGTTTCCAGTTACGGGACCGGGAGCTTGATGTGCGTCTGCATCCTGGGCCGGCTCCTGGGAAAGACCAGCGGGGTCTGCGTTCGGTTCATAGGCAAATCCAGATCAGAGGGGGATCGGGGTCCCCCCCGTGAAGCACCTTGCTCCATGCTAGAATGCAGGGGACGGGAAGTCCTTGACTCCGCAGAGAACCTCGGGAAGGACGGGGGCATTTAGCTGGGAGGAGAACAGGCTGTAGCAAGGTAAGAAGACCCGCAGAGACAGGCACGCCATTGTTGCTGGGATCCCTATTGTCAGACAGGAGAAGAGGGACTGCATTTATTTTCCGTCGCTCCCAGTGGCGGGGGTGGGGGGGAACAGGTGGAAACAGTGGACAGATTTTCAGCTCCGGGTAGGAGTTCCCTTCCCAGACTTTGGGGTTTCAGCCATCAGACCAGGTGCCTCCCGGGGCGGCCCGCCGTGCCAGCGGAGATGGTCCAGTGGAACCTGGGTGGCTGCCTGCCAGGCTTGTTACTGAGGAAACGGGAGGTTCTGCTTCCAAAGGCCTGGGGTGGGGCCCAGGATTGGATCTATTGTTCCAACAGCGTGGGTCTAGTTTCCAACGTTCCCCGCATGGTCTTTTTAAAAAATATATATATTTTATTGATATTTTACAGAGAAGAAGGGAGAGAGATAGAGAGCTAGAAACGTCGATGAGAGAGAAACATCGACCAGCTGCCTATTGCACACTCCCCACCGGGGATGTGCCCGCAACCATTGTACATGCCCTTGGCCGAAATCGAACCCGGGACCTTTCAGTCCGCAGACCGACGCTCTACCACTGAGCCAAACCGGTTTCGGCCCCGCGTGGTCTTGATGACCAACTCTTAAGTTTGGGATCTTTGGCCCAGATAACCGCTCGGGTCACCCCCAACCCTGGGATTCTGTGGTTGGTGGTATCTTGCAGCAGCATGACTGCCCCCTAAAGCCCATTGGCGTGTCCTGTCATTGTGCCCACCTCAGCGTCAGGGCAGAGGAAGCAAATCACTGTGGACCCACCGGGAGATGTACGGGTGGGGCGGGTGTGGGTACGGATACGGGGATGCAGACATGGAAGGCGAGCGGTAGTGGCGGAATAGGAGGGGAAGGGTGCCCCAGACCTGGACTCATATTCTCCTCTTGTTCCTCCCCCCAACCATTCCCAGCCCCCCTTCTTGTTTGAGGCAGAGCAGTCCACGGGCTCACCATTGGTGGGGGTTGGGGGGGTTTCAGCAGAAAGACAGACTGCGGTTTAGTCTTGGTTCATTCACTTAATGTGTCTTGGTAAGTGAACAGTAGAAACCTTGAGGATATCCAGGTCTGGAATGGATAGTAAAGGATGAGGAGATCGGGCGTGGAGGAGGGAGGCCAGAGGTAGGGGCTCAGGAGATGGCTTGGAGGAGAAGGAGTAGGAAGAAAAGGAAGGGGCGATTGGAACTCTGAGTGTGGGGATGGGGAAGAGCTTGGAAGTGGGGGCAGGGATGCTCTCGGGGAACAATGAAATATAGTCACAGAAAAGCGGGCGCGGAGGGGGGGGGTTAGACAAACAATCACGGAGAAACAGTAGTGGCTTTATTGTGTAGGCCAGCCTCATGCGTCAGCGTGAAATCCTACCCCCCTTCACCACCCCTACCATCTCTTTCTCTGGGAGGGTTAGGAGCTGTGGCTTCAGGGCTTGAGGTTTCCTGATCTCACACATGGGTGGTCCTGTCTCCCCTTCCCTGAAGGGTTCCCTGAGCTTTTTTATCACAAAGCTCACTGAAGTCCTAGTTGGCTTTTGGGAGGGTTCCTGAGGGACCGCGGGCCAGCCTCAGTGCCCTGGCACATAGTGGGTGCTCAGTGAGGGTTTGTTTGAATGAATACATGAATGAATGAATGAACGTGTGAATGGGTGGTAGGGTGGGCGGACAGCCGCACGCAGACTCTCGGCTGTGCCGAAGTGCTAGACCAACACCTCCACAGAAGGAAGCGCTGCAGCTCTGCTTGGAAGCCTATTTCGGGGACTGCGATCCTAAACTCCGAGCAGGGCTTCCCAAATCCCTCCTCTGCCATTTCAAATGTGTGTCTTCCTGGAAACCGAGCGCGGTTGCCTGGCACTGCCGGGACGACATCGCTTCACAGACGGGAAAGCCATTATTAAGCCATTCCTCTGACTTCTCCCCGTTCCTTCAGACGACAGCCATTTATTGGGGGCCTCCTGTGCACCAGGCACCGGGCTAGGCCGCGGGAGCTCCAAGACGAAGATTCAACCTGCGTCCTAGCTTCTCTCCCACTAAAATGTCCTTTAAACAGACATTAACCGATGTTTCACAGTCACACGTGCGGCTCTGTGTCAAATAAGTTCAGGAAACACCGGGTTAAACAGAATTCTCCGCGACAGGGCTTTAGAGCTGTTGGTATGTTAATGTGTACTAACATTCTCCCGTGTCAAACATATCTGACCTAGAACTCATTTTTCAAGGAACCTGCGAGGAGCCATCTGTGTTTGTTTAAACCCACAGCTGCAGGGGGCGGAGCTTGTCAGGGTCCAGCCCCTGCCTCTGGGGCGGGCAGACCTTGGCACACTGATCTAGGCAGGGGTGATGGCTGGGGACTTTCCTCCGCAGGAAGGAGAGATTGCCCCGCTCGCATCCGCTAGCTGCCTGTTGTAAAGTCTCCTTCCCCACCTGCGTCCAGGATCCTTTATCAAGGAAAACGGCGGGGCTGGAAGGGACCCAGGGAGATGCCTCCTTTCCTCTAGTTTCAGTTTCTCTTACGGGTTTCTGTTGCATGTTTACTGCAAGCCTGGCCCTGGGCTTCTCCCTCACCTACACGGCCTCATTGCATCGTCACGTCAGCCCTCCGAGGAAGACGTTTTGATCCCCATTTCCGGGCTGCAGGAACTGGCATTCGAGAAAGGAAAGTTCCTTCCCCAAGGTCACGCAGCCAGTGAGCACAGCAGATGGCTCAGCGCCGGCCCACATTCCCCGGGCACGCACCTTCCCACTCTGGCCAGCCAGACGCCCAGCTGTCAGCACCTGAGGGCTTGCTTTCTCTGGCTCCGGGCCCCTTTGTCGGCTCAGAAATGCCGGGCAGTGACCATCCCAGAGCAGCACCCCATGACTGTTGGGTGCTGGTGGGTCAATACCCAGCTCCCTTGCCCCGGGGGTGAGGGGATTATAACTCTGAGGCGTGTTTTTTTATTTATTTTTATTAAGGTATTATATGTGTACATAGCTTACCATTACCCTCCCCCCCACCTCCCATTCATGCCCTCCCTCCCCAGAGTTCTGTGTTCCTTGGTTGTACTTATATGCATGCATACCAGTCCTTCGGTTGTTCTCTTATCTCTGCCCAGGTCTCCTTCCCCTCCCGGCTGTCATTTGACAATCTGCTTGTTTTATGGTGACTATCTCAGGACCACATGAATAGAGTCCGCTCCTCCTCTGGTTCACACCGCCCCTCCCCCCGGGTCACACTGCTTCCCCTAGGACACACGGCTCACCTGGGGCACACGGCCCCCTGGGACACACGGCTCACCCGGGGCACACGGCCCCTTTGGGGGACACGGACTGAGGCGTGTTTTTTCAGGGGTTCCCAATCCCGCAGAAGGGTTCGGCTCTGGTTGCCCACACGGGTAGCAGGCTTGGAACTTTTTTTGTGTGTGGCTTTCCTCCCCTTCTTTTTCTCACTCCTCCGCACATTTCCGAATGTTTCCTGGAGTGAACTTCCAGATAAAACCACTGGTTCTCCAATCCTTGTCTCAGGGTCTTTTTCTTAGGGACGTCCCCATTGAGAGCGGAGAAGGTAGGGGTGTAACCAGGTTTGACTTGAGCACCAGGGCAGGGGGGTGGGGGTGGGAGGGAGAGAGGCCGCCTACTGGAGCGAAAACGCAGGTGCAGAACTCTGCGGCAGACTCAGTCCCTCGGCCTGCCTGGGCCTCTCACGCCCATTCGCTAACATATGTTCGCTGCTAGTAAAGTGGTTGCTGGGCTAGGAGAATCATGTGAAATTTTAAAAACCACAAATATATATATTTTTAAAATTTTTCTGCTTCTTTTTTATTTTTAATCTCTGCTTTATTTTTAAAAATGTGTCGCTTTCTATTTATCCCCTAGGTAGTGGCTCAGATATCAGGCAAAAGACTCAAATGCGTTTACATTGATTAGCATTTTATAGCTGACAAAGGGCTTTACCACGTGGGATCTGCTGACAGCTCTGAGGAGATGATGGGTAATTTTGGGAAAGACACTGGCTTTGGGGCTCAGGGACCCAGGGGCCGAGGGATAAACCCTGGTTATATAATCCTGGCTAAGTCGACCAGCCCTTTCTCAATCAGTTTCCTCTCTGTAAAGCGGGGGGAATAGATTCTGACTGACAGGACCTGCTGTCGGTTGGTCCAAACAAGTTCATGCATGTAGGGGTGCTCCTGGTTACAGAGCTGTTTCAGAGAGGAGGAGGAGGTAGCAGTTCAGAGAGGTTGAGTGACCTCATTTAGGTCACAGTTCGTTAGTGTAGGAGCTGCTATAGAAGTCCAGATCTGACTCCAAATGCAGGGCCTGAACTTTCACCGGGGGCCGGGCCCCGGTCCCCTCCCCCCCGTGGTGCCTGCAGAAGCAGCAGAAGGCACGGCTGCTCTCCGGCAGTTGTCTGTTCCGTTTTGGAATGCACGGCTTTAATGTGTGATGGCCTCCGTTCCCTCGTGGTGCCGGGCTCAGATCGGCACTAAGTGGCTTGTCATTTCCTGAGCCTGCAGTGATGCTGCCAGGGAAGGTGGCACCGACGCCTTCAGGGGGCACCTGGGAGCAGATGTTTACCTGTGAAGAGCCCCCGAGTGGTTCTGTGGATGAGACCCAGCAGAGGGGGTCAGAGGGGGAGAGCTCAGCTCTGGGGGTGAGGCTGCCTTATATCCAGTCAGGGTGGCGTACGTGGGCCAGGGGAGGGGGGAGAAGGGGGGTCCTGGGGGACACACAGGATCGCTTCTTAGTACATCTTGGAGGTCAAGACTCGGGGTCTTTCTGCCAAGTAGCATCCAGTCGATAACGCAGTTTAGTGCTTCCTAGTGCGTTTCTAGGGTGCGTTTTAAACCCAGAGCCATCAACTCCTCAAACGAAACTCAAATATCCTTTAGCGCTGCTTCAGACCCACTTCTGTCCCTTTCATGAGAAAATTAGGGAAAATGAAACTCTCCCCAAGGGTCATTTCTTTTGCTAAATGGATTTTCCAGGTTTTATTTTCACTTTTTTTTTGGGGGGGGGGGGGTCGGGGTGGGGAGAGATAGTGGAAAGGCTATTTATTTGTTCACTTAACATGCCCAAGTCCCCGGTCTTCCTCTGGCCAAGTCCCTTTTCCTGGGGGATCCATCTGTCTGCATGGCTGGCCCCCAGGCCGGAATACCACGTGGGAAGGCCTTGGCGCTGACCTCTCCGCCGCCGAGGCTGCCGGGGGGGGGGGGGGGAGAGGGGCCGGGGAGGCTCGAGCCCCTCCAGGGGCCCTGCCTTTGCAACAGCTCATGCTGTGAATCTAAATTAGAAACAGCCAATCCTTTCAACAATAAAAAATAAGTTTAAAAGCATATAAAAAATAAATTAGAAACATCCTCTTCTTTTTCTCTGTAGCACTTACGCTGGTTTGTAATTTTATCTTGGTGGGCAATTTTGTCTATCAGTCTTTCTTTTTTTTCTTTTTTTAAAATATATTTTATTGATATTTTGCAGAGAGGAAGGGAGAGAGATAGAGAGCTAGAAACGTCGATGAGAGAGAAACATCAACCAGCTGCCTCTTGCACACCCCCTACCGGGGATGTGCCCGCAACCAAGGTACATGCTCCTGACCGGAATCGAACCCAGGACCTTTCAGCCCGCAGACCGACGCTCTACCACTGAGCCAAACCGGTTTCGGCTCTATCCGTCTTTCTATTCAGCCGTCAGCCCTCCGAGGGCCGGGACCTTGCCGGTGTGAATACCGGAATATTCGCTGAATGTTATGGACGTTCTGACCTTTACTCGCCGAGCACTGTGGGAAGACGGCAGACAGGTTCCCATCCTCCGGTTCCACAAGGGGTTCCGAGTCTTGGCAGGGATGGGTCTCTCCCGGTGCTCTCATCCTGGACGGGGCAAGCTTGTCCTCTAGGCAGGGGGCCGTGTGCACGGGGGCGCCCCGAAAACACGGGCTTTCATTTTCATTCTCCTCCTCCTCCTCTCGACCGCCCACTGACGATTCAGCTCACGTCTGGGAGGACACGAGGGGCACCCATCTGCCTCCCCTCCTGTCCTTGCTCGCTCCTCTTCTCATCTTTCCTCTGATGCTCCGAGGCCTCCCCACGCCCCTCTTACCCGGCGTCAAATGTGGGGAGAACCTCAGAGACTCGCCCGGAGGCAAGTCCAACGGTGAGGACCGTCGACGTGAGCACGGATGCCGCACAGATCCCAAAAAGCACTCCTCACTGTTTCCCAAGAAATCCCACGGAATAGCAGTCCCTGCGGAGTGTGATGAGCTCCCTCACTCACGGTTGATTGGAGGGCGCGTGGCAGCCTCCGTTGTTCACCTCACATGCCCACGGTGGGCGATCCACCTTCTGGGTGGGGTGACGTTAAGTAACCCGTCAGAGCTCAAGGCGTGGGACGTGATGGCACAGGTAGGCGTTGTTACATAACCCCGTCCGCCGGCTCACCGGGCGCGGCCCGTTCCCGGAGCCGCTGATGGGCACGGGGTTGAGAACTCCTGCCCCCAGCCTCCCTCTGTCAGCAGAGAGATCACGCGGGGGACGCCGGGCCTGATTTATGGAGATATTGAAAGGCGAGTTGTTTATACTGGAAGGGTTTATTGCGGCGATGCAGGAGAGAATGATGGCCACTAAAAATTATTGCAGGCATGTAACAGGGGAAGAAACTCCGGGTGGCGGTTGGTGTATAAAATCTTGTCAGGCATGGCGGTGGCTTGGTGTATTTATGTCGCTCTTATCACCAGCAATTAGCCCCAAACATGGCTCGATAAATGGCTCGGTGCAGAGCTATGATCGCTGCAGGGACGTTTTAGGAAATGACTGCACCGTGCGCCTCAGCTATCTCAGCAGAGCAGCAGATCTCACGACATTCCTGGCAGCCTCTTAGCCACACACAAGGGCCTGCTGATTGGATTAACCCTCCCCCGCCTTTTGTAGGCGACGCTTCACGCTGCAATGGCGAGAAACTGTACAGACGCCTGCGGCCCGCCCACCTCTGGCGGAGTTCACTCGTCTGTGTCTCGCTCCAAGCAGAACAGCGTAGTAGATGCTCCATAAAAATTTTTTGGGAAGAGTTTGCTCAAAGTCACCTAGCAGGTAAACAGCGATGTTAGTCCAGTTATTACCGCTATTACTTTTTCTGGGTCTCTTAAGGTCGTGAAATATAGGCAAGAGATTGTATCATTAGCGATTCCCTGGATGCATTTGTTATTATCAGCACGCGTGGCACAGACTGAGGGGATGTGCAGGGCGTGGGGAGGCGTGGCTCGCACTCTGAAAGGGTTTCCTTCCTGTCCACGTTGAGGCCGCTTCTTCCCTAACATCAGGGCTCAGCTGCAGCCCTCGGGCTCCGCGAGGACCGTGAGAAGCGCATGGAGCCGGGGTCCAGCTGAGGACTGGGAGGACTGAGGAGCACCAGGTGCGTGGGGCGGAGCCCTGGGGAGATGTCCTCGGGGTAAATCCTCCCCAAATGAATGACCACTTGTGGTTTATGATGTGATCTCTTTGGAAAGGGGTTATCCGGGGAGAGTTAATTTTGGATTCCCGCTTTACATTTATTTTTTAAATTAATTTATTTTTTTAAAATATGTTTTATTGATTTTTTTACAGAGAGGAAGAGAGAGGGATAGAGAGAAACATCGATGAGAGAGAATCATCGATCAGCTGCCTCTTGCACACCCCCTACTGGGGATATGCCCACAACCAAGGTACATGCCCTTGATCGGAATCGAACCCGGGACCCCTCAGTCTGCAGGCCAATGCTCTATCCACTGAGCCAAACCGGTTTCGGCTACATTTATTTTTAAAGTGGAATATTTCCCCGGCATTGGTGACAACGGCCCAGAAAAGCCAGCTTAGTCACTGTCTCGTATCTTCTCCACGTGGGGTGGGGCCCCTGCTTGTCCCACCTGATGTCGGTCAGTAGGGCTGATTCCAAGGTGTGTCGGCCTCTCCCTCTGAGGCCTCAGGGTGACTTCCCGGGCAAACAGGTCTGTGGGTAACTGCTGCTGGTCTGAGGGGGATCTTCCTCTATGGGGGGTGGGGGGGTGAGAGGGGGCGGAATGGATGGGGCAGCCCCCTGGGGGGCTCTTCGCCTCTTGGGAGGCAGTAACGGCCTCTCTGCGAGGCCTTCCTGGGCCGTGGCCACGTCTGTAGGATTAGTTCTAGCCTGCCTTCCCCGCAGTCGTTTATTCTTTACTTTTGCTCTGAATTTTCTGAAAATAACAGGAAAGTCACCTGAAGCCCGGATCTAAAGAACAGACCTGGTTTCCCTTGCAGTGTTTCCCAAACTTTTGACATACATGTACCCCTTCTATAATTTTCGTAACGCTGAGTAACCCTCGTCAAAAAAAAAAAAAAAAAAATGGTCTACGGCCACACCACCCTGAACGCGCCCGATCTTGTCTGATCTCAGGGAAAAAAAAGGATGTATTTTAATAACAATCAAAATATATTTATTTTTTCTTTTTGGGGGGTACATACACAAAATAATAATAAACGAAAAATAAAATTATTCATAATAAAACATAAATAAAAGTTATATTGTAAATAACATTTATCTGCACACCAGACCATCTCACGCCTCACAAGACTGTCTTGACTTGACTCATGAGAACGTAGAATTAGGCGCAGCTAAGCACGGTGCAGTGCACATCCCCACCAAACTCCGGTGCAACGTGTACCCCCACCAAACTTTTCCCGTACCCCTGGGGGCACGCGTACCACACTTCAGGAAACGCTGCCTTAAAGGAACGAAAAGATAAGGAGTGCGGCATCCCTCGTCCCCAGTCTGGAGCGGGAAGGGGGTGTGGGGCTGACCCTGGAGCTTCTGAGCTGTGAGGAGGCGGGAGAAGGAGGAGGCCTCGGGAGGGGTGTGACGGAGGCACCAGCCGGCACACTTTGCTGGGAGTTGGGGAGAAGGGCTGAGTCTGGCCCGGGAGGGCCGTGTGTGTGTGTGTGTGTGTGTGTGTGTGTGTGTGTGTGTGGCATTCGCTCGCGGCAGACTGAGCTGCCCACCCGGAGGCTCCCCGTGGCCTCGCACCCTGAGCTGCTATTGGCCTCCTAGGAACAACTCTGGCCTGGGGCGCGTGGGCCAGCGGCGGGGCGGGCAGGCTGGGGTCAGACCTGGTTGCACTTGGGTGCGGGTTAGTGAAGAGGACGGCGGCTGGGAGCCTTGGGCTTCCCGGAGCTGAGAAGCCACCAGCTGGCCCCCCGGGTGGAAGGTGCCGCCCAAAGAGTGCCCGCGCTCTCCCACTTACTGCTGTCCTGGCCCGGCTCCGCCCTTCTCCGGAACTGGTACCAGGTGCCTCTCTCTGTCACTGTTCACGGAGTCAGCATTTCTGTGAACTCTGGCCTCTCCGGGCCCCTGGGAGGAAATGCTAGCAGGAAACTACCGGCTTGGCCCGTGGGGGTGAGAGAGAGAAGCCTCTGCGACCTCCTCCGCCCCCGTGGAGGCTGGGGAGGCGCTGGCCCGGCTCCTCTTGCTCTCCGATCCCCTCTGTGCTCGGAGGCGCGGGACGGGCTGTGCTCTGTTGGGAACAGAACCTCTGTTTCTTCTCCACCCACCGGCCTCCCACTGTCCCCAGGAGCCCCCGGGCCCGGGCGTGGGGAGAAAGAGGACGCTTCATCCTTCCCCCTCGACGGAAGTCTACCTCTCTGAGCTACCCTGCCTACAGCTGGGGCAGCATTGCCAGTTCCTGCCCATGATCACCCACAGCGCGGAGCACTCAGTAACCTAGTTGACTCTTCCTAATCTCCCATTAGGGAGGCGCTGCTCTTATTGATTCATTTATTTTTGGAGAGTAACTTATAGACGAGCGCACTGAGGCCCAGAGAAGGTCAGAGGCTTGCCTGAAGTTGCACGGCTGAGTGCTCACACTCCCAGCCAGTGCTCCCGCAGCAGCCACGCTGGCGTGGGCAAGGATTCCCCAGGAATCTGTGTGGAGATCCAATTCCTGGGCCCCTCGTCGGAGGTCGATGCAGTGAATCCAGTGTAGACCCTGGGAATCTGCACCCTAAGGAGGCACCCCAAAGCTGGCGGCTTGTGTCCCAGGCACACGGGTCTCCCCTATGGTGCCTTCCCGGGGGGTGGGGGGGGGGGAAGAACTTGGGGGCCGCCAGCAGGGTCCCCGCTCCCTGAAAAGACGGGGAGCGTGCAGCCCCACGCAGAGGTGGAGGCTTCTGCTCTGACGTCACGCAGGGTGGGCTGGAGAAGCCAGAATCGATGCCTAGACTGCAGGGAGGAGGGGACTTTCTGCTGAGTCTGTGCCTGGTGGTTCTCAGAGGGCAGAGGTGGGGGAGGCAGGGAGAGAGGAGCTGGAGAGGCTGCTCTGAGGGCAGGAGGCGGGAAGTGGCCCGGAGCAGGACATGTCCACGGCGGAGAGAGGAGGCAGGCAGCGGGGTGTCCAGGTGGCTGCAGGGACACGGCTGTGGTACGGCGTCCTGACAGGGAGATGTCGGCCTCGGCCATTTCCTCATCTCTACAGCACGGAGCCGAGAACCTCCGAGGGTCCTTCCAGAGTGTACGTTAGCAGGTGCCGTGGGGGAAGATAAGAAAGGACTTCAGAGGCCTGGAAGAGGAGTTCTAGGAGACAAAAATGAGACAACCCTGAGGGACCGCAGTGCACACTTCGTGTTCCGGCCTTCACCTTGGTCGTGAGTCTCTGTCCATTGGTCCCTCAGGTCCACGTCCTGCCAGCTCCTTGGACTGAGCAAGTCCCCAGACAAAAGTCATCTTCCTCCCTCCACTGACTTTGCTTGTGTCGGCGGCAGCTTTCTCTCTGTCTAGGCACTGGTGTCCCGCGTCTGTTGGATTGGGTTATTGAACAGGCATCTACCGCGTGTTGGGCGCTGGGAGACCAGGAGTTGCAGGCCCTGCCCACAAGAGCAAACCTGTAAGCAGTGCCCCCCATGCACCTGGCCCCATTCTAACCGTGTTAGTGATGTCGGCTCCTTTGGTCCCCACCTCAGCCCTGTGAGGTAAGCACTGCTGTTGTCACCCCCACTTTGAGGATGGCAGATGAGGGCGCGGAGACGCGGAGGGCTCGGTGCCGGGCCCCAGCTTACACAATGAGCCCAGCAGCCTGGCTCCAAGTCGGGGCTCCTGCCTCCCACACCCAGTGCACAGACGGGCATCGCACTCCCTGGGCATGGCGTGACACCTACAGTCTAGCCGCCACCGAGACAGAGCACTGGCCGCACTGGGAGGAATGGAGAGAAGTGGGGTGGCAAAGCGGGGCTGGCTAGTAGGCGGGGCTAGGTTGGGAAGTGTACACCCTTGTTTCCCGGAAAATAAGACAGTGTCTTATATTAATTTTTGCTCCCAAAGATGCGCTAGGTCTTATTTTCAGGGGATGACTTATTTTTCGATGAAGAAGAATACGGTACACATTTATTGCTAAATGAAAATAAAGGAAATTTGTTACCTGTATACGGTACGGTAGTACGGTAGTTGTCAACACAAACCAGACAAACTGTGAATCCTACAGCATCAAGAATTTACTCATTTATTCAATGACAATCATGTCATCATTTTTTGAAACATCATCATAACAATCCAATTCCTGAATTTCCTGGTGAATTTCTTGTGACTCCATTTCTTTCAGAATCAGTGGACCAGATCTCTCATGTTTAGCAATAGCACTGTCTTTAAATGAGTATTTCTTGTCAAGGTAGCCTGCTCGCAGTGCATTTGCAATGCAACTGTCAGTGATTTTCTCCCATGAATTCTTCACCCAAGTCACAACTTCTTGCAGTTTAGGTTTCACCAAGTTTCCACGCTGATTTCTCTCCATTCACACAGCGGTGATGTCAGGACTCCACGTAACATCACTGGTTGCTAGACGCCAGTCGTGGCGGCCCTAGCGACCAGTTTACGATAAATTAATTTTCATTTTGAGACAGAGCCTTATTTTCGGGGGAGATGCCTTATATTTCACTCAGAAGGAAACCTGTAAGTAGGTCTTATTTTCGGAGGACGTGTTATTTTCGGGGAAACACGGTAGATTTCCGGGCCAAGGTGGTCGGTAGTCTTTTTTTGGAGGCATTGTGGATCTCTAGAAGGTTCTTTGGTAGGAAAGTAAGGGGATGTGGCCCCAGTCTAGGGAGAGGGAGAGCCTGGGCTGAGTGTGGAGGCTGCGGCCATTGCCCAAGGCTGGAAGGGGGTGGGGGAGGATGAGGAGGATCAGGGCCTTCAGACCAGAGGGGGCGGGGGCTCGTGAGCACCCAGGCATTTGTCTGTTAGTCTCTCCTTGCCTTGGCTGCACGTGGTGCCAAGCATCCTCCCTTTTGCTCTCTAACTAGGAGACCAGCTCCCCAACTTCCGGAGAACTAGCTATCACCTGGGGGTGGACCCCAGGGCCCTCCTCCTTCCTTATCTTTCCTCGGGCTTTAAATATCCCACATCAGACTCCGCCCATCCAACTCCCAGGGCTTTGCCTTTGTCGGGGTGTGAAACACGCACACATTCAGTGTCCTAGCTCCTCCTCCCTCTGGCACCCAGGAGCCCCCACCCTGCCAGCTCCTGCCCGGTGCCCAGAGATCTCAAGCTTCTGAGAACTTTAATTTCTTTCCAGGACCCTGGCTTCCTGGCCGCCCCGACCCCAGCGGAGTTCCTCGGGCTCCCACAGGCCCAATATGGCAGCCTCTATACACTGTTCCTTCTGAGGGCCACCTGATGGGGTGCATAATTACCCTCCTTCTTCAGTGCCCCGCTCTCCCCACATTGGAAGGTCAGCTTCCCCAGGCACGGACTCCTCCTGCTCACAGTTGTGCTCCCTGTGCACCTGCTGGTTCAAATCCCAGCTCTCCCCGCTCCCAGCAGTGTCTCCTTGGCAGGCTCCATGCCCTTTCAGAGCCTAAGTGTTCTCCATACTCAGAGGCGGAGTGAGAATTGCTGCCCCACGGCTGTGTTGAACATTCTGTGTGATAATACATGCGAAGCACTTAGCATAGGGATGGCCAAGGGAAACGCCCTCTATAAATGGCCTGTGGTCTGCCCCAGCGACATATAGTTTGTACTTAAAAAATATATATTTTTTTATTGATTTGCCACAGAGAGGAAGGAAGAGGCATAGAGAGCTAGAAACTTCGATGAGAGAGAAACATCGACCAGCTGCCTCCTGCACACCCCCTACCGGGGATGTGCCCGCAACCAAGGTACATGCCCTTGACCGGAATCGAACCTGGGACCTTTCAGTCCAAAAACCGATGCTCTATTCACTGAGCCAAACCGGTTTCGGCAATATAGTTTGTACTTTTAAGTTCCCACACATTATAGGGGAGCTTAGCGTTTCTCTCTCAAATTGCATTCCCTCCCCCTTCCCTCCTCTAAAAAAAACAAAACAAACAAAACAAAAAGGCTCAGTGGAAGAAGGGCTAGGTCCTGGGTCCTGGGCGTTCACCCACCTCTGCCCCATCCTTATTCTGGCTGGTGGTCACCAGGAGACCGGGGCAGACCCTCCAGAACTGACCGGCCAGCCTGGAAGCTGGGGCCAGGACTTCCCCGGGGGGAGTGTGAACCAGGGAGTGGCTGAGCCCTGTCCCCCCTGAATTTGGGGGGGCTGCAGCTGAGGGAGGCTGCAGTGAGGTTAGGCCTGTGACCCGCGTCCCCTCAGAGGACTGGTCTAGAGAGTCTTTGAAAAGTTTTGAAAGGGTCACAACCACTGGGGAACAAGGGGGCACACCTCCGCTTCTCCCAGATGTGCTTCCTTGTGTACCTTCAGTAAGACAAACAGGCAGCAGCGGACCACAGACCCCCTCTGTCCCCCCCCCCCCCGCCGGACCTCCGGAGGCCTCGGTGCCGAGGCAGCGTGGAGCTGTGAGGCCTGCTGGAGGGAAGGCGGAGAGAGGACAGGGAAAGACGAGGGATCTGGATGGGGGTGAGTGGCAGCCGGGACATTGGGTCAGACCCCTCGCCCCCAAGTGGGTGTCTAGGTGGGGCAGAGCCCGTGGGGGGGGGGTTTGAGAGATTGTGGTGATGTCCAGAACATTCCCCGGCCGGCTGGACCCAGGGCTGGCCAGCTGGGTGGACGGTCGGAGGACTGCTGGGAAGTGACCTGCCGGCTTCCTGCCCGCTCACAGTTTTGTGTGCCCCAGCCTGGGCCCCCTTTCCCCAGTGCTGTTACCCCGACACGGAGCAAGGCCCCCCCGTTCCTGGAACTGCACTCAGGCTGCCTGGGGTGGGGCTGCACCAGAGCCAGAAATCACAGCAGACCCCGACCCTGGCAGCCTCGAAATGGACCTCTCTTCCCTTTTGGCTAGATTAACATTTGGCATTTCAGGGTGCTGGCCCCATGCCCAGTCGCTCTGGACTTCTGCCTGTCAGCTCCTTTGAGGCTATTTTTGCCATTTACTTATTTATTAACTATTATTGCTCCCCAGGACAGATGGGCACGCACACACACACACACACACACACACACACACACACACATACACACATGCCTTCATGCCCTTCAACTTGGAGCCTATTGGAAAAGCCAGCCTGCACCCACCAGGCTGACACGGGGTGCAGAAGGGGGGAATGGCCGGAAGATGGCCCCTCTGCGCGAGGGTGGGGGAAGGGCTGTGGGGGTCGTAGGAGGCAGCGGCCTCCCCTCCCTCATCGTTTCTCAGAAGAAAACCCCCGCTTCCAAGGCATCTCTGTTCCTGTTCTCGCGTCCTCAAGGCTGTTCACCTCCGGGAAAAGCTTGTGAGTGGGTTGTGGATCCCGCCTGGACCATCTTTCCGGAGAAATCAGCAGGGGTCCCGGGAGGACTAAGGGCCCCTTGACTAGGACACAGGAGAGCACTAGCTTCTTTCCTGTGTGTGTGTGGGGGGGGGGGGGGGAGACGGGGGGAGACTGTGGGCAGCGGGGAGGGGATAGGGGGGGCAAAGGCCTATCTCTCTGCCCGGCTCCACCAAGCCCCCATCCCGGGAGGAGGGGCACTTGGCTTCTGCTTTCAGGGGCTCCCAGCTGGTGGTCAGCCCTGGGCTGGTGAGATGAATGGTCCTCAGTCCCCCGCTCCGAGCGCCCAGGACGTCAGCGGACAGAGCTGAGCTGTGTGCACAAGTCCACCCACCATGCGACCCCTGTGGCAGCAGGTTGCTAGAAGCAGAGCCCAGACCCTGCCCCCTCCTGAGTGGAGGGCACTGGGTGAGGTACAGGGTGCACGTGTGGACCCATGAGTGCCAGGTGATAATCCCCACGCTCGCTTCAGTCTCGGCTCGGGGCCGGCCCATCTGCCCTGAGGCTGGGGTCCCCGCCACGGCCCCCTCCCGGGCCTGACGGCGGGGCTCTCAGAGGCCTGCAGGGACCCAAAGGGAGACCAGGATGAGCAGCCGGGACCTTCCCCCCCAGCAGCCTGGGGGCCTTGCCCTGGGCACGTGAGGAACGGGATCGGTGCTCCTGCCACCTGCAAGCCAGTGAGAGGGGAGACCCCGGCTGGGGCGGGGGTGCTCCTGAGTGGCAGTGGCGGTGACCGGGCCAGAGGGGGTGGCTCCCCATTTCCCCCCCATCAGCTGGCCTGCCCCACTTGTCTTTTTTTAAAAAAAAGATATTTTATTGATTTTTTACAGAGAGGAAGAGAGAGGGATAGAGAGCTAGTAACATCGATGAGAGATTAGAATCATGGATCAGCTGCCTCCTGCACACCCCCCACCTGGGGATGTGCCCGCAACCACGGTACATGCCCTTGACCGGAATCGAACCCCGGACCTTTCAGTCCACAGGCTGACGCTCTATCCACTGAGCCAAACCGGTTTCGGCCCACTTGTCCTTCTTAAGGCCTGTGCCACCCGCGTTCCTGACCCCCGAGGGCCCTTCCCCTCTGCCTCAGGGAGACTGGCGCTTGGGACTGGATGCTGACTGCTCAGGCACCGCCCGCTGCTGGGCTCCGTCCTGTGACCCCTTCTGTCCTGGGCCCCAGTGCCAGCCCGCCCTCAGAATGGTGTCAGGAGGCCCCCTAAAGACAGGAGGCTCACCCCTTCCACCAGGCGGGGGGGCTGAGGGCAGGGCCTGCATCTCCCCCAGGAGACTGGGAGCACCCCGAGGGCAGGGGCCGAGAATGTTCCACCAGATTGGGAACTCTGAGGGCAGAAGAAGTTACCGCAGACTGGGAGCTTCCTGAGCATTGGCTGGGGCCCTTGTCCCCTCCGCTCAGGGCCCGGCCTCTGGCTGTGGGGCGCCAAGGTGCTCCGTCCTGGGCCCCTGGGAAGCCCGGAGACAAGGCGGGTGCTGCAGGTGCTGCTGCCACAGCCGCCGGGGCAGGAGAGGGACACCCCCCCCCCCCCAGGAGGAAGGAGAGCCAGGAATCACACCCCCTCAATCAGGCGGTTCCCTCTACTTCCCCTTCTCCCAGGGGCGGGGTAGGGATGGGCTTTACAGCTGGGGTGTGGGGGTCAGGAATCCCACGGGGCCCGAGAGGAGGAGGAGAGAGGTCAACTCAATGTCTCTCTCCTCTGGGCACCGTGTCCGCCCTAAGTTTTTTTTTCCACGGTCTTGTGTATTTTAACTTCTGGCTGCTCCTCTAAATCCAGACTCGGCTTTGGTGCCTCGCTGCCAAGAGAAGGGGAGAGCGCGAGGCCGTATTAGGAGCTGGGCAGAGGCCCGCTGCGAGTGCCCGCCGCCCGCCCAGGAGGAAGCGGGCCATCCCAGTGCAGCGGTGTGCCGCCTCCTAGCAAAGATGGCATCGTTAGGAGCTGATGTCTGCTGTGCCGGAGGGGCTGGGGGAGAGAGACAGTCTAGTAATATGATTACTACAGGAATAACAATAACAGCAGCAACACCAACAAGCTCACACGATTACCGAGAAGGCCTGGCTGCAGGCCAGGAATGTGGTTAGTGCCCAGGGATGGCCGTGGGGCTTGAGGCAGCAGGAATGTGGTTAGAGCAGCAGGGGTGGCCGTGGGGCTTGAAGGCAGCAGACTTCTGTCTCTTCATGCTCAACTCTCTCCCTCAGGGGTAGACGTCCCAGAACGAGAGTCAGTGGGCTCGCTCTGTCCTATGTGCCTCTGCCTTCTTCTCTCGCCCACTCAGAGCTCTGCGGGACTGGGCCCACCCACCCTTGGGTGTCAGCTTGAGCCAGGGTTCAGGGGGCAGCTGTCCTGTGAGAAGACCAGGGCTTACTCGATGGCCAGAGTGAACCACAGCCAGAGCAAGGACTTAGGACTAAGTATCATGTCTAAGTGAGAGAATATCTAGGTTGCCCAGATTGACGGAGGTGCTCACATCATGTGATGGGGTTGCTAAGGACTGCCCGCGTTTGAATCCTGGCTCTGTCATTCACAAGCTGTGTGACCTCAGGGGCATTCCCTGCCTTGCCGGGCCTCGGCTTCCTCACTGAGAAGTGGAGATAATAAAGGAACCCACCTCACGGCGTGGTTATGCACGCTCGCAGTACAGCACGGCACATGCGAAGCCCGTGAGGGCCAGGTCTTTAAGAGCAATTGTTTCCATAGGAATGATAACCATACTTCCAGCAGCTTTGACTTTGGGGGGTCTGTTAGGTGTTGAGTTGTTTCTGAAGTTCTTATCCACAGTACCTGTGACCTTATGTAGAAATAGGGTCTTTGCAGACGACAGGGTTAGATGAAGTCAAGAAGGAGACCCCTAATGCAACGTGACTGATGTCCTTATTTAAAAAAAAGGGATAGCCAAAACCGGTTTGGCTCAGTGGATAGAGCGTCGACCTGCAGACCGAAAGGTCCCAGGTTCGATTCCGGTCAAGGGCATGTACATTGGTTGCGGGGCACATCCCTGGTGGGGGGTGTGCAGGAGGCAGCTGGTTGATGTATCTCTCTCATTGATGTTTCTAGCTCTCTATCTCTCTCTTCCTCTCTGTGAAAAATCAATAAAAAATATATATATATTTTTAAAAAGGGGGATAGTTAGGCCCAGAGATGGAGCCGCATTAAGGAAAGACTCAGGGAAAACACCATCTGCAAGCCTAGGAATGCCTGGGGCTGCCCGAAGCTAAGAGACAGGTTCCCCTCACAGCCCTCCAAGGAAGCAACCTGCCAACTCTTTGACTCTGGCCTCCTGGCCTCCAGACAGAACTGTGAGGACGAATTTCTGTGGGTGGAGCCACCCGGTCTGTGGTCCTTGGTTAGGGCTGTCTTAGGGAAACAATGCAAGGTCCGATGGGGCATGGCCGCTGCCTCCCACTGCCACCCTGGGCTGCCTGCTGTCCCCAGGGGGGAAGAACCGGGTAGGGCTGACAGGCCGGGCGTGGGGGCTGCTCTCAGGCTTTGACTTGTCTTGGGCCTGGCCTCTGTCTCAGGTGGTCCAGGCTCTTGCCCATGCAGGCAAATGGAACTGGGACTGTTTATAGAGCTGGGGCCTTTTTAAAAATATATATATATTTTATTGATTTTTTACAGAGAGGAAGAGAGAGGGATAGAGAGTCAGAAACATCGATGAGAGAGAATCATTAATCAGCTGACTCTTGCACACCCCCTACCGGGGATGTGCCTGCAATCAAGGTACCTGTCCTTGACCGGAATCGAACCTGGGACTTTTCAGTCTGCAGGCTGACACTCTATCCACTGAGCCAAACCGGTTTTGGTAAGCAGGGGCCTTCTGTACAGTCTACCCTCTCCTCCCACCCTGCCCCCCTGTCCCTCAGATATGCTCCTTGGAGGACTCTCCATCTCACCCCTGCTCCAGGCTGAGGAAGGAGAGGGGGTAATACATCCCTGGAGAAGACAAGCTAAAGTGGGGTCTGGGCCCGACACCTCTGTCCCTCTTCTCACTGTCTCCTGGAGCCTTCCCGCTGGTCTCTCAGTGGGAAATGGTCTTGGCCTGCGTGTGTCTGGGTGAGTATGCACAGAGAGTGCTCCCCGCTGAGCTGCCCTGGGCCTCGTGACCATAGCTCATAAATGTGCAATCGGGCCGTGCTGGGCAGAGGAGACCTGTCCCCTGGTGGGTGATGGTGGCTCCTGACAGCAGCCGGCACCAAGGCCCCCGAAGCGAACCTTGGCAGCCACCCCTGCCTCCTCCCTCCAAGGAACAAGTTGTTCAGAGTCATTGGTGGGGACAGATGTCTTAGGTGCCCCTCTGTGTGTGCCATGGCGATCCGGTGATGAGGAAGGAGCTGGAGGGGCTTGTTGGTTGTGTGGGTTGGAGGGAGGAGGGCATCTAAAACAAGCGCCAAATGTCTCCTCTTCCAAGGGGAACAAGATAAGGAGCGCGGAGAAGTGCAGGTTAGGGGTCAGGGGTGGGGAGAGAGGAGCAGCAGTTGGGAGTGTCTGGCGGGCGGCCCCAGGCTGGGGAGGGCTAGGGAGGAGGCGCTGAAGCCCCAACACAGCTTCGGGGGGGATGCAGAAGCAAAGACCTGGAGGCCATCGTGTACAGGGTGTCTAGGCACCCGAGTCTTCCCAAGTGCAGGGTCCCCTCTGCGGGCAGGAGATGAGGCTGGAAGGTGACATACCATGGCGGCCTCAAGAGCTGGCACAAGTCGTGTCTGTGTAATGGAGATGTCAGGGGGTATCCTTTGAGATTTGTGGGCAAGAGTGCGTAGTTCAAGCTGCGCTTTAGAAGGGGGTTGACCAGGGATTTTTATGGGGTGGGGAACATGCAGCCCTGGGAAGTGGCTGAGGCGGGTCTGACAGCGGGGAGGAGGCCCGGGGTGGATGGGGAGCATAGTGACAGTGGGCAGGAGGGGTGAAGGGAGGAGGCCCGGGGTCAGTGGGGGAGCAGTGACAGTGGGCAGGAGGGGTGAAGGGAGGAGGTCCGGGGTGGATGGGGAGCATAGTGACAGTGGGCAGGAGGGGTGAAGGGAGGGGGCCCGGGGTGGATGGGGAGCATAGTGACAGTGGGCAGGAGGGGTGAAGGGAGGGGGCCCGGGGTGGATGGGGAGCATAGTGACAGTGGGCAGAAGGGGTGAAGGGAGGAGGCCCAGGGTGGATGGGGAGCAGTGACAGTGGGCAGGAGGGGTGAAGGGAGAGACATTTCTCTTGGGATATGAACAGGACTTGGCAGGTGAGGAAGAGGAGATGAGCCGGGATGAAGGAAATGCTGCCATTCGTTGTTCAAAGAGAAGTGGGTGGGCCGGGCCCCCTGGCCTGTGTGCATGGAGGGCGGGGCTGGTCTGCCTCCTGCCTGCGCTGCGGTCGGAGCTGGAGGCTCTGGCGGGAGGCGGCCAGGGCTCCTCCGGGGTCTGGCCTGGAGTCCTGACGGGGCAGAGGGTGCAGGGCCTCCCTGGGACCCCTGGGAAGGTGGCGCACAGGCCGGGCAGCGAGGTGGCCAGCAGTGTTTGCAGCAGCGAGTGCCCGTGTGGGTCCAGGCTCCTGAGGGCCCGGGTACTGGGCAGCTCATACCTGCCGATGGACACAGTGGCCGGGGCCCCCGGGACACGCGCCCACTGTGATTCCTGCGAGCGGCTATCTCCCGGCCCCAAAGGAGTCGGTGCAGTGGCCTGTCCAGGGTCTGAACGTGCTGGAGGACCCCCCACCTCACTGCAGGTTCCTCCAGCACATTCCCGGCGCCCTCAGCCATCTTGCCCTGCATGCCTTCGCTTGTCTGGCTTTCTGACTTTCACTTCAGAACAGATTCTAGAACAACCGTGGGCAGACTACGGCCCGAGGGACCTGTTCTATCCGGCCCGCGGAGCCGAAAGAGCGGAGGGTTCTCTTGCTCTCCCCTCCGCTCCTTCACCAGCAGCCCAAGATGAGAGTGCCAGCATGGTCAGGTTGCTTTTGTTCCGGCCCTCCGGTCCAGTTTAAGAACCCACGGTGGCCCTTGAGTCAAAAAGTCTGCCCACCCCTGATCTAGAATGTCAGAGCTGGGAGAGAACCTCAGCAGCTGTCGTTTCCAACGCTCTCCTTTCCCGTGGAAGGGACGGAGGCCCAGAGAGGGGAGGCGGCCATCCGAGGTCCCATGGCCGGTCTGCGGCTGAGTTAGACCCACCTTCTGAGCTTGACCTTCTGTCCTCTTTCCCATGCCACCCTCTTTGTTTGTGGGTTCCTTCAAAGCCAGGAGCTACGTGGCCACCCCCGGCACTCCGCAGCGAGGACATAAATAAAAGGGTGTCGGCCCGGACGAAAGGAGGGCAGTGCCTAGCACACGCAAATATTTGTTCAGTCTCGGGGAGTCGCAGGGGGCGGGAGCTGAAGGGAATGTCCTCTGTGGGGCCAGGACGTCCGGGGCCGGTCATCAGGCAGTCGTTGGCCTCACTGCCTTGTTGGGAGCAGGACTGACGAGGAGAGGTGGGTGGGGGCTCCTTTTCTCCCCTGGAAAGGCCTTTCGCGCCTCCTGCCCCATATCATGCGTGGCGGGGCAGGGGGACGGCGAGGGACCACACCTTCTGGGGCGCTAGGCCATCAGGGGTGCCCTTATTGGATGGGAGGGAACCGCAGGGCGCCGTGGGTGTCAGCTACCAGGGGCCAAAACCGGTTTGGCTCAGTGGATAGAGCGTCGGTTTGCGGACTGAAAGGTCCCGGGTTCGATTCCGGTCAAGGGCATGTACCTTGGCTGTGGGCACATCCCCGGTAGGAGGTGTGCAGGAGGCAGCTGGTCGATGTTTCTCTCTCATCGACGTTCCTAGCTCTCTAGCTCTCTCCCTTCCTCTCTGTAAAATATCAATAAGATATATTTAAAAAAAAATAAATAAAGTACCAGGGGCTTGGTGGCTTCAACAGCAGGCGTCTCTGTTCTCAGAGCTCCGAGGGCTCAAGTCCAAGGCCGGTCAGGTGCCTGCAGATTTGGTTTCTGGCGAGGGCGCCTCCTCTTGGCTCGCCGAGGGCCGCCTGCTTGCTGGGTCCTCGCGTGGCTGCTCTTCGGAGGATGAGCTTGGAGCGAGATAGGGGTCTCCGATGCCTCTTTCTCTGCTCACAAGGTCACCAGCCCTACTGGGGGAGGACCCCACGCTTCTGACCTCATTTAATCTAAATGGCCTCCTCAGGGTCCCCTCTCCAACTGCAGTCCCATCGGGGTTTGGGGTTCACACAGTTCAGCCCATGGGGGAGGGTTTGCGCACAAGAGCTGTGGGTCCGCTTCTTCCCCAGTGGGGTGCTCTGTCCGTGGGCACGAAGGGCCTGTCTGGTGGGAAATGTGCTTCAAATCCTGAGGCCTCTTAAGTTTCTGTGAGAGAATGGTCGTGCTCCGTCATTTGTCTCGGGTGAGGGGGCGGAGTCTGAGTGTCCC
The DNA here is from genome assembly GCA_963924515.1 of Vespertilio murinus. Lineage (NCBI taxonomy): Eukaryota > Metazoa > Chordata > Mammalia > Chiroptera > Vespertilionidae > Vespertilio > Vespertilio murinus. Next base: position 148,242,209 of record OZ004706.1, on the reverse strand, counting down.
TCGGGCCTTGGAGCTTCCCGCTTTCCCCGCCGACTCGGGGGCGGGGGGGGGGGGGGGGGGGCCTTGGGAGGCCCGCCAGGTCGGCCCTCAGCTGGTTCCTTCCCCGACTCAACCGGACACCAGGTCCTGGCAATGAAGTCCCGGAGATGGAGGCTCTGGCCTGTACCCACTTTGGAGACGCCTCTGGGAGTGAGCCCTGGGGGATGAAATCTCAGAAAGTGGTCTGTGCGGCGGACGTGGCCCGTCTGGGGAGACAGCAGGTCCCACACCCTGGGACAACGCCGTCACCCCTCCTGGCTCCTCCTGTACCATCCCCTCCTGTGTCCCTCCACTACCTCTGCGGCCCCCTGTCCCCGAGTCTCTCCCCATCCCCCATGTTCTCCCCTGGGGCCTGCATTGAACTCCCTGCCCCTTGGGAGCAGGGAGGCCTTTGTCTCTGTTTTTTATTTTATTTTATTTTATTTTATTGATTTTTCACAGAGAGGAAGAGAGAGCAATAGAGTTAGAAACATCGATGAGAGAGAAACATTGATCAGCAGCTTCTTGCACATCCCCTATTGGGGATGTGCCCGCAACCCAGGTACATGCCCTTGACGGGAGTCGAACCTGGGACCTTTCAGTCCGCAGGCCGACGCTCTATCCACTGAGCCAAACCGGTTTCGGCTGTCTCTGGTTTTTAAATATGAAACATTTCAAAGTAAAGAGAACCATGAACTTCCATATATCCAACCCCTCGTTCAGATGCAACAATTGTCAGGATTCTTTTGTCTTCTTCTTCTTCTTCTTCTTCTTCTTCTTCTTCTTCTTCTTCTTCTTCTTCCATCTTCTTCTTCTTCTTCTTCTTCTTCTTCTTCTTCTTCTTCTTCTTCTTCTTCTTCTTCTTCTTCTTTAATCTTGCTGATGTTTAAAAGTGAATTTTGACCATGACATCCACGTCCCTCCATATACTTCGTATGTGCTAGCATTCCCAGAAGGAAAAAAAATCCACACCCGAGTTTGGTCCCCGCCATGCCGGGCCAGCCAGCCGTCCCCAGTCTCTCGCTGTCTGGGTGAAACGAAGGAGGACGTAGAAGGATGCACAGAGCAGCACGAAGGTGCACCCATGGGTCCCGCGGGCCCGCGCTGGGTAATTAAGCGGTGCTCTCCCTGGTTGGAGCTCCTCCTCGAGGCCACGGAGCCCGGGGGATGGGGGGGGGGACCCGGCAACCCCTCCTTCTGTGGCAGGAAGAGTAATCATGTTCTAAACGGTCCTGCAGGCGCTGAGGAGAGGCTCGCTGGCCCTCCCCGGAGCCGCCTCACCCCTGGGGGACGAGTGGCCCGGCTCAGAGAGAATCTGGGTCATTTTGTCTGTGCCAGGAAGCCCTCCCCGGCTCCGGTGAGACGGGCCTGGCCAGGGAGGCTGCAGCCCAGGGACACCTGGCACGGAGGGGGCTCCTGGCAGTGGGGCTGGGGGGGGGGGCTGGCCAGGGCTCTGTCCCGGGCTGGCCCCACCCTGTCCCCTGGTCCCCAGCTGAGCCGACGGGAGTTTAATGATTCCGTCTCATTCCTCTCCTGACAAATGAATTTCTCTCCATCCCTTGGCAACCTAAGCTGTGTTTACAGAAAATATCAGAGTCTAGAATAAACAGTTCCTGTCAGACCTGAGGGCCAGTGGGGACCATGTGCCTGGGGTGGGGGGGCTGCCTCACCCCCCTCACCCCCCGGGGTCCTAGGGGCCGGTGTGTTAGAAGTGGTGGGGTCAGGGAACCCCACATTCAAGTCCTGCTTCTGGCCTTGACAGCCTGGGTAGCCTTGGGCAGGTTACTTAGCCTCTCAGAGCCTCGGTGTCTCCATCTCTAAGTCCTCAGAACGGTTTTTTTTTTTTTTAATATATTTTTAAAATATATTTTATTGATATTTCACAAAGAGGAAGGGAGAGAGATAGAGAGCTAGAAACGTCGATGAGAGAGAAACATCGATCAGCTGCCTCCTGCACGCCCCCGACCGGGGATGTGCCCGCAACCAATGTACATACCCATGACCAGAATCGAACCTGGGACCTTTCAGTCCGCAGACTGACGCTCTATCCACTGAGCCAAACCGGTTTCGGCTAAAAAAATATTTTTAAAGTGATTTTGGAGGGACAGAAAGAGGGGCGAAAGAGAGAGAGCGAGAGAAAGGAGAGAGAGAGAGAGAGAAACATCAGTGGTGAGAGAGGGGCCTCAACACCGATTGGCTGCCCCCTACACCCCCCTCCCCCACTGGGGATCAAGCTACAACCTGGGCATGTGCCCTGATCCGGAATCAAACCCATGACCTCCTGGTGCATAGGTCGATGCTCAACCACTGAGCCACACCAGCCGGGCCAGAAGGGTTGCCTCTAGCTCAGAACTGGTTTTCAGATGCTGCCTTCTCACTCCCCTGAGGTGGAGCCCCCATGTCCTTGTGGCATTCAATACGGGACATGGGGAATCACTGGCAATAAAGTTTGTTTTTTCCCAATGATCATTGATTCGTTTCCCGAAGAGCGTCTTCCATACATCGTCTCGTGGAGTGTCAGTGCAGTAAGGATGATCATCACGCCCGCTTTACAAATTAGAGACCGAGGCTCAGGGAGGACAAGGGGGAGGTACGTGGCACAGTTAGTGTGGAGGTGGGGCTTGGGGGCGGCGGCACAGCTGGTGGGTGAGGTCAGGGTGGAGGGACCGGGCAGGGTCTGGCATTGCCCGCCTGGGAGCAGGGAAGCTGGCGGGGGGCTGAGAAGCGGCGCAGCGCGCCCCCCCCCCCCCCCAGGGTCACACTTCGTCCACTCCTCCCCCCCACACCACGTGCCGCTGTTCCGCCGCCGGCACCACCTCTCCAGTCTCGCCCTCCCCTCTGAATCACAGCTGGCACCTCCAAGGTCACCTGGCTCCCTCTGTCTGCGCTGACCCTGAGAGGGAGGCCGAGGGCACGGAGGTGGAATGAGCTGCCCAGGAGCGCGGGCGGAGGTGGGGTGGACACGGCTCCCGGGCGTGGCTCTGCCTCTGCAGCCGTGCCTCCTTCGGGGCAGACACGGGGCCGCTGTCCCTCACACCCAGCACTGCCAGGCTGAATAAATACGTGCTGAGCAAATCAAGGGGAAAGTGAACAGCTTTCTCTGGCCTTTCTCCCCCCCCCCCCCCCCCCCGGTCTTTTCTAAGGAGAGAACAAGAAATGACTCCGGCCGAGACCAGTTTGGCTCAGTGGATAGAGCGTCAGCCTGTGGATTGAAGGGTCCCGGGTTCGATTCCGGTCAAGGGCATGTACCTTAGTTGCCGGCACATCCCCGGTGGGGGTGGTGCAAGAGGCAGCTGATTGATGATTCTCTCTCATCGATGTTTCTAACTCTCTGTCCCACTCTCTTCCTCTCTGTAAAAAAAGTCAATAAAATATATTTTTTTAAAAAAAGAAAAAGAAATGACTCCGGGTGCAGCAGAGGGATGGGCTGGCTGGACGGTGGACCAGGCAGGTCAGCATCAGAGTGTGCAGAGGCTGTGAAATCAGTGGTCCCCTGTGGTGAGAGCCACATTGCTTTGGGATTGGTTTCGGGGGGCGGGGGGATTCGGTACCGGTCTGGACAGAGCTGACCTCTGACCTGGCCTCCCAAGTCCAGTTCCCTGAGGGGAGGGACCCCTCCCCACGTGCATTTTCCCACGGCTCGGCTCCGGACAGTCTGTCTGGGAGGCTGCGTCTCTCCGGCCTCAGGCTGTGGCCGAGGCCTCCCTGGCATGGACATCCTTCCTGTGGAACCAGCCACCCACGGGCGGCCCGCACTCAGGTCAGGGTGTCGTGGGGGACGGACGCGCTCCTGCCCCCCGGAGGCGCGAGTTCTCGGAAAGGTTACGTGTGTCAGGCACGCGCGCGGCGCCTGCCTTTGGAAAGGTCACCTGGGCCCGGGCGTCGCCCCTGAGCCTGGAGTCAGGGCTGCAGCAGCTCTGCCATAAATCGGGAGAATCCTCAGGCTGAAAACCAGCCAACAGAGCCGGCGAGAGGGGCTCGTCGCCTCGGAGGCGAGCCTGTGTCTGGGTGGAAGGCCGGGAACGTCTCCAGGGGCTCCGACACTTCTTAGAAGCCGAGACTGAGCCGGGAAACGAAGTCCCCGCCTGGGCTGGGCGGGGCCGTGGCGCTGAGGCCCCGGGGACAGGCGCGTGCGTGGCCAGGGCTGCTCGGGGCAACCTTGGAACGAGCACAGAACCATGGCTGCCCCCCTCTCTGTTGTGGTTGTTTGTGTGTGTGTTTTCAGCCGGAGGAGGAAGGCTCCAGATGTTTCCAGCTCTTCTCCAGATGTCTTTTGTGGCAAAGCTGAAGCTAACCCAGAGATAGGAAAGGAGGCGTGTGGGGGAGACAGGTCCCCCTAACCTCACGGAACAGATAAGCGGCTGATCACCTGCCAGCGGTGGGGCTCACATGCCTTCTGCACTGACCCCGACCTTAGCTCTGGCACATCCCTCCTTAGGGTTCCGTTTCCATCTTCGCTCAGCTCTCTGCAGCCACCACACAGCGCCCATCGCAGTGTGACTGCCCTCTTCACCCCTGGAAAATGTCACCCCAAGAGGCCTTGGCCGGGTAGCTCAGTGAATTAGAGCATCGTCTTGATACACCAAGGTATCATTGGGTTCAATTCCCAGGCCAGCATACATACAGGAATCAATCAATGAATGCATAAATAAGCAGAACAACAAATCGATGTCTCTCTCTCTCTCTCTCTCTCTCTCTCTCTCTCTCTCTCTCTCTCTTTCTCTTTCTCTCTTAAAAACCAACTAAAAATGTCACCCCCAAGAACCATCCGTGGGGTTCTGGGTCCATTGGGAATCACGGTGTGAGGTGCCCAGACTTTTGGAGGACCTGTGGTCACATCATGTGACACCCATTCATTGCGAGGGAGACACATTGGGGGCAGTCAGCCCTATTGCTTCCCCCTCTGTCACCCTGTTCTTGTCTCCATGCTCCCGTAGCCTGGTGGGGGAATGCCTTCTTTGAGGGCAGCGAGCTGAACTAAGGCCCCGGGAAGACACATTTCCCGGCTGTGCCATCCCCTTTCGGCCAGGAAGCCCCCCAGGGCTAGCCTTGTTCCCTCCTATTTCTCCCCTCATCCTCCCTTCGTGTGTGTGTGTGTGTGGGGGGGGGATTTGTGAGTGGGGAGTCCCGTGGGTCCCTTCTAAAGAGGGGGGCCCCTGGATGCTAGGGCAGGGAGGGCCTGGCACCCTAGCTCTGCTGACGCGCTTGGGGGAGGGCGCTGCAGGAGCTGGGAGCTCCGTTTGGGTGGGTTTGGTCCGTGGGCCCACAGGCTGCGGGCAGGGAAGGGTGATGAGGGCTGTAGCCTGTCCACCTGGGATTCTGTTGTGCAGTCAACACGGTGGAAAGCGCCACACGGGCCTGCTCACCTGTATTGACATGTCAGCCCAGCTGCCTCGCTGGTTTAAGCCCTTCGGGGATGTGTGTGTGTGTGTATGTGTGTGTGTGTGTGTGTGTGTGTGTGTGTGTGTGTGTATGTGCAGGCACTGAGGCTGAGGTCCTCGGCGGCCCCGGCCCCAGAGGGTGCATTCAGGAGCGGCTTTCACACGGGCTGGGTCCTGGGCGGCACTATGGGGCCGGGCCCGGAGGCATGCCTGGATGGTAGGTGTGAGCCCAGGGCTGGGAGGCAGGGTGAGGAGAGGAGGCCTGCGTCGGGATCCTGGACCAGGCTCAAGCCTCTGTTAGGTTAGTGCCAGAGGTGGGCAAACTTTTTGACTCGAGGGCCACCATGGGTTCTTAAACTGGGCCGGAGGGCCGGAACAAAAGCAACCTGACCGTGCTGGCACTCTCCTCTTGGGCTGCTGGTGAAGGAGCGGAGGGGAGAGCAAGAGAACCCTCTGCTCTTTCGGCTCCGCGGGCCGGATAGGACAGCTGAACGGGCCCGATCCGGCCCCCGGGCCGTAGTTTGCCCACGGTTGGGTTAGCCTGACGGTGGGGCCCATGGTCAGGCCAGCATCTGCTGCGTCTGGAGCTTCTGTCTCAGGCCGGGAACTCTGGGGACTCTCAGAATGTGACTTCCCAAGTGCCCAGCACGGAGCCCCTCGCACTGACATCTGACCACGGGGACAGTGACGGGGGAGGGCCAGAGGGTCCGCTGCTCCCTGCGGATTTCAGGCTCTGCTTCCTCTTCTGAAGCTGGGAGGATTCCATTCAATTTCCCAAACATCCGTGTCGCTCTTACACTTGCTGGGCCCTGTACGTGGGGACCCCGTGGTGGAGCCTCCCCAAAGAAGGCACTCATTCCCTGGGGGCCCAGGCAGACTGTGGGGGCGGGTTGGGGTGCACAGGACAGAGGAGAAGAGCTCTCTGAGAAACAGGATGGTCATGGAGGTCGGGCTTGGAGGGGGGAGGGATGTTTGCCAGATGGAGGCCATCTCTGTGTAGCTGCTGGTGTGAAGAGTGGGAGCCAGCGTGGCCGGAGCTAAGGAATTCGGCGCTGCCGGTGCTGGCATAAAGGCTGGGCACGGTGTGGCCGTGCCTGGAAGACCTCTGTTGCTGAGCCTTTCCTACCTGCACGTCATGTTTTATGTCCTTTGATTTCATCCTCAACTCGGCCTTCTAAGGAGGGTACCATTAGCCTGGTTTTTCCGGAAAACCGAGTCTGAAAGGTCACCCAGCTGTAGTGGGAGGTGGAAGTGTGAGTCCACGGCCAGACCATGTGCAGGGGGTGGCCAAGGGCCTCAGAATAATAGGGGGTGAGCCTCCCCTCCCCTCCTCCCCCCCCCCCCCAGACAGGCTGTTTACCTGGGATTTCCCACCTCGGCCAATCCCGCTGACACCTAGGAGGGCTGCTCCCTGAAGGAGGACGGGGGAGGGGAAGGGAGGCTACCAGGACCCAGGACCGAAATGCCTGCCTGGAAGGGAGTCTTTGCAAGCTGTTTCCTGGAGTGGAGGGAGCTCCCCGTTTCTCTGCTGTCCCTGAGTGTAGGGAGCTGGGTTCCAGCCCCCATCCCTCCTCCCCTCGGGTGGCGGGCTTCCCGCTGAGCTGCAGGACCCCAGCACTTGGGCTCTGGGGAGAGCAGAGGGCGGCCCCATTGCCTTCTTCTGTCTGGGGACCTAGGGCTGTGGGGCCGCTGATGCAGGGATCACGGGTCTCGGGGCCAGGGAAGTGTGTGTGGGAGGGACCGTGGAAAAAAACCGGGCGGCAGCAGCCGACAGATTTATGAGGGGCCTGCTCGCTTTAGGTGTTTGCCTTTCCCAGGGCAGAGGGCTGGTGAAGAGAGGGAAAGGTGATCTATACGTAGGTGATAGATTAGTTCCTCTGGGCACAGGAAGGTTTCCCAGCTCAGCCAGCTGGGGCCCGGAGGGCGGGAGGGGGTGGGCCACGAAGGAGCATCTTCCGGGGCTGTCTCACGTTCTTCTTGAGGGGCCTCTGATCAGGAAGCAGGTGCTAGGGCGGCTGTGCTCAGGGGTCTTGCCGGCCCCACCGGAGTTTCTGATGCACAGGGGTGGGATGGGGCCCAAGAACTCACATTGTGAACTAGTTCTCAGGCAATACATCTGCTGCTGGCATGGGGATCCCACTTTGAGAATCGTCGTGCTAGCCCTTCCGATGACCACTTATGGCGACTCTTCCCTTGCCCAACTCTGCTGCTTGGACAGGTCTGTCGTCAGAAGCTCACCCTTTCCACCTGTGAAAGCCATGTCCTGTCGTTAGGCCCTGCCTCAAAGGGCAGTTTCCCGTGGCCACACTGAGAACCTTGTGTGCTAGGCCACCTGCCTGCTTTGCCACATTCTGCCTGGTTTTATAGCGCTGTCTGCACACTCCATGAGGACCGGGACTCACTCTCACCAACCCCGGGAGGACCCCCGGGTGTCCCCTGTGGTGCCTGATGCCTGCCTGGTACAGCCCCTGGCACATGGAACAACTAGGGGCTCAGCGAAGTCTGGTCAAACTGGGCCATTGTCGTGGGTAAGCCATTCTCAAAACCAGGACGTCGGAGGTCCAGGTGGGAAGGATTTCATAGAGGGCTCCTAGGCTGGTCAGGGGCTGAGCCAGAACTGCAACCTAGCTTCCTGGACTCCCTTACATATTTATTCTGTCTATAATAACAGGTTCTTTTTTGTTTGTTTCTTAATCCTTACTCAAGGATATTTTTTTAAAAAATTGATTTTGAGAGAGAGAAACATCGAGATGAGAGAGACACATTGATTGGTTGTCTCCTGTTCATGCCCTGACCAGCAATGAAATCTACAATTGAGGCATGTGCCTTTGACTAGAATACAATCTGGGACCCTTCAGTCCGTGGGCCAACACTCTATCCACTGAGCCAAACCAGCTAGGGCTACTAGACAGTTTTATAGAAGAAGAAAAAAAATTCCATAAGCTTAAAACATTAGCTAGTTCTTTAAATCTTTCCTATGTCTATAGAGGCACATTTGTATATGTGTAAATGCATATCTAGCGTTCTGAGTCTACTGTTTTATTTTAAACGTAACATTTTATATACTAATTTTCGTTCTGAGCGTGTACACACGCGTCTTCTGCGTGATGTCCCTGCGTTACTCATTTGGTTCTTACAACACTGAAGGGTAAGTACATTCAGATGCTGGCGCCTCCCATGGAGGTGATGTTCTGTGGCTTGCTTAATGCTTCCCAAGCACTGAACGTGGAATTGTGTCTGCCGTTATCGCTGTAGGTCCAGGGCTCTTTGTGTTATCCCAGGCCGCCTCTTACACTTCTTTTTATGTGCCCACTGTACACTGGATGATGGATTGCCCAATTTGATTCCTTTTTAAAAACGGAGGTGAAATTCACACAACACAAAATTAACCATTTTAAAGTGTACAATGCAGGGAGACAGCTTGGGGGCAGTCACAAGGATGTCCCCAAGCCTGGGATTGTAGCATTTAATGCACGCACAATGCTGCTATACAGCCACTTGCCCAGTCCCAGATGTTTTCATCACCCCTCAGAGAAACCCCATTAGTAGTCCCTCCAATTCTCCCCTCCCCCAGTGCGGGCAGCCGCTAGTCTGCCTTCTGTCTCTGTGGTTTACCTGCTCTGGATGTCTCATATCAATGGGTCATGCAATGTGTGTCTTTCTGTGTTTGGCTTCTTTCTTTTAAAAAAAAATATATTTTATTGATTTTTTACAGAGAGGAAGAGAGAGGGATAGAGAGTTAGAAACATTTAAGAGAGAGAAGCATCGCCGAAACCGGTTTGGCTCAGTGGTAGAGCGTTGGTCTGCGGACTGAAGGGTCCCGGGTTCGATTCCGGTCAAAGGCATGTACATTGGTTGCGGGCACATCCCCGGTAGGGGGTGTGCAGGAGGCACCTGGTCGATGTTTCTAGCTCTCTATCTCTCTCCCTTTCTCTCTGTAAAATACCAATCAAATATATTTTTTAAAAAAAAGAGAGAGAGAGAAGCATCGATCAGTTGCCTCTTGCACACCCCCCACTGGGGATGTGCCCGCAACCAATGTACATGCCCTTGACCGGAATCGAACCTGGGACCTTCCAGTCCGCAGGCCGACGCTCTATCCACTGAGCCAAACCGGTTTCGGCATGTTTGGCTTCTTTCACTCAGCGTCGTTGTCGTTGAGGTTCACTCATGTGGTTGCACGAATCAGTACATCCTTCTTCTTTATGGCTGACTAATGTGCGAGTGGAGGATAGATGACATTTTTTTTGTTTTTGTTCACACAATCCCATTCTTTATGGTGGCCAGAGAAGTCCAGGTGCTGATATGTTGGATGCTGAGGTGTGGCCCTAATGTCTGAGAAGAGACAGAGTCCGGGAGAAGAGTTTATCGGTTGGGGCGTTAGGATGGTTGGTGTCTTGAGAAGCAGAACTGGTGGCCAGAGTTGGGACTGAAATGTGGCCTTGCGAGACCCAGGGGGCAGAGTGGGATGGTGAAGCTCAGCTGGGAGGGGGGCTGCAGGCCGGGGGGGGGTCACATTCCTAGTACGGAGGAGCAGTAGGTTCAGGGAAATGTGCTGGCTGGTCTCCAAGGATGTGCCCGAGCCTGGGTGTGAATGGCTTCCAGTTGAGGAAGTTGGATCCAAAACTAAGGGGGGACCTGGTGCCCAGATGGGAAAGGGCTTGGGTTTCCGGAGAAGCAGTGGCTGTGTCCTGCTGTGACCGCCGGCTGAGGATGGCAGTGTGTCCCCGAGAGAGGCTGGCAGGGCAGGGGAGGAGCCGGCCTGGTCACCCTCGAGAGCCTTAAGGAGCCCGGCTGGGTGGAGTCATGGGGATGCCAACTTGCTCAACCTCAAATCCTCGAGCGTCCTTGTCCCTCCCATCAATACAACAGTCTCATCATTAGCCATGGTTCGTGCCACTGGAGTGATCCCGGGTGAAACGGAAAGGGGATAACCCTGAGTCCCAAGAGCACGATTTCAGGAGGGAAAATCCCTTTCCTTTCTCCCCCACCCCCACGACTCCAATGGAAGCGCCACTCTGCTGGCCAGGGGCACAGACAGTTGTCTTTGCAACTGACTGGGGAGCCCTAGGGTGGGCGTGTTTTTTGTTTGTTTGTTTTTATCTTTTCTCCCCCCAATTACAGCTGACGTCCAATATTATTTTAGTTTCTAGAGTACAGCATAGTGCTAGTTGTTTATGTAATTTACGAAGCGATCCCCCTGATAGGTCAAGTACTAGGGTGAGTGTTTTACAAGGTAAGTTTTATTCTTACCCAGGGGTGGTGAGGCAGATCAGAGGCGACTGCTATTGAAAAGATACTTGTTACTCGCCAAGCAGGGGTGGGGGACACCCCATGCCATGGGGGGCCACCCGGGAAGCATCAGGGCTGTTCAGGCGACAGGCAAACACCTGGGTGAGAGCCTTGATGGCGATTTCCATGGGAAGGGATGGGTGGGGCAGGGTAAACTGGCTTCGGATTGGATAATTTCAGTGGCGGTGAGGTGCAGGGACAGTCCTGAGTTGTGTGGTACCGGCCCTGGGTGGTCAGGGCAGGGAAGTAGGGACCTGCAGGGTGGAACGTAGGAGCTCTACGAGGAGGGGGTGCGGAGTGGGGGCTCTGGATCGGTTGGTTTGCCTATGAAAGGCTTCACACAGGCAAGAGACGAGTCACCTACTACCTGTAGGAATTGGCTAGGACCCCAGACCAGATGTCAAAGCCCTCAAAATACAGAAAAACAAAGGCGTGCTTGGTACAGTGGGGAGCACCCAGGGCCCTGCTTTTAACACAGTCCCACTGGGGCCTGCCCCAGGCGCGTCTGCCCCCCACCCAGCTCCCTTCCTTGCTTCTCTCATTTCCCTCCAGTTCCCGGGGGGTGGGGGGAGGAGCATGTGCCGTGCCAGCACCGCCAAGGGTTCGGGGAGCCTGAGCGGGGGCGACGAAGGATGGAGAAATGATAGACAAAGAGAAAAAGCTGGATCTAAGTCAGGGGTGGGCAGACTTTTTGACTCGAGGGCCACAATGGGTTCTTAAACTGGACCGGAGGGCCGGAACAAAAGCCACCTGACCATGCTGGCACTCTCATCTTGGGCTGCTGGTGAAGGAGCGGAGGGGAGAGCAAGAGAACCAACCCTCTGCTCTTTCAGCTCCGCGGGCCGGATAGAATAGCCGAACGGGCCGGATCTGGCCTGCGGGCCGTAGTTTGCCCACCGGTGGATCTTCTGTGCCTGGTTGAGGCCACAGAACAGACCCAGGCTGCAAGCTGTTGCTTTATTTATAGTCAGGGACACACAAGGTAGTTTACAATGTTCTTGTAAGTTTTACTTGTTTTGGCAGCACTTGCTGCCCCTACCACAGCCCGCTAGCTCCCCAGGAGAGGTCTAGGGAGCAGTCACAAGGTCAAGCTTAATTATGCTTTAGAGGGCTGTGCCCTCCAAGCTGGGACTTGTTTGCGACTTTGCCAGCAGGTCAGTCCGAGGCTTACCCCTATAACCGCTTCCTACAGGACCAGAGTTGACTTTCCTTCTCCTCGGCCTGGGTAGACTTTGGCTCTGGAAGCATACGCGTTCCGAGAAAAGGAGGGCTTGGATGATGGACACACTGGGGCCCAAGACGACTCAGATCAGCCCGTCCACTCTGCCTGCTATAGACTGGCGCTCAAAGCCTCGCCCAGGAGCGGAGGGAGGCACGCGCAGGGGCGGAGCTGCTGAGGGCGCAGGCAGGGCGGCCAGGCCCGTGGCCCCGAGGCCTTCCCCGGGCAGCCCTGCCGCCCCAGCGGAGCAGCAGCGACCGTGCCAGGAGAGTATCTCGAGCAAGCTCGCTTCCCCGTGGCATTGGGGTGCTGCCCCAGCAGCACCCCAGAAAAAAGGAGGGAGGCCTGCTCCTCTCTGTGGTGTATAGGGGAGCCGAGGCTCCGAGGAGGCCAGAGGTGGGGGCCCACACCCCAGAATGAGCACATCTACCAGGCCATGTTGACAGGGTTTGAATAAGACAGAAATATAGCCGAAACCGGTTTGGCTCAGTGGTAGAGCCTCGGTCTGCGGACTGAAGGGTCCCGGGTTCGATTCCGGTCAAGGGCATGTACATTGGTTGCGGGCACATCCCCGGTGGGGGGTGTGCAAGAGGCAGCTGGTCGATGTTTCTCTCTCATCGACGTTTCTAGCTCTCTATCTCTCTCCCTTCCTCTCTGTAAAATATATAAAAAAATATATATATCAATAAAATATATCAATATAATATATCAATAAAATTTATATTAAAAAAAAAGACAGAAATATGTCCATCAGCCATCTTCCCTTGCCACCGAGCGGACTCACGCCCAGATGTGCCCATGCCTTCGGGGGCTGGGTAGCAAGCCCCGGTGTTGCGACTTTCCCCCCACTCTCCGTATGGTGTGAACTCAGGGTGGCTTGGGACACGGACACACACACACACACACACACACACACACACACACACACACACGCCCCGTAGAGCTGGTAGGGGTGGAGGCCCCGGCTTCTTTTCTGAGCTGCCTGCCTTCCTACCCAGGAGGCCTGCATGAGTGTTTGTTCTGGGCATAGCGCACATTCTTCTCTCCAGAACACAGCTGGAGAGACAGGACAAGGCCGGCACCAGGCCCCGAACACAGGCAGGGGACATGGGCCGATTGCCCGCCTCCCGGCCCCGTGCTGCCTAGCACTCCCGAGGGGGAGGTCTGCGGGGTGAGTGGCGAGGCCAGCAGCTTAAGGCCGGGCATGCCCATCCCTCTGTTTGCTGGGGGACAGTGTCTGCCCACGGTCAGCAGCTACAGGAAGAGGGAGCCGTCTTTTTTGCATGTTGTGTTCCGAGCGCTGGGTGCTTGGTGATCAGCCATTTGTGCTGCATCTGCGAGGCGCCTTCCAGAGCCTGCAGACAGCGCCCCGGAGCCTGGCCGACCCGGAGCCTGGCTGGGGCAGGGCGGTGACTCAGCCCCGGCGCTGCCTCTGCCGGCATCCTGCCGTCGCCTTCTGCCTCCTCAGTGCTTCCTGGTGCGCCTGTCTGTTCTTCCTCCCCAGATTTTCATGTTCCTGGAGGGAGGAGGACTGGGCCTTACTCCTTCCTTGTAAACGAGCCAAACGCAGAATGCTTGCTGAAGTCAGGAAGGTGAACACCTGCGCGTGGCCGCCTGGAATCGGAGCGGCGTGGGAGGAAGGGGGTGGGGAGAGAGCGAGTTCCCTCTGGCTGCAGGGGTCGGAAGGGGCTTCGTGGAGGAGGACGAGGGTTCCAAAGAGAGGTGGCAGTGCAGGAGAAGGAGGAGAGGCCCCTGGGCAGCTGGGGAAGGCTGGCTCGGGTTCATTTTTTCCCCCCCAAAAAATATATTTTATTGATTTTCCACAGAGAGAAAGGGAGAGGGATAGAGAGCTAGAAACGCCGATGAGATAGAAACATCGACCAGCTGCCTCCTGCACGGCCCCTTCCTGGGGATGTGCCCGCAATCAAAGTACATGCCCTTGGGGGGTTACTGACAAAGAAACCTTCTCATTTCATTGCCTCTCATGTTAGAATGGAGGGATGCTTCAATAGTGTTTTTATTTTATTTTATTTAAAAAAATATATTTTATTGATATTTTACAGAGAGGAAGGGAGAGAGAGAGAGAGAGAGAGAGAGAGAGAGAGAGAGAGCTAGAAACGTCGATGAGAGAGAAACATCGATCAGCTGCCTCTTGCACACCCCCTACCGGGGATGTGCCCGCAACCAATATACATGCCCTTGACCGGAATCGAACCCCAGATCTTTCAGTCCGCAGACCAACGCTCTACCACTGAGCCAAACCAGTTTCGGCAAGTGTGTGTGTGTGTGTTTTTTTTTTTTTTAATTGCTATCTTTAATTATATAATAAATGTAACATAGGTACCTTTTCCTGCCCAAAGGAAAACCTGCAGACATGACTAGAGTTTCTTTGAACACTTTCCACAGCTGTGGTCCTTTGAGCTGTTCTGTCTTGGGAAGGAGAGGCTAGAAGAAACCCCTCTCTCTGCCTTTCAACCGCCTGCCAGCGTTGTCAGCCACACTCTCCCCCGGCTGTCAGGCCGCCAGAGTTGATCCCGAGAATAGTAGCGTCGGGTTAGACAGGAACGCTCTGCAGCCCCAGCGCTCCACCTCTGGGCCCGGCCGTGTGTTTGGAGAATGGAGGGCTGTCCTCCTTGCCATCGACCTTAAAAGGCCCTGCTGTGGTCCAGGCGCTGTCATGGCCTCTGATAACCACGCGTGGCTCTGCCCGCTCGTGGTTTGTATGAACCCTCTGGGAGCCTGTTTGGTCCTCCGCCGGTGTCCGCTCCCAGAGAGGGGGGGCCACGGCTTCCTGCTGTCCCGTTTGGGAGAACACACTTTCCTTCTCTGCCTCCAAGAAGCTCTCAGGGTCACCCAGCACTGGTCGCAGGGGAGCCGGTACACACGCCTGCCTTTTCACTGCCCTTGTCCGTGTGGCTTTCCCTCTGGACCTGCTGCAGCCTGGCCGAGCCTTGCTGGAGGTGTGACCTGGGAAGCCACTCCTATGGATTCCGGGCAGGCAGACGGCACCCTGAGGTCGTCCGGGGGTCACCGGTGCCGTTTCTGAGACAGGCCGGGTCCTCTGAGTTAGTTTGGTAACAGCTACGCGGCACAGCAGGTGCCACGGAGAACAGCTGAGAGTTTGGGGGAAAGTTGTTTTTCCCATGAGAACGCTGACCAGGGAGGATTCGGGCTTTGCTTTCCCATCCCTACAAGGGAGGTTGCCTCGACCTTTCTACCTTTTGGTCCAGTGAAATCTTACATGGGTGTCACTCGGGTAGCTGCCTTCCCTTCCCTTCCTTCCCATGCTCAGCTCCCCAACCTTGACCCCAGATGCTAACTGGGTTCCAAGGAACACTGATTGAAAATCTGGGTCCTAGCTAGTCATTGCTGTTGGCAAATGGTGAATTTCCTTTGAGCCTTGGTGAACAAATCTGTATGCGCCCCCCCACAGGGGTGCAACACTTCTTTTTTTCTTTGTAAAATTTAATTACAATTATGCAGTACCAGCCCTTTAATATCCTGCCTTTTTTTTTTTCATATGCCAAAAGCGCGGTCTATGTTGATGCTCTGGGTTTTTTTTAAATATCCGTGTAATATCTCATTAATTGGATTTGCATATCACAGTTTAGCCATTCTCCTATTATTAGGTTTTAGCTCACTTCCAGCATTTTAGCATTATAAACAGTGCTAAGATGAGGCTCCTCGCACATAAAGCTGTCTCCTTATTTAGGATTATTTCCTTAGGCTTCTCAGAAGTGGAACTACTGGGTCAAAGTTTGGACATTTCTAAGGCTCTTGACACATAATTGCCACATTGCTGTACAAAAGGATCGGGCTGATTTGCATTCCCACCAGCAGGGTGAGCGGTGCTCGCACGTCCAGCTGCATCTTGAAGCGTCCAGCTTCCTGTGTTGCAGGTGAGGAAACTGAGGAGCAGGCACATGAAAGGCGTGGTGACCCAAGCGTGCACAGCTCCCTGGGAGCTGAGGTGCACAGCTTCCCGTTTTAGACCTCTTAACTGCCCTCACCACCTCCGCCTATCTTAACAATGCTGCCTTTTTTATTTTTTATTTTTTTGAGCTGTGTCTTTGTCGCTCTTTTGCGGGCAAGGAGAGCATGTGGCTCTGCGTCCCTCGGCCTTCCTGCCTCGGTGCATGGAAAGTGTCTGGGTGTCGTCTTAGTCCTGGTACTGCCTTTGCACACGCCATTTAACTCCAGACCTTCTGTTTTCTTACCTGTTGACCGGGGGTTTTAAGGATTGACCCGGTTCCTTCACAGTGTCAGATGGCTCGTGCGGAAAGCACCGTAATACAGGAAGGAGTAAGACAAGCAAAGCAAGCCATTATGATTATGGGTCTTTCTAACTCATTCCTGGGATGGGCTATTCAGCAAGAGGACACTGAAGGTCTAAATGAATGAACTCTTGTAACACCGGTGGTTGCAGAGAGAATTTGGGGCATCTCTCAGAGGGTCACAAATAAAATAAAAAGAGTGGTGCAGTATAACAGTCTATACTAATAAAAGAGTAAGATGGAAACTGACCAGCCAATCAGGAGTGAGTATGCAAATCAACTCAACAAAGATGGTGGGTTAATTTGAATATGCAGGCGCTGAGCAGGGGGAGGGGCAGGCGGAGCAGGATGCTTGCATCATGGACATGGTGACAATGCAGGTGTTCCACAGCTGATCCAGGCCTCTGGGCAGTGTGGGAAGGTGGGAAGGTGGAAAGGCAGCTCAGGCTTTGTTGGTGCTCTGGCTGGACCAGAGGCAGTGCCAGCAGCCAGGGGAAGGAAGGCCCATTCTTCCACGAATCTTCGTGCATCGGGCCTCTAGTATATAAATAGCTAACAGTATTGTACTGTACACTGAACATTTTAAGAGGGAAGGTTTCACTTTTAAAAAGTACTAAGTCTTTGAAATCAGTGTCTATGTTATACTTACAGTACATGTCATTTTAGACTGGTCGCATTCCAAATGCTTGGTAGCCACATGCAACCAGTGGCCAACAAACACTGTATTGAATAGCTCAGATACAGGACATTTCCAGCGTTGCAAAGTTTGGGGACTTTCGCCCTAAGACTTGCCTTGGAAGCTGTGGTCGTGGTGGAGAGAAGTCAGTGAGGAACTGAGGTGTGGGTGTCGGCGGGAGGCATAGGGGCAGCTTCCCCAGCCCTGTCCCCAGGGCGTGTTAATGGGGAAGCTGCGTGCTTGTCCCTGGAGTGCCTCGTCTGGTGAAGGAAGCTACCTTGTGGGGTTCTGAGAGCTCCCAGTCTAACAGGGAAATCCCAGAGTCTAATGAATGAGAAAGCTCCCCCCTTAAATTTGCAATGAAGTCACAAGCTTGGAAAACTCACAGACAGTCATTCATAGTAACACTAGAGGCCCGATGCATGAAATTCGTGCAAGAGTAGGCCTTCCTTCCCCCAGCTGCCACACCTGCTTCCCTGTGGCACCCAGGACCCGGGCTTCGTCCAGAAGGTCATCTGGTCTAGTTAGCATACTACGCTTTTATTATTATGGATGGTTGTGGATGCAGGTAGTTACAGCATGGCTGCCAAAGGAGGCGAATGCGAACCGGGAAGCAAGGACGCAGTAGGGGGAGGAGGATGGCAGAAGCAGAGGAAACATGGCAGGAACAGGAAAAATGGGACAGAGAAGAGGCAGCAGGACTGGAATGGGAAGAGCTGGGGCTGCGGCTGGAATGTGTGTGTGTGTGTTGGGGGGAGGGAGTGTAAATAGCGACGAGGTTCAGATATGATCTGATAAGCCGGAGCAAGCTATTTTAGGCACTCGGGTTGAGGAGTGATTGGATAGCAGTGGTGTTTGGAGAAGATTATCCGTGGTACTGGTGGCTGAGCTGGACGGTTTGGAGCAGGGGAGAGTGGCCGGCAATCTGGACCTGGGGTGACAGGGGCTAGGGCATGTGGTGACAATGGAGGGGAAGGCACATTCGGATCCATCTTTGCAAAATCTCAAAGAACTGAGCATCTCCAGCGTCCCGGTGTCATCTCAGCCCAGGTGGTGTGATAGCTTATACTACTGGCCTGAGTGGGTTGCACACTGGCCTCCCCATCACTCTGTAGCGGGGTGCCCAGCTGGGGGTGGGTGGAGCCCTGATTTTGGCGGGAGGGAGGCTTTGTTAGAAGGCACTCGGGGCCTCCTTGCTGAGGAGACCAGCTCTCCAGGTGCCAGGAGAGCTGGTTGCCATGGCAATGGGCACATGCTGCCAGTGCTCCGAGAGGGAGGGCAGCAGATGGCTGCTGGGGTGCTGCAGGGCTAACTAAGGGGGAGGGACACCCCAGACAAGGGGGCGCCTGAACCCCAAGACACCTGTGAGCAGCTTTGTTGGTGCCCGGACTTTGCAATGGAAGGGTTAACCCTTATACTTTCCTTCTTCTGTCCCCTCTTCGTTCTCCCTGCTGCTCTCTGTGCCAGCCTTCCTCACGAGGTCCCTTCACTATTTTATCCCTACAATAGAACAGAGCTTGAGCCAGAGATATACTTACCTAAGAGGCCCCCTTTTCCTCAACCCATCTTCTTCCCCTCTGGTTTGAAAAAGTCCACTTCACTTAAGAGCAGGGCAGGGTAATGGTTACGAGAGGGAGAGAAAACCCTTTGCACAGAACAGAAGCGGTGGAAGCTAGACACCGGGAGAACTTCCCGCCCTGAAGATTAAGAGCTGGGATGGATGAGTTGGTCATTCCTTTCCGTACAGTCTTTGGGCACCTTGGAGGCTCCTGCCTCGGGGGGTGGGAGGGAAGAAGGAGGGGCCAGTGGTTCTAGATGTTTGTGGGCCTCCCCTCCGCCGAGCCACGACCCAGAGTAAGGAAAAAGTCAGTGAGGCAAGGCATGGAAGCTGCTGGCACGGCCCCCTACCCTTCCACCTAGTTCCGCCCAGTCTCAGGAACACCAGGACAGAGGCAGATATAGCCCTTCTATGTTTTTTTTAGAGTTTTTGGAGAAAACAATTAGCATAAAATCTTTATTGGGCAAGGGGAATTCCTTCCCAGCTGGACCTCCAGTCTTCCTTTCCCAATCCCCGGAGGTCACACTGTGTGCGAGTTTCCCCAGAGCAGTGGGAAGGGGGAGGCACGGGGGAGGGGTGTGCGCTGGGGAAGGCAGGGTGCGGACTCGGTTTCCAGCTCCTCCGGCAGAAGTTTACGGAATGTCCGGTGGGCGCTGACTGCCGTGCTGCTACTTTGGGGAATAAAACAGTTCTTTTGAGACCCAACTGGGCCACCAGTTCTTTTGAGACCCAATTTCAATGTCAAACAGTTCCTTATGTGTACATGTCAGCCATGATATTTCAGTTCTGGATGGTGGGCAAATGGTGGCCCAGAAAGAAACTCACTACAGACTGATTCATACGCCTTTCAGCATAACCGTTATTGCTTGTCTCATTTTTTATTCTTATAAGTGTATTTCCAGTAGGACACGATCTCACTCATGTTGGGGAAATGGTGAACAGCATAGACAGATGAACGGGAACAGACCCAGAGATAAGGAGCCATGGGCCAGACTGTTGGACCTCAGAGGGAGGGTGGGGATAAAAAGGAGAGATCAACCAGAAGGACTTATGTGCACACATATGAGCCTAACCAGTGGGCAAGGACAATAGGGGGGTGGGGGCATTGGAATGGGGGGTTGAGGACAACTATGTGATACCGTAATCAATAAAGAAATTTTAAAAAATTAAAGAGCAGCCAAAACCGGTTTGGCTCAGTGGATAGAGCGTCAGCCTGTGGACTGAAAGGTCCCGGGTTCGATTCCGGTCAAGGGCATGTACCTTGGTTGCAGGTACATCCCCAGTAAGGGGTGTGCAAGAGGCAGCTGATCGATGATTCTCTCTCATCGATGTTTCTAGCTCTCTATCCCTCTCTCTTCCTCTCTGTAAAAAAATCAATAAAATATATATTTAAAAAAATTAAAGAGCAACCACAATAGTAGTCAAAATAAAAAAATAAAAATAAAAATGAAACAGGCTGTGTACTGTCTGCACCCAGTAGTTGAGCGGGGGCGGTGGGTGTGCAGGCAGCTCCACTCAGCAGGGGCGGAAAGGAGCCCCAGGGCAGTCCTAGGCAGGGCCGCACGGGAGGGGGGATTTCAAGGGCCAGAGCGGGGCTTGGGTGGGGAGAGAGGTGGCAGGCAGTGTGAGGCGCCGTGAGGGAGGCTCTGAGGGCCAGGGAGGCGGGCAGTGGGAAGGAGGGTGGGCCTGTTCAGGGAGAGGAGGCCGACTGGAGTTGGGGGAAGGGTATGGGTGGGGAGGCAAGCCCTCGTGGGACCACAGTGAGGGCCAGTTTCGGGGGCGTTGAGTGCTCGGCTGGCCCATTCATCAGACGCCTGACACTGGGCTCTGGCCTGATGGGCCCTCTGAGTGGGGAGAAGTCTATGTCCCCCTGGGCGGGAGGCCCCTTGCTCACCACACAAGGCCTCAGAAAGTGGGTAAAGGCAGAAGGATGACCCTCCTTTAAAAAACTCAACCTTTCCCTGGCTGGTATTGCTCAATGGTTAGAGTGCTGGTCCATGCACCTAAGGGTCTCAGGTGCGATTCCTGGTCAAGGGCACATATTTGGGTTGCAGGTTTGATTTCCGAGCCTGGTCAAGGCTTGTGCAGGAGGTAAGCCATCATCATTGTGTCTCTTTCATATCTCTCTCTCCTTCTCTCCCTCTCTCCTTTTACTCTCTCCAAAAAGCAATGGGAAAAAAAAATCCTTGGGTGAGGATTAACAAAAATAAAATAAAATCTAGAATGAAATGTGCACAGTAAGCTCTCTTCTCTGTAGAGCTCCTGGCTCTGTCTGCTTTCCTAGATAATGAAGCATCTATGCCAGCATTTATTGTTATAACTATTTCTGTGGACGCCTTCCTAAAATATGTACTTTGTCCACTTCCCTGAGTCGTTGCCGATATAACACAACCTTGACTGTGCCACTGGGGCCGTCGTCTTGTCTTGCAATGCGGGGCCGGTCTAGGGGGGGTGGGGTGGTCACAGGGATGTGTGCTCCTGCCTGCAGTAGCCAACTGCCGTTGATAACTTGTGCACACTTTCAGAAGATCACGTTCTTTTTTTTTTCTTAAATATATTTTATTGATATTTTACAGAGAGGAAGAGAGAGAGATAGAGAGCCAGAAACGTCAATGAGAGAGAAACATCGACCAGCTGCCTCTTGCACACCCCCTACTGGGGATATGCTTGCAACCAATGTACATGCCCTTGACCGGAATCGAACCCGGGACCTTTCAGTCCGCAGACCGACGCTCTACCACTGAGCCAAACCGGTTTCGGCAGATCATGTTCTTGACCGACGGCCACTTTTCACTTCTCGGTGTTCCCGTGGTGCCTGCCAAGCAGCTTCCCACCTTGGGGCAGCACCTGTATTGTCACTGTCAGTGTACACTGACAGTTACCAGGTTCTCCGTGTTACCCTGAGATCGTCGCTCAGGGTGATGTTCATGGATGTGAGTGTGCGGTCTAACATCTGCTCTGCCCCACGGGGGGCCCTTCTGTCTGTGTCTGGGTCCTCAGCTATGCTACGGAAGGAAGAGGCGCTATGTAAATACACAGCCTTTTGATTCATTCAAAAGCAGTCAGAGCCCCGAGGGAACACGAAGACAGCTGACGTGTTAAGGTGGTAATATTGGAGGCAATATTCTTCATTATTTCTGATTTTGGTGAGGAAACAAATTTTTAAAATAAGATAGGGGATGAGGTCCTGGGTCGGGAGTAGGAACAGGTTATGCAGGGCCATGGTGAGGGGTGTGGCTTTATTTCATAAGCAGCCGAGGCCGCTGGAGATGTTAGGTTTCGTTTTCTTGGGCGCAGCTTACCTATAGGAAAGCACGCAAACCTGAAGTGTAACCTTTACCCGTGTTTATGTATGTGCACAGCGTGGAACCACTGCATATCAAGACATAGAACATGTCTAGGCTCCCAGGAAGTGTCCTTGCACCCCTCCTCGTCGGTAATCCCTGCACAGACCCGCTCACCTCCTACATCACAGAGCAGTGCTTCCTGCTTCATTAAGTGACATTTCACAGGGCATACATACCCTTTGGGTCCTGCTTGTTTTGTTCACCACAGAGTCAGAGCAAGCACAGCCAAGCCAGCCCCACAGAGGTAAGCTACATCATGTATGGTTTTTAAAAAAATATATATTTTATTGATTTTTTTTTTTTTACAGAGAGGAAGAGAGAGGGGTAGAGAGTTAGAAACATCGATGAGAAAGAAACATCGACCAGCTGCCTCCTGCACACCCCCCACTCGGGATGTGCCCACAACCACGGTACATGCCCTTGACCGGAATCGAACCTGAGACCCTTCAGTTCGCAGGCCGACACTCTATCTATCCACTGAGCCAAACCAGTTAGGGCATGTATGTGGTTTTAAAGCGCTAATACATACTTTGGGATGGTTTGTTATACGGCAGTAGATAAATGATAGGCAGTGTTTACTTCCCACTCTACGGACACATGAGGAAATTGGAAAAAATAAAATTGAGTTAAGAGAATAAAGAAAAAAATACGTATTTTTTTTTAAAGTTAGAAAAACACATTTTAAATGTTATTATCTTAAAACTTGCTGTTATTTATATGTAGTCCCTGGGGGTCCTCAGCAGCCGATGGGAGGAAGCTGGGCGTGACCAGCCCGGGCTGGGCTAGGAGGAAGGTGGGGGTTGGGGGGGGGCAGAGTCTGGTGGTGGTCTGCAGAGGCCCAAGTTCGAGGCAGCAATAGCTACCAGTGAGTGAGCAGTGGCCGGGCCAGCTCCAGGGGCCCTTTGCACACGTTACCTCATTCTCCTGTGATAGCACCGCCTAGGAGTTAGCGTCCTTGACCTCATTGCACGTGGGGCGCACGGAAAGGAAGCACATGCCTGGGCCTGAGCTCTGGCTCTGAGTGCACCAGCTGAAGCCAGAGCCGTCCCACTCCCAACCCCGAGCTCCTTTGCACCTCTTAGGGCAGACCGCGCTGATGCCCTGTGTGTGGCAGGAGCGTACACTTCTGTGCCTGGCTGCTCACCTGTCGTCTGCCTTGTTGGTGCCCCGATTACAGAGACCGATGTCTGAGCCTTCCTATGGCACGCCATCGTCTAGGCCTCATGCACTTGTCCCTTGACCCACTTGGGGTGGGGAGACTGCAGTGGCCTCCCTGGGATGCTGCTGTTTTCCTCCCCCCATTAGAAAAGTGCTTGCCCCATGGGCATCCGGGGGTGGGAGCTCATGTCCTCTGCCTGGGCGTTGAAAGGCCTGGGTTCAGACTCGGCTGGGCCACTACCCCGGCTGCCCGACCGTAGGCCAGCTTCCTGCCCCCCGGGCCTCGGGCTGCCAGAATGAAACGAGCAAGCTGGAGACAGTCTCTTGGTCTCTAGATCTGTGCTTTATGAGCACCTCAGGGAGCACCCCCTCACCTGCAGGCCTCAGCCCATCTCAGCTGTCCCTCACACTTTCTAAAACCCTGTGAGGTTCCTCCCCCGGAGCTCACAGAGCTGTCCCCCCCGGCTTTCTCTGAGGAAACAGTCTTGGCTGCATCGGGAGCCCTATTTCTCTGACTGTAAAGGCCATACACATCCCTTAAAGACAGTCTGGGACTTTAAACACACACACACACACACACACACACACACACACACACGACAGTATAAAGGGGAAAATGTAAAATCGCCCTTCATTCTATCACATTAGGGCATTTCCTTCTAATCCTTTAGAACCGAAATTTGTGTCCTACAGGATGTACTGTTTGGCGGCCGGCTCCCCCCACTCCTGCCACTGCACAGTGCATTTTTCTTAATTGCATAAAAGTAAATTAGTTGCGAGGAGGAGGAGGCGCTCGTCCGGAACAGGCCTGTGTCTGTCCCTGCGTTTCCGTGGAGGCCTCTCGGAAAGGGCTCTGCCCCTCCCCTCAGAGTCCTGGCCAGACGGGGAGGCTGTGACAGAGGGTGCACGGCAGGGGCTGCAGGGGCTCCCTCCTGGGGTCGGAGGTGACACGGTCGGTCGGTCGGTCGGTCAGTCGGGGCCCGCAGCCCCCTGAGGGACGGGGCTCCTTGTTTGGGCGCTGAGGGCAGATGGCTGGGAGAGCGGGTTGTAGAGCGACTGGCCGCCCCAGAATACCTGTCCGTGGGCTGGGCTGGGGGCACACCCCGTAGCCCGCAGAGGAAGCTGTCATATCCAGTCTTGGTGTGAATGACGCCCCTGGAGCTGCGTGAGGCCGAGGCCAGGCCCACGCCCGAAGGACTGCTTGTGTCACAGCTCCTCGATAACAGGAGCCTCGGGCCTCGGGCCATTTCACGGGCGATGAGGCTCTTTGGACTGTGGCAAGGGGAGATGGGGGGAATGGGGGGGCTGGGCGGAGCAAGGAGACCCCGACGGCCTTGGGAGTGCGGCTGCCGCCCCGCCCCCCAGGCTGGGTGGACAACCCCAACATCCGCCCTCCATTCTGAGCCCTGGGGTCACTCTCTCCCTTCTGGGTGGGAAGTCATCATTGTAATTTATAGCCTCTCTTTCCCAAGAGATGATCTTTCACTTTATTTTGCCGGAGCGGCGCGCTTGCTGTCCCCCGCAGGCCCTCAAGGACATCTGGAAGTGTTTAGACAGCCTGTGGTCAGCAGGCAGCAGCCCCACCGGCCCGCCGGGAAGGGTGGGTTTGGCCCACGTTTCTGGCCCAGCGGCCGGAGGGTTGGTGTGGTTTGAAATTCTCAGAATGTAGCCCGCTTTTCTTATCCCAGCCCCGCACGCTCTTGCCTCCTTTCTCACATCTTCTCACGTCCCACCCCCGTGGAGGGATCAGCGCCCCAGCACGGCTTCTGAGCTTCAGGGGGCCCTGGCCAGCCTGTTTGGGCAGCTGGTCCTCGTGCACAGGTGTGCGGGCAGCCCACCGGCCCCTGGCCAGGCGGCTGGCCCCTGCCCAGAGCTGGATCAGCGCGCTTGTAGGGCTTGCGTCTGGTTTTCCACAGTGAGTTTTGGCCACCTCATTCCGGGGAGGAAGGGCACATCAAAAAGCCCACCTCACACCCCATCCACGTTTGTAGCTCCTGGTGGACAAGTCCGAGGACAAGTCCATTTCAAGGTTGTGACTGCGTGGCCCAGCCCAGGACAGTGTGCTGGCAGCCTCAACGGCCCAGCACTGCCATGGCCTTAGGAGAGAGCTTTGCACCCACGTCCGTGGGAGTCCAAGGTCAGCCCTTCTTCCTTTCCTTACTCCTTGGCGGCTTCTTCTTCTTCTTCTTCTTCTTCTTCTTCTTCTTCTTCTTCTTCTTTTTCTTCTTCTTCTTCTTCTTCAATATATATATATATACTTTTTTTTTACAGAGAGGAAGGGAGAGGGACAGAGAGTTAGAAACATCGATGAGAGAGAAACATCAATCAGCTGCCTCCCGCACACCCTCCACAGGGGATGTGCCTGCAACTAAGGCACATGCCCCCAACCAGAAATGAACCCGGGAACCTTCAGTCCACAGGCTGACGCTCCATCCACTGAGCCAAAACCTGTTAGGGCACCTCCGCACTTCTTAATCCCCCAAACCAACTTTTTATCCTCCTTTGGGTTTCAGCCTGTCTGAAAATCTAAGGAAAGCTGTTAACTTTGCCTGTAGGAAAATGCTCCCCTGTGCACACAAAGAAAGCTAGAAATTATTTTAGGGGGACCGGGGCTCCTGAAGACCACCTGTGCATGCTTCAGTTAGCCGTCCTGCTGCCAGGCCTCACCCGGGGAGGCTGGCCCTCCGCCGCCCGTTCCACCAGCTGCACGGGAGGGAGCCGGCCCGAGGATGCGAGGATGCGCTGGAGGCACCGAGAGTCAGCCTGACAGCAGCCTGGCGATCAAGCGGAGTCTGAAGGCTGCTCTGAGTCCTGCCCGGATCGCAGCCTTCAGAGACCACCTCTTCTTCCCCCTTTCCCCACCCCGGCAGAGAAGGTCCGGCTGGACGGTGAGCGGCGCCCGCTGGGCAGAGCGGTAGGGCAGGTCTGTCCTCTGAGCTGATGGCTTCAAGGGTTTAGCCAACCTGAGCCCGAAGCTGGAACCCTTGATGGCCCTGGGGTTGGCAGCCAGCCTCACTCCATCGCCTCGGGCAGCGGTCGGCAAACTGCGGCTCACGAGCCACACCCGGCTCTTTGGCCCCTTGAGTGTGGCTCTTCCACGAAATACCACGGCCTGGGCGAGCCTATTTGGAAGAAGCGGCCTTAGCAGAAGAAGTTTAAGTTTAAAAACATCTGGCTCTCCAAAGAAATTTCAACCGTCGTACTGTTGATACTTGGCTCTGTTGACTAATGAGTTGGCCGGCCGCTGGCCTAGGGACACCCACTCGGTCCTCGCGTGCAGCCACGATCAGGCCACACCCCACACCCCACACCCAGGCCCTTCCTAGGGCTCTGCCCCCATTCTCCTCTCCCCTCCCCTCTCCTCCCACCCAAGTGCTCTTGAGGAAGGATGAGGGCCTTTTGCAGCAGGCCCTGCGCCTTTTGCTTCTTACAGGTGGGCCCGAGGCCTGCGTGGACACCTGTGTGCTCACCGCTCCGTTAGGTGCCAGTTGTAGTCCCTGCGCTCTGGCCTGCACCTGCTCTGAGCCACGGCGGAGCAGCTCTTGTTCTGGGAGAGCTGACGGACCCTGTGGTCAGCGACAGGGGACGTTATAGGCTTTTCTAACCCCGGCGTTCGTGCCCCTCTCCTCTGCTGGCCACACGTCTCTGTGCAGGTGGTGCTCTGCCGGGGGCATCGCCACAAGCAAGAAGCAGACGCGGGGCTGAGCTGGAGCTGGAGTTCCCGCTGCGATGTCTGTGTGTGTGTGTGTGTGTGTGTGTGTGTGTGTGTGTGTGTGGTGTGCAGGGGTGTTAAGAGTGTGTTTAGTTCTCTTCTGTAAAAGCTCTCCGTGTGCACATGGACCCTATTGGCATTGGGGGGAAAGAGTTAGAAAGATTTAGGGACAGGACTGCAAATCCTGGCACCGAGGAGACGCTTTCTGCTGTGTTCCCACCTTCTAGCCCAGGGGTGGGCAAACTTTTTGACTCGAGGGCCACAATGGGTTCTTAAACTGGACCGGAGGGCCGGAACAAAAGCAACCTGACCATGCTGGCACTCTCCTCTTGGGCTGCTGGGGAAGGAGCTGAGGGGAGAGCAAGAGAACCCTCTGCTCTTTCAGCTCCGTGGGCCGGAGAGAACAGCCAAATGGGCCGGATCCGGCCCGCGGGCCATAGTTTGCCCACAGCTGTTCTAGCCAGTTCCCCGCCAGGGCCACAATTCCTCGCAAGGATCCTCTAACGAGGTGTGTGATTTTATTCATATCCTCCTCCCCAGAGAGACCAGCCGGAGCTCTCACCACCTTCTCTCTCTCTCTCTCTCTCTCTCTCTCTCTCTCTCTCTCTCTCTGGCTTCTCATCCGGCGTCACCGACAAGCCCCCACTGTCTGTAGATGAACTCCCTGCCTCAGGGAGGACCCCTCAACCTCTGTCCCTCCTGGTCTCAGCTGACCTACTGGGCACCCTTCCTGGCCTCTCAGAGCCAGCTCAACACCTTCTCCTGCCCGGGGCATCCCTCCACTGCCCGGCCACCGTCCTCCCCATCACCCCTAGGCTTCTCCTCCTTCCCTATCCCTCCCTCAGGTGCCGAGCGTGGACACGGTTCTCCACGCACAGCCACCCTCGTTCCCTCCCGGCCTGCCTCCTTCTCCCACGCTCTTTCCTCCGCGGACCACCGGTCCTCTCAGCGGGGTAGTGCTCGGCCCCCCTGTGTCCCTGAATTCATGGGTTCTACCCCCCAACCCCCTTGAGGAAAGCAGGCTTGCTGCACACACTGGGGTCTCCTGCTGCCACGTGCTGAGCCTCCACTCTTATGCCTCTCATGGCCTGGCACCGCCTCCTTCCCGACACGCTCCTGGCTGTTCCCGTCCACCCCTTGTCTTGGCCTCTGGTCCTCTCCGTTCTCCTCAAGCATTTCAGTGTTCCCTGGGGCTCCCCTGGGGCTGACCTCGCCCACTTCCGGGATCAAGGTAACTGTCTGCCCTCTGGCCCAGACCTCTCCAGGGGTCCACTCCCAGGTTCCCAGCTGTCTGTCCTTCCAAGGTTGTTTGTCCCCCGGGCACCTCAAAACCAGCAATGGGCACTGCCTAGCTCTAGCTCATCCACCCCACTGTCCCCACCAAGGCCAGCCTCCCCTCCACATCCCTTCTCCGTCTTGCCTTCTGGCATCACCATCCCCCTGTTCGTTGCCCAGTTAAAAACTGGAAGTCGTACTTGATAACTCCCTGTTCTCACCTCCCAGTGTCAGTGGGTCATCTAGTGCTGGTGGTTTTGACTCTGAAATGTCCTCTCTATGCATTCCCTCCCAACCTGCCCTGGTCAGCCCCTCATCTCTCGTCTACACCAACGCCCTAGCCTTCTGAATGGTCTCCCTGACTCCGCGCTCTCCCACGTCGCTGTCCCTGCCGCCCAGCTATATGTAACGCTACATTTTCCTGACTCGGGTCTGAGCATACTGCTTCCTAGCCCTCCTGGTCCCAAATGCTGCCTTCCCCGCATCTGCCCTGTCCGCCTGCACAGCGGCCTCCCCACGCTTCCTCGGAACGTTTCCAGTCTCTCCCTCTGGCCTCCACGCTGCCACCGCCCATCTGCATCCCAGACCCAAGTCACACATCCCCTCCTGCTGGAAGCCTTCCTGGCCACAGCCCAGCACACAGCGATGGCTGCTTTCCTTCTTTCCTGTGACCACCCTCACCCCACTGTTGTGCCCTCCTGGTTTTATTTGTCTTCCTCCCTCTGGACCGGGTGTGTCTCAAGATCCAAGACAGGCGTGATTAATTGCTGACTCCTCCAGCCCAAGTAGAGCGCCTCGCCGGCCGCTGGCCTCAGTACATGTTTGTCTAATTAAGGTTGTGGGAAGATAAATCCTCTCTTGCAGTTGCGAATAGACCGATTGAAGGGAGTTGACTGTGTCACTTGGGTTGAGTGTCCGTGCTTGTGACTGGGTTGGGACTGAGACGAATGTCCTCAGGAGAAGGTGGCCTTCCCTCTGCGGGTGGTTGTGTTGGCCTCTGTGGTTTGCCCAGCTTGTCACATCCTGGGCAATTAATATGTCCTCCCAGCCCTGGCTGGTTTGGCGCAGTGGATAGAGCCTCGGCCTGCGGCCTGAAGGGTCCCAGGTTCCATTCCAGTCAAGGGCACATACCCGGGTTTTGGGCTAGATCCCTATTAAGGGGTATAGGCAGCTGATCAATGTTCTCTATCAGCATGGATGTTTCTATCTCTCTCCCTTCTTCTCTGCAATCCATAAAAACATATTAAAAAAATAAATGTTTACATTTAATATATACTCCCAGGTGCATGAATTTGATTCTTCACCCATTCCCACCTCACCTCCCTGGCTAGCTTCCCAACCCCTGGTGTTTTCTGAGAATGTAGAAGAGGTCTCAGAATCTAGGCTCATTTAAATAACAGTGTCATATCACACAGGCTCAAACATCACCAAGGAGGTAAATGTATTGAAAAAAATCATCTAATGCATTTCAAAGCCCAATGCCAGTGAATTTCAGATTATTCCTGGGTGAGCTCACCACTCACAGACCTGAACAACTAAATCTGTCTATATACATAGGTGTGCGTGTGCCTCTCCATAATTCTCTGGATTTCGTTTTCATTGTGTGGATTCTGGTTCCATTGATTATAGGACACAGCCTGGAACCCGGTTGATGTTTAATCAATTTTTGTTGTTGTTGAATAAATGAGTGAATGAGCAAATGAACAGATGGAGGGAGTGCTTATTCCTCTTCTTTAAGACGCAGCCATTTCTCACGGGCCCTGCCGTGTCCACGCGCCGTGCTGGGCGACCTGTCCGGCTGTCTCCCTCCTCTGTCCGGGAGTGGCCTGTTCCCGCCGGAGTCGCCGTCCGCACCGAAAGGCTCATGACCCCTGGCTGCTCGTGTTGTGTTGAGAAGACCCAGCTGGGCCGCTTGTGGAAGTCACAGGCGTGGGGGCTGGCAGGCAGCGTGGGAAGAAGGTTTCTGCCGGCTGGAAAGTGAAGGAGGCTGGTCTGGAGTTTTCTCTGAAGAACTAGCCGGGAAGGATGGGGCGCCCCCTACTGGGTGACAGATTTGGGCCTAGCTAGCGCTCAGGAGCCTTGAAGGGGGGAGGAGAACAGTGACCACACAATTTAGCTTCCAGAGCAAGACACGTTTGGCAGGGAAAGGGAAGGGAGCCCTACTAATGAGAACAGCAGGCCTAACCCAGGACCGTGCCCGGCGAATCGAAACACACGGTCTCCAGAGCAGAAGGCAGGCCCGCTCTGGGGGCTCTTCGGTTCCACCAGAACTCGAGTCCTGGGTAAGCCCCGGGGCGTCCCGGGCAGGGTGTGGGACGATGAGAGACTGCCAGTGTGGGAGTTAGGATCCTGGGCCACTGATGTCCTGTGGAGGCGCTCTCTGTGGAACGTGGGGTGCCTGACCACGGTGGTGCCTCCTGCAGAGGACAGGCAGCCCGGGCTCCCAAGGAGGTGGGAGGTACCGAGGCTGCGTTACCCGGCGTGGCAGCCAGCCCTGTGCCCTCACACCCACCATGCTGAGCCACCTCGGGCTCACCCACACCTGTGCACCTTTCCTCACCTCCTCTTGGCCCCGTGAGTTCTCAAGAGGGGGAGGGGTCTTCTGGAACTTTCCTCAGGCTGATGGGACCCTCATGCTCCACCTGTGTCTGTGACAGTCTCTCCCTCTCGCGCCCCCCCCCCCCGGCTCCGTCACTTATGCAGTGACCTCAGGCCAAGGTCACAGCCTCAGTGTCCTCATCTCTAGGATGGGATGAGAACAGCTACCTTGGAGCGCTGTATTGGGAGGAAGACGGTGCTGCTGCTGCTGATGATTCTCTGCTAGTCAGAAGTCTCTTCGCACAAGTCTCTTTGGAGACTGTAGAGAGGGGAGCAGGGACATGGAGACTGGGGTCTATTCATCCTAACAGCTAATATCTAGCCTCCGTGGAGCTCTTAAATGTAGAGATCGCTAGTCTCCGTTTCACAGACCAGAGAGCTTATGTAACCTGCCCAAGGTCACACAGCAAGTAAGTGGTGTGCTGGGACTTGAATTCGTGCTTTTTCTGGCCAACTTGGGGATAGACGGGGCTCCGCGTGGAAGTTCTGGGGGCTGGAGGGGGCAGGGGCATGCACTCAAACCATGGGCAGGTCTCCCCTCCCTCCCTGGGCATGCCTCTGCCTCCCCAGCTAGGTTTCCAGAAAGCAGAGGAGTCATGATTTCTGGCACTGACTTGCGTGTCTGGCTAGGGCAAAGTGGGGCTTATTTATAAAAGGTTTTAATAAAATAAGCATTTTTGGCTCTATTGACATTCCCTCTCCTCTCTCCATCCCTCCTCTGTGCCTCTCTCTCTGACACACACACACACACACACACACACACACACACACACACTCATAGGAAGAGATTATAGCGCTGGTGTGTGTCTGTCTGCGATGGACATTCTTTGCCCCTAGAAGGATGTGTTCTCGTGTGGGGTGTTGAGTGCGCGCCTCTGGCTCCAGGGTGACCTCTGCAGGAAGGGCAGCTGGCTTGGCCCCGGCATCTTGCTTGTTTATTTGTTTACTGGGGGGGCGGGGCCAGGCGCCCAGGCTAGGGAGGGGGGCCGGGCTCACATTGTGCGGGGACATCTGCTGTTTGCGGTGGTGACTTGCCAGCCTGGCGGAGCTGCCGCCGGGGCTGGCTCCGCAGTGTTCCCTGTAAATATTATGGCTTGGTGGACAGGGCGGGTCCCAGAGGGACTTCAAGGAGACTGAAGGGCTGGTCGGTCCTCCGCGCGGTGCCTGCATCCCTGAAGCCCTGCTGTCCTCTCCTTCCCCCAGGCGGAGGGGCCGGACGAGAGGGGTGGCTCCAGGAAGAGCGAAGAGGCCACAGTGGTGTCAGTGGCCTCTGTGCTCCTCGAATTATAAAAGGTGGGGCTCAGAGGTTGTCCCTGAGCCCGAGCTCCGAGTGGGAGGTTGGGGAAGAAGAGGCGTCCTGGGCTTCGGGCCAGTTCCCGTGGCTTTAAGGGAGAGGCCCAGAAGGAACACTTTCTCAGCCAGTCGTCCCCGGGGGCAGGGCCGGGGGCAGGGCCAGGGCAGTGCCTGTGGACAGGCACCTGGCTTCAGATGCATCCAGCCCAGGCCCTCGCCTGCTGTGTGACCTGCTCTAGTCTCTCAACATCTGGGAGCCCTAGGTCATGTGGATGAAGGGCACAGCGGGAGGCTGTGTGGATGCGAGCAGGTGCTATCAAGGGCCCAAGGCCATCTCAGCCACACCCGGTCTGCAGGTGAGCCGCACTGACCCAGCTCAGAAGAGGCGGCCTTGTGACTCGGTCCTGCTCCCGCCGGCCGGAGCAGCCTCTGGAAGCTCGGTGCTCTAGGTTTCCCCTGGTGGGAAAGTGCCTCCTCACGTCCAGCCGCATTCCTCGTTACTACGTCCCGCTGAGCCGCCCCGTTCTGCTCTCAGAGGAGACAGCTGGTCCCATCTGCAGCTGTGTGCTCGAGGCTGTTTATTATCAAATCTCCCTCGGGGTCTTTGCTTGGGCCCCGGCGACCTCAGGCCCTCTGACCTGGGAACCACAGGTCGCATGGTTCATAGCATGTGCTGGGGGCTCACGGCAGGGATTCCCTTCCTCTTACGGGGACGGGAAGGAACACTCATGGTATGAGGCCTGCCTGGAGGAATGGCGTGTGTGCACGTGCGTGCTTGTCCATGTGTGTCGTGCCTGGGTGGCTGTGTGTGTGCATGGGTGCATATGTATGTGCATGGGTGTGTGTGTGTATGTATATTTTCTTTTCCTTCTGAGCGGCCTCGTAGTTTAACGCTCAGCTGAGTTGTACGGGGTCTTTGTGCAGGGAGCTGCTGCTGCTGCTGCCGCTGCTGCTGCTGCTGCCGCCGCTGCTGTGGAGCCTAAAATTAGCCCCGTGGGCGGGCACTCTTCCATCTGGCATTCCTCTCCCTGAGGAGCCTGTCCATCTCCCGGAAGGTGGGAGCCTGGAGCTCAGTCTGGCAGCCCCACCCCACCGCACCCTGGGCTGGGGCCGAGCCTGGAGCGTCTCAAACTCCCCAGGAGACCAAGAGAATCTCTCCCCTCTCAGCCTTGACAGCTGCCGGGGAAAGCCAAGAGGGGCCTGCGAGCTTGCTCCACGTGCAGGGGCCTTGCCCAGCCACTGCACCTTCCTGAAGTGGCACCAGAGCCGCTGCCTGCGGGGTGCAGAGGGGCGAGAGGCCTCCTCCCTTCCTTCTTGTCACACACTGCGGCCCCTGCCTGCCCCCAACGTGGCTTTACTGAAACCCAGTGTCCCAGGCTGAACTAGGAGTTCCCAGAATGCCGCACAAGGCTCTTTTTCCCTTTGAGCTCCCCCTCTTACCTTCCCCCCCGCCCCCCCATTTACAAAGTCCTATTTCCTAGCAAGAGACTTCCTATCCCGCTTCCATGGTGTGTGTGTGTGTGTGTGTGTGTGTGTGTGTCTGGTGTCTCTCACACATAATGTTACTAGGACCCCTTACCTCACTGGGGAGGCCAGGACTTGGCCGGCCACCCATGTACATGGTGGGCAATGTCATAGGAGAGCAGCAGCAGACCCTAGGGTGGGTGTGGAGGAGGCCAGAAGGGATTCCTTATGAAATTGCCTTCTACCTTCATGCTTTAGGCCTTGTCTTTCTATTGAGGTAAAGTTATTATTTTAACTAATAGTGCCCCAATGCATGGGTTCATGCACATCGAAAGGAAATTAATTAGATTAGGGTGGGGGAGGTGGTGGGGAGGAGACTGGGCTAGATGGGCTGAACACGCCCTGGAGCCAACCTCCATGGTCCCTTCCTGACCGGTGCACCCGGGGCAGCGCCACAGCTTGAAGGGCATCTGCAGAGTGAGCTGGGCCCCTCCAGCAGGTGGGGTCCCTCGGCCTGGCCTGCAGGGATTGGGCAGACACTGACTCTCCGACATTTCCTGAGGGGTCCCGGATTACAAGAGGGTGGTTTTCAGGTGACACACCCTGGAATCAGGCTTCCTCCTGTCTGGTTTCAGGGTGCATCCCTTGAGACCCACAACTGCCAAGTCGCCGCAGCTCGGCAGCCCCTGCATTGAGCGTCTGCCCTCTGTTGGTCATTGCAGGTCATAGCTACTGGTTGGATGGTCAGGTGGTTGCTTAGCCTTTTCTATATATAGATTTTTAAGTGTACAGTCCAGTGGCATTAAGCACATTTACCATGTTGTGTGCCCATTGCCACTGTCCACGTCCAGAACAACAGAGCGTTGAACTGTGGGACGGTTCCGATCACACCTACACAAAGGCGGCCCTGTGACCTCTGCCTGCCTCTCCCGGACCACTGAGCAGGCCCGGAGCTAGGAGACACCTACTCCCTGCCGCGGGGCTGATTCCCAGGCATGTCGTGGGGAAGAGGCTTCTGGAGCTGTTTGTGTGAGAACCTTTGGCCACAGATTAAGATTCCAGGACCGTGGAGATGGTGGTCTCGCAGCTGAAGCAGGTGGTGAGCCCCATCCGGGCATCCTGGCACAATGAGCTTGGGTGTGGGAAAAAGGAAACGGGGAAAATGCTTGGCATTTCCTACGAAGGAGAGAGCTGATGTCCTTCAGTACATGAGAGTGGAGCAATAGCACACTCTTCTTCTTCATTTTATAATTGTTGGCGCTTTGCACACAGCATTGCCTGTGATCCTCAAACCACCCTGCGGAGAAAGCACCACGGTTATCCCTTTGTTATCGAGGAGGACACCGAGGCTCAGACAGGTTAGGTCACCTGCTCACACTCACACGAAGCAGAGCGGCCAAGAACGGAACCCGGCTCTGCCGTCTCCTCAGCGCCAGCCCCGGCCTCTCACCGATCCTGCAGAACGAGGGCTCCTCCTCGCTCCGTCCGCTCCCACAGAGGCCGAGGGGGGGGGGCGGGCAGGCTGCCCCCCTGGCGTCCGTCTCTGTCTCGCCCTTTCTCCGATGGTGACAATGTTGGTAACTGTATTTATTGGCACCGTTAGCCCTTTACGCTATAGTAAGTCATTTAATCCCCTCGCCCACCTGGCTGGTGTCCCCGTTCACAGAAGAGGAGGCTGGGGCACAGTCAGTTACCTGCCATGGGTAGGGGCGAAACGCCGTGGGGGGCACTGTGCTGTGTGCACTTCTCGTGGGAGAAGGACAGGATGTGAGGAGGGTCAGAGGTGACTCCGTGTCCGCTCTGATTTTAGGGAGGGTGGCTGCCGCCGGGCGTCCTGACTCAGACAGTGCCTGTGTTGAGAGGGTCGGGGGTGGGTTAATCCAGATCTCTCACACCTCCTCTCTCGGCATGTTCCCCTCTGGGGCGCCGAGGGTCCCCCCTCCTCTCTCCCCCCCCCAATGTTGTCTACTCAGAGCGAGGTTGGCTTGGAGGGACTAGAGTCCACTCGAGGGACATGGGATTTTAGCCATTTTCCGTTCACCTGCTTCAGCGCGTTCCCCTTCCCACCGCTCCCTGCAAATGCCATGGCTGATCATCGCACGGATGGCGTTGGTTAATTGTCACTGGGATTTTTTTCTGGCCTGCTTTTTCCTCGGAGACCAAAGTGTGTTCAAACCTGGACTTAGTGTTTCTGAGAAGACAGGCGAGGGAAGTCCCTTAATGACTTCCAATTAGGGAAGCAGTCCTCCCGGGGAGAGTCCGACCTCCTGCTGGGAGGAGGAATTCAGACCCAGCGACTGTCTGGCTGTGTCCGTGGGGGCCGGAAGGACCTGGACTTAAACTCCGACCCCGCATGTGTTATTTTATCTGTATGCTCGGACCAGGTTGGTTTCTGTTTGGAGTCCCAGTTCCTCGTCCTGCAAAGATGAGGATAATCTGGCAGTAGAATTGAGGTAGAAATCCGTGGTAAGTATCTCAAAGGTGAGATACTCCAAAGGAAGAAGAAATGCAATTCCAGAAACCTTTCCAGGCTGGAGTCTGCTGTGTAGACAGAGTCGATCAGAAGCTGGCTGAGAGCTGGGGGGAGAAATCCGATTGGGTTTCTCAACTTTGCAGTTGTCAAGCACCCGCTCTGAACTTCCGAGCCCCGTGAGGCAGCCCCACCCTCACCCACGTGCCCTTCCCACGCTCGAGCTCGCTCGGTGCTGTCCCAGAAGCCGCTCCTGACAGCCGCCTTTGTCTGCCTCGCCCACTCTCCTCCCACCTCCTCTCCCCTTCCCATTGCACCCAAATCCATTCCCAACCCCCAGGCAGCAGCAATTGCCGCCCTGGATTCTCTCAGACAAAAGTTCTCGAATACCCGCCTGCTCTGAGGGTCTGGAGCATCTATCTTGCCTCCTGCCCCGTCAGCTCCTTGTCCCATGAGGCTCCCCGTCCCCAGAAGGGAGAGACCCTGTTATTTCAAAGAGACTTTCCTCAGGAGTCCCCCAGGAGAGGGGCTGGCAGGAAGGAAAGGCCGGAGCTGCCCCAGGCTCAGCCTCACAGTGGCTCACGGGATCCCCTCCCTCCACTCCCTCACTCCTCACTCCTGTCCTCTGTACCAGCACCCCGATATCAGCCCCACCCGGCAGCTCAGGAACCTCTGCCAGCAGCAGAAGACCAGGCATGAGGGGAAAGGGTGTCTCGGGCTGGGCTGGGCTGTGTGACTGGCACACACACACACAGAAGTGTGGGTGACTCATGCCGTGTCCCAGAGCCATAGGGCAACAGCCAGTACCAGGAATTCACTTCTCTCTCTCGGAGAATGTCAGCCTGGGTTCCAGGAAACTGGGGCAGGACACTCAGAAAATGGGAGTGTGGGACAGGGCGTTGAGAACACAGCCTTCTGTGCGGAGTCAGAGGACAGCCAACGAGAGGAGTCACCTTGGAGCTTTGGGTGATGTTATCTATCATAATAAAGGCATAATATGCTAATTAGACCCCGGATGTCCTTCCAGATGACCTTCCGGAGGAAGCCAGGGCTACGAGGGAAGCCCGGGTGCCGGGTGCCGGCGGGTCTCAGGTGCCGCAGGGAAGTCGGTGCTGGCAGCCGGGGGAAGGAGGGCGAACTCTGGCATGAATTTTGTGCATTGGGCCTCTAGTAATAAATAACATACCACTCTCATCCGGACATCGCTTCTTTAATCTGAACACTCACGCCGGGCGATAGGGTGAAGTTGGAGCTGGGCATCTCCATTTTTACCTTTGGGGAAATGAAGACGGAAAGAGACACAACTAAAGACATCTGGCCAATCAGAGCCCGAGCCAGGATCTGAGGCAGGCTTGGGCAAACTACGGCCCGCAGGCCGGATGGCTGTTCTAAACTATTGAAATTTAAAAAAAAGAAAAGAAAGACCGTACCCTCTTATGTAACGATGTTTACTTTGAATTTATATTAGTTCACACAAACACTCCATCCATGCTTTTGTTCCGGCCCTCCCGTCCAGTTTAAGAACCCATTGTGGCCCTCGAGTCAAAAAGTTTGCCCACCCCTGAAGATTCTGAGCCCAAGGTTGCTTCCCTTTGCTCAGCCGCCTCCCCCTGGCAGTCCGCCGGCACCTCTGGCAGGTGGGCAGGATGCGGGCCTTCCGTTTCAACACTGTCGTGGGGTTTCCTTAGGAGAATGCCCAGCTGTCCTCCTGTGGGACGGGACCAGCTCTGAGGAGTGAGGTCAGGATGGGCAGAGCTCCGGGCTGTGGTCTCCATGGCACCTCACCTCCCTCCTTCACCCCACCGCCCACCCCAGTGTGGAAGATCACGCGCTGATTCCTGCTGGGGGCTCTCTGCTCTGGGAAACTGGGCTCCTGGTCAGTGTGTCTTCTCAGCGTAGGAGGCATTGTCCTCCCAGAAGGGACATGGGGCCGCTTGGCCCCGGGGAAGCTGGGTCGCTTCTCACTCTGGAGGAAGCAGCTCTCTGTTCTCCGCTTCATCCCTCGTTATGGGCACCTGGGAAGACGTATCCCCGAGCCTCCCGCGCAGGGAATGTAGCCAGTGGAATGTGGTTGAAAACCATGGACACCACGCTGTGTACTGCTTCCAGGCCTGGCCCATGAGCATCCCCTGTGAGGTCCTGCAGCTTTCTCTTCTCCCCCCCACAGTGAGCCCAGAGGCCACGTGGTCCAGGGGAAGGAAAGCCAGAACAAAACTTGTATAGAGCTAAGCCCCCGAGATTTCGGGGTGCGTTTGTTTGTGCAGCGTAGCCTGGGCTGTTCTCACACGGCAGCACATTGGAATCCAGGGGCCGGATGTCCTCCCGCATCCCGCTGCCTGCCCGTGTGCCCTTGGGCCCTCGGCCCATCTCTTCGTCTGAAAGAGTAGAATGGCAAGCCCTGTCCGGGCCCGAAATGTGGAGAGGCCGTGAAAACGAGGGTTGAGTTAGAGCATGCTGGCGAAGAAAGGGTTCCGGGCTCCGTGTGGACTCGGGACAGGTGACTGCTGTGCCCGAGCTGCTTTCTCCGCTTTGCTCTGAAGTGGGATTCGTGGGCGCAGCTTTGGAGAATGCCTAGCCCATTTGATTTTCTTGTCCGCTCATTCATTTCATCCACTCACTCCTTCGTGCCGTGTGTCTTGAGCATTTGTTATATGCCAAGCACTGTGCCAGGTGCTGCCGTTTCTCGGGGGGGGGGGGGGGGGAGGACAGACAGGCCCTGTCCTTAAGGCGCTCTCAGTCTAGGGAGGGGCTTGTACAAGGATGAAAAGAAATCGCACTGATTGCGGAACCGGTGTGGCTCAGTGGATAGAGCGTCGGTCTGCGGACTGAAAGGTCCCGGGTTCGATTCCAGTCAAGGGCATCTACCTTGGTTGCGGGCACATCCCCAGTGGGGGGTGTGCAGGAGGCAGCTGGTCGATGTTTCTCTCTCATCGATGTTTCTAACTCTCTATCCCTCTCTCTTCCTCTCTGTAAAAAATCACTAAAATATATATTTTTTTAAAAAAAGAAAGAAATCACACTGATGATGGTGGGATTCCGGCTTCACTCAGCACAAAGGCATGGAGGCCTGGGCCTGTGGTAGCCATTGGGGGAAGCCACTTTGGGAAGTCAGACAAGGTTTTGCAGAGGCGTTGAATAGTCACCTACTAGAGGCCCAGTGCATGAAATCCATGCACAGGCAGGGTCCCTAGGCCTGGCTGATCAATGATCAGGGCTGATCTGTGGGGTGACTGGCATATTGACCAGGGAGGGCACCTGTCTTGGCTGGCCTGGGGCCTGCGGGTTGGAAGCGGCTCCTGCATTGAGTGTCTGCCCCATGGTGGTCAAGTGCACATCCTGGTGACTGGGTCGATCCCCCAGTCATTCTGCCGTTTGGTCGATTTGCGCATTAGGCTTTTCTTATATAGGATAGTCTAAAGGAAGGGTAGGTGGGAACTAGGCCACGAGGGGTGGGAGTGGGGTTTCCCCGGGAGAGAGACAAGTACTGTGGCGGGACGGAGCAGGCGTTGGGGTCAGGGGCAGTGAGATGAGGCTGGAGGAGCAGAAGGAGGCAGGTGACACAGCCCAGGTGCCTGAGTTAAGGAGACCGGGTTTTATTCCAAGGGACCTGGAAGTTATAAAAGTTTGAAGAGGGGGAGGAAGTGTAGTTTACACGATCAGGATCTGTGTTTTGGAAAGGTCGTCCTGGCTGCCGTGTGGAGCCGCAGCCTGCCCCGCTCGCACCAGCTGGGGGTGGGCAGGTGTGCGGTCTGCGTGGGCGAGCGCGCGGATGGTCGTGGAGAGGCCACGGGTCACGGTTTCCTCCTCCTCCTCCTCCTCTCTGGGCCGCGTCTCTCCATGGCCCTGCCTCCGCACAGATAAAAATCACTCCACGCCCGAGACGCCAGAGGACGAAACTTCCCCAGGGGATGACGGGAATTCACCGGATACAAATCCTAGTTCTGGGAAGAACGCTGGTAGGAAAAAAAAAAAAAAAGGAACTATTGTCTAAAATTAGGCTTCGGGAATATTTCATGCTCCTTCCTGCCTTCTCCTTGCTGAGGGCTTGGCGCTGGTTCCTCCCTCCCGCTGCCCAGACCTCTCTCCTCCGGCCTCTCCGTCTAGTGGGGTCATTCTCTTAGCTCGCCAGCCCCTCTGCTAGTGGGGGCCCCGGGGTAAGGCTGAGGGGTTTATGCTGTGTGTTTTTTTTTGTTTGTTTGTTTGTTTTAAAATAAATTTTATTGATATTTTACAGAGAGAAAGGGAGAGAGATAGAGAGCTAGAAATGTCGATGAGAGAGAAACATCGACCAGCTTGCCTCTTGCACACCCCGCACCGGGGATATGCCCGCAACCAAGGTACATGCCTTGACCGGAATCGAACCCGGGACCTTTTAGTCCGCAGACCGATGCTCTACCACTGAGCCAAACCGGTTTCGGCAATGCTGTGTGTTTTACACCTCCCTGGCGTGCCCCTAAGAGGCGGGCTGGCCATTGGTTGGCTGCAGTTTCCTCTTAGCAGGTTATGTCCCGAGGCCTGGAGTAGAGGAAAGGTCTCTAGGAGCGAGTGCCCCTTCCTTCTAATGAGAGGTTTCTCCGAAACGTATACCCTGGGCCTCAGGCAGAAAGAACTTTACGATCCTCAGAAGAAATTCCGATTTCTCTTACAGAAGTGCCGAGGTCCGGAGCCTGCCCCGTAGCTTAACTCTGACCACCTCAGCGAAGCTCTTACCATTTCCTTGCTCCTCGATCCAAACAGAGGACTCACAGTCTTGCTGAAACAGGCAGAACTGCCAAGCAGCCCCTTGCCCTGGAGAGCAAGCAGACTGGGCACTCCGGGCCTGCTGCAAACGTGCCCCCAAGCAGCCACCAGAGAGTCCGCTTTGGGGTTAAACCCCCACATCACTGTCACCACCCCGGCCCCCACCACCCCGCTAAAGGCCCACGTGGACCCCTGCTGTGGGAGACTGCTAGACTGCCCCAGGGAGGGTGCCCCCAGATCACCAGGACGGACCCTGACAGGTGAACAAGATGCTTGCTTCTTGGGGCTAAATGAGACCTTTGGGGGTCACTCTGCCCAGCCTTCCAGGGATTCACCTGCCCTGCGAGGCCCCTGCCCAGCACACAGTGGGACCTCAGTACACACGGAGGAGGAGATCAGCCCTTAGAATGGCTGGCCCGCGGAGGACTCTGGTCCCCGCTGACCCCTCACGCATTCTTGGAGAAACTCTCAGCTGCAGATGTTCTTTGTCAGGACAGCAAGAAGGTGCCTGCTGACCTTGGGTTGTCCGTGTCCTTCGTGTCTTAGATTGCTCTGGGAATCAGCGACAGAGGGGCCTTCCCAGACAGG
Source organism: Vespertilio murinus (assembly GCA_963924515.1). NCBI lineage: Eukaryota > Metazoa > Chordata > Mammalia > Chiroptera > Vespertilionidae > Vespertilio > Vespertilio murinus. The sequence goes on along the minus strand of OZ004706.1, from coordinate 148,201,146 downwards.
TGGCCCAGCCAGAGGTGGGAGTAGGCCTGGTTGTTGGGGTGATGTCTTGGCCCTTGGCCGTCACGGCCCGCAGTCTCCAGGAAGAGACCGTGGAGAAGAGCCCTTTTGGCCGAGATTCCTGGCGGCCCCTGGGGAAGCTCAGCACCTGGTTTGTCTCTGTTTGTCGTCCGCTGAGGAAAAATGAGAATGTGCTTCCTTCTCGGGGGCGGAGCTGTTTATATCTGCAGGATCTTGACACACGCGTGCGAGCTTTCACACGCGGACTTGGAAACACTAAGCCCCCCACTTTGGGGACTCTGTGGCCGTGAGCAGACACTAACCAGGTCTGTCCATTTCCCCCGGGAACAGATGTGCTGCCCCTGGAGTAGGGGCTGGGGTGAGGGCTGGGGGCGTCATTGGGAGATGGGGCCCGTGGAGGGGCTGAGACGGGACGGGGGGGGGGGCCTGCAGTCCCCTGGGGGTACCCTGGGAAGACCTGGCTGCAGATGAAGCTTAGGCTGCGTCTGAGGCTCCTTAACAGGAGGCAGGACGGCGTCCATCCTCTGGGTGACTCCCTAGTCCTCAGTCAGAACTCATCGTCTGCCCCATCGTTGGTCCCCTCTCAGCTTTTCCATCTGTCAGGGGTTTTCTGAACATTCGATTCTCCCTGAGCTTGGGGTGGGTCAGCCCCAAATTTTGTCAATGCTTCCCTCATGGAATCTCTTGGAGTCATCTCCCCTTTCCAGCCCAGCCCATCCTCATCTTCCTAATACAACAATGTCCCCGGTCTTCAGACCCAGCCCCCCTTTGGCCATCTCCATTCTTTGACAGGTACAGACAGGACCTTCTTCCTTCTTGGGGACAGTGTTTCATAGTGGTTAGCCACTTCCTAGATATATGGTCTTGAGCAAACTGCTTGTCTTTGCTGTGCCTCACTTTCTTTGTCTGTAAAATGGGAATTTTTAAAATATATATATATATATATATATATATATTTTATTGATATTTTACAGAGAGGAAGGGAGAGAGATAGAGAGCTAGAAACGTCGATGAGAGAGAATCATTGACCAGCTGCCTCTTGCACACCCCCTACCGGGGATGTGCCCGCAACCAATGTACATGCCCTTGACTGGAATCGAACCCGGGACCTTTCAGTCCGCAGACCGACGCTCTACCACTGAGCCAAACCGGTTTCAGCTGTAAAATGGGAATTTTAATTGCACCCACTTCGTGTGTTGTCATGAGGTTATACCTGCACAATGCAAGCACTCAATAGTCAGCAGCTGTTATCAAATTTCATTTCATCACAAAACTCCCTCCCTCACCAACCTGCAGTGGCTCATTATTGCTTATGATACCAAGCCAGGCTTCCTAGCCTGGTTCACTTTCAGGGCAGGGCCACTGGGAGATGCAGTGTTATCACCTGTCATGCCATGATTTCCTGAGGACTGTGGCTCCAACCTGACGATTTCCCCTCCCCATTCAAACCCTACTCAGCTCCCCGCCCAAACCTCACCCCTGCCGCAGCCCGTGCTGACCTCTGTGGCCCAGGAGGCATTTGCAGTCTGCACCTTGACCTCTTGCTCTTCGTCACCTACTGGCATGCTTCTCCTGTGCTCTCTCCTTCACTGTGAGAGCCCTGAGCTGCGGGCCTTGCTTCCATGCCTCTGGCGCGCCTCACGGGGCCAGCTACATCCTGATTGGGTTGGCGAGTGTGGCGTTGACCGTAATGACCCGTAGAAACTTCTCTAGCAAATATAGGGGATCCGATCTTGATCTTATAGGAGGAACAAGGTCAGGAGAGGTGTGCTAAGGTTCCTAAGTGACGGTGCCGTAGAAATGGGGTTGGGTTCCAGCCTGGGCCTGTGATCCCTCAGGCCTGATCCTCTGCTACCTGGCAACTCCTGGCCGGTTGGCCAAATTCCACCGCTCAGCAAGTGCAGCAAGTGTCGGTGATGAAAGCCGGCCCGGCCCGGTGAGTGCCGCGGCGGGTTTGTTTTGACAGGGCAGTTCGGTGTGCACTTGAGACGCTCACAAAGACCTCTGCCTCCAGTCCCCGGGGCCCTCGGGGCAGGGAGTCACTGCCCTGAGGCCGTGGGGATGGCGTGGGGAGAATGGGACCGCCCTCCTCTGCTCATATTCTCCAGTCCTGCCTGCCCCCGGAGCAGCTCAGCTGACACTGGTTGCCTCCAAGAAAGACCTCCACCTCTCTGGGCGTCAGTCAATCCAGCTACTGCATGCAGCTAGGAAGCCAGCGGCGAGGCTGATACCAAATGGAGAGGATTTAGAATACATTTTTTAAAATATAGTTTATTGATTTTTTTAAAGAGAGGAAAGGAGAGGGATAGAGAATTAGAAACATCGATGAGAGAGAGACTTGGATCAGCTGCCTTCTGCACACTCCCTACTGGGTATGTGGTATGTGCCTACAACCAAGGCACATGCCCTCCACCAGAATCGAACCTGGGACCATTCCGTCCACAGGCCGTCGCTCTATCCCCTGATAGAGGCTTGAATACTTTTGGTTTGGAATACTCTGCGTGATTGGTAGCGGACTTCCTCTCAATTGTTTCGGGCTCATGCTGAGGTCAGACCAGTCGGTGCTCCTCATGTTCATATAGGCAGCCTGGAATGACCGTGGTCAAGACAGGCCTGCCTTTCCTTGATGTGTTTGCGTGAAGGGGGCAGCTGCCTGTGCACTGTGCCCCGAGGCTCCAAACCGGAACCTGGGGGGGGGTGGGGGGTCTGGTCACGTGTCACGTTCTCCGGCAGGTGCCCCGGGAAAGGCTCCCGGCGCTGCTCCTGGCGCCACAGGACACTGGTCAAATACCGCCTGGTGTCCTTGTCCTCCCCACCCCCCACCCCCCAGGCACTGGGGATAGGTTGTTGGGGTTCTCAGGTTCTTGCTTTCACTACATCTGAGCCGAGATAGGCGGGGGGAGAATAATTGCTTTGGTGACACTTTATATCATTGCCCTATTTAACTGATCACCAGTCCTTGGGAAGTAGATGGTATCATCAACCCTGTTTTATAGGAGACAGATCTGAGGCTGACTAAGGTGAGTTTACTGAGTCAACACCACTCATCTAGTAAGTAACTGAGCGCGGACCCAAACCCAGGTCTTCCCATGGAGCCCATGTTCTGACCCAGGATCCCATGTTTTCCCTCACACCATGCCCCTTCTCCTGGATGCAAAGACTCCTTCTCCCTCCACCCACCTTCCCTGCAACTCCCTATCCGCCCCCCCCCCCCACTTGTAGCGCGGCCACTATACTTCCTTCCGCCCTTGAGAACCCAGCCACTCTGTCTGCTCTGTCTCTTGTCTGGTGTTGGGCTCAGGCCCAGCTCTTGTCAGGACCACTGGCTCGGGAACCGTCACTGGTTTTGAAGTGGTCTTCCCATTTTCACACTCCCGGCCCCATCATCCCGCCTTCCTTCCCTCCCCCTGTGCGCTCTGCGTGCTGTGCCTTCTCCCTTCTGCCCCGGAGCAAGTGGTGGGAAAGGAGGAGGAGGATGGATTTGGCCGCCACAGGAGGCTCAGATCTAGAAACGCGTACCATTGGCAGGTATCTTAGTTAGGGTACAGGCTGAGCCCTGTGACAGGGAGACACCGAGGTACAGTGGCTTTACAAAGGTGAGAGTTTATTCCTCTCTCAGGTAATTGTCCCAAAGTGACCTGGCTTCAGTTCCTGGGCCTCCCCCCTCCCCCCACAAGGACATTATCCTCATCTGTATAGTCAGAGCTGAGTTTGAGCCTGTCCATATTCCAGTGCAGATGAAAGTGAAAACAGGTGCTGGTCCAGGTAGGGCAAGGGCGTTGTCTGAGGAGGAGGAGACCTGGACGGTGCACGCACCTGCTTCATCCACACCCCTTTGGCCTGAGCGCATCACATGACCGCACCTAGCAGCAAGGTCAGCTGGGAAACACTCCCTGTGGGGGACCATGCGCCCTGCTCTACTGTGCATTGTTTGGGAAGAAGGGGAGAATGAATTCAGGTGGACAACTAGCAGTCTCTGCCACGGCCCTTAGAAATGTTTTAAATAAAAGGTTCATCTCAGTGATCTCCTCTAAAGGCACTCGGTAAGAGGCGGTGGCATGGCAGTCTGCACAGCCCACCAGCTGGACCTCAACTGGGGCTGTGTTTCTGGGGGGAGCCGTGTGCAGGGAGGGTCAGGCTGCAAATGCACATGGCAGCCTGCTTCTCAGCGGTTTTTTTTATTTTATTTTTTATTTTTTTTAAAAATATATTTTATTGATTTTTCACAGAGAGGAAGGTAGAAGGACAGAGAGTTAGAAACATCAATGAGACAGAAACATTGACCAGCTGCCTCTTGCACACCCCCTCCTGGGGATGTGCCCGCAACCAATGTACATGCCCTTGACCGAAATCGAACCCGGGACCTTCCAGTCCGTAGACCAACGCTCTATCCACTGAGCCAAACCGGTTTTGGCGCAGCGGGTGGTTTTATAGACGTGCCCCAGCAATGGCGGAGTTGAGCGGCTCACTCCTGGGCACCCAGGCCATGTCTCTGACTCCTCCAACCCCAAGATTTGGGCTTTGGCCCTGGTCACCCTGCCTTCCTCTGTTAGCGGGACGGCGGGAGTGAGCAGACTGGGACCAGCTCTGATTTTCCCTCTGAGAGGCTGAGTCACCTCACAGGGAAGTCTCCAGAGTCCCCGAGGGCAGGGCCCTTTGAGAGGCAGCGGAGAGCCGAGCAGGCACATCCTTCCACTTCACAGGGGACGGAGGACCTGCCAGGGGGGTGGCCCAGCCACGGAGGAGAAGGGCTGGCCCTGCTGTACTCCAGCTCCTTCGCTCTTCACTGAGCCCCTCCGGGAGCCTCATCCGCACCTTATTTCCTTTTTCCTCATGCGCCCGGGATTTCCTAGCGACGTGCGCCAGGCCAGCCAGCCAGTGAGGGACTCCCCAAGGGCCCAGGCCCCCAGTTCCCAGCCCAACGGAGCTGTGCACCCGCTCACAGAGACTCATGGACTTGGGCATGGCTCACCTCTGAACGGAACCATCTGCAAGGCCCTGGCGGCCGTGGCCGTGTGTGGCACATTCATTTGTCCATCTTTCTTGGTTCCGTATGTGTTTCGTTTAATTCTGATGCAGACCTTGGCATTCCTGTGGGTGGGTGTCCTGCAACCCCCTCTCCCACCTCCGCTTGATGCTCAGGGTCAGAGGCAAAGGGACTGAGTTCTGATGTGAGCTGGGGCAGTCAAGGCCTGGAGAGCGCCCTTCATCCCTCAACGCTCTTTTCTTTTTTTTTTTTTTTCTTTTTTTTTTTTTTAAAATATATATTTTATTGATATTTTACAGAGAGGAAGGGAGAGAGATAGAGAGCTAGAAACGTCAATGAGAGAGAAACATCGACCAGCTGCCTCTTGCACACCCCCTAACAGGGATGTGCCCGCAACCAATGTACATGCCCCTGACCGGAATCAAACCCGGGACCTTTCAGTCCGCAGACCGACGCTCTACCACTGAGCCAAACCGGTTTCGGCCCTCAACGCTCTTTTCACCCACGTATTCGTTTATGCAGCATTGCCTGGTGCTGCTGCGTATCAGCCTCTGTCCGGGAGAAGGAGGAGGAGGAGGAGGAGGAGGAGGAGGAGGAGGAGGAGGAGGAGGAGGAGGAGGAGGAGGAGGAGGAGGAGGAGGAGGGAATAGTGAGCAAAGGAGGCATGGCCAGTCCCCGGGGCTTTCATCTCATTCCCACCCCTCCCAGCCGATTAGGACATTGCCAGCCCCCACCTGACTGCTCTGCACCTGGGCGGTGTCAGCATCTGTGTCTTATCAGCAAGTGTCCTGAGCTCCATTCCAGAGATCAGGCCATTGAGGTCCTGTGAGTCACAAGGTGAGCGCCAGGGTTCCCTGACTCCCACACAGCGCCCCTTCCCGCCTGCCTCTCCCTCCAGGCAGCCTCTGGAGTCCCAGAATCGGCCTTGTCCCAAAGCCCCAGGGTGCCCGGTCCGCCCGCCACACCCATAGACACAGCCCCTCCACCTGCTGAGCTCAAGTCCAGGTTAGGTGAGCGGCTTCGTGGCAGTTCCACTTTCTCCGTCAAGTTTCTTTTTGTCCTTCCCAATTCAGCAGGCCTGACACGGGCCTGGAGGTGGGGCATGGGGGAGGGGGGAGGCGGGGAGTGGGTGAAGGGTGATGGGTGGGGCAGGCAGGAGGAAAGCCGCATTTCACCTGCGTTAGAAACATCGACCAGAACTCAGTGTTTGGCGGGGGGCGGATGGGGGGGGGTGCTTTTCCCTCCCCCGTGAATCCGATCGATTCCAGCATTTTGTCAGCCCCTTCCCTCCACCTACACAGCCCACATCATCCTCAGCTGTCACCACGGCTCACCTAGAACAATGAAAGCCTGTCTGCGCCGCTGGAAGGGGGAGGAAGAAGCGGAGGGTTTGGGGGAACAGCACGAGGAGGGGGCTGGATAATTGTTCTCCAAGATGAGGTTTTCGGAGGAGAGAAAACTTTGTGTGCACTCAGGTTATAAATAAACTTGGAGCCCACAGAACTTCTTGCCAGGCCACAGAGCAAGCGCTCCCTTCCCCCCCCGAGGGAGGCCGGAGAACTGCCTGGGAAGCAGCTCCCGGGTGGGCCGGCCGCCCTCCCGCTCCCGGGAAAGCCTTTCCCAGTCCCCTCACCCAGCCAGCCCCGCGGCCACCCCGGCCCCGCCACCCCCACCGCTGTCCTTGGTTCATGTGGGGCTGTGTCAGCGTTTCCACTCCACTCGGTCCCTGTGATTCGTACGCCTTGGGGGATGGGTGCGTGGGGGGGTGCTGCTGGCAGAGATCCCGAAGGACTCCGGCTTCCTCTGGGATTCCCCACGGATCTGCGTGGGTCAGACGGAAGGCTTTTGTATGACTTCCAGGTGTGACCGGCAGCCTTAAAGGTACTGTTTTAGATGCTGCGAGGTTCAGCATGCCATTGCATTTCAGGAGGACCGGGGACTGAAGGTTTGAGATCAGAGGTTTCTCGGAGAATTCTGTAAGTGGTACCTCTAAGTCCTAGTCGTATGCTCAGGACTCGTGTCCTGCCCGAGCGGCCAAAGACCCAGGATGTGGCGGCTCCGGGGACTGTCCCGGGCGGCAGAGACCTTGGCCATCACCTTGTGCCTTTCCGGCTTTATGGAGGAGGAGGCTGAGGTCCACAGAGGAAAAGTGACTTGCCTGGAACCTACTGGCACTTTTATTTTCTTTTTTTTTTTTTACAATATGTTTTTTATATATTTTATTTATTTTTTACAGAGAGGAAGAGAGAGGGATAGAGAGTTGGAAACATCGATCAGAGAGAGTCATCAACCAGCTGCCTCCTGCACACCCCCTACTGGGGATGTGCCCGCAACCAAGGTACATGCCCTTGACCGGAATCAAACCTGGGACCTTTCAGTCCGCAAGCCGACGCTCTATCCACTGAGCCAAACCGGTTTCGGCCTACTGGCACTTTTCTTTTCCAAATCCAAGACGACGAGAAGGCAGCCCCCTAAGTCCCAGTCCTTCCTCTCTCTGCCCTGTGCTGCCGCCAGACAGTCGTTGGTTCCTCGTGGTCCGTCCCTTATCCCTGTTGTAAAATCCATACACTTTCCCTAAATCCCCCGAGCTCCCGTCCAAGAACATCTCTTCCCTTGGGGTGCAGGCTCAGCCCCCAAACACTCCTGCCGCATTTCCGCCTCCACATTTCACGCCTCCGAAAGCCAGAGGGAGCGTCCGCTGTGGGTCGTACCATCCCCGGGGGGGCTCTGAGCCGCAGCTGGGGAGCCTGAGCCTGCGGGAAATGACTCCCCGGGGCCACGACGGAGGCCAGTATAGCCGTGGCCCGAAGGTGGGGCTCTTGACTCCTCATTGTCGAGGTTTCCGAAGCACCACTCTGAAAGTCACGGGCTCTGCCCCTTGCCCACTGTCCGTCTGCCTTGCCGCCCCTGGTTCTACAGCTGTGCTGTCCGACAGCAAGAGAGCCACCGCCAGAGCCACCTCCGTCACTTTAACGTTTCCAGGAGCCAAAAAATGAACACAAAACCAACGCTAACAATATATTCCCTTTCACCCCGTATAGGCAGGACGTCATATCGGCGTGCAATCAATATGAAACACTGCTTCCCTCTCTGGTGTGTGCTTTACACGCACAGCTCGTCTCCGCCCGGACCAGCCACGTTGCCGGTGGCCACAGCCACGGGCGTGCGGCTGGGGCTGCCCCGAGGTCGCCCTGTCCAGCAGTTCCCCGGAGTCCTGTTCTCCTTTCCCCGCTAGTCCTCCCCTCCCTCTGCCTTTGGACAAGCCAGGTCTGCCCGCTTCCCCTCCACTCTGTGCCGTGTCCACACAAGCTGCGACCATGGCTGCTCCCAGGCATCTGGAGAGACACCTCCACTCCCCGCCCCCCTCGCTGCTGTGTGTGACTGAGCCCCTTGCAGTTCCACTCCTCTTCTACCTTCTCTCTCTCCAAGGCCGTCTGTGGGGCCCCTGACACTCCTTATTTTATTTTAAAAAAATATATTTTATTGCCGAAATTGGTTTGGCTCAGTGGATAGAGCGTCGGCCTTCGGACTGAAGGGTTCCGGGTTCGATTCCGGTCAAGGGCATGCACCTTGGTTGCGGGCACATCCCCAGTGGGGGGTGTGCAGGAGGCAGCTGGTCGATGTTTCTCTCTCATCGATGTTTCTGACTCTCTGTCCCTCTCCCTTCCTCTCTGTAAAAGATCAATAATATATATATATATATATATATATATATATATATATATTTAATATATTTTATTGATTTTTCACAGAGAGGAAGGGAGAGGGATAGAGAGCTAGAAACATCGATGAGAGAGAAACATCGACCACCTGCCTCCTGCACACCCCCCACTGGGGATGTGCCCGCAACCAAGGTGCATGCCCTTGACCGGAATCGAAACGGGGACCTTTCAGTCCGTAGGCCGACGCTCTATCCACTGAGCCAAACCGGTCAGGGCCCCTGACGCTCTTTAATTCGTGTGTATCTTTTCAGCCTCTTCCACAGCACCTGACTGTTGGCTCTCCAGATCTTCCTTGAATTTCTCCCTTTCATTTAGCTTCTTGTTGTTGTTGTTAATCCCCACCCAAGGATATTTTCCCAACGATTTTTAGAGAGGGTAGAAGGGAAGGGGAGGGACAGAGGGAGAGGAACATTGATGTGAGAGACACAGCAATTGGTTGCCTCCCTCATGGGTCCCAGCCAGGGCTAGGGATCGAGCCTGGAACCGAGGTACATGCCTCTGACCAGAATTGAAACCAGGACTCGTCGGTCTGCAGGCCAACCCTCCATCCACTTTGCCAAACTGGCCGGGGCTCATTTAGCTTTTATGACACCGTGTGCCTGACTCGTTCCACCCACCCCAGAGCCAGCCCCTCCCCGGACTCCCTGCGTGGATTAAGAACCAAAGCCCTTCCCTCCCTCCGCCGAGCCTCCCTCCCTCAGATGCGCCGCCCCCAGCACTGCTCCCCTCCCCTTTGCAGGGCCCCCAGCCTTTCCTCAGGCCCTGGCCCTTCTCATCGGTGGCATTTCCCCGGCTCTCCTCCCGTCTCTCTACCTCCGGCACCTTCCCCTTCGCTGCCTCCTTCCCGGCTGTCACATTCATCTTCCCAAGAGCAGCTCTGCTCACATTTCCGCGTTGGAAGCGTGCGGCATTGGGAGCCGCGATAACGGGGAGCATACCTACCGTGTGATGTGAAGGGAACAAAGCGGGCTTCCACATTACATCAGCAGCGAGACCGCGGCCTCGTGAAAGCAGAAGCCAGAACCCTCCAGGAGATGAAAAGGAAGAGAGAGAAAAGGAAAGAGGAAAAAGAGGAATAAACCCTTAAACACGGGTTGTCTTTGGGTGGTACATGGATTTTTTTTCCCACCTGTGATTTTGAAATTTTCTCTAATGGATGCATAGTTTATAAATTGAAAAAATGAATACCCTTTTTATTCTTGGAAATTCAGTCTCCAGGAGGTTTTAATGCCTCCTGGGTCACGTGCCAACCCCTTTCCCTGACACGCCTGTTCTCCGTGATCCAGTCATGTCCCCCACCGCACCTCCGGCCGGTTCCCCGGCTGGCTCTGTCCCAGTGGCGTTGACTTCCTGGTTCCCACGGCAGCCTCGCTCTCTCCTCCCTCCACCCCTTCATTCCTGTTCTTCCTGCGGCCTCAGTGCCCGCCACGCCACCGCGATGCCGGCTGCCCGCGGCGCCCACGCTGCGGGTCCTCCTCCAGCGCTTCTCCGGGAAGCCTTTCTAGTCCCCGCTGCCCAGACATGACTTCCTTTCTGGTTTGACTACTTTTCTCGTTTGATTTATTCCGCCAGGTTTTGTAGGCACTTGAATTCTCATCTTATCTCTTCTACATAAGATAAGGAGTTCCTTCAGCCTGCCATGCTCAGAGTAAGAGTATATATATATATATATATATATATATATATATATCAACACAAATGTATCATTTTTCTCTTTTGAGAGTAATACATACGATAGAAGAGTTGAAAAGTATTCCATAATCGAAAGAAAAAAGTAAATACTTAAAAGCTCACCACTTAAAGACATTCTGCCACCGATTTCACACACACACACACACACACACACACACACAGAAGGCTACCTATTTTATGTATATAAACATGTACATTGGGATCATGCTGAATATGCAATTCCATATTCTCTTTTTCTTCCACTTGACATTTTATTTTGAAAAATTTCCCATTGATACCAAATCTTCTTCAAATAAAACGTTTTAATGGCCTCGACATATTTCAGGGTGTTGAAACCCCATAATTCGTTCAGCTGTCCTTAACATCTGGCTGTTGCTCATTTTAAACTTTCCTAATCATCCTTGGCTAGCGAGCCCCGCCCAGTCCCCTGAGTTTCTGCAGCCGAGCCCTGGGAGGGAGGGGCTGGCCTCCTGGCCCGGGGGAGGGGGAGGAGGACCCTGTTCCAGGCTGTTTAAGGGTGTTGCTAGAGGGCTTTCCAGAAGGGCTGTGCCAACGCACACCCCCACGGGTGGTGCGGGAGGTGACTCTTCTGGTGCATTCTCGCCAACGTCGTTATCGCCACGAGAAAAGGCTGTGCTCGTTTAATAGGCAAAATATTGTTTTCATTTGTATTTAATTGCTTACTAAGTGAGGTTTCACATTTCTTCATATCACATGTTTATAAGTCGTTTTTAGTTTTACATCTTTGAAAAGCTTACCCGCCTACGTTGTTTATTTCTTTAAATTTTCACTTACTTCTTGTTAAATTATAAAAATGCTTCAGGGTTGGGGTTTTCTAGTCCCCACCACAGTGCTCCACACGGGGCTGTCAGTCAGTGTTTGCCGAATGAGTTAAGAGGATGCTCTGTTTCAGTTAAGTACCATTCTGTGAAAGCTCTTGTTTCCCTCCCGGGAGCGGACACAGGTGTGGGGTCTTCCTAAGAACGAGTGACCACGATGACAACGATAAAGTGCACGTTGCGGTCATTTCTCTCTGAAGGCGTAGCTGTTTGAGTTTCGGGTTAAACTGCCTCACATGTTATTATCACTATTTGCTTTAAAATGTAAGGAAGTCAAAACGACAATGAGACACCACTCCACTCCCAGTAGGACGGCTGTAATAAAAAGACAGATAAAAACAGGTGTTGGGGATGAGGTGGAGAGTGAGAACCCTCCTACATGGCTGGTCAGAGTATACGATGGTGCAGCCACTTGGGAAATAGTTGGGTAGTTGTTCAAAATGTCTAAGATAGAGCTACTGGGTGCTCCAGGGTCTTAGACCCTTCACGCTGCTGTGACAAAATACTATAGGCTGGACAGCTTAAACATTCCTCTCTCACATTCGGTAAAGGCCAAGCTCAGGGTACTCACAGATTCTGTGTCTGGTGCGGGTTCCTTTACTGGATTATAGGGCCATCTTCTCACGTGTCCTCACTTGGCGGGAGGAGAGTTAGCTCCGTGGGGTTTTTTATAAGGTGCTAATCCAGGGGTGGGAAAACTTTTTGACTCAAGGGCCACAATGGATTCTTTTTAAAATATATATATTTATTTTGATTTTTTAGAGAGAAGAAGAGAGAGGGATAGAGAGTTAGAAACATCGATGAGAGAGAGACATTGATCAGCTGCCTCTTGCACACCCCTTACTGGGGATGTGCCCGCAACCAAAGTACATGCCCTTGACCGGAATTGAACCTGGGACCTTTTAGTCAGCAGGCTGACGCTCTATCCACTGAGCCAAACCGGTTTTGGCCACAATGGATTCTTAAACTGGACCGGAGGGCCAGAACAAAAGCAACTTGACCATGCTAGAACTCTCATCTTGGGCTGCTGGTGAAGGAGCAGAGGGGAGAGCAAGAGAACCCTCCGCTCTTTCGGCTCCGCAGGCCGGATAGAACAGCCGAACGGGCCGGATCCCATTCCTGAGGGCTCTGTCCTCATGACCCAGTCGCCTCCCCAAAGTTCCACCTCCTAATGTCGTTAATTGGAGGTTAGGATTTTAACATATGAATGGGGGGAAAGGGACACATTCAGTCCTTAATGTCTAGCAATCCTACTCCTAGTTATATACCCAAGAGAATTGAAAATATACATCAGTGCTCATGGTAACAGTATTCACGGGAGCCAAAAAGCAGACACAACCCAAATGTCCATCACTGATGAATGGATACACAAAATGAGGTATATCCATGCTATGGACTATTATTTGTTTTATTCCATGAAAGGGACTAAAGTACTGACACACGCTACAACAGAGATGAACCTTAAAAGTATTAGTCGAAGTGAAAATAGTCGGAGAAGGCTACTTATTATATGATTCCACTAATAAAATGGACAGAACAGGCAAATCCATCCAGGCAGAAAGGAAATTAGTGGTTGACAGGAGCTGGGGTTTGGGGTGGAGGTGGAAAATGATTGGTGATTAATGGTTGTGGGGTTTCTTTTTGGGATGTTGAAAATGTTCTAGAATTAGATAATGTTGAAGGTTATATAACCTTGAGGATATGCTAAAAAAACCACTGAATCATTAAGAGTGAATTTTATGGCATATGAATTACATCTCAATTTTAAAAAAATAATTAAGGGAATCTTTACTGCGGTACGGCATGGCCTCGAGAGACCGGTGGTGGGCCTTTCTCGCCTCTGCGGTGAGTCCCTAGGGGAGAGGGTATGTGAGCAGTGGCAGGGCCTGGGCCCCTAATCAGCAGTGTTTTATGTGACCAGGATCTCTGAAGAAGGCCTGGAGTAACTCGGTTGAGGGTGAAAGTTGAATGTTTCCTTACTTAGGAGAATAAAACAGCCCCGCCTGTGTACCCCGTGATTGAGCGTCAGCCTATAGACCAGAAGGTCACAGATCGATTTCTGGCTGGGGCACATGCCCAGGTTACAGGTTCAGTCCCCGGAAGGGGATGTGTAGGAGGCAGCCGATCGATGGTTCTCTCTCATCGTTTTTCTCTCTCTCCCTCTCTGAAATCAATGAAACTTTGAAAAATAAATAGCATAAAACAAAAGTGGGACCTAAATTAAGTTGGGATAAATAACAACTTTGTGCAGGAGGGTAGGACCGGCTCTGAACTCAGAATGAGAATCTGAGATTCAGTTCTGCCGCTGCCTTGCTGTGTAACCTTGGGCGGGCTCCTACCTGGAGCTTCAGTTTCCTCAGAAGCAAAGGAGGGTGAAACCACCCAGCTTCCTTCCGAGGATTCGAGGAGAATGCAGTGACATGTTGCATGTGGAAGTGTTTGAAGTCCGTGAGTTGCTGTACCCAACCCTTCCTGGGCACTTGGTCTTTCTTCACGTTCATCTATTTTGTCTTTTCCTAAGCATGTACTAAGCAGGTGCTGCTTATTAATTTGCTAATATTTCATGCCCTGATGTTAGTAACAGCAAAAGTGTATCAAATACACCTCACACTTGTAGAACCCTATTGTGGATTGGTGTGTTCCAGGGGCAGGGAGTAGCCTGTATAGCTGGGGCAGGAGACCAGACAGGGAATGTGGCCCATGAGGAGAACCGTAGAGCTGGATGCCAGCACAGGAGTTTGGGCTTTATCTTACTGCCATAGGCAGTCATGGCAGGCTTCTGAGCAGGAAAGCATTAGGGAGTAAAAGGACATGAGGATCTCTGACAGAAGGTAACGAGCATGGAGGATCCTGGAGCAGGAGAGACGGATAAGCCTCAAGCAGCTGGATTCCAGCTGGAATGGAGAGGAGGGTTGCCGTCCGGGCAGAGCCTGGTAGGAATGGAGAGAGCAGAAGCCCATCCTGCTGGCCTAGAGCGATGGAGATAGACTAGCCATCTCTGAGAAGCGCGACCTCATCTCAGAAGCCCCCGAGGAGAGAGAGTACTGCCTTGATCACCCAAAAAGCATACAGCAGTCTTCATTCTTTGTCAAGGGAAAGTTTTAAAGAGATGTCCCTGTGATTTTTTTCTTTTTCTTTTAAGTTAAAACTATGTAATATTTTTAAAAGCCATTTTGTACCTAATTGAGCATGGTGCATCATGTGAGACACCGTGCCAGCGTGCCTTCTAAGAGGATGTAATTTAAGAAGGTCCTTCCTTGATCTGTTTTCTTTTTTATCTTAATGGGATTCCGCCAAGGTTTCCACCACCACGGTGTAGAGAAGACGAATCTGGGCCAGGCGGAAGGACTCTTGACAGGTCATCAGCGCCTTTTTTTTTTTTTTAAATATATATATTTTATTGATTTTTTTTTTAGAGAGTAAGAGAGAGGGATAGAGAGTTAGAAACATCGATGAGAGAGAATCATTGATCAGCTGCCTCTTGTACACCCCCCACTGGGGATGTGCCCGCAACCAAGGGACATGCCCTTGCCCGGAATCGAACCTGGGACCCTTCAGTCCGCAGGCTGATGCTCTATCCACTGAGCCAAACCGGTTTTGGCCATCAGCTCCCTTTATTTGGGTCTCATTGGGCTGCTGGTTTTGTGTTTGCAAACAGAAAAAAAGGACTAGACCAGAAGGGGCTGTGCCTGCCATTAGGGCTGGGGTCCCCGCTGGCTCCCTAACACTCAGAGGAGTGGGGAGCTGGACCAGCCCCGTGGCCAGGTGGGTGGGCGTGGAAGGTCAGATACTAGCTTTGGCTTGCACTCACCTGAGGTGACTTCAACTCTGAAGTGAGGAGGAAGCGCCGGAGTCTGTCTGTGCAGGAGCACGGAGAGTGGAAGAGGGAGAAGGGAGGAGCAGGAGCTGGTTCACCTCGGTGTGCTGGGGCCCCGCCCACAGGAGGGGCCGTCAGCTCGGGGAGGCCAGGATTGAAAAGGCAGGGATGCCAATTAAAATGCAGTAGCCCAGTTACATTTGAATTTCAGATTAACAACAAATAATTATTTGGTACTAGAGGCCCGGTGCATGAAATTTGTGCACGGGGAGGGGGGTCCCTCAGCCCAGCCTGCACCCTTGGGGGATGTCCGACTGCTGGTTTGCAGGAGGTGACTGGTGGGGTGCTTGTTGGCTGGCCCTGCCCCACCCCCCAATCGCCACTGCTGGTCACCTCCCTCTGTGGAGGGGCTGGGGGGGGAGGGGTAGGGTGAAGCAGACACTCAATACAGGAGCATCTGCCCCCTGGTGGTCAATGCGCATCATAGCGATGGTTGTTCTGCCGGTGGTTCCGCCGTTCAGTTGGTTTGCATATTAGGGTTTTATTATACAAGATACGTAAGTATGCTCCAGTATCACATGGGACATACTTATACTTAAAAAAAAAAGTCTTTGTTTATCTGAAATTCAAATGTAACTGAACATCTTGTCCCCCTATCACTAACTCCAGCTCTCTGGGGGGGAGGGGGTCTGATTCCCTCCCTCCTGGGCACCACCACCACCACACACACCTGTGAACCACACTGCCAGGGGCCAGCTGGCATGTCCCAGAGCAGAAGCCATGAAAAAGAGCCACTTGCAGGAGCCTCTGCCCCAACTCATTTCTTCCCACTCCGGACCTGCTTGCTCCTTCCTCCGTCCAACTTGCCTTGCCCCTTTCTCAGGACCAGCGCGTAGCAAGCCTGGGGCAGAGGGCCGGGGAGCCCCCTGGGGACTCGGAGCAAAGAGGCAGCCACGACGGCAGTGCCCCAGGCCGGCTGCTGGGGCTGGTTTCGGCCTTTGTGGAGGAGACGCTGCAGACACCGAGCACTGTGACTCCTCTCGTGGCCAAATCAAACCTGCCGCCTGCAGGCAGCCAGAGATTGGGTTTCTGAAGCACTGGGAGTTTAGAAATGCCGACCCCGAGTGGTAAATATTCATCACCATCTCCCCTGGGTTTCCACTCAGAGACTAACATTCCAAACATTCCCCTCTAGTGGGGTTGGTTGCTCCTGGTGTGGTCCTGGGACCATCTGGACCCAAACCATCTGCAGGGATCGTGTTAAAAGCAGCCGACGCCCAGAGCTGAGGTTTCTGTGTGTTGTCCGGTCTCCCCTTACCCCACGCAGGATCATGTAGGGATCTCTTCTTCTCACACGTGATGAGATATGTCCCGCGGGGTTGGCGCAGGGAAAGCCAGCGAACCCTTAATGAGGCCTCCCCACCTGCTGCCGTGAGTGATCCCTGCGATGATTCACTAATGAAGTCTTTTACCCAGGACACGGTTTATCGTTTTACTGGGTCTGCCTCCTGGGGCATATGAAGGGGGTCAGTAATTGGTCGTTGATAAGTGGGGAAGAGAACTAGTCAGATCTGGGACCCTGTGCCCAAGGCGTGAGATCATCTTTAAGCTACAAACGCCTTCCAGAAGGCTGTAAGCAGAGCTCGGTCAGATGTCCCCGATGCCTCCTCCCCATTCTCAGCGTCAGTCATCTGCGCAGGGGCCTTCGTGTCTCTTAGGATTCCATGCACAGATTCCTGCTCTTTTTAGTGGGTGACGGTGTGTGTGTGTGTGTGTGTGTGTGTGTGTGTGTGTGTGTGTGGTTGACACCGTACCCTCTTACCTTTTCACCCTCAGGTCCAATTTGCTGAAATCACCCTTCCCAACGTCCTTGCCAAGACCCCTCTCCTTGCTCAGCCCGATTTGTGCCGAGAGCCCGAGAGAGAGGAGCACTGAGGCAAACACACTAAGCTGAGCAAAGCCATTTGGACCCCTCTTGGGTTACAGCGCATCGTTTTACCTGGGTTCGCACTGTCTGTCGCTGTTAGCCCTCTGGCTGTAGGAGGAGTCGGATTACAGCCGGAGAGGCCCAGCGGCCAGCTGATAATTACCTTGGGGGTCATGTCTCAAAATAGACTCTGGCCCCTCTTTCTGACCTCGGAGAGAGGAAAGACTGCCCTTTCTCTGTCCGGCTGATTCCTCACATGCTCTCTCTTAGTCCCTCCTAGATCTTACTCCTGGTTGTCGTTTTGTTTTGTTTTTTAATTATCAAAGTATAATTTGCATATAGTATGTAATTCACCCTCTGGTGTACAGTTCTGTGGGTTTGACAAAGGCATAACGATGTGCAGCCACCAATACAACCAAGATATGGAGCAGTTTCGTTGCCCAGAAAGACTTTCTCCTGCTGCCAACTGTAGTCCCCCCATCCCCCCCAGACTAACAACTGATCTGTTCTCAGTCTGCAGTTTTGCCTTTTCCAGAATGCAGACTGAATGGAGTCAAACGGTATGGAGCCTTCTTCTGAGTGTGGTTTCTTTCACTCAGCATAGTGCATTTGAGACTCGTCATGATGTATGTCAGCAATTTTCAACCTTTTTCATCTCACGGCACACAATAAACCAATTGCTAAAGTTCTGTGGCACACCAAAACATATATTTTTTGCCTATCTGACAAAAAAAATAAGTATAATTTTGATTCATTCCTACTGTATGGCTATTGTGTTGGCTGTTGTCATTTTTTTATTTGACAATCTAAGAGGGGAAAAGGTCAATGCCCCTGACTAAGTAGGCAGGTATTGCATGTTTTAAAAATTCTTGTGGCACCCAGCCAGAGTGGCTCAGTGGTCCAGCATCAACCCATAAACCAGGTCAGGACACATGCCTGGGTTGTGGGCTCATTCCCTAGCAGGGGGCGTACAGGAAGCTGCCGATCAGTGACTCTCTCTCATCATTGATGTTTTTTATCTCTCTCTCCCTCTCCCATTCTGAAATCAATTAACAAACAAATAAACAAACAAATAGGTATGATAGTCACTTTAAAAAATTCTTGCAGCACACTAGTTAGAAATCATGGCTGTGGTTATTACTAGATGGTTCCATTTTATACACATGCCTGCACAGGTTTTTGTGTGAACATCACTTTTCATTCTGGCAAATACCTAGCTGTGAGGTTGCTGGTCCTAATGCGAGTGTATGTTCAATTTAACAAGAAATCCACACAGTTTTCCGAAGAAGCTGGACCATTTTTCATTCCTTCTAGCAAGGTGTGAGAGTTCTATCAGCAGCTCTTTTTTTCTTTTCTTTTAATTTGTAAATTTAATTTAATTTTAGCCTTTCTAATTGTGTTTAGTAGTATCTCATTGTTTTTGCATTTCCCTAATAGCTTATTATTTGAGCATCTTCCAATGTGCTTATCTGTCATCCCTCTATCTTCTTTCGTGAATTGTCTATTCAAATGTTTTGCTCTTTTAAAAAGTGGGTTGTTTTCTTGTTGACTTTTGGGAGTTCTTTATGAAGTCTAGGCACAAATCTTTTTAAAAAATCAAATATATGATTTAGAAGTAATTTCTCCAGTCTGTGGCTCATCTTTTCATTATCTTAACAGTTAGGTTAATGTTCTTGAAGGCAAATGTTCTTCATTTTGATGAAGTCTAATTTATCAATTTCTCCCCTTTTATGGATCATGATTTTGCTGTTAAGTATAATTTTTTTTTTGCCTAATCCAAAGTCTTATATTTTCTTCAGGAGGTTTAATAGTTTCGGGTTTTACATTTAAGCCTATGAACCATTAGTATGAATTTTTTGTATATTCTATGAGACTTGAGTTGATCATATGGATATCCAATTGTTCTGGCACCGTATATTGGAAAGATATCCTTTCTCCATTTAATTGCCTTTATATACTAGTCAAAAATAAAGGTGTGATGTATGATTTGCAGATAATTCAATTCTGTTGGTTGTCTTTTTACTTTCATTTTTAGATTTTTTTAAAAAAAGTTTTTCAATTAGAGCTTGCATTCAATATTATTTTGTATTAGTTTCAGGTGCACAGCATAGTGGCAGGACAAAATGTTCCCCCCAATATTCCTAGGCACCATAGATAGTTATTACATTATTATTGACTATCTTCCCTATGCTGTACCTTACATTCCCATGACTATCTTCTAACTACCAATATGTACTTCTCAATCCCTTCACTTTTTCTACCCAGTCCCCCAAACCTCCTCCTCTCTGGAAACCGTCAGTCTGTGTTTTGTATCTATGAGTCTGTTTCTGTTTGTTCATTTACACTGAGTGGCCAGATTATTATGATCTCCGAATGCATAGTAATCTGGCTACAATTTGCATATTAGCCTTTTATTATATAGGATATACACTGAGTAGCCAGATTACTATGCATTCGGAGATCATAATAATCTGGCCACTCAGTGTATATCCTATATAATAAAAGGCTAATATACAAATTGTTCCCCTGACCAGGAATTCGACCAGCAGGCAGGCCAGCCAACCATCCATGTCCCCTCCCCCTTGCCAGGCTGGCTGGACCCCACCCATGCACAAATTCATGCACTGGACCTCTAATGTGTGTGTGTGTGTGTGTGTGTGTGTGTGTGTGTGTGTGTGAATATATATATATATATATATATATATATATATATATATATGGAGTGGCCTGATTATTATGCATTCAGAGATCATAATAATCTGGCCACACAGTGTATATTGTTCATTAGATTCCACATATAAGTGAAATCATATGGATTTGTCTTCCTCTGACTGGCTTATTTCACTTAGCATAATTCTCTCCACTCATACTGTCACAAAAGGTAAGATTTTCTTCCATTTTTATGGCTAAGTAGTATCCGTTATATACATGCACCACAGCTTTTTTTTTATCCACTCACCTGTTGATGGGCACTCGGGCAGCTTCCAGCCTTAGTTATTGTAAATAACACTGCAATGAGCATAAGGGTGCATATATCCTTTTGAACTATCAGAAAATAATATTACTAAGAGAAATGTCAGAGATTTTACTGCCTGTGTTTTCTTCTAGGAGTTGTATGCTTTCAAGTTTCACATTTAAGCCTTTAATCCATTTTGAGTTTATTCTTGTCTGTCTTGTGTATGATATAAGACGGTGGTCTAGTTTCACTTTTTTCCCCCACATGTATCTGTCTAATTTACCCAACACCATTTATTGATAAGACTATACTTACCCCATTGTACGTGCTGGGGGGGAAAGTAGGTTTACAGTTGTTCACATGGAAAAATAATATAACAAGTAATAAGTAATAATACAAGAATAGGACTGTGTTTTGCAAAGTCATAGCTATAAACCTGCTTTTCCCCACCCTATATGTCTTGCTGCCTTTGTCAAACATGAATTGACCAGATAGGTGTGGGTTTATTTCTGGGCTGGCTCACCATTCTGTGCCATTGGTCTGTATATCTGTTTTTATGCCAGTGCCATGCTGTTTTGATTGCTATAGCTTTGTAGTACCGTTTGGTTATCAGGTAGCATGATACTTTCAAGTTTGTTCTTCTTTCTTAAGACTGCTGTGGCTACTGGGAGTCTTCTGTGGTTTCATATAGATTTTTAGATTAGTATTTGTTCTAGTTCTGTGAAATACGCTATTTATATTTTGATAGGAATTGTGTTGACTCTATAGGTTGCTTTGGGATAGTATAGGCTTTTTAATTATGTTAATTCTTTCTATCCATGAGCACTATATATGCTGCCATTTATTTGTTTCCTTTTCTTACTTTAATACTTACAATTTCTCAAGTACAAGGCTTTTACCTCCTTGGTTAAATTTATTCCCAGATTCTTTAGTTTTATTTTTTTAGGATACAGTTGTAAGTGGGATTGTTTTCTTCGTTTATCTTTTTGATATTCATTATTGGTGTGTAAAAATGTAACCAATTTCTGAATATTTATTCTGTATCCTGCTACTTTACTGAGTTCATTTATCCGTTCTAGTAGATTTTTGGTGGAATCTTCTGGGTTCTCTATATACAGTATCATGTCATCTGCAAATAATGACAGTGTCAGTTCTTCCTTCCCAGTGTGGATGCCTTTTATTTCTTCATGTCAGAATGCTGCGGCTGATTCCACTACTATGTTCCCTAAGAGCTGTGAAAGTGGACTTCCCTGTCTTGTTCCGGATTCTAAGGGAAATGCTTTTAGTTTTCCCCTTATTATATCTCACTCCTGTTTTTGTCACACGGCACCTTCCTCTCTCCTTTCAAAAGATGTCTCCTGACTAGAGCATTCTTTGGAATTCCCTGCCACCTGTACCTTCTTCAGCCTTCGCCTCCTCATCTCATTTTCTCTTAGTCCTCCCTCCTTGGTCCCCGCTGACTTCCAGAGGCGTGTCACAGCATTGGTTGATACTGCAGACATGGCTCCTCCCTGGTCTGAGGGGCTCTTCCTGGGTACCCTCTCCAGGGTGTCAGCCTCCCCAGACATATCTCTGACCCAGGCCCAGGGTGCCCCAGGCCTGCCCACAGGCCTCTCAGTACCCCGCATCCCCTCTTGACCATCCTGCTCTGGTGTGAGTCAGTTTACGCTTCCTATTGTCCGTCCTTCACTCCCAGTCTTGACTACTCATCTCCTCGTTTAGATTGTTGGCTTCTGTAGAGCAGGGGGTCTTCTTTCCTGCAATGAATAGACTGGGTTTTCTGCCACATCCTATCTTACCAAAAGGATAATATACAAATGGACCCTAACGGCCGAAACCGGTTTGGCTCAGTGGTAGAGCGTCGGTCTGCGGACTGAAAGGTCCCGGGTTCGATTCTGGTCAAGGGCATGTACATTGGTTGCTGGCACATCTCTGGTAGGGGGTGTGCAAGAGGCGGCTGGTCGATGTTTCTCTCTCATCGACGTTTCTAGCTCTCTATCTCTCTCCCTTCCTCTCTGTGAAATATCAATAATATATATATATATTTTTTAAAAACAAATGGACCCTAACGGCAGAGTGGCCAGAATGACCGCTGGACCAGTCACTCACTGTGAGGCGCACTGACCACCTCTTGGTTCCTTTCCCCAGCCAGCAGGCTCTGATCGCCTGATGGCCACCCGCTGATGGGGCGGGGCCGGTGAGCGGGCGGGAACAGCTGGCCTCTTGGTCCCTTCCCCTGGTCACCAGGCACCGATCACTGATGGCGAACAGGAAACTGGGGGTGGGTGGCGGCAGGGGGCAGGGCCAGCTGTGGAAGATGGCCCTGATCGCAGGCCTGTGGACCATTACCGTGCACGAATTTTGTGCGCCGGGCCTCTAGTGTTTACATAAGATGATGATGCTAGGACTATGGGGTGGATGGGGTTAAGGGTGGGTTGTGGGGGCTGTGAGTCATCGGCAGAGTTGGTAATCCGAGTCTGCCCCTTCCCTGACGGTACCTGGGAGGTATCCTTTGGCCAGAAAACCAGAATTTATTGTGCAGCTGAGGCGAGAGCAAGGCTTTGAGATGGGAAGGAGACACAGTCCCTTCCTGTTCGTGGACCGAGAGGTGGCACCGCATCCAGCGTGGAGTCCACACGGCCTCCAGGCCTGGGCTGGCTGAAGACCCCGCATGGTCTGGACCGCCTCAGAGCCGGGGCGGGGAAAGCCTTCAGGCACAACGCAGCCCTGAGTCAAAGCAGGACCTCTGTCCTAGAGACACGGAGGCCGCTGGGGGAAGAGTGTGTGTGTGGGGGGGGGGAGGGCGGTCTGCTGGGGCACTGCCAGGCCGCTGGTGCCCAGAGGAAGTCTTTTGAGATGGAAATGGGCAAGGGGACTAGGGACCGAGGCAGGACAAGAGGACTGGGGACCTCAGGGGCCACCGTGGACGGTGCAGGGCCAGCCTGGACCGCCCTCCCGAAGTCGAGTCTGACGTTAAATGGTCAGAGGCCTGGAAGTCTGAGGGTTTGTGTGGCCCGAGGAGAGGGCAGGACCAGGGTAGCTGACCCCGAGGCCGCAGGAGCGGACCCCGCCAAGATAAATCCCGGCTGAGCAGCGCCTTGGTTGGTGTCTGAAATGTACTGTGTCAACTCGCTTTTGTGGGTTGTGTTGTGTTTCGTTCCCCCCGCAGCTTTTCAGTCAATAATCCTTTTCAAAAGAATTCCAACCTTGTCCCTGTGACCCGGGGGGCGGTGGTATTTTTCCACGTGCACATCCCGGGTCAGCACAGAGAAGGGCGTCGGTGAGGGGTGGGCGTGGGGGTGGTGGTGATGGCGGGTGCTCGCCAGGTGGTGTGGTGGGGTGCTGGGGGGCCGGGCTTGGTGCTGGTGCAGAGAAAGAATGGAAGCCTAGGGGGAGGAGACGAGACCCCCTGTGGGCCCTGAGGACCAGGGACCTTTTCCTTCTCTTCTTAGCACAGCGCTGGGGGCTCATGGTGAGCGTCAGTACTGTTTCTTTTTTTAAAATATATTTTATTGATATTTTACAGAGAGGAAAGGAGAGAGCTAGAAATGTCAACCAGCTGCCTCTTGCACCACCCCCCTACCGGGGATGTGCCCGCAACCAATGTACATGCCCTTGACCGGAATCGAACCCGGGACCTTTCAGTCCACAGACCGATGCTCTACCCACTGAGCCAAACCGGTTTCGGCCATCAGTACTGTTTCTATGCCGCCGATCTCTGGCGAGGAGTAAGCTAGGGCTTCTCTTGCAAAAGGGCGGCAGCCCTTGGTTCACACTGGGCGCCATCACATTTCCCAAGGCTGAAACCCCGCCACCCTCATGGAGCCTTCCTCGCACGCACCCCGTCAGTCACAGAATCCCCGGGGCACCTGACCTCCCTGCCTTTGGCACTACGGACGCGTCTGGTGTGCTCCTTCAGCGACTCGGTGTCCCTGGGGCCATCCTCCACCACAGGCCAGCCGGGCTGTGGGCTCTGAGGAATCAGAAAGCCCGGCCGAGGGGGCCTGGCGGCCCCCAGCTTCCCAGGCGTGTGTCTGCTGGCAGCCAGGCGTGTGTTTGCTGAGGGGGGGCCTGGGAGCCCCGTGCTCTGGGGCTGGGAGGGAGGGGTCGGAGCCGGGGCTCCCGTGAGCGGTGTCGGCTCCAGGCCTGAGCGCGGTGTCCCCCCCTCGTCTCTCCCTCTGCAGCTCGTCTCCAACGTCCTCATTTTCTCCTGCACCAACATCGTGGGCGTCTGCACCCACTACCCGGCCGAGGTCTCCCAGAGACAGGCCTTCCAGGAGACGCGGGAGTGCATCCAGGCGCGGCTCCACTCCCAGCGGGAGAACCAGCAGCAGGTGAGTGAGCGGCCCGGCTGGCAGGGGACAGGCTCGGGGCTGCCCTCCCCACCAGCTGGGCTCCCACCGCCGCCCAGCCCCACGTCCCTGGGTGGGGGCCCAGCCCGGGAATGTTTCTCCTGGAGGGCGCCCACATTCCTGGCTCTGCGGGGACCTCGAGGAGAGACTGGAGGAGGGGCTCTACCCCAGTGCTGGCCCACTGCCTCTTCAGTGCCCCCCGGGGGTTTGCAAATAAGCCGGGCAGCCCAGGTCGGGCAGCAGGGAGGCGCCCTCCTCCTCCTGCCCCCACCCCGCCCTCTGCCCCCCCATCACCACTTCACCAGAGGCTGACGAGGTGGACTGAGAGGTCAGCACTCCCCGGCCGGCAGGAGTGCGTGCTGCGAGCCCCGAGCACACAGCAGTTTTACTGCAACAACGCGAGGGAGTCTCTGACCACCTGGCTGTGCCCTAGGGGAGTTACAGGGACACGGGCTGGTGACGTCCAGACAGCTGAGCAAGGGGATCAAGCTCCGAGCAGTGTCTCTGCAGTCCCGCCCGCCCCCTCCTCAGCCACCCCCGGTGCCAGCTCCCCTGCAGCCTGCGTCTCCTCTCGACAAGCCCCAGCTCCTGCTGCCTAGGGGAGGCCCGGCTTGCTCCGTGTGCTCCCCGGCCCGGTGCGGCTCTTGGTCCTGCCTCTTTTTAAAAAATATATATATATTTTTTTTATTGATATTTTACAGAGAGGAAGGGAGAGAGATAGAGAGCTAGAAACGTCGATGAGAGAGAAACATCGACCAGCTGCCTCCTGCACACCCCCTACCGGGGAATGTGCCCGCAACCAATGTATGTGCCCTTGACCGGAATCGAACCCGGGACCTTTCAGTCCGCAGACCGACGCTCTACCACTGAGCCAAACCGGTTTCGGCATGGTCCTGCCTCTTGGAGGGACGTTGGGCCTGGCGGGGTCCCTGAGAGGTGCCACCGTCTCCCTGACAAGCTCACCTCGCCTCTGCACCCCCACTCACTCCCAAGCCCCTGCGTGCCTCAGAATCCCCCTCTCTGGCCCCAGTTGGCAGCCCGGCGCCTCTCTCCGGGAGCGGGCCACCGCCCCTCCCCTTCCACGCGAGAGACTGTCCCTCTCGCGCCGCACCTGCCCTTCTCCAGGGAGATCTGCTCTTCACAGCTCACGTGGTTCACTTGCTCTGGCCCCGGCCAGGCCGGGCATTCCAGCAAGTCCATAGGGACCTGGCGGGGGGGGAGGGGGGGGAGAGGTTTCGTGGTGCATTTGTGGGGGCAACAGCTCCCCATCTCGCCTGCCACGGGAAAGGGTGACTCTGCCAGGTGCTGCGTGACCGGGGACTTGGCACGCTTCCCCGGCCGCCTTCTGCCCTCGCCTCCTGACCCTCGGCGCCTGAGGAAGTCATCAGCAGAGTTGATGACTACACGGTTTGTAGCACACTTCTCCCAGCCACTCTGTATTTTTTAAAAATATATATATACTTTATTGATATTTTACAGAGAGGAAGGGAGGAGAGAGATAGAGAGCTAGAAACGTCGATGAGAGAGAAACATCGACCAGCTGCCTCTTGCACACCCCCCACCGGGGATGCGCCCGCAATCAAGGTACATGCCCTTGGCCGGAATCGAACCCGGGACCTTTCAGTCCGCAGACCGACGCTCTACCACTGAGCCACACCGGTTTCGGCCATCCGATATTTTCCACAGGCTCGCCCTTCAGTGTGTGTTTCCATCACCCGGGACTGTTGGCTGAGAGTTCGGTAAATGTGAGATGGCCTTCAGTGGCCATGCTCATGGCGGGGGGGGGGGGTGTGGGGGGGGTGGCTGGAGAGACCAGGCCAACCCCAGGGACCAGCAGCCCTCACCAGTCCCCCGTGGAGGGAACAGGACACAGCGCCACCCCAGGGAGGCGTCTCGTTGCTCACACTGACGGAGACGCGCTGTAGGTCACTGAAATGCAGAGCGGCCAGGGCTCTGAGGAAGGCCCGGGTGGGGAGGAGATGCTGACAGCCCGAGCCAGGACCCCCTCCCGGGGAGGCGGGGAGCCTGGGTGTGAGGGTGGTCACTCTCTCGGAGGGGTTGTGTGCACCCGCCACCAGAAGCTTGGTTTCCTCTCTCTGGAGCGGAGTGCGGGTTTCAGTTCAGGGGGTGCTGGGAGGGGAGCGTGGGGTGCCGGGGAGCCAGGAGCCAGATCCTGGAGGCCTCAAGGCCTGGCTGGAGCGTGGGCTGATCCCGCAGGCGGCGTAGGAGGGTTTTATTTGGGCCAGCGATATGGTCAGGTGTGTGTTTTGGGAAGATCACTCGCTGGCTTACAGTGGAGGATAGATCCAAGGCGGCAAGCTTGGAGACAGAGCACCCAGTGTGGGCGGAGGCCACCTGTCACCCTGGCCGGACCTGGAGGAGGCCCGGGCCTGCTGGAGGCTGAGGCTGGGTGGGGAGAGGTGCTTCGGGAGGAGAAGGCGGGTGGCCAGGTCTGGGTGGGTGGGAGTGTCGGGGCAGGCCAGGGGGCTGGGGAGTGGGAAAGGGAGTGGGCTCAGTGGGTCCAGAAGAGTCCACACTTGGTGTGGCTGGCGGGGCCCAGGGGCGCTTTGCAGTTTGGAGCGGGACAGTGACACGGGAAGGGCCGTGTTCTGGAGAGACGGCGCACAGGCAGGGAGGGCTGAGGAGCGGCTGTCTGCAGGCGGCGTGGCCGGATCCCGCCGTCGGTGAGAGCTGCCTGTGGGTGGTGGGGGCGGATGCGGAACCCACAGAACAAGTCCAGGAGCTGTGTCCAGAGCAGCAGGGCCTGGCCGGTCTACGAGTTCTGAGAAGTAAAGGGCCGTGACACGGGCAAATTGGCCTTCGGGGATAGGAGAATGGGGGTGTCACGGGCAAGGCAGGGGGCTCGAAAGGAGGAGGCACTGGGGGACGGAAACCAGGGAAGGCGAGTGTGGTCCAGGGCATGGGGTCAAGTGCCCAGGCGTCGGGTGAGCAGCTGGAGACGCTGGAGCCTTGGATGGGAGACGGGGGTGGGGGGTGGGGTTGAGGTGGGGGATGGTGGTAGGAGGGGGCAGAGGTGCCGGTGGAAGCCGCACCCCCAGAGGGCAGGAGAGAGCAGGTGTTGGTCATTTTCACCTGGGGCCAGGGGCGGGGAGGGGCCAGAAGAGTCTCAGGACCGCTCTAGGGGCGGGGAAGCCAGTGAAGGGCAGCAGGATGAGGAGGGTGGAGGCTGAAAGGTTCCTGATGGGAGACTTCCAAGAGTGAGCCTGGCGTGGGCAGTGGACAGTGGGCAGTGGACAATGGGCAGTGGGCAGTGGGCTATTGGCAGTGGGCAATGGACAGTGGGCTGTGGGCAGTGGACAATGGGCTGTGGGCAGTGGGCTGTGGGCAGTGGGCTATTGGTAGTGGGCAGTGGGCTGTGGGCAGTGGACAGTGGGCTGTGGGCAGTGGGCTGTGGGCTGTGGACAGTGGGCAGTGGGCTGTGGACAGTGGGCAGTGGGCTGTGGGCAGTGGACAGTGGGCTATTGGCAGTGGGCTGTGGGCAGTGGGCTGTGGGCTGTGGACAGTGGGCAGTGGGCTGTGGGCTATTGGCAGTGGGCAGTGGGCTGTGGACAGTGGGCAGTGGGCTGTGGGCAGTGGACAGTGGGCTATTGGCAGTGGGCTGTGGGCAGTGGGCTATTGGCAGTGGGCTGTGGGCAGTGGGCTGCGGGCTATGGGCTATTGGCAGTGGGCTGTGGGCTATTGGCAGTGGGCTGTGGGCTATTGGCAGTGGGCTGTGGGGAGTGGGCTGTGGGCAATGGACAGTGGGCTGTGGGCAGTGGGCTGTGGACAGTGGGCAGTGGACAGTGGGCAATGGGCTGTGGGCTGTGGGCAGTGGACAGTGGGCTGTGGGCAGTGGGCTGTGGGCAGTGGACAGTGGGCTGTGGGCAGTGGGCAGTGGGCTGTGGGCAGTGGACAGTGGGCAATGGGCTGTGGGCAGTGGGCTGTGGGCAGTGGGCTGTGGATAGTGGGCTGTGGACAGTGGGCTGTGGGCAGTGGGCTGTGGATAGTGGGCTGTGGACAGTGGGCTGTGGGCTATTGGCAGTGGGCTGTGGGCAGTGGGCTGTGGGCAGTGGGCAGTGGGCTATTGGACAGTGGGCAGTGAGCTACTGGCAGTGGGCTGTGGAGAGAGCAGGCGGAGGCCGGCCGCCGGGAGCAGCTGGACCCCTCGGAGCAGGCAGGCCCGAAGGAGAACCAGATCGGGGCAAGGTGCAGGCCCCACCCAGGCTCCCTTACCCCCCACCCTCCCCCCAGTATGGCTCTGGCCCCCTCCCTGCTTCTCTCCGGCCTCCTCAGCAGGTTTATACTTGTTCCTCAAAGTGCCTTCCCTCCCTCCTGGGCCACTGTCTCCTGGGCGAATAGGGAGCCCCCTCCTCACCTCATTTTTCCGGTCCTATAAAGCCTCCTCTTACCCCCGCTCTTCCTCAGGCGCCCCTGCCCGGCGCCCACTCCCCCACGAGGAGGGAACCTCGCGAGGGAGGATCCGGTTCACGGTCTAGTTCACGGTTATGACTCCTGGCAGATGCTCAATAAATACTTGACGCCTGACGGAGCGGATTTCATGCTCTCAACAGCCCTGTCCCTGTTGACAGATGGGGGAGCGGGGGCTCCGAGGAGTCCAATGATTTGCCCGCGGTCGCGCCGTCTCAGGCCACACGGGGGATTCTGACTCAGGCGCTCGCTCGGCACTGCCGGGTCCCCCGGAGCACCTTCCCCGTGTGCGCCGAGGACCAGCAGGCGTCCCATGGGTTTCGGAGAGTCTGGGAGGTTTTCCCGCAGGTGGGGACGGGGTTGGGGGGGCCCCCACAGGTGTGGAGGAGCCCACCTGGACAGGACAGGGGCCCCCGCTGCCAGGCAGGTGGGAGAAGCTGTGACAAAAGCATCTGCTTCCTCCCCAGGAGCGGCTCCTGCTATCCGTCCTTCCCCGTCATGTTGCCATGGAGATGAAAGCAGACATCAATGCCAAGCAGGAGGATATGATGTTCCACAAGATTTACATCCAGAAGCATGACAACGTGAGGTAGGAGTGAGGCCGGGGGCTAGGGCAGGTGGGGAGACCGAGCCCGAACGGAGACGTTGGGTGTTCCCACGCTCTTCCCTCAAAGGGGCAAGCCTGCCAGGGTGGCCTGGTGGCTTTGGAGTGTGTGTTGCGTGGATCCTCCTCTAGATCTGTTAAGGTGAGTGATTTTGGGGAGGGGAGGCGGCAGAGAGAGGAGAGGAAGAAGGAGAAGGGAGAAAGCAAGCCATACCACCAGCTGTTGGGGAAACCGCTAGCCCAGCCGTGTGCAAACTCCGGCCCTCGGGCCGGATCCGGCCCGTTCGGCTGTTCTATCCGGCCCGCGGAGCCGAAAGAGCGGAGGGTTCTCTTGCTCTCCCCTCCGCTCCTTCACCAGCAGCCCAAGATGAGAGTGCCAGCATGGTCAGGTTGCTTTTGTGCCGGCCCTCCGGTCCAGTTTAAGAACCCATGGTGGCCCTCGAGTCAAAAAGTTTGCCCACCCCTGGGCTGGGCTAACAAGGGAGAGAGAGTACAGATGTATCCGCCATCCATCATCCCGATCTTCATCACCATCCGGCAGCTTCCACAGCTTCTAAGCCAGTGTGTTCCAGACACGGTACCAGCGCTGTCCGCCTCACTGCTAATCCTCTCGACAACTCTGAGTGGTGGGGCCCTTACCAGCGTCCCCGGTTTAAAGACTGAGCTCAGGGTGACAGAGACCCTTGCCCAAGGTCACTCCGCCAGGACTGAGGGAGCCAGTGCACCCGGGCCGGCCCAACCCAGAGCCCACGCTCCTCCCATGGCTGGGCTGCTCTCCCCTAGACAGATGCTGCTGACAGCAGTGATGTGCAAACAGATGCGGATTAATAGAGTGCAAAATCTGCTTACGGCTTCCGTGGGGACCTGATGCGATACCGCGGGCCCCTGTCCAGCTTGGCCGATAATCCTCCCGCGTGCCAGGAGCTCCCTGCCGGGAGAGTCACTTCTTCCCTGGGCGGGTTTGCCCAGGACTCGTGAGTCCTCTAAGGCCGGTGCAGGCAGAGCTGCATTGTCAACAAAGGGGTTAAGTGGAACCACCTGAGTCACACACATTCACACACGCATCCACGGTGAGCCGGTGGCTGCAGCGGTGGCACAAGGACCTGTGTTTTCCTGCCGAGAAAGGAATCTGACTGTCCTTTCTATCTGATTGTCCTCTGGCCATCTCTCCAACAGACCCGAAAGCTTTGGGGAGAAAAATGTACCTGCACCACACTTTTGCTCCCAGTTTGGGGGTATCCCAGCTCCCCTGAAGCCCACCCACATCCACTGTCAGGAAGAAGGCTGCCCTGGCCGGGTCCCTGTGCCCAGGAGGGGTCCTCAGGGGCCGGGGGGCTCAGCTGACAGAGCTCAGAGAGGGCAGGGGCCTGGCCTTGGTAGGGAGCTCCGACGGTTCCTTTTCTCCTCCTCGCGCCCGCCCCTGTCCTCCCGTGGTGGAATAATCGATAACAGTAGTTGATGTTGTAGAGAGATTTCTGTAGCCCATGCATTATTCTAAGTGCTTTCATATACTCACTTAGTCCCCACAATACATATAAGGGGTTGGTGCTATTATTATCTCCATTTTCCAAGTAAGGAAACTGAGACACAGAGATGACCTTGCCTAAGATCTCATAGCCGGGTAAGTGGGAGAATTGGCCTCAGAAAGCTTTTGATACGAGTGTTTACATAGCGGTTCCTGGGCAGGTGTTTCCAGATGCCTGGGAGAAAGGAGCGCATGCGAGACTGTGTGAGCTCCCTGGCCAAGAGGAGATGCAGAGAAGAGAGGTTTGGCTTCCAGCATGCGTGTATGTGTGTGTGCCTGCCTGTGTGCGGTGTGCATGTGTATGCACATATGTGTATGTGGCATACATGTGCGTGCATCTGCGTGTGTGCCTGTGCGTGCGCATACACGTGTGTGTGTGTGTGTGTGTGTGTGTGTGTGTGTGTGGTGTGCAAGTATGCGCATCTGTGTGTGCCTGTGTGTGTGTGTGTGTGGTGTGATGTATAGGACTGAGCACCCACCAGGGACCTGTCCTGTCTGAGGGCAGCCCCTAAAGCCAGGAGGACCCCACCTTGTGATGTATAAAAAACGGCCTTCCCACCGAAACCGGTTTGGCTCAGTGGATAGAGCCTTGGCCTGTGGACTGAAGGGTCCTGGGTTCAATTCCGGTCAAGGGCATGTACCTTAGTTGCAGGCACATCCCCAGTCGGGGGTGTGCAGGAGGCAGCTGGTCGATGACTCATCGATGTTTCTAACTCTTTATCCCTCTCCCTTCCTCTCTGTTAAAAAAATCAATAAAATATATTTAAAAACAACAACAACAACAACAACAAAAATGGCCTTCCCTTTTAGAACAAATCCCATGGTTCAGGTGAGAAGAGGCAACCTGCCAAGCAGGCCCAACACTTTGGCAGCCCTGAGTTCCCCCTTCCAGAATTTTCTCTTTGGTCCCACCTTCAAATCCCCTCCCTGGCCCTGGCGTTGTTACGGGCAGAGCATGGACGAAAGGTGCTTCCCTTGATCGCTCTTAGCACAGGGAGTTTTCAGCAGATTTCATTAAAATATGAAGTGTGTGTGTGCGCGTGCGCACCTGTGCGTGGTGTGCATGTGTATGGACGAAATACACATAATAATCTGGCCACTCAGTGTATATATAATAAATACACACACACTGAGTAGCCAGATTATTATGATCTCTGAACACATAATAATCTGGCCACTCGGTGTATATTCTATATAATAAAAGGCTAATATGCTAATTGTTCCCTCTACCAGGAGTTCGACCAGCAGGCAGGGCGACCAACCACCCATGTCCCCTCCCTCGCAGGCCGGACCTCACCCATGCCCGCGCACACACAGACACACAGACACACACACACTGAGTGGCCAGATTATTATGCGTTCGGAGATGTATATCTCAAGTGGAACACAAAGGGAACCCAGAAAATTCACTGCTCAGAAACAGTCC
The DNA here is from genome assembly GCA_963924515.1 of Vespertilio murinus. Lineage (NCBI taxonomy): Eukaryota > Metazoa > Chordata > Mammalia > Chiroptera > Vespertilionidae > Vespertilio > Vespertilio murinus. The sequence goes on along the minus strand of OZ004706.1, from coordinate 148,168,853 downwards.
ACCATTCAAGGCAAAAGGCTCGTGGCCCGGCTTGGCTAACACATCTGGCACATCCTCTGCCTCTGCCCCGTCCTTTGCTCTCCCCTCCTACCCCCGCCCCCCCATCTTCCCATCCACCCCACAATTGCTGGTTTTTGGGCCCTCCAACAAGGGGGTTTGTTCAGAGCCTGACTCCACCACCACAAGGACTGGCCCACCTTGGGGAGACACCCCAACCGCCCCCCCCCCAACCTCTTGCCCCAAAGAGACTGTGACCTTGAGCCGATAAAAGAGAACAGTGCCCAGATCACACAGTGCCCCGAGCGCTGCATGGCGAGAAGCAGACCCCAGCCACAGTGCAGGGCATCTGTTCTCAGACGCGCTTAGGACTGATGACAGCAATCAGGAAGGAGATGAAAGGAGAGAGAAGCCAAGATGCCATCATTTTCATGGGGACAGACATGATCCTGGCGGAAGTGGCCGGGCTGGAGGCGGCGGGTGCACATCAGAGGCAGCCGCCAGCGGTCGTATGCAAATGTCCCGCCGGGCCCCTCTCTCTTGGTGGAGACACGCTGCTTGGTCCCATCTCTCTTGGGGGTGGATTCTGGCTAGGGCTGGGGGTTGAGCAGTTGGTGGAGGGTGACCTCACAGCCATCGGGCCTGGGTTTGGGCAGCTCTGCGTGTGACCCCAGCGTTCCCTGGCTGTAGGCTTTGAGCCACTCTGAGCCCTATTTCTTCATCGGCATACCAGGCTCGGAAGAGCACCTAATAACAGGGTTGTGAAGAGTCCATGAAATAATACTTGGAGAGTGGCTCAGTGCAGGCTCTGACGGAGCAGCCGGTCAGTAATTGGGAGCGGCCATTGTTTTTGCTGTTATGATGATGATGGTTATCTCCCTCCTATCAACAAAGCCAGGCCTGGGGGTTCTCAGGCTGGCCGGTGGAAGGGTGATGAGTCACATTTGTCAAATCTTCGCGGAGCAGTCATATTTAGAGAGGGTGATGACATGCCGTTCTCTAACCCCACCGAGAGCAAGGCCGCAGGGAAAATAAATCAACTCTGTGGCGGCGTGACAGACTGGGGCTGGCTCTGTGGAAGGGGAGGGGACGAATGGGAGGGAGATGGGGCAGGGAGGAGGCGGGCACAGACAGGCGCCACCACTCTTTGTGGCCTCACGCCCCCACCTCCCCCACTACCCTCCGCACCTTGAAGAATGGCCGACCCCGGACCGCCAGCAGCTTGTTGGGCCTTTGATGCTTTGATGCTGAGCTGCCACCGCCGGCTCAGGCCTGAGGCCGCCAGGACCCCCCCAGATCCTCTCCTGTCCGGGGTGTGAGGACCGATGGAGACATTTCACCCCTCTCCCCCCACCCCCACCCCCGCTGGACAGATGAGCTGGGACAGAGACCCACTGCAGGATCTTAGACCTGGGGTTTGAGGTCCCTCTTGCCTGTCCCCATCGTCCCCCCTGGGGCCGGGAGTGCCAGGTCAGAGGTGGACTATGCTGTACCCAATCCTGGGATGAGAGCCTCGGGTACATGCCCTCCAAGGTTGCCCTGGGCTGGGGCTCCCAGTGATCCCCCGTCCTGGAGGAGGGACATGGAGGTCGGAGGAACAGGCCAGCCAGAGAGGGGGCATGTGTCCCTGGGTCACAGTGACTGCGTAGGCACAGCCAGAATCCAGGTGTGACGCCAGGGCCCCCTCACCAAGAGGTCCCTGCGGTGGGGCAGGATGAGTGTCTGTGCTGAGCAGACTGGGGCCCCCTCCCCCCTCGCCCCTCCATGGCGCTGGGAACTCGGGCAGGTCCCCTCACCCGAGCCCCCGTTTCCTCACCTGTAATGTGGGGGCATCGGTGGCCACGCACCCCTCGGTCAGCGGGTATTTTGCCTCTGCCTCCCTTGGCCGCGCTCACGGACACTTAGCTCAGGACGGGGGAGTGAAATAATTCTATATAATAAATACACACACACTGAGTGGCCAGATTATTATGATCTCTGAACACATAATAATCTGGCCACTCAGTGTATATTCTATATAATAAAAGGCTGTGTCCGGCATCGGGCAGCTCACCTTCTGTTCGGGAAAATACAGATCAGCTAGTGAGTCGGGAATGTGTCCCATGCGGTGTGGGTAGGACTCCCTCCTCCAAGGGTGTAGAAGTTACACAACGCGCTGCTCAGTGATCCCGTTACAACTGTGATCAAAGTCACCAAGGGGAAGAATCCGAAAGCTGGGGCCCTGGGGCTCCTTGCAGGGGTGCTGGGAGGGACAGGGGGTCTGGTGCGTAAAGCCCCTTGTCTGGCCCCGTCCCAGGCTCTCAGGCAATGTCAAGGTCGGGTAACCCAGTGCCCAAAGGTCTCAGGGGCTGGGAAGGCCGAGGGAGTACCGAAGGGTTCCCCCTTCCGTAGGGTCTCTGCTGAGTGAGGATGGCCCCAGCCTGATTGGCCTGTCCTCATAGGACCCCTAAGGTTTTAAAGGTCATAGGTGCTGGGGCGGCCAGGGATTGTTCAGGAGCAGCTCCCCCTCCAGGGGGCGCTGGTCCTGCTGAACAAACTTCCTCCCCGGCTCCTCTGTGAGGACCTGGGATGGAGTGTGGGCTTCTGGGTTACCTGGCTTGAGTCAGAGGCTCATTCTCAGGGACCCAGGAGCCATTGGGGGGCTGGAGCCAGGGGCCTAGCAGAGGGGCTGTTGGCCGAGATGTGAAAATGAGGTGTCACCTACCCCTATAGCAAGAATGTAGCAAGGGCTATGGGGGGCTGCCCTGCCCTCACTCCTTCCCTCTCTCTCCCTCCCCCTCTCTCCAGTCTCTCACAACCCTCCCTCCACCCCGCCCGCGTTGTAAGGTTATTATCTCCTCTCCTGTCTCCTCCAAGGACTTGGCTGCATCCCCAGGTCGCTCCGGCGGCGTCTGGCCCAGCTACCTTGTGTTCTGAATTACAATGACCTCGCGACAGTGTCCGCGGTGCTCCGGTGCCCGTGAGGGAGGGGAGTGTGCACCCTGTGGGCAGAGAGGGAAAACGTCCTCGGCCAGCCCACCGTGTGAGGAGTGGTCCCGCCTCCAGCCTGATAGGAAGTATTCTGAGTTCTACCAGGGATAGATACTGATAGATCCTCCCTTCCTTCAACTGATGGACAGACATAAACCCCACCTGCGGCCAGACATTCCTGAGCTCTGAACCACCGATCAGCACCTGCCAAATACCCTAAGCCCCCATTCCTACCACCAATCAGCGTGCGCTGAGTACCCTAAGCCCCGCCCCCTATTCTCCCCTTAAAAGTAGACCCCCGGGTGTCTTCCGGTCTCTTCCTCTCTTTCTCTCTGGAAGCAGCCGGCGGAGGTACCCTCTCTCCAATAAAAGCCTGGGTCCTGGCATCCCAGTCTCAGCTACCTCCTTTAATCTATCAGATCCCAGGGGTCTTTCTGTGATCATCTCGATCACCCCACAGACATTCACTGAGCTGCTACTCTGCGCCTGGCATGACTAGGAGTAGACGGGAGACCGCGTGCTCGCCCCTTAGGGAACTTCCAGCCCTCACAGTGGGGTGGGGCCACGCTGGGTGCTATGGGAACAGCGGCCAGACCACCCCGCTGGCCCCGTGGGGGAAGCCACTGGGTTTGGGTCTTTTCTAATTAATTTGTCCATGAATTATTTTACCTGTGGTGAAATGTACATCATCTATTACAATGTTAACCACTTTTACAGTCCCATTGTTGTGCAGCCATCACCACCATCCCCTTCCAGAAATCCCTTCATCTTGCAATGTATGTATTGTTTTTTTTTTGTCTTTTTTGTTTTTTAAAAAATATATTTTATTGATTTCTTACAGAGAGGAAGAGAGAGGGATAGAGATTTGGAAACATCGATGAGAGAGAATCATCGATCAGCTGCCTCTTGCACACCTCCTACTGGGGATGTACCCGCAACCAAGGTACATGCCCTTGACCGGAATCGAACCCGGGACCTTTCAGTCCCCAGACCGACGCTCTATCCATTGAGCCAAACCCGTTTTGGCTGTATTGTTGATTTCAGAGAGGAAGGGAAGGAGAGGTAGAGTCATCAATGATGAGAGAGGATCATTGACCCGCTGCCTCCTCCACACCCCACGCTGGGTATCGATCGAGCCCACACAACCTGGGCATGTTGCCCTGACTGAGACTAGAACCACGACCTCCTTGTCTGTAGGTCGATGCTCACCCACTGAGCCACACCAGCCAGGCCTCTCGGCTTTTCTTGAGTAGCCCCTCTGGGCAATGCCGAGGAATGCAGGAGGTCAGGGGGGCAGGTCCTCGCGGTGTCGGCTGCCCAGACCACGAGGCGTTCAGGTGCTGCCGGCTGTGGCAGCGCCGCCATCTCGTCCCGGGGCCCGCTGGCAGCCAGAGGGAGCGTCGGGGCGGAGACGGGCCTCGCGGAGAACCGGGCCGAGGCAGTGACAGATGGCTGAAGGGCCCGTTGTGGTAATTGGGACGGGCGCCTGCCCGCTCGCTCCTGCCTCTGGAGCGGAAGGCAGGGGCCGAGGGTGACGGATGGCAGGCAATTAGGGAGGCGCGCCCGGCCGAGTGGGTCTGCCCGGCTTCTGCTCACATTGCCAACGCGAGCTCTCAAGTGGGAGCTAATCGATGAATTAGCACCTTACGGCACGTCTGGGCCCGGCGCCTTGTCGGAATTACGGGGGAGCAGAGCGGGAACGCCGGCCAGTGAGCAGACTAGTCTGCCCCGGGTGAACGTCGCCCAGCGGAATCCTCCCAAAGTGACAGACATCAAGCAGGATCCTCCCCGAGGGCAGGGAGGTGTGACTCTGAGAGGGGGGCGGGGGATGTGGAGGTGGCAGTGTTTCCACCAATGTGGGGGGGAGGCTGCGGGCGTTGGGGTTGGGGTCTCTGAGGCCCTGTCGACGACGCTGCCATGGGAGGTAGAAGCCCTGAGGTGAGCCCCCTCCGCCCGCCCGGCTGGCTGCTTGCTCTGTCCTACCTCCCCACGGAGGGAGATGCGGAGCCTGCCCTCCCTGAGTCCTCAGCAGCCGCCGAGGTCCCGGAGGGGCCTTGGGGGAGTAGATCCCAGCAGCCTGGGGGGCGGGTCCGGTGTCCTCAGCCACCTGGAGGCCCGCACACACCCACCCACGTGTCCAGGATCTCCTGGGGCACCTGTGGGCCTGGCCCCGGGGTCTGAAGGCGCGGGTCTCAGATGGCACGCGTGGGACTCGCAGAGGCCCGGGGAGAAGAAGGAAGGGCCACTAGAGTTGCTGGCTCTGCCGCTTCGTTGCTTTGAAACTATGACTAGTCTCTTCAGCCAGTACATGCTAGAGACCTGCGGGCTGAATTTTGTCCCTCTTAAACCAGTGTTTCCCAAAGTGTGGTACGCGTGCCCCCAGGGGTACGGGAAGAGTTTGGTGGGGGTACGCGTTGCACCGGAGTTTGGTGGGGGTATGCACTGCACCGTGCTTAGCTGCGCCTAATTCTACGTTCTCATGAGTCAAGTCAAGACTGTCTTGTGAGGCGTGAGATGGTCCGGTGTGCAAATAAATGTTATTTATAATATAACTTTTATTTATATTTTATTATCAATAATTTTATTCTTCGTTTATTATTTTGTGTATGTACCCCAAAAAATAAATATATTTTTGATTGTTATTAAAATACATCCTTTTTTTTGGCGAGGGGTACTCAGCGTTACGGAAATTATAGAAGGGGTACACGTATGTCAAAAGTTTGGGGAAACACTGCTCTAAACGATACGCTGAGATCCTAACCCTGGTATCCGAGTGTGACCTTATTTGGAAGCAGAATCTTTGCAGATGAAAATCGAGTTGTGAGGGGGCCCGGCTGGAGGAGGGGGGGCGCCTCATCCAGAACGACTGGCGTCCTGATCTGAGGAGGAGCCTGCCCTGAGAGGACAGGAGCGTACAGGAAGGAGTCCACGTGGGCCCAGAGGCAGGGATGCGCGTGGAGCAGCTGCGGGCGGGGGGGGGGGGGGGGGGGAACGACGGCAGCCACCGGACGGGAAGGAAGGCTGTACCCAGAATCCCAGAGGGAGCATGGCCCTGTGACACCGTGGTTTCCAACTTCTAGCCTCAGAACTGTGAGGCACTGTATTTCTGTTGTTTTAAGCCCCTCCGCCCCCAAATTGTGGGACTTTGTTCCGGCAGCCCTAGGAAATGAATGCAGGCACCTCCTGCGTACTGGACACAGTGCTGGATGTACATGTGTGTGTGTGGGGGGGGGGGGGGGACAGACAGAGCAGAAGGCAAGCAGACACGACCTCTCCTCATTTGTTCGGCCGGCCGTTGCACACTTTATTGAGCGTTCACTCTGTGCCAGACCTTGTGTGGGGCTGGGATAGGGCAGTCAAGGCAACCGACCAAACTGCCTCCCTTGAGGAGTTTACTTTCTGGTAGGAGAGACAGACAGGCGCATAGGACAAGTAACCACCGCGGTACTAGGAAGAGTATACTAAATGGTGGAAAGCGCAGGGGGGAAGCCGAGCAGGGAAGGGAGAGAGCGTGTGGGAGGGGCTGTAGATGTAAATAGGGCGGTGGAAGCCGCCTTGGGAAGGTGACATTTGAACTAGTACAGGGTTCTCAGCCCAGGCTGCCTGTCAGAATCACCAGGGAAGCGTAAAATAAAGCCGAACAAAAACTGTCAGTGGCAGAACCCACCCCAGGCCAAGCAAGGTAGCATCTCGGCGGGGGGTGGGGGGTGAGGATGGGGTCCGAGACCTCTCCTTATGAAAGCTCCCAGGTGGTTCTGACAGGCCCCAGGCCTAAGGACCCCGGGTCAGGCAGGGTGAGTGCTCCCTGCAGTGCAGGACGGTGCTCCCGCGGCCCAGCGAGGGCACCTGTGGGGAAGGAGAATGGCCCAGGCCGGCCCAGTCCACACCTGGCAGACAGCCCCTGCCTTGCCTGAGTGGCTTAGGTGAGCTCGGGCAGGTGCCCTCGTCACACACATCTGTCTCACGCTGCCCGGGCGATCCCTTCTCTTCCTCTCCCCTCACCTTGCCTCTGCCACGTTCAGGGACAGGTTTCCTTCCTCTTACGGGGCCTCGCCAGCCTTGGACACAGAGGGAACAGCTGCAGGGCCTGGCATCGCTGGCTTGGCATTCGAAATAGTGAGGTCCGCTGATTGTGCTCCTTGACTCTGGAGCGGCCAATTTTGACCCCAGCTTGCTTTGATTTCCCGAGTCAAAGAAGAATGCCCAGAATAGCGGTGCGAGGGGGCTTTTCACGGGCGAGGAGCGACCTTTTCCTGCCTCCGGTGTGGAGGGGGCTGCTCCTGAGAGACAGAGCAGGGGAGGTCGGAGCAGGGGGCGGGGGTGGGGGGGCGGGATGGGGTCTGCACTTGGTGAGGAAGCCAGAGCAGGACCTGGAGCCCTTGGCTTCTCTCACGCGCTCCTTCCTCGCCCCATGCTGCAGCCCGGAGACTCCGACCCCCAGACTCCCCGGGCCGGCGCTGAGCCTTCCTGCATGTCAGACACCAGCATCAAAGCCCGGTGGTGATCCCGATGCCCTTTCATCTCTGAGCACTCTGCCCACGGCTCCCCGCCCCGGGAGCCGCTGTCTGATGCCCGGAGTCCTGTGGCCTGAAGGCCGTGTCTCCCCTCTGCTCCTGCTCCCCACTCTTCTCTTTCCCCTCGCTTGTCTCATCTCTCGTCGTGCCCCCCCCCATCTCCCCACTCTCTTTGGCTTTCCTCCTGCGGTGGTCTTTGCTGATCCAGGCTGGGATCTGAGTGGCTAGATCCATGGTTGGCAAACTGCGGCTCGCGAGCCCCATGCGGCTCCTTGGCCCCTTGAGTGTGGCTCTTCCACAAAACACCACGGCCGGGGCGAGTCTATTTCAAAGAAGTGGCGTTAGAAGAAGTTTAAGTTTAAAAGATGTGGCTCTCAAAAAGAAATTTCAGTCGTTGACCTGTTGATATTTGGCTCTGTTGACTGATGAGTTTGCCGACCTCTGGGCTCGAGGGCCCTGGATGCCGGGAAATAGCACTGGACTGGGCACTTGGGGCTGCCCCCCTGTGCTTGCCCTGGGAGGGGACAGCCTGGCCGGAGCCCCAGGGCCACTCCCTGTGCCCACCTGCGACAGCCCCCGTGCCCCTCGCCTGCCTCCCTGTGCCCTGTACGTAACGCCAGGCCACCGACCGAGGCCTGTACTCGCTTAAGACGACTGTGGGCCACCAGACAGCATACTGTTCACTGGTCCAGCTCCTGGACGGTGGGGCCAGGTCGCCTGTGTGGCCTTGGGTAGGTGGCTCAACCTCTCTGTGCCTCCGTTTTCTCACTTGTAAAAGGAGCTTAGATGCACTCATGTAAAGTGCCTCGAACAATATCCAGCTGTTTTGTTTTAAATAATTATTGTTGTAAGCATTACATAGTCCCCCTCCAACACCCCCACCCCTACCCCATTCTAACTCTTCTTATTTTTTTTTTATTTTTTTTTACTTTTTAAAAATTTATTAAGGTATTATATGTGTACATAGCTTACCATTGCCCCCCCCCTCCCATTCATGCCCTCCCTTCTCAGAGTTCTGTGTTCGTTGGTTGTACTTATATTCATGCATACCAGTCCTTCGGTTGTTCTCTTATCTCCCCCCAGGTCTCCTTCCCCTCCCCGCTGTCATTTGACAATCTGCTTGTTTTATGGTGACTATCTCAGGACCACACGAATGGAGTCTGCTCCTCCTCTGGTTCTCACCGCCCCTTCCCCTGGGTCCCACTGCTTCCCCTGGGACACACGGCTCACCCGGGGCACCTGGCCCCTTTGGGGGACACGGCTCGCCCGGGGCACACGGCCCCCTGGGACACACGGCTCACCCGGAGCACACGGCCCCACGGGACACATCTAACTCTTTTTAAATGTAGGTTTCATTAGTGTCCAGGTGTGGAGAGCAGGAGGAGACGACTTCCATCGAGAAGATGGTTTGGTACAGTTCCCCGGGCTGCGGGCACACCATGTCCTGGGGGCCAGGCAGGGAAGCTGCAGGCTTGGGCAGGAGGCAGAATGCTTGGGAAATGTGGGCAAAAGCCTTTACTGTGGGAGGAGGCGGTGAGACAGGGGAAGTGGGCTTAGGACTGTCCCGATCTGGGCCCTGCCCCTGCCCCGGGTGGTTCAGGCAGGGCGGGGGGCCCGGTGCTCCCACCCTGAGGGAGGTGTGACTCGGGCAGTGGCTGCCGGAGGGGAGGCTGGCTCCGGGGTGAGCAGGGCCCCAGGTGTGAGGCCTCGGAATGAAGACATGCTTCACGCACCCACCCATGTTCGGGATGAAATGACAGCGTAGGCTTAGTCCTGCGTCCTTCCTTTAAAGGGGACTCGGGGCTGGGGCCGCCGGGGCTGGGGCGGGTGGAAGCAGCACAGGCCGCGGGGAGCCCGCCGTGCCGCTGCCTCCGGCTCCTTCCTTGGGACGGACGGACACCGTGGCCCCTGCCGGCCCCGGGAGCGGCTCTGCACGGGAGAGTCCCTGCGCTTTTGTGTCCATTTCTCAAGATAAAAACGTTCCGGGGCCCTTATACATTCTGTTGCTGGGTCCTCACCTCTGGTCATCGGCTGTGAAGCAGAAGGAGGGGGTTTCCGTCTCGGAAACACAGGCCTCAGAAACAGAAGCTCCGCAGGGTGCAACGCCGGGACCGGCTGGTGCAGTTGGTGGGCACCCAGGGCGAGGCGGGGGGGGGGGGCGGGAGGGGGGATTAGGTGAGGCCAAAGGAGCTGGTGGGGACGAACTGGGGGCTTCAGGGACGCTTCCTGGCTGTGTCCCCCTTCGTCCCCGTCCCCCCCACCCCAAGGCCTCCTCTGGTCCATCCCTTTGGGGCAGTGTTTCCCAAAGTGTGGTACTCGTACCCCCAGGGGTACGGGAAGAGTTTGGTGAGGATATGCACTGCACCGTGCTTAGCTGCACCTAATTCTCATGAGTCAAGTCAAGACAAGTCTTGTGAGGCGTGAGATGGTCCGGTGTGCAAATAAATGTTATTTATAGTATAACTTTTATTTATATTTTATTATGAATAATTTTATTTTTATTATTATTTTGTGTATGTGCCAAAAAAAGAAAAGATAAATATATTTTGATTGTTATTAAAATACATCCATTTTTTTTTTGACGAGGGGTACTCAGCGTTAAGAAAACTATAGAAGGGGTACACATATGTCAAACGTTTGGGAAACACTGCTTTAGGGCTTCTTTGGGCCGAGAGCTCGGGGTTGGAGTCCCCTGTGTGTGAAGCGAGGCCTCGTGAGGCCGCCATTCGGTCCTGAAACAGAAACATTGCCCAGCGCCCCATCCCTCGAGGGGCAGCTCCGGTCCAACAGGCACAGACCCACGAGGTGGGTGCCGAGGACCCGGGCCTGGCCCGTCTGTGGTGAGCTCAGGCTGACCCCCCCTGCCAGGCCCCTCTTCCTCCCGGGCTGCAGCGAGCGCCCAGGGGGGCTGGCCTGCTTCCTGGGCAGCAGGGAGCCCCCGTGTTCCCGCCTCTCCAGGCTGGACCTCCTCGGGGTCGCCCCCCAACGGGCAGGGGAGCCCCCAGGACGCGTTCTGGCCGGTAGCCCCGCCGAGGCCTTGGGTGGCCCTGGCCGCGTCCCCTGTGCGTCCTCCCTCATGGGGGTCCTCCTCCACCCCTGCCCGTCCTCCCTCACGGGTCCTCCTCCGCCTGTCTCCCCAGCATCCTGTTCGCCGACATCGAGGGCTTCACCAGCCTGGCGTCTCAGTGCACAGCCCAGGAGCTGGTCATGACCCTCAACGAGCTCTTCGCCCGCTTCGACAAGCTGGCTGCGGTGAGTCACCAAGCCCGTCCCCGCGGCACCGAGCGCCTCCGTGGGGGCCAGCCAGATGGTCTGATCCCGGCCGCCTGAGGGAGGGTGCTGTGGACGGGACCCGGTGAACCCCCCGGGGGGCGGGCATGGTGCCGGGTGAGCCCTGCCTGGCAGAGCCTGCTGCTGGGGACTGGTGGCTGGCGCAGGCGGCTGTGTGTCCTCACGCCCTGCACCAGCCCCGGCCACACACTCAGCTGGAGATGCTGTGAGTGAGCCCTCCCTCCGTGGGGGGTGGGGGTGGGGGTGAGGGGGGTGAGGTCTGCAGGTACCGCTGCCGCCCAGGTTCCCGAGGAATTTCCGTTGGACGGGACAAATGGGGTGCCGTAGAGCCACTCTTTTTTTTTTTTTTTTTTTTTTTTAAGAAATTTGAACACATTTTATTTTTATTTATTTATTTTTAATATATTTTATTGATATTTTACAGAGAGGAAGGGAGAGAGAGAGAGAGAGAGAGCCAGAAACGTCAATGAGAGAGAAACCGGGGATGTGCCCGCAACCAATGTACATGCCCTTGACCGGAATCGAACCTGGGACCTTTCAGTCCGCAGGCCGACGCTCTACCACTGAGCCAAACCGGTTTCGGCCATAGAGCCACTTTCCTGGTGAGGCTGGCTGGTGATCAGAGAGGGAGTCTGGATCCCAGCTGGCCTGCAGACAGCCTGGTGCCCCCCCGCCCTCCCTTTCAGAGAGAGGACTCTTCCACCTTGGGTGGGGGTTGGGGGGGGAGGCCCCTTCTTGGGCCTCTGCGGGGGCCGTGAAAGTGGGTTGCTGAGCCTGGGGAGGCTGGAATGCTTCCCTGAGTGCTGCTCCGCCTGCCCTCTGGCCCCGAGGCCTCTGATTAGCCTGCCCCTGTCCCCGGCCGGTTGGGGCCGCTCCTGGGGACCGGGGCTGAGCTCACTGCCCTAAAAGGCAAGTTATTCCAGGCATGGAGCGACTCTGTCTGCTTCCCGCTTCTCTCCCTCCCACTTCACCCTCCTGCTATTTTTAATTTTTTTTTTTTTGAAATTAATTTGCTCTCCAGGAGAACCACTGTTTACGCATCAAGATCCTGGGGGACTGTTACTACTGCGTCTCGGGGCTGCCGGAAGCGAGGGCGGACCACGCCCACTGCTGCGTGGAGATGGGCATGGACATGATCGAGGCCATCTCGTAAGTCCCATCTGCAGGGCGATCTGGCCATCTCAGGGCGCTGTCTCTCTTCGGAGAGGGTCTGTCCATCTCCCGGGAGACCGCCTGTCTGCAGGGGGGCTGACCCACAGCCCACATAGCCGCCGGCCACCTGGTTGGACCAATGGAAACAGTGGGTCAGAGCCGCCTCCTGAGGACCCCCCGGCCTGCTGGGAGGGTCGGTTTGCACCCGGGGGTCGAGTCGAGCTCTGCCTGGGCTCCCTTTACCCACAGCAGCCGGGAAGCTTTTCCCGAGGGAGCGTGTCCTGCAGGAGGGGAGGGCTTTGCAGGGGCCGGTTCTCTGCAGGAGCGGACGGCAGGACGGCAGCGATGCCGTGTGCGGGCCTTGCCCTGCAGTGGTCTCTCATGTCCTCATTGTCACCCAGGCAGGCATAGGATTTACCACCCCCTCCCCCCCAACTCCTACCCAGACGAGAAAGGTTGGGCTCACAGGTAAATAGCTCTCCAGGGTAATATTCCTAGACAGGGAGGGTCCAACACAGGTGTTCCCATGTAAGAAAATCCATCCATCCTGGGACTATAGCAAAAAGGGTTTGTTTGGGCCCATTTTTGGTCGTTGTTGGCCATACAAGGCGCCCCTGGTCCTTAGAAATCCTGAACAAGCCAAGCTTACAAGCCATCCGGGGCAGCAGGTCAGAGATGGCATCCGGGTTCCGTAACTTTGAACTTCAGAGGTAGTCTGGGCAGGGGGCAGAGGGAAAGCCACGGGGGGCAAGGTCAGAGGTCGGAGCAGCCGGCCAGGAAGTGGCTGGGCCCCGTAAGTTCGACTCCGTTCCGTTCGGCAGCGCTTGCCGAGTGCCCCGGGTGGGCCTGAGCTCACCAGTGGGGCCCTCACCCAGAAGCGTGGAGCCTGTTGAGGGAGAGAGGCCGGGGCTCCATGCCCGGAGCTTGGGCTTGCCACCGGTAAGAGAGGTGCCCTGTGGCGGGAGGTGTGGAGGAGGCAGCCACTGATTACACTGAGAAGACCCAGAGAGGCTTCCTGGAGGAGGTGGCCCTGGAGGTAAGTCAGAAAGGTAGACTGAGACAGCCCCCACCTACGCAAGTGGCCGGAGGCCAGATGGAAAGGAACGGCTCCAGCAAACTATTTGCAGACTTGGTCCCGGGACAAGAGAAATGACGGATGACATAAATCTTCCTTGCTGTGGGTGTCAGCGTCTCCCGAGGGTGGGGGTGGGAGGGGGCTGGAGCCCTCATGGTCAGCCACCACGTCAGACTGCTGCTGGCCCACAGCTGGCGGAGTGGGCTCATCCCCAGGGTGTCTGGGAGGGCCCAGGTCCCTAAAAAAGTGCATCCTGTGTACTTGACCCCAGAGTGCCTGAGAGCCCACCTGCACTGACCCAGGCAGGGCCCAGACACAGACCTGGAGGTGGATAGCTTCTGTCCGACTCGCTTTCCCACCCAGGACGCACTCTCCGGCCTGCTTTCGGGGTGGCCACCTGTCTCTTGGGGACCCCCCTCCCCCCCGGGTAGCAGGGACTGGAGCTGTCTTCCAGCACAGCGGGGACACCTCGTCCTTACCCCAGCCTAGGCTCCCCTTCTTCCCTGAGCAGACACACGTCCTCTGTGACCCACCTCTCTCTGTTGTCTAGCCATGTGGATAAAGCCAAGAGCGTTATATGAATGGGGTATGTGTTGGCTTAACTTCCCCGTCTGGCTCAAGTTGGCTCATTTGCATTTTCAAAACACAAGGTAATGGACTGAGGGTAGCAAAGGCTCCAGACGCCCTGATTCGGGGGGGGGGAAAGCAGCGGGGGCCTGGGTTTTAGTGTGAGGTGTCACGCCACCTAGTGGCCAAGCCTGGAATCAGCACCTCACCGTTCACTGCTCCTGAGCTCTAGCGCCCAGCCCCGCCCTGCAGGTTGGAGGGTCACCGTCTGGGTTTGGACCGGCCCAGAGAGAGATGGCTTTTGACCCCTGCACCTTCCGACACATCATCCCCGGACCTCCCGCCTTCCAGCCTCACCCCCGCTCTGTGTGCCTGGCCCGTGACCCTCCCCCCAGCCTCACCCCTGCTCCATCCCCAGGTTGGTCCGGGAGGTGACGGGGGTGAACGTGAACATGCGCGTGGGAATTCACAGCGGGCGAGTACACTGCGGTGTCCTTGGTCTCAGGAAGTGGCAGTTCGACGTCTGGTCTAACGACGTCACGCTGGCCAACCACATGGAGGCTGGAGGCAAGGCTGGGTGAGTGAGTGAGGGCCTAAGGCGGGGGGGGGGGGGGGGGGGCGACGTAGCCTCCCACTCAGGCTCACCCCGGGGCCACTGTCCTGAGGGGCGGGTCTGGAGTGGGCAGGGTGGAGTTGCTTGAAACCCTGGGGGTGGCAGAGCTCAAGTGGAAACGGTTCAGCCTGGCAGTGTACGTACACGACACCAGGGCAGGGGTTAGGGAGCACCAGGTCCGCTTCCCCGGGTCTCCACCCAGAAGCTGTTTTGCACAGAGCGCAGTGGACCCGGGAGATGCAGGAGGAAGGGCATCGCTCTGGGGGAGGGAGGCCCCACAGATAAATGCTGGGGTACCTCAGAGTAGAAAGAAAGCGGGATGAGCTGCCCGGGACGATGGGCAGGATTTGGACGGAGGAGGAAGGTGGTGGTGGGGAGAGTGTCAGGCTGAGGGGTGGGGCGGGGACAGACACAGGGTAGGAACACAGGGCATGTCCGAGGAATGGAAGCAGAGCACGTGGCTTCTGAGGGGCCGATGGGAAAAGCCTGTGTTAGGAAGCCCCACTCGTGCCGTGGGAGGGGGGTGGGGGTGGGGGTTCGGACGCAGTTGGTAGTCAGTAGGAGCCCCTGCCGGCTCCCGCCCAGGTGTGCCAAGTTTGAGACGGCAGGCTGTGCTCCTGGCAAGCGTAAAAACACGTGGTGGTGGTGTCGTAACGGTGAGCCATAGGTGTGAGGCAGTGTGGCGGGGGGTCTCGAGCTGGGACGGGACCCTGCCGGAGCCATTTGATGACCTTGGAGGGGTCCAGGGCGTCAAGCGGGGGTCGAGCGGGGGTTGGCTTTGGAGCCACCCTCCGCGTCGGGATTGAGCCCCTGGGTCCTGCCTGGCGGCTGGAGCTCTGAATTCGCGTCCTCTCCCTCCCGCCCCGCCTCCCCTGCACCTGCAGGCGCATCCACATCACCAAGGCCACCCTCAGCTACCTGAACGGGGACTACGAGGTGGAGCCCGGCTGCGGGGGCGAGCGCAACGCCTACCTCAAGGAGCACAGCATCGAGACCTTCCTCATCCTGCGCTGCACCCAGAAGCGGGTCCGGGCCGGGGCGGCTGGGGGCCGGGGCGGCTGGGGGCTGGGGGCTGGGGGCTGGGGGGCGGCGCCGGGGGCAGGGAGGCTAAGCGGCCCCATTCCCGGGGGAGGGGCTCTCCTTGGCCTGCTTCCGCCGTCTCTTCTTACTCGATCCTGGAGCCAAGTCATGAATTCCTTGCACAGCCACGGCTCCTGCGTCCCTGGAAGGACATCAGTTACAGGAGCCCTGCAGAGAGGGAATGTTTTCAATTTGCTTCTGTTGCAAAATCGCTCAGGCTCAGATGGGTTAGCAACAGTGCTTCGGAAGGTCATGAGCTGGAAGCGCAGCCTCCAGGAGGTCTGTGTCTCCCATATGGTCGCCTCACTTCTCCGCTGTTGCCGGGACAAAGCGGACTTTTGTTCTCTCTCTCCCTCTCTTCTCTCTCCTCTCCTCTCCTCCTCCTCCTTCTTCTTCTCTCTCTCTCTCCCTCTCTCTTCTCTTCCTTCTTTCTCTCTCCCTCTCCTCTCCTCCCCCCTCTCCCTCTCTCCCTCTCTCCTTCTCTCGCGCTCTCTCTCCTCTCTTCTTTCTCTCTCTCCCTCTCCTCTCCCCACCCCCCTCCCTCTCTCCCTCTCTCGCTCTCCCCCCCCCAACTTGTGAATCTTTTGTTTCTTGAGCCTCTTTCTTTTCCCCTTTCACTTTTTAGTCTCTTTCTTCTTCCTCCCTTTGTCTCAGCCCACACTTACCAAAAAAATAAAACTGAATTATCAGCAGACTTCAGGGTTCTATTTTTAATAGTGTCATGTTCCAGGCCCTTAATTTTTAAAGTGAGTGGCAAGAACATTTCCTTTTTCTCCCGAGACTGAAATGCCTTTTCCTGGTGAATCTTTCCATTGAATTTATCTGGTCCGAGCCCTGTGGTGGGGAAAAGCTCCAGTTTCCTTCCCAAGAAGCCAGACTCAGGACGGAATTAAGCTGTGAGAACCGCTCAGGGAAAGGTTTGGAGAGCAAAAGTTGGTTTTCAAGGAAGGCAGGGCTCTTTGGGGCAGCGACCCCCCCCCCACCCCACCCCACCCCCGCGCCCCTGAGAAGGACGTCAGCAGCACCTGTCCTGCCTCGGCAGCACCCGGACTGCGGGGGCCTCGGAGGGAGCTGTGATGAGAGGGTGGGGGATGGAGGGCACTTTGGAGAGAGTTGGCACATTTGGGCTACATTGACACATTTTTATTTTTTTAAATTTATATATATATATATATATATATATATATATATATATATAAAATTGATATTTTACAGAGAGGAAGAGAGAGGGATAGAGAGTTAGAAACATCGATGAGAGAGAATCGTCGATCAGCTGCCTCTTGCACACCCCCTACTGGGGATGTGCCCACAACCAAGGTACATGCCCTTGACTGGAATCGAACCTGGGACCCTTCAAGTCTGCAAGCCGAGCCAAACCTGTCTTGGCAGTTGACACATTTTTAAACAATGTGCTCGTTGTTTGGAGTATAAACGAGCTGAACCTTCGCAGGCCTCCTGCCACATCCCCTCTACCTGCTCCCAGGCCTCCGGGAGCCCGCCTTCCTGCCCTCTGCCCTGGGCGCTCTGGGTCTCCGCTCCTCCTGCTTGAAAAGTGGCCCAGAAAGGATGAAATGGAGACAGACAGACAGACAGACAGACAGACAGTGATAGCCCCAGCCCAGCAGCGGTGGCTGGAACAGTCTGCCCCCTTCCCTCTGCGCCCCCATCCGGCACACTGCTCCTCAGGCTCAGCCGGGAGGGGCCTCCAAACCTTCAGCGGAGCCTGTTTGGACGGATGAATGGGCAGGCAGACAGAAGCGAGGCGGTTGGCACATGTCTGGCTGAGGCCCCGTTTGTGTATTTGTAGGATGCACGTCAGTCCTTGAATCCCCTGTTCTAATGGCCCAGACCTCCGGAAGCTGCTTTCTGGGCAGCAGGGACTGTCCCAACTCCCGCTCTGCTAGGACACGCCTCTTTTGGATAATTCTGAGCGGAAATCAGAATCCCAGGTTTCCTCTCCCTCTGTCACCCCCGGACACCTACAGAACCCCCGCTCGGCCCACCCCTGAGAATTCCAGGTGAATGACAGATGTCGCAGGCCCGGTTGCCTCCTCACGGACACCTCACTGTCCTCCTGGGCCAGCCAGGGCCAGCTCTGGGGCGTTCAAGGGGGATCAGGATGCTTTGTTGGGTGAGCTCTAGGATCTTGGCAGACTTCTGGGCTCCAGGCTATGCAGAGAAGAGAGGTGCGGCTGCCTTCACCCCTGGGCACCTGGTTAGGCACCGGGAGGAGGATGAGGAACTCCGGGCCCTGCCCATAGGCTGATGCATCGGTGTTGCTCTCCCAGAAAGAAGAGAAGGCCATGATCGCCAAGATGAATCGCCAGAGGACCAACTCCATCGGGCACAACCCTCCCCACTGGGGAGCCGAGCGCCCCTTCTACAACCACTTGGGCAGCAACCAGGTGTCCAAGGAGATGAAGCGGATGGTGAGTGATGGCGGGGCAGGGTGCTGGCAGCACCCTCCAGCAAGGGCCTCCTGTGGGTGGGGCTGGGCCCGGCCCCTGGAGAGCCACAGAAGGAACACCTGGACATGGGGCTCACCTGTTGGTGTGGCAGGGGTTCAGGAAGCCCCAGTTCGGGACACCCCAGTTTGGGACGCTATCAACGCCGGGGTTCTTGTTCCGGCATTAAGAAGGGCTCAGCAGTCTGGAGAAAGGCCGTGTGTAACGGAAGTAAGAGTCCAGAGATGAAAGATAATTTTGAAAGGCATTGGGGGTCAGAGGAGTTTTAGCTAAAGGAGCTAAAGGACCCCTTGCTTTTTATTAACACAAATTCTCCTAAGGCAAGGTGGAAATATAGACACTTCAAAGGGTAGGATTTCGCGCAGGAAACATTGTCAGACTGGGGAATAGCCTATGGCTGTTGATGTGTTTGGCCAGTAGGAGGCAATGACATGTAGATTAAGATGCCCTGAGCTGTCTGGCAGCCAACAATCAATTTAATGCGTTCTTTTCCGGTTTGGGGAAATGCTTTCAACCATTCCAGCAGGCCGTAACATATGTGACTCAGTCCTTGTTGAGTCCCCAAGTTCCACCAACCTTTCGATGACACTCTTGCCATTAGGACCTGCTGGAATTGGCTTCCGGCACTCACCCAACTTTGGACTGGGAGCCGGAATGCCTGCCTTCTTGCCCCGGCCTCCCTCCATGAGCCCCGCCATCTCTTGGCAAGCTGAGTTGAGCTTTGGGACGTCGTAAGCACACACCTACCAATGCCCCCTCCTCCTGCCTTTCGGCGGAGCTTACTGGCATTGGGCTGGAAGCAGACCCAGCCGACTGGGCCCAGGGTGAGCCCCTGGGGAGTCGGGGGCTTCAGCTGGTCAGACGTTCTTCCAGCACCCGCTGCATTTCCCAAGCCGCTGAACCCCACCCTTTGACTCACATGCTCAGAAACCATCTGTGCTTGTTGGCAAGTGCCAGGTGATCGTCCCCTTGGCCCACTGTGCGGAGAAACACCCCTGCTCCCCGCAGCCGCTGGTGGGGTGCATGCCGGCTGCACAAGTGGAGGCCAGCATAGGGCAGTACCCCCATCGCAAGGGGTACAGACACCCCCAGCGTCCCTGCACACACCAGGGAAGAGCTAGGTGCTGTCCAGGTTCAGTCAGTGATGATGGAAAGGAATTCTGAAGGTGGAAAGAAGACAAGAGGGTGACAAAAGTCAGGTTACAGCAGCAGCCATGTTTCTTTCCTTTCCTTTTGTCTCAGAGCTCAAGGGCAGCCTGGCTTCTAGGCAGAGCCAGCTGCCCCGAGGCAGGGCTGAGGGAGGGGCGAGGGCGCAGGGATCCCAGTGTGGCCACGTACCTGGGGCCTGCGCACTAGGACCCCAGCGTCGTCTGTGGGCCAGACTAGGTTTCCGTTGCAGCAGGAGGGGTTACAGACCCCATAGGAATTCACAGGCAGAGCCAGGGACCTGAGGGAGGGGACACGGCCACTCTCCTCGCTAGCTAGCAGGTAGCAGATGACAAAGGATTAAGGAAAGTGTACAGGGGGGGAAAATGAATGGGGTCAAGGCCTCTATTTCACTTTTTAAAAATAATTCTTTTTTAGTCCTCACCCAAGGATATTTGTATTGATTATTTTAGAGGGAGAGGAAGAGGAGAGGCTCCTTTAGGGAGTTATTGCTCCCCCCAACCTGGCTGGGCGGAGTCGCCCTGGGGCCGGCACCCCGCAAGCCCAGGCAGAGAGTCTGGGCTGGGGATGGGACAGGCCCCGGCCATCGTCAGGCACTCAGTTGGCCAAGGAGAGCTTTGGCCCTGACTTCCATAAAGGTGGCATGGTGTGGGGGTCAGGACATTAGCTTAAGCAGTGACTGAGTGCAGTTAGAAAGGGACTAACTTGTAGCCAGAGGTTTCTTTCTTTCAATCTTGTTCCATCTTTTATTGCGCATTTAAGATACAGTGAATGGCTCTGCTGGTTCCAGTGTTGAAGGTCCCCAGTTATCCTATCTAATAAAAGAGTAATATGCAAATTAACCACCACTCTGCTACACCCACAAGCCACGCCCAATCAGAGTGAGTATGCACATTAACCCAACCAAGATGGCTGCGGCTACAGAGAATAGGAGGGAGGCTTGGGTTTCCCTGGCAATGGAGGAAGCCAAGCTTTCCACACACCCTGGCAGGCCCAGGCCTTCACTCAAGGGTACGAAGTTTCAATTATAAAAGATAAATGAATTCCAACAGAAATGGTGGCAGTCACGGGGCTGGAAGAGCAGGAGACTAGGGTTGTCCCTGGCAATGGAGGAAGCCAAGTTTCTGCAGCCCTGGCCAGCTCAGGCCTTCACTTTAGGCTACAAAGTTTCAATTGTAGAAGGTAAATAAATTCCAGATACCAGGGCCTCTGCTTGGGTCCCTGGGGGCATGGCTGGCCTGCAAACCACCACAGGCCCCTCGCCCAGGCCACCCCATGCCCCAAGGGAACCCCCACCCTCATCTGGGACACCCTTCAGGGCAAACCATCCGGCCCCCACCTGTGTACCAGGCCTCTATCCTATCTAAAAAACAAAACATAATATACAGATTGACCATCACTCCAACACACAAGATCAAGATAGCTGCCCCTATGTGGTCCTAGAACTAGTAAGCAGGTCAGCGGACTGGAACCCAGGCCAAAGGAGCAGTGAGCAGTCATAAATGGGTTTATTAAAAACATGAGGCCCGTTGTATGAAATTCGTGCAAGGGGCTCAGCTCCGCCCACTTCCGCTTCATAGGGAATGTCATCCGGAAGGATGTCCTATCTAATTAGCATATTGTGTTTTTATTGTTATAGATGTCACCTGTATTTTTGAGCTGTAGGGATAAGACAGTGGGGTTGTTCTCTGTCCCAGGGTAAAATCCTTGCTGGCTCCTGGGGTGGAATTCAGCACCCCAGTGTCTCTCCCTGTTCCCTAAGGAGCTGCAGGCCAGCTCCACTGCCTGCTCATCTGTGCTCCCCGGGATCCTGGGAGTATCCTGCCTGGGCCTGCACCAGGGGGCATGCTCACAGAGTGACACGACTCCTCCGGCCAGACCCCAGGCTGGAGGAAGGATGGAAGGGAGGCTGGAGGAAGGATGGAAGGGAGGCTGGAGGAAGGATGGAAGGGAGGCTGGAGGAAAGATGGAGGAAGGATGGAGGAAGGATGGAAGGGAGGATGGAGGAAAGATAGAAGGGAGGATGGAGGAAGGATAGAAGGGAGGATGGAGGAAGGATGGAAGGGAGAATGGAGGAAGGATGGAAGGGAGGATGGAGGAAGGATGGAAAGGAGGCTGGAGGAAAGATGGAGGAAAGATGGAGGAAGGATGGAAGGGAGGATGGAGGAAAGATAGAAGGGAGGATGGAGGAAGGATGGAAGGGAGAATGGAGGAAGGATGGAAGGGAGGATGAAAGGGAGGATGGAGGAAGGATAGAAGGGAGGATGGAGGAAGGATGGAAGGGAGAATGGAGGAAGGATGGAAGGGAGGATGAAAGGGAGGGTGGAGGGAGGATGGAAGAAGGATGGAAGGGAGGATGGAGGAAGGATGGAAGGAAAGACTGAGGAAGGATAGGAGGGAGGATGGAGGAAGAATAGAAGGGAGGATGGAAGGGAGGATGGAGGAAGGATGGGAGGGAGGATGGAGGAAGGATGGAAGAAAGGTCTGCTGAGTGACAACCTTCTCTTCTGTCCAAGCTCCTTGGAGAATTGCAGAGAGAAATGGGTGCCTCTTCCCACAGCTCCATCTCTGGAAGCCTCTGTGTCCAGTCCTCTCAGTTCTCACACTCCTCTCCTTTCTCTGTTCCTCTCTTTTAGGGCTTCGAAGACCCCAAGGACAAGTGAGTGACGTGCTCTTCATGATTCCTGGGGCATACCTTCAGATCCGCCTCATAGCTATGTTTCCCCATGAGGAAGGAACCCACACGTGGTCTTGGCTGAGTGTCCGGAGCCCACGGCAGATAAGAGATGGCCAGCCTGGGCAATCCAACAGAGAGGCTGAGCCCTGGCATTGCCCATATTCAGTCTCCACTCCATGCACACACACGTGTGCGCACACACAAAACTACATGTGTGCACATGCATGTGTATGTGTGTGCAGCTCTCAGGAAAGTGCAGGCCTGTGACAGTGGTCACACACAGTGCCCGGCCACATCCCAGTGCCCTGAGGGAATGTCACTTCCCACTTCTCAGGGGCTGTCAGAAATTCCACGTCATTTTAGTTCAGCACCCAAAGATCATGCAACCTTCCCAGAGCGTGCCTGAGCCAGGTTAGAGCACCAGTGGCCACAGTCCCTGGGCAGAAGTCTCACCTCTTGATCTCAGCTTTCATTTCTGGATGATGGTACAGCCGGAAAAGACAGAGCAGAGACTGTTACCTGTGGGGAGAAAACAATTAAACCTTCCATAGTAAATCATACTATATAATAAAGAGGTAATATGCAAATTGACTGTCACTCCCTCACACAAGATGGCCGCCCCCCATGTGGTCACAAAATGGCCACCACATGATGGCCGGCCGGGAAGGGAAATTGTGGGTGATCAGGCCTGCAGGGGAGGGAGGGCAGTTGGGCGGGACCAGGCCTGCAGGGGAGGGCAGTTAGACGTTGATCAGACTGGCAGGGGAGTGGTTAGGGGTGATGAGGCTGTCAGGCAGAAGCCATTAAGGGCAATCAGGCAGGCAGTCAGGCAGGGGAGCGGTTGGGAGCCAGCAGTCCCAGATTGTGAGAGGGATGTCCAACTGCCAGATGTCCACAGGGATTGGGCCTAAACCAGCAGTCAGACATTCCCCAAGGGGTCCCAGATTGGAAAGGATGCAGGCTGGGCTGAGGGACACCCCCCAAGTGCATGAATTTTGTACACTGGGCCTTTAGTGTATATATATGCCTAAGCGACTGTTACAATGGAATGACCAGAACGACTGGACGACTGGTCACTATGACATGCACTCATCACTAGGGGCAGAAGCTGCCCCAGCCCGCAGACCTCTATTGCTGATGGGGCCTGCTGGCCAACCTCCTGGTTCCTCCCCCCCCCCCCCCCCCCCCCCCCCCCCCCCCGGCCAGCAGTACCTGATTATCTGATTGGGGCCAGGCCCTTGGGCCAGGCCCCTGGGCTGGGATGGGGAACTGGGGGGTAGGTGGTGGCATGCAGGCAGTGAGAGAAGGAGGAGGTGGGGAGGTGGGGAGGTGCGGAGGCAGAGAACCTGATTGGCCCTGATCGCTGGTCAGGCCTAGGGACCCTACCCATGCTCGGATTTTGTTCACCAGGCCTCTAGTCTTATGATAATGTACTAATACATCAACAGAGTCAGAGAAGCCTGTTGTTGGCGAGGCCCCCAGCCCGCGGATCTGAGACTCGGGCAGTTTTCTACCCATGTGTGCAGGTGTCAGGAGGGTGTCCTGGCTCAGTCTCATCTTCCCACATAATCTTAGGGATCCCTGAGCACAGGCAGAGCCACCGGTTAGCAGCGCCCCCTGGTGGTCAGCCTGCCTGGTGTCTGCCCTCCTTGCTCCCCAGGAACGCCCAGGAAAGTGCCAACCCCGAGGATGAAGTGGACGAGTTTCTGGGCCGTGCCATTGACGCCAGGAGCATTGACCGGCTGCGGTCTGAGCATGTTCGCAAGTTCCTCTTGACCTTCAGGGAGCCTGACTTAGAGAAGAAGGTAGGCAGCCTGGGTGGGAAGGAGGCTCCTCGTAGAACCAGAGCCTATCGGGGGGGGGGGGGGGGGGGGGCAAGGCAATGGCCGGCTCTCTCCGTCTCCATCACTGTTGGAAAAGCCCTTCTCATTCCCCCCCCCCCCCCCCGCCACTTCCCCAGCTCTGATGCTGCACGACCCAGCAGCTGGGCATTTTGGGGCGACCTCCTTGTCTGGAAGGAATAAATCTCAACCTCCTTGTGCCTCGTTTCCTTGGCCAGAAATGGAGACATTTAGCATCCTTACCTCAAAGGGTCATACTGAGGATTAAACAAGTCCATATATTTAAAACACAACAGTATCTGCCACATGAATGTTCCATACGTGTTAGCCTACTTGTATTGGGTTTTTTTGTGTGTATTATTACCATTATCACTGCCAATGGACCACCTAGCTACACTGAACCTCAAAGTATTAAAATCGGAAGGGGCAGTCAGTCCCCTTAAATCATGACCGAGAGAGCTAAAGCTCAAGTAGTTGCACTAGGAGGTGTGCCCTGGGCCAACGCGTGAGGCAGTGACGGAGCCAGCACCAGTCCCGGGCCCGGGATCTTTGCTCCACGTCACAGCGTCTTCCTGGTGTTCGGTTACAATGAGCTCTTGGGAATGCACGACGTCATGGAGTAAAGCAGCCCTAAGTAGGAGGGAAAGTGGCAGGAGGGATCGTACTCCGTCTGCTAGCACTTACAGACTCTGTCTGCTAGCACTTACGGACGGACATGGGTCACCTTCTCTGGGGACTCCGTGCCAGCCCAGCCGCTGGTTGGTGTGGGGGAGCTGGGGCTGGGAGACAGGACCTGGGGATGATCTGGGCGATTTTGGACAAGCCCTGTGACCTCTCTGAACCCCATCGTACTCAGCTCTGAAGCACAAACAGCAGCGGTCCTGTGCCTACTTCCTAGTGTGCGTTGCCAGGTGCGTGTTGATGCGTGTGCTAGCATGTAGGCCAGTGGTCGGCAAACTCCTTAGTCAACAGAGCCAACTATCAACAGCGCAACGATTGAAATCTCCTTTGAGAGCCACGTTTTTAAAACTTAAACTTCTTCTAGCGCCACTTCTTCAAAACAGACTCGCCCAGGCCGTGGTATTTTGTGGAAGAGCCACACTCTAGGGGCCAAAGAGCCACACGTGGCTTGCGAGCTGCAGTTTGTCCACCACCCATGATGTAGGCGGCGCTGGGTAACGTTAGCCGTGATCATTATGAATCGCTCTCACGGTGATCTGGTCTGTGGGAAGTTTCTGGTTTGACACAGTTCAGCTCCTCTCCCCACAAGCATCGCCTTATGGTGAGTTGGGCTGGTTTCCCAAGAGCGCGGGCTCGCACCGGCCCTCCCCCGGGTCTTCCACGTCCTGGGAGCGGGCTCTCCGGGTGGGTCGGGGATGGAGCCCGGCTGGAGCAGTCGGGGCGGGTGCCTCTGGCCCTCACGCTGCCGTGTCCTCTCAGTACTCCAAGCAGGTGGACGACCGATTCGGTGCCTACGTGGCGTGTGCCTCGCTCGTCTTCCTCTTCATCTGCTTTGTCCAGATCACCATCGTGCCCCAGTGAGTACCCATCCTCCTTGGGGTCCTCCGCCGGCTACGGGGTCTCCAGGCACTTGAGGGGAGGTGTAGTGGAGCCGAGGCGGGAATCTGGGCTGAACTTGCTCAACGGGGAGAGAAGTTTCCAAACATGTCCTCGGTGGGACCAGGAAGCCGGAGGCCTGGCTCCTCTGTGACAGGGAGGCCACGTGCTCATCGGGGGTGGGAACCTTTCTGGGCTCTGCTCCACTATGTGGGGTCTCCGTACCACGGTGCCCACTGAATCACCCAGATTCACCAGGATCCTTTCCCCGTGACCTTTGGTCCTTGCAAAAAAAGCAACACATCTTTCAAAGATAAAGGTGTTTTGCTACTCTGGGTAATTTGAAGGATGGGCTTTAGATTCCGAAAGCTTTCTTGGAGACATGCTCTTGAACTCTGTGAGGGCTGGCTGTGTCGCTAAGGGGCCTGTGGCTTGCTCGGGGCCCACTCTGGGCAGTGGGATTTTATAAATATGTGTTAGTCATTCACAGTAGGGTCGTGCCTCGGCAAGAAAATAAACTGCTCCACATTTTAAACTTTTTATTATGCAATATTTCAAACATGCAGAAAGGTAAAATAATTAATGTAATTATTACCCATCCCCTAGATATAATAATTGTTAATATTTTACATTTTTTCTGTAACTTTATTTTTTTAAAATATATCTTAATTGCCTTCTAAGGGAGAAGGAGGGAAGGAGAGAGAGGGGGGGATGGGAGGGGGGGAGAAAGAGAGAGAGAGAGAGAGAGAGAGAGAGAGAGAGAGAGCGCAACATGGATCATGGACCAGCTGCTTCCCGCACATACTCAACCAGGAATCGAGCTTGCAACCTGGGTAGGCGCTCTGACTGGGAATCAAGTTGGCAACCTTTCCCTGCAGTGGGTTGCAGGTGCTCAACCCACTGAGAACACCAGTTAGGGCTTTTCTGTTTTTGTTTTAAAATAAATTTTAAGTACAAGGACATTTTGCACCTGAAAACCTCAATATACACTTATTTAAGGGCATTTCCTTCTTAACCACATTGCCTAATACACCAACAAAATCAACACCATTTCTCTACCATCATCTAATACCATGTTCAGGTTCAAATTTCCAAAATGTCCTCTACGGTTAGTTTAGTCACAGCCAGGATCCACTCAGGTTGCCTTCGGTTTTATATATATATATATATATATATATATATATATATATATATATATATAATTGATTTTTTATAGAGAGGAAGAGAGAGGGATAGAGAGCTAGAAACATCGATGAGAGAGAATAATCGATCAGCTGCCTCTTGCACACCCCCTACTGGGGATATGCCCGCAACCAAGGTACATGCCCTTGACCGGAATCGAACCCGGGACCTTTCAGTCCGCAGGCCGACGCTCTATCCACTGAGCCAAACCGGTTTCAGCTAAAAGCTACTTCAAAAGTCTTCTTTTTTCCCTTGGAAGGGAGTTCTCTCCCCTTGTTCAGGCTGTTTAGGGCAGCCAAGTGCTGGCTTCCGGAGGAGCCTGGCCCGGAGACCCTGCTTGAGTGCCTCCCTAGTGGCCTCCCCGGCCTCCTCAGGCCCATCGCTGGCCTTCAACCTGCTGACACGCCTGGCGCCCCGGGCCACTGCCCTCCCTGGGAGAGAAGGGAGTCCTGGGCGGGGTGTGAGCACCGGTGGGAGGTTCCACATGGAAGGTCACTTGCAGCTCTTTTGTCTGAGGATTCTGGTCTGTGGTGGACGTTAAGGTCACCCGTGCTCTGCCTCAGTTTTCGTCTAACCGGCGCGGAATCGGAGAGCACAGATGGAGCGGGCCTTGGGGGCTGGCGATGGGAGAGGACAGGGCTTAGGGGCTCTGCCCTCCAAGGGGACATGACTGCTGTTTCTCAGAGTGACTGGCTGAGCAGCTTGACAGATGCATTTCTATAAAGATGCAAATCAGTCTCAGCCTTCAGAGTTACCAAGCAAGTCATGGGTAGCTGCTTGGAGGGAGGGAATAACCCAGTGATTTAAATATATATATATATATATATATATATATATATATATATATATATATATATTTCAGAGAGGAAGGTAGAGGGAGAGAGATAGAAACATCACTGATGAGAGAGAATCATTGATTGGCTGCCTCCTGCACACCTCCCCCTGGGGACAACCCGGGCACAAACCCTAACTGGGACTCGAACCCAGAACCCTTCAGTCCATAGGCCGACGCTCTATCCACTGAGCCAAACCAGCTGGGGCCCAAGTGATTTTTAAGACGAGTCCTTCCAAGGTGAATGAGGAGAGTGTGTGGATAGCTGAGACTTAGGCAGAGCGCTGAGCAGGTTTCTCCCGGTTCCACTCGGCGCCCTGTGGCTGCTGCCCCTCAAGAAGGATGGCACGGAGGGTGGGAAGGGCAGAAGCCGGTCTGTCACGGAGGAGGGTCCCAGATGGGTTCACAGGCTGTGTGAGCCCTTCTGAGCGGGTCAGGGGCTAGAGAGGCCTGGGCGGTGGGGGCGGGGGACACGGAGCAACTTCTGCTTCCTTCCCAGGGGCTCTCGGGGCCCCAGCCCCGGGACTGTGAGGAGGCACTGCAGCCCGCGAGAAGCTGTCGCCCGCCGCCTGGACCTGACTGCGCTCCCATCCCCTCTCCTCCTCTCTCCTTCAGCTCCGTGTTTATGCTGAGCTTCTACCTGACCTGCTTCGTGCTGCTGACCTTGGTGGTGTTTGTGTCCGTGATCTACTCCTGCGTGAAGGTGAGTCTGGCTGAGCCGCACCCCCTTCCCTGTCGCCCCCGTCCCTTCACTCCCTCCCAGCCCACGGAGGGGCCCTCCCAGCACCTATTGGCCCCGCTCGGGATCGGGGTGTGTGATGCTGGGTCACGGCTCTCGGCTGGCCCCGGGCCGCAGGCCGGACGGACGGAGGGGTGGTTGGTCAGCGGGGCCTCGTTGGTGTTGACTGTGCAATCAGCCTCCATAGGTCTTTGCCACAAGAAGAGGGTGCCGCCGCCTCTCCGGTCTGTCCCTCGTGTCAGGCGGGCGGAGGAAGGGCACCGAGCACAGGGCCTGGCATGAAGCGGCGGTCCAACATTTGCTGAAAGAACGGGTGCGGGAGGGACCTCTCGGCACCCCCTTCGGTGTCCCCCTGTGCCCTGGAATTGTTCCCAGGTGGGGACCAAGGAGAGGATGGCGTTGGAGCTGCTCCTCGTATGGACGAGGAGGAGGCCCAGAGTGGCTGTTGGTTCAGTCAGGGCCACACCGCGGGTAACGTGGGCACGAGACCCTGTGCTGTGTTTCCCTCTCACGCCTTCTCCGGGGCGTGCTGTGCCCCCCAGCCAGCCAGCTGTATCCCGTGAGGGGACCTGGCCTCAGGCTGTTGGGGTCTGTTGTAGGAAGTACAGGTTCCCGTTTGCCTTATCCACCAAGTCTGGCCCTCCTTTCCTTCCCCAGTGGATTCAGAATTCCCTGGGGCCAGTGGGGGGGGGGGCAGTGGGTCCCAGAGAGCCCTCTGTGCCCAGGCAGGGACGAGCCCCTCCAGCGTCTGCCTTGGCCATTTCTCTGCTCCTCCTGATTCTCGCTCAGAGCCACACCCCTGGGCTGGAGGGGGGGGCGGGGGGGGGGGGACGCCAGGCCCTGCCATCACCCCTGCACACTCCTCAGTGGGCATCATGTCCTTCTTCCGGAAGGGTCCTTCATGAGGGTGTTAACGTTTCATCGCCTGATGGCCAAGGTCTTAGTGGACTGTCAGAACCGGAAGGCCTTAGGAATGATCTGGCGTGGTGCCCAGGGAGGTGCCCCTGACGTGGGTGCCCAGGGAGGCGTAGGCGGGCTGGGCCACTTGGCACGAGGAGCCATGTTGGAAGCCGGTGGCTTCGCTGCGTCACAGGCTCATCCTGGTTCCCTGTCCCTCCACCCCGTTCTCCCTCGAGGCTCTGCGTTCAGTCGCCTCCTGCCTTGGGTCCTCTCTTTCCTTGTCAAGCCTCCCCCACCCCCAGCCTGCTGGTTCCCCAGGGGGAGCCCTGCTTCCTTCATCTCATGGCTATAAGAGCACCCACATAGTCACAGGAGGCAAAAGGTGGAGGCAGCCCGGTGTCCATCAACAGATGGACAGGTAAGCCGAAGTGGAATATGTGTGTGTGGAACATCACGTGCCCATAGAACACGGTGACGTTCTGACACATGCTACAACATGGCTGAACCTTGAGGACATCATGCTAAGTGAGAAGAGCCAGACACAAAAGAACATATGTTGTATGATTCCACTTTCATGCGTGACTGAATGCAGAGCCTCTAGGTATTGACCTAGAATAGGCAAATTGATAGAGACAGAAAGTAGAGTACAGGATACTAGGGGCCGGAAGGAGGGGGATGGGGCGTTCCTGGCTGGTGGTACAGTTTCTGTTTGGGGTGATGAAGGGGTTTTGGAAAGAGATGGCAGTGATGATTGCCCAACATGGTGCGTGTAATTCATGCCACTGAATTGTACACGTAAAATGACTAACATGGCACATTTTGTGTCGTTTATATTTTACCACAATAAAGAGTCACAGCAACCTTTCTTTAAAAAAGTACATGATAGCTAAAAGGGCCTCTTTAACATTTTTTCTGAACCCCAAAAGGATCTTTTCTCTGTCAGCTGAGGCAAAGCCATTGTTTGAGGCCTGTATGTAGTCTATGGAAGCCAGAGACAAAGCTGCATGTGGTCCACAGTGTTTAAACCAGAACAGATTTCCCTCTTTCCTCCTAGCTGCTTGGGTAGACCTGGCCTACACCGATTTCACTGGCTCTGTGCTCCCCACTTGCATGTGCCTCTGATGGTGTCGGGGCAGGAGGGGTAGGAGGGGAGGCATTAGGGGAGGAGGAAAAGAGGGGAGCCCATCCATATCCCCACCACCCCCACTTCCCAGCCCTCCTTCTCCCCCACCTGCACTGGCCACTTTGAGTTAGTGCTTTGGTCTATTGAACTCTTGGCACCCCGTTCACAATTATTCATGGAGAGCATTCCTGCCTCCTTTGACTTATTGACTCTACCTAGTTTGTAGTCAACGCCACATTCAGTCAGCTTGTTCTCCCATCCTGCATCCAGCCCAGTGGTCTTCCTGACGGTTCTGAGGAGACCCAGTTTCCTCAGGGGGAGGATGGTGGGTGCAGTGCCCCCCTCCCCAGCCCCAGTTGGTCCCCCGCCAGCCCCACCCTCCAACCAGGGTGCCCACTCTTCCGTCTTACAGATGTAGAGCTTCTGTAAAGAATTTGTTTAGGAAAAAACCCTCGGTGGCTGGTCAAGTCGGGCACCGGCTGAGCCGGGCCAGGAGTGGACTCACCCTAACACCCACGCTGGTCCTGTGCTTCCCTCCCAGCCTCTCCACAGCTGTCTTCTCGGCATTTATTTACTTCCGGGAAGTAGACCCCCACCTGAGAAGTCGTTGGTGGAACAGACTCCTCTTCTGTTTCGTTGTTTTCCTTTCTGCTTTCATGTTGCCCATTGGCTGTCTGCGCAGTAAGACAGAAAGGGGCGGTTCTCCCTGTTGGGGTGCACGCGGGCAGCCTGGCCCTCCCCTTCCAATGCAGGGCATGGGTCTGGCACTGGCACTGTTGTCCTGTCTGCAGGCTGACTGCCTGAGCGCCTCCGAGTCCATTACTTTTGCAGGTATTTGCCACGAAGCCGATGGACTAGAATCTTCAGTGTCGCTCTGCTTTCCCTCTGAGAACATTGGCCCTTTACCAGCCCTCAGTGTTTATCGTATTTCCACGGTTTCTCCGTGGCTTCTCCCTGCGATGCAGCCGTTCCTCAGGTACCCCGCCCGGTGCAGGCGCCGCAGAGCCGGCGCCAAGCAGTTCCGCCAGACGTGGCTTCTTCCTCGATTTCATTGACTTTCCCACTTCCCCCAGACCACGCGGGCTTACTTCCCCAACTCGTCCATAGTGTAGCCCTGTTGAAGAGAGGAGTGTGAAGAACGTGGCGCTGAATTGGTGGTCGTCCGGGGTCCGCCAGGGAGCCGGCCCCACTCCTTCCTGCGTGCTGAGGGCTGTGGTCACCTTCCCACCTGGGTCTGTCCCTCTCTTCCTGGCACAGCGTGGCCCAGTTCCCACACGGCCCCAGCTGACTCGCTGAGGTTCCTTGGGGCCTTGGTCTTCATCTTGTCCCGAAGTCCCCAAGTCTTCGTCTCGTTCCCAGAGCACACCAGCTGCCCCCCGGAGCCCACTGTCTCTGGGGTGCCTGCCCCGGACACTTCCTCCTGGCGATGCTGCCTGTCTGAACCTGCACACAGCACGCTCCCCTTCCCTTGGCCTCCGTGCCGCCCAGGGCCCGGAGCTGCTTTTCCTAGAGAGCCATCCTAAATCCCTGCCTGCCTGACCACCCGTGGTCCACAGCCTCGGGGAACTTCAGGTCGGAAGGGGCCTGAGCAATGAGGCAGCCCTGGCACCCACCTGAGGCCGCCCTGGCACCCACCTGAGGCCGGACTCCCTCTATCATAACCCTGCGGGGCATGGGCCAGCCTCTGCTTGGTCACCTCCCTGACCCCGCCCTCCTGGGCCAGCTCTGCTGTCCCATCCCTCTCCCTGTGGCTTCTGCTCCACCTGTCCCTGACAGTGCCGCCACTTTAGCCACCAACCCCCAAATGGGTAGGAGAGGGTGGCTCCCTTCTCTCCCCACAGGCGGATCTGGGTCCCCTGCCTTCACGGGGGCCCATTAGCACATCCTTTCTCGAAGGCCAGACTCCTTCCCTGCAGTTTGGGACTTGGGTACAGAGAGGCCCAGGAGTACTCAGCCACATGCTTCTCTGCCCGTGTGTGCACGTGTGTACACATACATGCATGTGTGTCTGTCATCCTCCAGGCTGCTGGTTCCCTCTTAGTTTGCATCCTACTGACCCCTTAGGCTCTGTACAGTCTCCACAAAGCCTCCCCTCTCCCCACAGCCTGAAGGTGGCTAAGTCTCACCTGCCTGGCTGTGCTCTCCACCACTGCACCTGCCTTGCTGCCCACAGTGTCTAACACGGGGTCTTACACGGGGTCTTACAACACTACCCCCCACCTCTTAAGTGTCTTCTGTCCTTAGGATTCCCACCCTCACTTTCTCACCACCATGCTCAGTGCCACCTTTTGTCTAACAGGGAGAGGACATGTGGTCTGACACGTGTTCACTGATGTTCGAGCCAGGAAGTCCAGGGTCCAGATTCCAGCGATGCCACTTGAGCTGTGCTTCCTGAGCCTCTAGGTCTGTGGTCGGCAAACTGCAGCTCATGAGCCCCATGCGGCTCTTTGGCCCCTTGAGTGTGGCTCTTCCACAAAATACCACGGCCTGGGCGAGTCTATTTTTGAAGAAGTGGTATTAGAAGAAGTTTAAGTTTAAAAAATTTGGCTCTCAAAAGAAAGTTCAATCACTGTACTGTTGGTATTTGGCTCTGTTGACTAATGAGTTTGCCCACCACTAGGTGTTTTTTATTGCATCAACTTGGCAGGTGAAGAAAATAGGCTCAGCTCAAGACAACAAGATGGCGGCAGAGGTAAAAGCCTAACTGCAGCCGCACTCAACAATTTCAAAAAATACAACTAAAATTTAGAGTGGACACTATCCAGAACTACAAGAAAGTTGACTGACTGGGAATTCTAAAACTAGAAGGAAAGAGAAAACCAGAAGGAAAACCAGAGGAGCTGTAAAAGCCTACGGTACGGAGGCACGGTGCACTGCATGCGCGCGGGGAGAGGACGGAGCCAGAGAGGAGGGGCGGCTGAGTGCCTGGCTGGCGTTCCCCAGCGGGAAGGAGATAAAAGCTCCGGACCGTGCTGAACCCCAACTCCAACTGCACTGAACCCCAGTTCTGGGCGAGACCCTGGGGTCCAGGCTCATACAGAGGGAAACTGGGCTGTAAGGCAGACGCTCAGCGAGCAGCGGCGAAAGGCAGAGCCCCGGAGTCGCGCACATTGCGCGCAGAGGAGGGACTGTTCACTGAGCTGCTGAATTGCCCCAGCGGGAAGGACTCAAAAGCTCAGGAATGTACTGAGCCCCAGTTCTTATTGTATTGAACCCCAGTCCTGGGCAAGACCCTCGGGCTCTAGCCTCATACAGAGGGAATCTGGGCTGTAAGACAGAAGCTTAGGGGAACGGTGAAAAGCAGAGCCCCTGAGTCGCGCACATTGCGCGCACAGAGGACAGACTGTTGTTTGGGCCGCGAGATTGTCCTAGCAGGAAGGAGACATAAGCTCCGGACTGTTCTTAACCCCACTTCCAACTGCTCTGAACCCCAGTTGTGGGCTTGTTGGGGGAGAGACTACACTGTCTGGTAGTGGGCGAAGCTCTAAGGCGCCTTTCTCTCAGAGGTGCTTGCAGCGAGTACCAAAGGACACTGAGGTACACTGAGACTCAGGAACCTCTGAGGGCGGGGCTAACAGGAAGCCAAGGCTGTAGGCTCCACTCTGAAACTCTGCCCCTTCCAAGCTGAAATCAGAGAGGCTTTTGCAGGTTTCCAAGTCTAGTGGAATAAGGTTGTCTCCTGGCATAGACACAGCTGATCCTCCCAACCTACCAACTCAGGGAAGCAGCGAAAATGCTGAAACGAGGAATCAGATCACAAACGAAAGAAATGGAGGACAAAAAGCGACTGGATATAGAGTTCAAAGCCACGCTTATAAGGTTGTTCAACAATCTCCTAGAAAAGGCGGATAAAATAAATGAGACCTATGAGGATATGAAAAGGGATCAACTAGAAATAAAGAATACATTCTCTGAAATAAAAAATATTATACAGAGTCCTAAAAACAAATTGGAAGATTGCAAGAATCAAGTCCAATATTTGGAACACAAAGAGCCAGAGGACACTCCTCCGCAGAAGCAAGAAGACAAGAGAATCCAGAAAGTTGAAGATGGTGTGAGAAACCTCTGGGACAACTTCAAGCGAACCAATATCAGAATTATGGGCATCCCAGAAGATGACAGAGAGCAAGATACCGAAAACATATTGAAAGAAATAGTGACAGAAAACTTCCCCCACCTGGGGAAAGAAATAGACTTACACGTCCAGGAAGCACACAGAACCCCAAACAAAAGGAATCCAAAGAGGACCACACCAAGACACATCATAATTAAAATTCCAAGAGCTAAAGACAAAGAGAGAATATTAAAAGCAGCAAGACAAAAGCAGGTAGTTACCTATAAAGGGGCACCCATACGACTGTCAGCTGATTTCTCAACAGAAACCATGCAGGCCAGACGGGAATGGCAAGAAATATTCAAGGTGATGAATAACAAGAACCTACAGCCAAAAATACTCTATCCAGCAAAGCTATCGCTCAGAATCGAAGGCCAGATAAAGAGCTTCACAAATAAATTTAAGCTAAAGGAATTCATCACTGCCAAGCCAGAATTATATGAATTGCTGAAAGGGGTTCTTTAGGAAGAGGAAGAAAATAAAGATAAAAATATGAACAAACACGTAACTATCAACAAGTGAGTCTAAAAACCAAGGGAAGTAAAAATCATGATGAACAATATTAACTAGCGAATATAATAGAATCAGAGGTATGGAAGGGGAGTGGACTGATGATTCTCGGGAAAATGGGGAGTGGAGCGGGGCGGGAAGAGACTGAACATAAACTGCACCTATGGATGAGGACAATGGGGGATGGGGAAAGGGCAGAGAATTGAATGGAAACTTGGTGTAGGGGAGCAATTGAGGGGGGGGGGAATGAGGAACATTTGTAATAATATGAACAATAAAGATTTAGTTTAAAAAAATAAATAAATAAATAAGTAAGTAAGTAAACATTTAAAAAAAAACAAAACAAAACAAAAAAAAGAAAGAAAATAGGCTCAGAGAGGTTAATAAGGCTGCTTTCCCAGTTCCTGGAGCTCAGAGGCAGCGCAGCTGGGATTTAAACCCACGTGGTTCTTGACTCCAGAGCCCTCAGGCTTTCCCCTCCAGGATGCTGCCTTTGTTAATATGCCCAGCTGACCCCTGAGATGCCGGGGAGGGGAGCAGCGGTGCGACGCCTGGTCAGCTTCCGCCTGCCTCCTTTGGCCTCTGAAGTTTTCATCTTGTAAAAGACTTTTCTGCTTTTGCGTTAGCTCTTGGTTAAAAAAAAAAAAAAAGAAAGAAAAGGCTGTTTTCTTAAACTTTCTGCCGTCAGATTTCATCCTCTTCTTTCATCTCTGTAACAGCCCGGCCCGACATCACAGACGGGAAGCAGGCGCCAGCCAGGGACATTATCGATTTGCCTGGAGCCTGTCAGATTGGCCAGGATCAAAACTGTCCCTCGCCCAGGCAGGGTTTATTAATTATGTCCCCGCTCCCGTGTTTATATGGCATTGATTTGCGTTCATTAGACTGGGAATGTGCTGGTTTGGAATTTCTTTCATTGATCCTTTTTTCTGAGCTCTGGTTGTGAGCAAGCATTGAGGAGCTCGTTTGCACAGACACAACATCCTGGTGCAAAAAAAAATGCCCTCCAGGGTCTGCCTGCAGCCCCCAAGGGGACTCTGCCCCTTGTGAAGTTTTGTCATCCACGCGGTAGTTATTAGTGAAGGTGGGATTTAGGCTCAACATGCTGATGAACTTTTTTAATTACGGGAGATTTCAAAAGGCAGCATTTCCTGGGTTCTGGCTGAGGTTTTAAAGTCAAGAGTGGATCTTTTGAAAGGGTGACAAGGGACATTGGCCTGTAGCAACCCAGTGCGCTAAGACTCAATCATTCGCTAGATGTTAGAATGACATTCCGGATTGGATTTTTTTTTCAAGCCTGCAGTTCTTCTCCTAGCCTCTGGGTGGCCCCCGTGGGGCTCCTGGTTCCCCTTGGCTAGGCAGCCCGTGGGCATATCCTGCTCCAATCCTTGGTGACTGCGGGGATAATGAAGGAAGCCCTTCCGTAGATGGATAGGGTGATCAGAACTAAAACAATTCAAGCCACATGAGTGGAGGTGGGGATGGAATGAAAATCTGAATCAGGCAAAGATTAGAAACCATCTGTCACGTCATTTCGGAGTGAGATCCTGAAGCCAGCGCCGCACTGCTTCCCTCCGCCGTGAAACCCAACATTCCTTCAATAGGAGACAAGGACCTTAATTCTTATTGGCAGCCTAGCTCTTCAGAAGGCGAATGTTAACTGAGTTTTCTAGTGAATTTAACAGCTTGCACAGCACTTTCCAATGCATCCCTTCCTTGAGCCTCCTTAGCCTCCTTGAAGATGCTCCCTCCTCACTGACGAGGAAACTGGGGCTCAGCGCCCTCCCCGACCTCCCCAGGATCAGACAGCTAGCACGAGGCCGAGCAGGATTCGTACTAAGTGCTTTACGGAGATATAATTTAGACGCCATAAAACCCGCGTCGTAAAGGTGGCTGGAATTGTAATTTAGTAGTTTCCTAAAGGTATATCCATAAAGTTGGGCAACTGGCATCATGAACAGTGTCATCATCCCCCAAAGAAACCCCACGCCTGCCAGCAGACACTGCACATCCCCTGCTGGCCACGGCCCCGGCAACCTCTGACCTGCTTTCTTTCTCTGTGAGTTCGCCTGCCCTGGACATTTCGTAGAAGTGGAATCATACCATAGGTGGCCTTTTGAGATTGGCTTCATTTACTTAGCGTCGTATATTGTGAAGGTTCATCCATCCGTGTCATACCATCCTGTAACAGCCCTTTATTCCTTGTTACGGCCAACTAAGACTCCATGGTGTGGCTAAAGCATGCCTGTTGACCCCTTCATCAAACTGATGGGCTCTTGCCAAGACCGGTTTGGCTCAGTGGGTAGAGCGTCGGTCTGCGGACTGAAAGGTCCCGGGTTCAATTCCGGTCAAGGGCATGTACATTGGTTGCAGGCACATCCCCAGTAGGGGATGTGCAAGAGGCAGCTGGTCGGTGTTTCTCTCTCATCGACGTGTCTAGCTCTCTATCTCTCTCCCTTCCTCTCTGTAAAATATCAATAAAATATATTTAAAAACAAACAAACAATCAAACAAACAAAAAACTGATGGGCTCTGGGGCAGTTTCCATGCGCCCGGGTCTGCCGGCTCCTCTTAGCCTAGGCTGGTTGGGAGAAGCGGAGGACCTGGCGGATGAGGCCGACTGTGTCAGACTTCCGGGGGCCCCGATCATACAACTACCAAGACCGCCGTGAGTCTTTCAGTGGGCGTACAGTCTGTCTAGTTGAAGGAAATGCAGGGAGGGCCGGGCGAGGGAACGGCAGACCCGTGAGCGTCCCGCTGAAAAGGGCTCGCTGAGCTACCTGGCCCGTGGCCCTCCCTCCTGCTCACAGGCTGCCCTGCCCTCCTCACCAGCTCGCCCCTTCCTCCGCACACCGGGCCGAGGAGACTTCTGACCCTCTGTGGCTCCTCAGCTGCCACTGGCTGCCCCTCCCTGTTTGTAACTCCCAGAGGGACCAGTGCTTTTTCCTCTGCTCCCCTGCTGGAGTCAAGAGGGCATCTCTCCTCCTTCCTTCCATCCTGCTTCTCTCGCCTGTATGTCCCGGTAGACCCGCCCCTGGCCAGCTGCACAGCCTGGGCTGTGGGCCCGGAAGCAGTGGTGCCCGGCGGAGGCTCGCACACTGGAGGGCGTTCAGGAAGGGCCCTGCGCCAGCTGGCCAGAGACAAGGGTGATGGGAGATCTGGTTCTAGGCCAGCCATGGGCAAACTACGGCCCGCGGAGCCGGATCCGGCCCCTTCGGCTGTTCTCTCCGGCCCGCGGAGCCGAAAGAGCGGAGGGTTCTCTTGCTCTCCCCTCCGCTCCTTCACCAGCAGCCCAAGATGAGAGTGCCAGCATGGTCAGGCTGCTTTTGTTCCGGCCCTCCGGTCCAGTTTAAGAACCCATTGTGGCCAAAACCGGTTTGGCTCAGTGGTAGAGCGTTGGTCTGCGGCCTGAAAGGTCCCGGGTTCGATTTCAGTCAAGGGCATGTACCTTGGTTGCGGGCACATCCCCGGTAGGGGGTGTGCAAGAGGCAGCTGGTCGATGTTTCTCTCTCATTGACATTTCTAGCTCTCTATCTCTCTCCCTTCCTCTCTGGTAAAATATCAATAAAATGTGTTAAATAAGATTAAAAAAATAAAAAATATGTTTAAAAAAAAAGAACCCATTGTGGACCTCGAGTCAAAAAGTTTGCCCACCCCTGGTCTAGGCGATTGTGGCGTGCCCACTGAATTCTGTTCTGTGTCTCTCTCCCTCTCCCTCCTCCCCCCTCCCCAGCTCTTCCCAGGGCCCCTGCAGACCCTCTCCCGGAAGATCGTGCGGTCCAAGATGAACAGCACCCTGGTCGGGGTGTTCACCATCACCCTGGTGTTCCTGTCGGCTTTTGTCAACATGGTGCGTGGTCCCGCCCCTCCAGCCCCATTGGCTGAAACTGGGGGAGCCCTGCACCCCTCCAGCTTGGGCTGGGAGGAGAGTCTGCCCCCCAGACCCTGGAGTTCGCCCTCCCAGAAAGTCTTCTTTGGGTCCCACCTCAGGTCCGGGATCAGGTTTACCCCTAAAGCCTCTCCCGGACTCTGGACGTCCCCAGGGGGATGTGAGGGACCCCCACCCGGGGCACGGCGGGGTCCTCCGCCTCTTCCAGGCCCCTCCTGTCCCGGGTGGGGACCAGGCGGCACCCAGGACGGAGGGGAGTGAACAGGAACCCGCTGGGCCCTGTGGGGTGGGCCTGGTCCCTCAGCCGACCCTCTCCTCCCTCCCGCCCCCAGTTCATGTGCAACTCCCAGGACCTGTTCGGCTGCCTGGCCGATGAGCACAACGTCAGCGCCGGCCAGGTCAACGCGTGCCACGTGGCGGAGTCCGCCGTCAACTACAGCCTGGGGGACGAGCAGGGCTTCTGCGGCAGCCCCTGGCCCAACTGCAACTTCCCCGAGGTACCGGGCCGGAGGGCGGGTGCGGATGGAGGGCCTCGCCCACCCCCTCTCTGCCCGGAGCTGCTCAGGTCACTGCCCTTCAGGGACCTCATTTCCTGGGTCTCGCCCACTCCACGCGCCAGACTCCAGGGAAGGAGGCCAGCCTCCTCCAAGCAGCAGTGAGGCCAGCAGTGGCCCGGCCCTGCTCATACAGTGCTTACCACCTGGGGGCGCTGTGCTGAGCGCCGTCCATACATTTACTC
Source organism: Vespertilio murinus (assembly GCA_963924515.1). Taxonomy (NCBI): domain Eukaryota; kingdom Metazoa; phylum Chordata; class Mammalia; order Chiroptera; family Vespertilionidae; genus Vespertilio; species Vespertilio murinus. The sequence continues at coordinate 148,129,859 of OZ004706.1, read as the reverse complement.
TGTTATCTTCACGGCAGCCCTGTGACCCGGGTGCGGCTATGGTCTCCTCTCTGCAAATGACACCGAGGCACAGACAGCTTATGTAACGCGCTCAAGGTCGCGCAGGTAGTAAGAGGCAGAGCCAGGCTCCTACCCGGGTCATCTGGCTCCCGAGTGGGTGCTCTGAGCCCGGGGGCGGAGCTGTTTCTGGACCCTGGGCTTGGACAGGGGCCAAGCCCCAGCTGTGGGCCAGAGAGAAAGGGTGCAAGCAGGTCACCCCTCCCAAGCGCGCAGTCCAGGAGCTATATTAGTGGAGTCACAGGCTTGTGCAGCCATCATCGCGACCTAGTTTTAGAACATTTTTCGTCACCCCGAGGAGAAATCGTGTACCTGTAGCTTCTTGGGTTCAGCAGTGGCTCTGAGAGCCCTTAGGAAGCAGCGGGGTTAAGTGCCTGTGGTCCGTGAGCGGCCCCCGCCTCCTCACTGCGTTTTCTCGGGGACCAGTTTGCAGGGAGCAGCAGGCCAGGTGTCCACCGCAGCGCAGGCCCTCTGTGCTCGGGTGACTCCCACACCTCAGTCCCCATTTCATGTGAAGCCTGTAAGATGGTGGCAGTTTCGCCTTTTCCTGGGGAGAGGGTCCAAGCATTCATACAACTCCCAAGGGGCCCGTGGCTCACAAAGGCCCAGAACGGCAGCACGGACCCGTGGGCGGCCACAGTGGCCTCTCCCCCGTCCCTGGTCGGCGTTGCGGCCCAGACAGGGCAAGGGAAACTCAGTGAGGAGCAGGTCTCCGCGGTGCTCCCTAGACCAGCGCTTCCCCTCCTCCTCTCCCTGGTGCAGCCAGGCCACCCTCCACAGGCACCTGCAGGGGGGAGGGGAGAGGGGAGGAGCAGGCCTAGGCCTCGCAGCCACCCGCCCTCCACTCCTGCCTCTCCTCCACTCCTCACATCTGGCCAGGAGCCCACAGGAGCTGCTGCCCGAGGCCTTTTGCTGAGAAGCAGAAGCTGTTTCCGGTCTCGCACTTGGTCCCTTGGTGGTTGCTCCGGGGGGAGAAGCCGAGGAGTGGGACGGGGGCATCGGCAGAGCCTGTTCTAGCTCCCCGTTTTCTGGAGACGGGTGGTCCAGCTGTCAGTCCTCGGTCCTCAGCAGCGCCACCAGTGTCAGCCTGCGTATCCCTGCTGGCTACAGGCTCCGGGGCTGACCCTCCCCACATGGCTGTCCTGAGTCACACGCCCTGGAGCCCTCGGGCAGCCCAGCATTAAGCCTCAGCCTCTCGGCCGTCTGGGCTCTGAGTCCCAGTGGCCATCCAGGCAGGCTCCTGCTGCCCCCCACCCCTCAAATCCCCCAAGGACGGGCTTCTGATCCGTGGACGGAATGGACTGGGTTGCCTTCCCAACTCCCTCCTCTGCCCCTGTTCCTGGTGGTGACTTGAGGCTGGTCGCTCCCCTTTCAATCACAGGGGTCCTCGGCAGCCCCTCTCGGGGTTCCTGAAGGCCTGAGGAGTCAGGAGGTCCAACTGGGGTCTGCCTCACTGCCAGCCACTGCCTTCTGGCCCCCAGCCAAGGCAGAGGCAGTGCAGAGCGAGCCCCAATGTCTGACTCAGAAATAATGATGCTAAATTTGAAAGCAAGACCAAAATATTAGATGCTGGCATGTCCGGGATTAGCCGTGGGGGCGGCAGAGCAGAAGGGGCCTCTGAGTCTACCTGGATCGGCCCCTCAGATGTCTGAGAAACTGAGGCACGGAGGCCCGCAGACACTTCCCCCCCGAGTAAATTGCACAGGCCCACCACCACCCCTTGTCTGGAGCCTGCCCGGTCAGGTGTAGTTTGGACTTCCGAACCTTCCAGGTTTATAAAAGGTTACCTCACGCCCCCAGCGCAGTGTGAGGAGTAGCTGATAGCGAAACATGGTGATATTTCTGCAGCGACATGTATGACTAGTCACAGGAAGCAGGGCACAGATGGGGATTAGCGGCACCTCAGGTGGATCGGGTTGCCACCACATCGGCTAGGAAAACACATCTCCGGTGTTGAGAGCTTCGGATTTAAAGCTGCAACTCGGGGGAGCCTGGGGCCTGTGGTCCCCGCAGCTGTGGAGGGTGCAGGGCATTGCACCAGATGACCGCTTCCTGTGTCATCCTCACCGTGTGCCCATGAGGGGCGGGGGGGGGGGGCATTTTGCAAACAGGGAACTGAGGTTGAGAGAGGTCGGATACACGGCCCAGGTCACACAGGCAGTCCACAGTGAATCTGGGTGTAACTCAAGCCGGCCCGAGCCTGGATCTGCGCTCTAACCCTGGGCCCTACTGACCGTGGCTGGTCAAACCCAGCCCGGAGCCCCAGCTCCTGGGTCCTCGTCAGGGCCCTCCACCTCACACCACAGGTTTGCCTTTGCAGGAATAGCCCCGGGCCAGGCGCTGGATGGATGCAGGGATGCAAGGAGGGCGGGGCCTGGGGAGGGCGGGGCCTGGGAGGGCGGAGCCTGGTTAGGGCGGGGGCTGGGAGGGCGGGGCCTGGGGCGGGTCCCGGAGGCGGGGCTCTGGGGAGGGCGGGGCCTGGGGAGGGCGGGGCTCCGGGAGGGTGGGCGGGGCCGGCCGCTGAGGCCCGCTGCTCTCTCTCCCTAGTACTTCACCTACAGCGTGCTGCTTAGCCTGCTGGCCTGCTCCGTGTTCCTGCAAATCAGCTGCATTGGGAAGCTGGTGCTTATGCTGGCCATCGAGCTCATATACGTGCTCATCGTCGAGGTGCCCGGTGTGACGCTCTTTGACAATGCCGACCTTTTGGTCACTGCCAATGCCATGTAGGTGGCACCCTCCTCAGACCCCCACTGGGTCTGGGCATTGCAGAAAGGTGGGAAGAGCAGGAGGCTGGGCCCTGTGCTAGGGGGTTTGGGGGTGTGGGGTGTGGGTAGAGTGTCCTGTGGGGCTCCCCACTCTGACCGCCTAGCTTCTCTCTGTTTCTCCCTTTCCCAGTAGCCTCGGGGTGTCTGGCCCCACTGTTCCCTCCAGTTTCCCACTCGGTCCTGCCCTGGGGCCTCAGACCATTGTCCCTGACGCTTGCAGGGCAGCCTCTGAGGAGCTGCTTTCACTCCCGACTGCCTGCGCACCCCGTGCCCAGGGGTCAGGGTTCACAGGGTTGGCTAGCAAGGTCTTTGGGGGCAGAGGAACGGCCTCTGTGTTCACGGACCCTGCGTCCACCCTCGCGCCAGGCCCTCGGAGATACGGGATCACTTCCCATCCTCAGCTGCCCCACGAAGCAGGCAGCGCTGCCAGCGGCGTTGGGTGGCCTGGGCCCGGCTCAGAGGCTCCTGCCTGTGATGGCGAGTGGTGGAATCTTACAGTCCGGGGGGTAGAATGGGGGGTGGGGGTGCTGGGTGTGGGTACAAGGCCCCAGGCTCTCCGGCTGGCCGTCAGCCTGGCCGTGGAGCAGCCGATGTCCGATTACTGAGGGGCAAGACCTCTCGCTGTCTAGCTTTGGGTCAAGTTGAGTCTCTGTCCCGCCTCAGATGCACACACGTGGCTGTGTTGCCTGAGCCTCACTATTCCTCCCGGTAAAATGGGAATACTAATGCCCCTAGCAGTAAAATGTATGTAACGTGTAGTAGGATACGCAGCACACATCCCCCCACCCAGCACGCACTCCGGAAGCAGGAAGACTGTGAGTGACAGGCCTGCCCCCTGAGGAAACGGGGCACACTGTGCTTCTCTGAACCAGAGGGAGGGCCCTTAATCCCAAAGCATGCACAGCGCCGGGGCCGCCGTGTTTCAGGCACCGAGGGGGGGGGGGGGAGGCACAGACACTTCCTGTGAGGAGAGGGTCACCCGAGAAGACGAGGTGTGATGAAGGCGCTCAGTCAGATTTGGGGGGAACCTCTGGTGGCAGCGCTGGGGGCGGTGCCGGCTGCAGCCCCGAGGAGGAGAGGAAGGTGGTCCCGGTCCTTCTGCCCAGGGGTCCTGGTGGGAGTGGGAACTCAGCCTCTTCTTTCTTACCTGCTCCTCCCCCAGCCCTAGCCTCTCCTAGACCCGCCTCCCCTCCCCTCTTCTCTCTTCCCCTCTTCTCTCCTCTCCTCCCGCTGACGCTGACGTAGCAGCAGAGAACGGAGGTCGTTTCTGGGCTGGGAGACCCTGGCTTGGCCCCAGGGCATCGCTGTCCAGTGGAGGAACAATGCAAACCACAGCTGTAATTCAGAATTCTCTAGCAGCTGCATCAGCAAGGCCACATGCCCCCGGCCCTGCTTTACGCTCAGTAGCCCCCTGTGGCCAGTGCTGCCACCCTGGACGGTGCAGTGTGATCCTCCGCCCCCTCCTCTGGGCAGCGAAGGGCTGGGCTGGGCTGGGTGGGTGGGGACGCCTGGGTCCCCTGGTCCCCGGGGAAGGCTGGGTAGTGTGTGGTCATGGTGCCCAGATGCCAGGTGGCACTGGGCTTTCTCAAGCCTCCCATCCTGAGAGCGTCCCTGGATCGGGAGGGGTGCCGGGGTGGGGCAAAGGGGGACCAGCAGTGGGAGTAGCAGTATCGGACATGGGGGTCAGAGCAGGGTGGGGGTAAGAGCAGGGTGGGGGTACAGCAGAATGGGGGCACAGCAGGGCGGGTCAGTTCAAGGTGGGGGGCACAGCAGGGTGGGGCAGTTTAAGGTGGGAGGACAGCAGGGTGGGGGCAGGGCAGAGTGGGGCAGTTCAAGGTGGGGGGCCCAGCAGGGTGGGGGGCAGGGCAGGGTGGGGCATAGCGGAGTGGGGATCAGAGCAGGGTGGGGAGATAGCAGGGTGGGGGGACAGCAGAGTGTGGGTCAGAGCAGGGTGGGAACACAGCAGGGTGGGGGGACATCAGGATGGGGAGATAGCGGCGGGGGGGGGGCACAGCAGGCACTGAGCTGCCAAGTGGCCCTGAGCAGCCCTCCCCACTCCTGTCCACAGAGACTTCAACAACAACGGGACCTCCCAGTGGTGAGTTCATGTTTTTTCTCTCTCTCTCTCTCTCTCCTCTCTCTTTTTCTCTCTTCTCTCTCTCTCTCTCTCTCTCTCTCTCTCTCTCTCTCTCTCTCTCTCTTTGAGTTCTCAGAGAGGGCCTCTCCCTGCCCTTCGCACAGAGCAACGGTGCCCAGGTGGGAGGGGGCGTAGTGGCGGGTGGCCCTCCCCTCCCTCGTATCAACGGGGCCTCATTGGGTGGATGCCCCCTTTTTTATGGTCCCACCACCCCAAGATGATCTACCGGCCGGGGCCTCGGGACCTACAGGCCGTTCCACAGGCTTCACCTTAAAGCATCCAGCCTCCGGCTCTTCCCCGGAGCACGTGTCCCCCTCAGGCCCAGAAGGACAGGAACCAGTGCCCCCTCCCCCCTGTTACCCCCTTCCCCCCACCATGGGGGTTAGGCCCTGCATCAGCTGCATTCAGTATCTGCGCTCTTTGCTGGCACAGGGAGCAGCGATCGGGAGAGCTGCTTTTATTTTTATTTTTAAAAAATATATTTTATTGATTTTTTTTATAGAGAGAAAGAGAGAGGGATAGAGAGTTAGAAACATTGGTGAGAGAGAATCATCGATCAGCTGCCTCTTGCACACCCCCTCCTGGGGATAAGCCCGCAACCAAGGTACATACATGCCCTTGACCGGAATCGAACCTGGGACCTTTCAGTCCGCAGGCCGACGCTCTATCCACTGAGCCAAACCGGTCTCGGTGAGAGCTGCTTTCATTGAGTGTTTTTGTTTTACGTCAACAGAAATATAATTAGATAGTAATTAGCATTTTTGGAGCTCCTACTGTTAGGTACAAAGGATTTGTATATGATTTTTTTTTAATTTTTATCTCAAATTTGAAACGTGGGCATTGCAATTCCACCTTACAGGCTAGGACACTAAGGTTCAGAGAGGCTGAGAGACTGGCCCGGAGACGGTCAGTGTGGCCCGCCTTGCCCCCCGCGTCACCGCGCCCACGGCCTGTCTTGCCCACTGAGAGGCCTGGGTGCACGCTAGCCTTTCCCCCGGGCCTCCTCCACCCTCTGACGTGGCCGGCGGGAAGGTGCCCGGGGGTCGGGAGCTGGGAGAGGAGCCGAGGCCGCGGAGCTGCAGGCTGGGCGGGGCTGGGACGGGCTCTCCGAGGCGCACCGCAGGCCACGTGTGAGCGGGAGGCGAGGAGAGGGGGGCCACCCAGTGGGCGGAAGTCGGGAGGCCCGAGGGACCCCGGGAGCCCGCCACGAGGTGCCAGGGCATCTACCTCCCGCCCGCAGCCCTGAGCACGCGACCAAGGTGGCGCTGAAGGTGGTGACGCCCATCATCATCTCAGTCTTCGTGCTGGCCCTGTACCTGCACGCCCAGCAGGTGGAGTCCACCGCCCGCCTCGACTTCCTCTGGAAACTGCAGGTGGGTGGCCCTGGGGCTAGAACGGGGACACACACACACGCACACGCACACGCACACGCACACACACACCCAGGCCTCACAGCACTGTGTGAGGGAGCAGTCTGTCACCGGGGCTCGGCTGGGTCTTAGTTCTGCCCTGACCATGTCCTGCTCAGGCCTTGTCCCAGCAGACCAGCACCCCACGTCCCAGCAGGCCTGCTCCCTGCCCTTGGGGGCCGGGAGGCAAAACCCCAGAGCTTATTCCAGCCAAACCCACCCTGGACAGTGCTGGGCTCTGACGGGCCCAGGGGAGGTGCTCCTGTCACAGATACGGGGAGCATTCAGAGGCGTGTGGACAGGCCACGTCTGTGGTGGGAGCTGCAAGGAGGGTGGGTGGGTGGGTGAGAAGAGTGGCGGGCGGGGGGTAGGGACCCGCAGCCCTGGGCCCCGGAGGCCTTGGTGTAGGAGCCTGGCCGGGCGCAGAAGGCAGAGGGCTGGATGTGACCAGAACTGAGCCAGATTCTCAGGGGGTCGGGGGTAAGGGGGAGGTCGGGGATGAATGGCAGGGGCATCAAAGACCATCGACAGGAAGCTCGGCCACGTGGCTGTGCCCCGGCCCTGGTGAAAGTGTCTCAGAAAGGGGCTGCAGTGGGTGCTGGGTGCCCAGAGGGGCTGAAACACACCAGTGTCCTGCCTCCAGGCTTCGTGCCCTGCACCCTGAGGGACCCACCTGCAGGAGGGGACGCTGCTGGGCCGCTCACAGGGTGCTCCAGGCGCAGGCCGGGCTCTGGTGGTTACCTGGCCGACCGCCTGAAAAGGTCCAGGAGAGGGCGCCCACACGCACTGGTGCGGGCAGGTGGCCTCGGTCCTGTTATTCCAGCCCAGCTCTGGCAGGACACGGCATAGCCCCGCCTCTCTGTCTCCCCTGGCCCCGCCCCTGTGCCCAGTCCACTTCTCCAGCTCCTCTGTGACGGGGTAGGCCTCCTCCACCCTCATTCACGTTGAGATGGAAGTCTTCTGGCCGCGGCCCTGGAATCTCACTGGGTGCTGAGGGAAGATGGGGTGTCTGGTTGCCCTGCTGCTGGGTGTTTTGCAGGAGGTCTGGCTGAGGTTTCCACTGAGGTCTCCAGCGAGGACACCCTGAAGTTGGGGGAACAAGTTTTCCATGGGAATGGCCCTCCGAAGCCCTGGGCGGGGAGGGACCTCAGGGATGAGGCTGCAGTGGCTCTTCTGTGCTGCAGAGAGGGGCGTGGGGGCCGCCGAAGGCCCCTGGTCCGAGGCCCGCACACATGCCCAGTCCCCATTCCCTCGGCTGCCCCGGGCTGCAGTCCGGCCCTGCAGCAGTGCCGAGGGTTTGGGGAGGTTTGGAGACCAGGCTGACCTCAATCACGCCTCAGCACGTCTGCAGCCCCAGAGACACGTGTCATTAGTGTTTCTCTCCACACATGGCCACAGACACAGGTTGATTCCACTTATCTCTTCTCCCTGGCCTCCTCCGGCCCCACGGCTCTGCTCCCCCACCAGTTTCACCTTTATTGGGGGAGGAAATTTTATTTTTTTTAATGTATTTTATTGATTTTTTTACAGAGAGGAAGAGAAAGGGATAGAGAGTTAGAAACATCGATGAGAGAGAAACATCGACCAGCTGCCTCTTGCACACCCCTACTGGGGATGTGCCTGCAACCAAGGTACATGCCCTTGACCGGAATCGAACCTGGGACCTTTCAGTCCACAGACCGATGCTCTATCCATTGAGCCAAACCGGTTTCGGCGCGGGGGAGGAAATTTTTAAAAAATAATTTAAAACCCACAGAAAAGTTACAAGAACAGCATAGAGAGCTCCACAGTCCCTTCGCCAGATTCCCTAGCCATGCTTTCTGCATTTGCTCAATCGACCGGTCCCCACCCTTCCGACATGATGCCCCATCCATCACCCCCAAATTGTCCAGTGTCCACGCTCAACCACAGAGCCACACTGGCCGGGCTCACGCTCTCTTTTCTAAGTCACGCCTTGCTTGGCCCACCCTCTGACCGTCCTCTGCCGCAGGCCACGGAGGAGAAGGAGGAGATGGAGGAGCTGCAGGCCTACAACCGGCGGCTGCTGCACAACATCCTGCCCAAGGACGTGGCCGCCCACTTCCTGGCCCGGGAGCGGCGCAACGACGAGCTCTACTACCAGTCGTGCGAGTGTGTGGCCGTCATGTTCGCCTCCATCGCCAACTTCTCCGAGTTCTACGTGGAGCTGGAGGCCAACAACGAGGGCGTCGAGTGCCTGCGGCTGCTCAACGAGATCATCGCTGACTTCGATGAGGTGCGGAGGGTGTGGGGGGACCCGGGGAGGGGCCCGCCAAGGGGCACTCGGGTCCCTGGAGGGGGGAGTTAGGAGACCTGGGGCCCTGTGACATCAGGAGCCCTGGCTGTGGTTTCCCAGGCACCTTGCATGCATTCCCTCCCTATCGTCATGTCATAGATGAGGAAGCTGAGGCCCACGGGCATTGTGCCTTGCCTAAGGCCACTGCCAGTAAGTGGCAGGGCCGGTGTCAGCCCTGGGGTTTAAATTTGCACCCAAGATGCCCATTGGGGGCCTGCCCAGCTACTTGACAATTATTCCCATCTTCCCCCCTTCCTCTCAGGCCGCTGAGGGCTGGACAGGGCCCAGGCTGGACCCAGCCTTTGAGAGTCTCAGGAAGGAGCAATTCCCAGGCTGAGGGAGGAGGCAGGACAAGATGCAAAGCCCTGAACATCGGCGGCACAAACAAAGCCATTTGTGTATCCCGCCCTTGTTGAGCTAGGACGTGCCAGGCACTGGGGATACTGTGCCCATTGGGGCGGCCTTGACCCTGGGAGCTCACCGTGCGGTGAGTGTGAGGGACAATCCCAGTGCCATCCAGGGCCTGAGCACAGACAGAGCTTGGGAAGGAGAGGAATGAGGGAGCCAGGGCCAGCAGTGTGGGAAGCAGCCCAAGGGCTCCTGGGCAGGGAGGCGACTGGAGTCGGCCGAGATGGGCACAGTCCTCTACAGAGGCCTGGCTCTGTCACGGAGCACCCGAGCCTTGCACGGGGCTGGAGCTAGGGACAGGCCCTCTGTGCTGTTAGGTTTGAAAGGAAACAGGAAACAGAACAAGGGATTTTAAAGTAGAGTTTATTCCCTGGTAATGGGCGGAAGCCATCACCGAGGTAGAGAGATCGGAATTGGGAGGAGAGGGGACAGGAAATCGGAAACAGTCTGGGCTGATGGCGGTCCACCTCCAAAAAGCGACACGTGTCTAGCTTGGGGTCCTTCTTAAAGGACGGAAAGGGAGGGGGTTGGGCCCAGGGTGGAACAGGAAGGGATGGGCCCCAAGGGCACTCTGGCCCGTGCTAATTGGTGGTTCACTGTCTTGGAGATGTCCCTGTGGCAGGTGCCAGTCATGTTGTTAGCTCCACCCACCAGTTTGGGAGGGGGAGAACCTTTCATGTGCTAATTGGGGAGACCCAAGGGGCCACGCTGCTGCACTTCCCTGTGACCTCAGTGCCCCGGACTTGGGGGTGACCCGGTGACTTTGGCCTTCTTCAGATCATCAGCGAGGATCGGTTTAAGCAGCTGGAAAAGATCAAGACCATCGGCAGCACCTACATGGCCGCCTCCGGCCTTAACGACTCCACCTACGACAAGGCGGGCAAGACGCACATCAAGGCTCTGGCCGACTTCGCCATGAAGCTGATGGACCAAATGAAGTACATCAACGAGCACTCCTTCAACAACTTCCAGATGAAGATTGGTGAGCTGCCTGGGAGGGCTGAGGGCGCCGAGGGGCTCCTGTCCCTCACCCCCAGTCTGCGTCAGCGACCCAGTCCAAGCAGAGGCTGGCTTCACAGTGCGTCCCTGCCCCAAGGGGTGGGGCGGGACCCATCACCCAGAGCACACGCCCCCCCTGGAGCCTAGGGGTGCCCTCTCTGCGTGCTGCTGTGCCAGGGACATGCCCAGGACACCTCTTTCTGTGCCCGCCTCACGCCCACGTTGGCAAGGGCTGGTTGGGCCTGCCCGGAAGGGGTGCTGCGTGCTGGGCGCAGGGCCCCCTGGTGGCCGCCCCAGACGGGCTTCCCAGCAGCATTTTATTAGAAGCGTTCCAAATTTATTCAGCACAAATGAAAAGCAGTGAAACGAAGTGCTTATCCATTTTCAATACAAAGTGAACATAGCACAAGCCATTTGGTTTGCAAATTTATAAAAATATTGAACCTAACAGTCCTGCCAATCTGTGAGCAAAACGAATATAGTGAAATATTTTAAAAGCTAACCATGAAAGGAACCGTGTGAAATTGACAATGAAGTGATTGTTTCAACATCTCAAAAAAACAAAACGGGTCTTAACAAACAAACAAATGATTGTTTCGACATCTTGAAAAAAAACAAAAACAGGGTTATTGCGGAGTTCCCGGCAGTCCCTGAGTGAGCACCGTCTCCTGGGGGCCGGGAGAGCTTTTCTAAGCCAGGTCAGCGGGGCAGAGAAACAGGGAGCACGTCAAGTCTCCCCCGGGTCCTCTGCCAACCGCCTCGGCCCTCGGTGGGTGGCTCCGAGGGGCTGGCAGATGCCGGTGGTGCCCCAGGTGGGAGCTGGCTCAGAAGAGACCGGGTTCCGAGCAGAGGCCCTGGTGGGTGTCACAGTCAGGACCACATTCTCCCTGTGCAGAAACTCTGTGCACCAAACCCGATATAATTTTTTTCCGGTCCTTAATTTTGTTGTTTTATTACCCCCCTTAATTTTGTTGTTTTATTACCCCAACCTTGTACTCGGACAAGTTTCAGCTCTGCAGAAGAGTTGAAAGAATAGCACATGGCCACAGGCAGGCAGGCCCCACCTGCTGTAGCTGCAAGGTGATTTCAGATTACGACTTGAACATGTTGCTCCATAAAGTTCAAGGTGCTTCTGCAGCTCGTTTTGTTCTTAGCATATATCTTACCAAGGACATCCCGCTGCCAGGGTGCGTGGTTTCGGCAGCAGGGATTTTGATTTGCTGAGTGTTGCTTCCTCCTCTTCTTCCTTCCTTCTTTATTTCTTTTTTTTTCTTTTTTTTTTTTTTTTTTTTGGTGATAGAGGCAGCTTGCTGCTTTATTTTGTAAAATAGTCTTCTATTGCCTGCTCAGGGCTCTTCTATATTCACACTCAGTATCAGTTTGTACTGGTTTCAGGTGCATAGCATACTGGTTAGGCAACCATAAACTTTACAAAATGGCCCCCCGATATTTCAAGCATACACGGTGATTACAATGTTATTGACTAGTCTAGAGGCCCAGTGCATGAAATTCACGCATAGGGGTCCCTCAGCCCGGCCTGCACCCTCTCCAATTCAGGATCCCTTGGGGGATGTCTGACTGCCGGTTTAGACCCGATCCTGGACATCCCTCTCGAAATCTGGGACTGCTGGCTCCTAACCACTCACCTGCCTGCCTGCCTGTTTGCCCCAACCACCTCTGCCTGCTGGCCTGATGCCCCTAACCACTCCCCTGCCAGCCAGATCGCCCTTAACCACCTCTGCCTTTCCAGCCTGATCGCCCCCTAACTCTCCCCCCTGCCGGCCTGATGGCCCCTAACCTCTGTCTCGGCCCCTGATACCATGGCTTTGTCTGGAAGGACGTCGGGAAGATGTCCGGAAGATGTTGGTCTAATTAGCATATTACCCTGTTATTAGTACAGACTCCCTGTGCTGTACTTTGCATCCCCATGACTATTTTGTAACTAGCCCCCTGCACTTCTCAATTCAGCCGCCTTTTCCACCCAGCCCCCCATTCTCCCCTGCTGCCGTCCCCCTTTTGAGGGCGGTGGGGTGAAGGGCGGTTTCTGAAAGAGCAGACCTTGCTACTTTTCAGACTTCTAATGCGTTATCAGCTCCCTGGTATGTCTCAAGCCATAAATGATTCAGGTTTCATTAAAAAAAAAAAAAAAAAAAAAAAAAGGAACACTAGTTCACCAACATAAATACTGGTATCTCAGTCCTCAAAATTCACCCATGAAACCAACATATTGGATTGCTAGCCATCAGTATTGTGATTATTGTTGGCCTTGAGACGTTTTGTGGGGGCTGGGCTTTGTCTGAACGAGCGGCCGTGGTATCGGGGGCCCTGCACTGGGGACTTGGCCAGGTCTCACTTTGCACCGGTTGCTAGAAGGCCCAGCGGGGGCTCTGCCTCACCCGCCGTGCAGCCTGCATCTCTGTGTTAACTTCACCCCTGGTCTCATGAACTGGCTATTCTTGTTTTCCTTGCACCCCATCTTTTCCACCTACATTGGTTTGTATTTTTAAAAATATATATTTTATTGATATTTTACAGAGAGGAAGGGAGAGAGATAGAGAGCTAGAAATGTCAATGAGAGAGAAACATCAACCAGCTGCCTCCTGCACAATCCCCACCGGGGATGCGCCCGCAACCAATGTACATGCCCTTGTCCGGAATCGAACCCGGGACCTTTCAGTCCGCAGACCGACGCTCTACCACTGAGCCAGACCGGTTTCGGCTGGTTTGTATTTTTGTAAGCGGCCTCCCCTCCTTCCTCGGGCCAGGACTGGAGACTGGGTGACAGGCAGACAACTAGCTGGGAACCTTGGGTGGCAAAGACATGGGCAGGTCCTGGTATGCTGAGTCTAACCTGAAGGTGAAAACTTAAATGCCACTGAGAGAGGGAGGATTAGAGAAAGACCATTAGGTGAGGCAGGAGGTCCCTGGGAGCCTTGCAGAGGGCAGGATATCCTGGTGGTGGCCATGCAGGAGCTGAGCGTTGCCTGGGTGGCGAGGACACGGGTGCCGTGGATGTGTGAACAGGCTCCTGTAGCCTTGAGTTACGGCATTTGATAGGAGCAGAGGGTTAGGCGGGGCCTTGGGGCTGGAGGACCCTGGGTATGTTCAGACCGAGAGTCCACAGGAGACAGTGGGAGCGCGCGGAGAGAGGAATGGGAGTGAGGGCCAGCGCTGGTCTGATCCTGATTGAGCGCGCTGACTTCCGTCCCCTGCAGGGCTCAATATCGGCCCCGTGGTGGCTGGGGTGATCGGGGCCCGCAAGCCTCAGTACGACATCTGGGGCAATACCGTGAACGTGGCCAGCCGCATGGACAGCACCGGCGTGCCAGACCGCATCCAGGTGAGTGCAGGGGCGTCCACCCCCCGCCACCCCAACATTGGGGCCTCTGTCTGGTGCGTAGTGGTCTGTGGGGCAGGCCGCCCACCGTTTCTGGTCAGAGTTTCATTTGAGAGGGTTTGGGTGGTTGGCACTGATGTCTGTGAAGCTTGGAGAACACCATTGGGGTTCAGGCTCTCAGCACCTTGGACAGATCCCCAGGCCTGTGCGGAGCCCTCTGCTGCCCCTGGAAGGAATGAGAGGGCGTAGCAGGGAGTGCTAATGCCACAACCCAGAGGGACAGGAAGACGACCCAGGGGGCCGGGACTTGCCCCCGTGAAGCCACAGCACTCAGAGCCTGGTCCATCCCTGGGACGGTACCTCCAACAGCCAGAGACTCAGCCTTTTCCTCCTCCCACAGCCTTCGTAAGCCGCGGCTTGTGGTTCCCAGGCCAGCCGCTCTTCCTCTGCTGTCCTTTGTTTTCTCAGGGCTTCCTGATTCGTTCGGCTTCACTCTGACAGCAGAGAAGCCTGGACTGGGCTTAGCCCTGCACCCCACCTCCCCATACCCCAGTTCTCCGTGAGCTGTGGGCGGGCCCCTTAGCTTCCCCAGCCTCCCATGTCCCAAATGCTAATGGTGCTTGTTTCATGGCCTTCTGCTCACCCCGACACCACTCAGAAGCCCCCTAGCTTCTCTCTCGTGTGGGTGCTCGGAACACAGGGGTTGGCTCTGCGCATGGCCCTGGCCAGGCCCGCCCAGCCTGGCTGGCTTGTGGGTGCTGTCTGAGGGCCTGGTCACTGGCCTCTCCCTCCATCCCTGTGCCAAGGATGGGAGCTGGGGGTCGTGAGGGGAGATGAGAAGAGAGGAACGTGTGTTTGCAGCGCTCCTAACCTCACCCACGACAGGGATGAGGGACACTGTCAGCACCCACACAATAATCCAGCACCTCTCCTTGACAGGGTCTCGCTACGGAGAAATACACTTAGAGCCGCGGCAGGGTTGTTGCCCCGTAGCCCACCCAGAGGTTTCTGGCCCCTTCCTCCCTGGCCTGGTGGCTGGGCCGGGCCGGGACACTTGCCGGGGAGTTGCCGTGGCTGGCAGAGGAGTGCTGGCCACACTCAGAAATGGCTCTGGAATCACCTAGTGAGGCATTCGTCCTCTGCTGCTCCCATCACCCCTTTCCTCTTCCTCCTCCTTCCCCTCCCCTTCCCCCTCCCCTTGCACAAGTGCAGTGTGAGCACCGGAGGCACCTGTGAGTCCTCCTCCTCTTTGGTCCAAACGCTGAGGGAGAGACAGGAGGTAGGCCATGGAACTCAGTCCGGCCCCTAGCTGGGTGACCTCGGGCCGTGGCTCAGGTGTTTTGAGCCTGAGATCACAGTACTGCACTCACAGAGTAGGTGAGGTAAGCATCCTCACGCGGTCCGCGGGTCACCTGAGATACTTCCGCTCTGCACGCGGAGGAGGGAGACCTGGGAAAACGACCTGCCCCTGCTGGCACAGCGCGGAGAGGCACTTTCCTGGGCGAGCAGTGTCCGTGCCCGGGAGCCGGGGCCGGGGAGCTGCCCCCCGACCCCCACCACCTGACTCTCTGTGTCAAAGGTGGCTCTGCCCCGGGCAGACTTATGGCCCCCGTCGTGGATGGCCTGTCCTCCCTCCTCCTCCTTTGCCTCCTCCCCAGGTCACCACGGACATGTACCAGGTGCTGGCTGCCAACACGTACCAGCTGGAGTGCCGGGGCGTGGTCAAGGTCAAGGGCAAAGGCGAGATGACGACCTACTTCCTCAACGGAGGGCCCCCGCCCAGTTAGCAGCTGTCCCAGCGATGCCAGCGGCTGGCCCCGGGAGAAACGGGGCGGCTTCCTTGTGTGCCGGGCGGGCAGGCGGGAGCCCGCGCCCCTGCCCGGGGTGGGGGGCCGCACCCGCGAGATTTTCCACGTCGATTCCAAAGGCAGTTTCTCTGCCTCCGTGGGCGGGCGGGCGAGTGGGCGGCGGCCTCTGGCCCAGGCCGGGTGCCTGCGTCCTGCGAGCACCACGCTGACCAAAGATAGATGGACTCCCTCTGCAGAAGGCGCCGCTGGACGCGACCTGCATCTTGAGTTTTCCGACGGGTGCTGCTGCTGCTGCTGCTGCTGCTGCTGCTGCTGCTGTGCGGGCAGAGCAGCGCCTGGCGCCTGGATTGGCGCTTGGCCACCGGGCGCCGAGGGCAGGGCTGAGCGAGGGAGAGGCCTGGGCGGGAAGGCGAGACTCTGGCTGGAGGAGCCTCGGGGCCCGGAGGGGTCTGCTTTTCTACACGAGCCTTTAAACTTCAGACAGACCCCCGGAGGCGGCCGCCGGGCAGGAGTGCTGGCTTTGGAAGGACCGCGGCCTTCCCCGCAGTCCCCCCTCGGCCCACACACACGCACAGCCAGCGCCCCCTCCGAGGGGAGGAGAACTAACTGCGAGGGGGAGGCTAGAGCCCTCGAAGCCAGGAGTGGCGGTTCTGAGGAAAGGAAAATATTTATTAAATAAAACAAAACCTGTTTCTGCGCCCTTCTTTTTAGCCTCTGCTAGTTGTCCACGTGTGAGAGACCCGCAGGGCACCGGGGATGCGGCTGGGGGGAGGGAGGCCGCCGTCCCAACGTGTCTTTTTGTATTTTTTATTTTGTATTCTTGAAAACCTTGGAGATCTAAAAAAAAAAAAAAAAAAGATATATACCAAATTCTATATTTTGTAAATTCTCTATATTAGAACACAGCTGTGCTGCACAGCGGGGCGTGTGTGTGTGCTCATTTTGTAAGTACGTCCAAGTGTGCACGGTGTGTGTGTGTGCGCGTGCGCGTGCGTGTCTGTGCTGTGGAACTGGTCACACGCAGGACGCCTGTTTTCCTCACTTTGTTTTTTTTTTTAAATATATTTTATTGATATTTTACAGAGAGGAAGGGAGAGAGATAGAGAGCTAGAAACGTCGATGATGAGAGAGAAACATCGACCAGCTGCCTCTTGCACACCCCCTACTGGGGATGTGCCCGCAACCAAGGTACATGCCCTTGACCGGAATCGAACCTGGGACCTTCCAGTCCACAGACCAACGCTCTACCACTGAGCCAAACCGGTTTCAGCATGTTTTCCTCACTTTGGATTTGGCAGTTTTGGGTTTTTTCCCAGGTCCAACCAGAGCAGGGAGCATGTCCTTTTGGGGTACCATATGTTCATTCAGATTAAGTAGGAAGATGCATGAACTCATCGGCCCATCTCTCGCTCACACACATCACTGCCCCGGGGTGAAACGCAAATGGAATGAGGAGACAAAAGGCTGCCCTCCCCTCTCGGGCTGAGCTGGAGCGGACAGCATGGCCACCCACCCGCCCGCCCGCTCCCTGAGACCTCAGCCCTTCGCTGCCTGCGGGTGGACCTGGTGCTCAGCCAGGTGGGGGCGAGGAAGCCCGCCCGCCTCTCTCGATTGGCCGAGGTGCCTCTTCCCAAGATGGTCCTCAGACTTGGGGTATAATGCGGAGCCCGTAGGTTCAGGGAAGGGGGGTGGCATTGCCCTCCACCTGCAAACCAGACAAAGGAAAGGGTAGAGCCCAGTTTCAGAGTCCACAGGGTAAAGCTAGCAGAATTTTTGGTTTGTTGGGGGGTGTTTTTATTTTTTGGGGGGACAATTCATTATAGGAAGAAAAAATTTCTACTTTTATACCCTATGAAGGAGGCATCTGGAAAGTGATATACTATCAGAGATATTTTCAAACAGAACCCTTAGGGCCTGTGGCCAGACCTTTTCATTGCTCCTCAGGGCAGAACTATTCTCGCCTCCCACACCAGCTGGAAGGGGGTGGGGTGGCACTGTGTGCCAGCTGCTGGGACATGACTCTGGTGCCCGCCTGCTCCACCTCTGGCTGGACCCCGGCACTAGCCCCCACACACCCACTGCCCACCCGTCCGAGCACAGCTCTGAGAAGCAAGGCCCTGGGCCCAAAACTGCCAGCCGGAGTCTGTCGCACCTTTGCTGTTCCGCATCGGCCTCTGGCCCTCGCCCGGCTGGCTTTCTCCACGTCTTGTTTTCCAGTCCCCACCCCCGTCACCTGCCGGGGGTGCTGGGTGTTCATTTTGCTTCCAGCCTGAGTAACGTGTGTGTGTGTGTGTGTGTGTGTGTGTGTGTGTGTTCAGACTCCCTCCCACATTCCCCTGTTGTCATGTCCCCCACCGGCCTTGTGGGGGCCCATCCCCCCGCCAACCCCCCGCAGTGACTGGTGACCATGTGCAGTGCTGGCTTTTTATTCCCTCTAAGGAGTGTGCGCTCTTCTTACTCCTGCTCTTGCAAAAACGGATACAATTATGATTTCCCATGGAAACTGAAAAAAAGTCTATTTGAGTAATTTAACTATTAAACACTTTCACTGGTGATGTGTCCCGGTCTGATTTGCTGCTTGGGCCTGGGGCCTAGTCCCGATCTACAGAACCTGGGTTGGGGCTGGAGGGGGAGCTGTGGGCGGCAGGGACCTGCTTGGCGAGGGAAACAACGGCAGAGTCTCAAGGCCTGTGGCAGCCTGGCTGGCCGGAGAGCACTGCTGCTCTGGCAGCAGCCAGCTCCCCGGACCGAGGGGCAGGCGCCCGGGGGCAGGAGGCTGAGTAAGGAGAGGAGTGAAGAGGATGGAGTGAGGATGGGGTCAGGAAAGATCCAGGGTCTAGAGAAGGATGCTCAAAACATGAGCCAAACATGTCTCCGGGCTAAGGGAAAGGAAGTTGAGACGGGAGAGAACGCAGAGCACTGAAGCCTCCAGAGCCAGCGGGAGGGAGGAGGTGCAGGAGGGGGGCTGGTTTGACCTGGACAGCTAGCAGGTGGCTACCGAGCACTCTGTGCCAGACACCAGGGTCAGCACCATCCAAACCTCTCAGTCCATTCAAAGCAGAGTAAGCCTGCCTGCTGAGCCGGGGCAAAAAACTCCCAGCATGCCCAGCCCTTCTCCTCCCTCCCCGCTGAGGAAGGGAAAGGCCCTTTGAGCAGGTCCCGCCTGCTGCACCGGCACCTGCGGGATTCGGGGAGGAAGACCAGAGGGGCTTGGGCCGGTTCGGTTGCACACAGTGGGAATGGAGGGGCCAGGGAAGAAGACCCCACGGGCTTCGTTGCAACAGCGGCCACGCAGGGACGGGGAGGTGACAGTCCCGGGCAGAGGCAGCCTCCTGCTCCAGAGAATGGGCGGGACTTCAGATGTCCGTGGCGAAGGATGCAGTTTGCAGTGAGCTTGCATTTAACTCCGCTTTTCAGGCGGGGGCTGGTCAGTAACCAAAGGAGACTGAATGACAAGGAAGGCCAGACTCGAGGGGCCGGTCGGTCTGCGTGGGAACTGCGACTCCTGAAGAACTCTCACTCTGCGGTGGGCAGCGGAGCCCAAGCCGGCAGGCCGGTTTCAGGAAGCCACACGCGTGTGCACAGCGGGCGACAAAGGTGTGGACTCGGGACCTTCCATCCCCTTCTCCACGGAGCTAATCTCAGAGTGTTAACTGGAGAAGATGCCATGATGTATCCTCATCTCCGGAAGGAAGGGACCGAGAAGGCTGGGCTCAGCAGGAAAGGTGGGAGGGCTGGTGCTATCTGTGGGGGTGGGAAGGGGGGGGCACAGCAGACCAGAGAGGACCATCCCTCACCACACCCCCACCATGTGAGTGAGCCTCACGGGGTATAAAGAGCCCCCACGTGTGCTCTCTCCCTCGCCCTTCCCCAAGGCCCAGGAGGTGCATGCCCTGCAGCTGCCCTGGTCCCTGGGGACGAAGGGGACGAAAGCGGTGGCACCAGCCCGCAGGCACGTCTCTCCCGTGTGCCCATCTGGTGCCGACGGTCTTGGCAGAGGAGGATTCGCCACTCCTCCAGGTGACACGAGGTGAAATGAGATCCAATGACGGCAGCAGCGCTATAGCTTTGCTTAGACATCCCCAGGTTCAGAAAAGTCCTTTGGTGGCGTTTTTCCTCTTGGCCGTGGGAGGAAAACGATGACATTTGCTGTCCTCTTGCCTGTCTTTCCGTCCCACCCGCAGGGTCACTGCTACTCAGGACAGACACGGGGACAAAGCCAGTCTCCTCCTCCTCCTCCGGCTCCTCTGACTCCAAATAACCTGAACTCTTTGCCTGATCTTCAAGTGCCAGACCACGTGTACGGCGAAAGCGCAAATCATCGGGTTAGGATTTTAAGATTTTAGAGCCAAAGGCAGAGAAACAAATGAAATGAAAGCACTGTTCCCTGAGTGGCCTGTGAGGAAATCACCTCCAGACCAAGTCAGAAATGGCTTTGCCCTCCAGACACCACGCCAGTAGCCACAGCTGCGTGCAGCGCGGCCAGGGGCCCTTCCCAGCAAGAGCCCTGACCTAGGGGAGGGGAGGGGAGGGCAGGGCTGGGTGGAGATCGGTGCAGGCTCACAGGGAAGCAGGGCGTCCCCGAAAGACAGGGGATGAGGGAGAAAGACTATAATGAGCAGGAAAGTCGGCATCCTGTCTGCCCTGGCGTGCCAGCCCCAACCCCACCCGCCCATCTGTTTCCAGTGAGTGGAGCTGAGCTGCCCCCTTACTCACTCAGCAAGCACATACTGGTCCCCAAGGCCCCTTTCATATCGCCGGTTATCAGCCCAAGAATTTAAAGAATTCTCACTGGAATCCATTAGCAACCTCATCGCCTCTTCCCTATCCTCTCCTTCCCCTCTCTTCCCCCCCCCCCCCCCCCCCATCAACCAATTTCTAATTTAGACCTGCCTAGAAATCTCCGGTTTGTCAGCATCTCTGGTTATTTTAACTTAAGACTATTTTCCAATTTTGCAAAATTTGCTTCTCTGCTTTGACTTTGTCACTTAGCTAGAGTGGCACTTCCCTGGCTCACATGGGATTTTTTTTTTCGGGCGGGTGGAGGAATGCATTTTGCCTCAGATTAGTTTTTTGAAAGCCATGTTGCATTTCTGCTTTTTAAGAGTGCCTGCGCTTTCACATCCCTGGCATCCACATATTTCCAATTTGTGAATTGAAGGCTGCTGGCTGCCTTCCCCACCCGACTTCCCATAATGCACACAGACCACACACACACACACACACACACACACACACTCACACACACACACTCACACTCGTGGGGGCCCTAACAGAGTGGTGGGCTCTAGGATGGTTGCCATCCAAGACTACAATGTTAAAAGTAAAGCGAGGGGAAAAGTAAAGGACGAAGGGGCCACACTGGATAAGGCAAGGCATAAGGCGAGGTTCCCAGAGGCACGCTCCCCATCAACAGCGGCCCAGTGCTTGGGAGACGGATCCTGAAGCAGTTTATCACGCCCAGGCTGGGTGACACCGGATAACTTAATCCTGTTTCCTTCCCTCAGCTGGATTCTGTTAAGCCCACAGAACCTTCTGCATGCAAAATGCCTGACACAGCTGGCGCTCGGCCAGCGTCGGTCCCTCGACTCCCTTCTCTCTCTGGTGTCCCCGGTGCCCTGCCCAGAAGGGTGCACGCGGGAGCTTGCCAGGGCACCTGCCTGCCAGACATTTCAGCAGGATCCTCACTTACACTGGCAGTTTCTGAAAAGCTCTGCGCGATGATTTATTGTGCTTGGGGGCATTTGCAATTAAAATAACCCTTGCTACCTTGAAAGGAATAGCAACGCCAACAAGAAAGACCACAGCCTGGTGATAAATGCAGTCCTAACACTCACTGTGCCAGACCCTGCTCTAAGTGCTTTATATTTATTGACTCATCTAATTCTCACAACTCCTTGCCCGCGGCACTATTATTCCCCCCTGTGTAGAAGAGGAAGCTGAGGCAGAGATTACTGCTGTCACAGCCGATAGAAGGGGAGTCAGGGAGTCTGGCTCCAAACCCATAACCACTATTCGATAGATAGCAAATGGTTGCCTTCGTGGTTTTTTTTTTGCTCAGCATTCTGATAATTGGACCACTTCAAGCAGAATTCCCATGAGATTATTCCCTGTCAGAGAACTTCTGGACTTCAGCTAGAAACGGAAATGCCTCTGACACATGAACCCACTGGGGCTTTAGCACCCTAACACCCTGCCGAGAACTGGACATCTGTGAGCTGGTTTTACTACAAAGACTGAACTGGGTACCTCCTGCCCCAGAGTCTACCCACTGAAGGGTCATCGTTCCCCTCACAGTCAGTCCTGTCCCCGCCACAGATGCAGGAACATCAGAAATTCTCTTATTTGGCCTAAGACATCTACACTGCAGGTTACACTCACCTCAGCATATTATTTCTCAAGTGTGTCAACGTATTTCCTAGCTTAGTACTAACTAGCTGGTGGTTAAGAGCCGCAGTTCTGAGGAAGACGGATCTGGACTGGCATCCGTGGCTGTGGTCACGTTGCTTAACTTCTCTAGGCCTCGGGGCTTCGTCAACCACACAGAAAGGCCTTCATAGACCCTGTCTGTGGGGATAACAAGCTCAGCACACATAATGCCATCTCCCCTCCATGCCAGCTGCCTGCTCTCACTGCGGCCATACCTGCAAGAGCCCTGCGATTGTCAGAAACACAGTTTTCTTTCTGAAAGTCTCTTGACACAGAAAAACTTGCATTTGAGAGTTGCCCCACCCCTTCCTGCCTCGGCTGCCATTAGGATGAACTGTGTAGGACCCAGCCCTGGCCCAGAAAGGATATTAACATGCATTCTTATTATTAGTTGGCCCAGGGGGCATTTAAAACGAAAGCTCTTTTAGACCAGGTCCTTGACAACGTGCCTCAGAGAAAAGTATGGGCCAAGGCCCAGCTGGGGCGGGGCTGCCTGGAGCACCTGGGAAGCGGGATGCATGCCTCCTGACCCGTCAGCCGGAGCCTGGAAGTGCTTTCTGAGGGGTGACACCTGCATTGCTGTGCCCTGGGTTGCAGGAGGAAAGGGCAAATGTGAGCCGTGCGTGAGGCTGTGTTGAAAGCCTGTGTGTTGCCAAGGAAACACCAGGAACCATTTGTAAGGCTAGGGTACTGATTCCAGGAACGCTTTGGGAACGAGCCTGTTCTCTCCCCGAGTTCCTACAGCCTCTAATTGTGCAGGGACTACCCCACAGCAGCCTCCCAATGCGGAGGACAATGCATCGCACCTGCCAACACCACTCACTGTTAACAAGCAGGGAGGAGACACACATGGCTCCCGACGTGTGGAGCTTCAACGCTGTGGTATCAGCTGCTGAAGGGAGTCATCTGGGAAGGCTGGCCACCAACGAGGAGATGCCACGAGAGTGGCAGCCCTGTGCTGCTTCTGTTTGAAAAGCTCAAATGCTTACACTGGAGGCTGCAGCATGCCACATTCAATGTTGGTCCCAGAACATCGATGAAGGTATCAGACCCTTAAACCCTAATCAGTGATACTACATGGATTAAATTCTCAGCTGACACAGCCTTTGTACACAAGCTCATCTATGACGCTTGGAGATGGAGGGGTTTCTTTTTTATTAACTTTTAGCTAAGATACTAAAGCCAACGTAAACCAAAAATTAGGTTTGACTTTACCACAGCATTTTTAAGTAGAAAGCCTCCATTTCCTTCGAGATAATAAAGCATAAAAATACAAAAAAGGCTTGGCCAAAGACAAAGAAGGCAGCCCTGAAGACTGACCTCTAATTTGTGGTGAGGCTAAGTGTTCAATTTAGTCTGAGAGGTGGCTGCATTTGAAGTAATGTATTTGTACTTTTACCACATACTTCATGATAACTCAAACTCTTAAAGTGAACAGAGTCTTAAAACAAGGAGGTAAAGACACACACACACACTCAATGTCTCTAGGAAATCCAACAGTTCAGGCAGGGTTCTTGGGTTACTTAGCAAACATTTGGGGGAAAAGGCCAAGCCTTCTTGGTGGGCAGCTAAGTGCAGCAGGAAGCACCTCTGTGGCATGGGGGTTAAGGCTCACAGGATAAATCTGATCTCTGTGACAGCCTTGGTGAGTCAGGGCTCTAATGAGATTCCAGACAGGGCCTAACAGGAATGGAGCTGAGCATCTCTCCAGACTAGATTCCACTGTGAAAAGGATAATCAAAGGACAGCACATTCACTCCACGTAAGTTATAAGACATGAAGCTGGGCAAAGGTTCTCCATGTCTCCAGGCATTTGTCTCGAATGGATTTTCAAGCTTTAACATACTTGTTCTTAGCTTAAGATAAGAATTCTTACTTATGAGAACAAAATCCTCTATTAGACACACACACACACACACACACACACACACACACACAGAACACCCTGAAATGAAAACTTTTAAAGCTGGTACAAGTTGAGGATCCAAGGCACAAACACAATATGCAATTGTGCATAAAATCGTGAGGATTCTGTTCATTTTAGCATTTCACAGGGTCTCCAGTGCGAACCTTTTCATGAGGACCATCAGGAAGAAGTGTCCCCTGCGCAGCTGGCATGCTCTGATACAGGCAATGGAAACTGTTTCCCTTCAGCCTTCACTGCCAGAAAGTTCAAGCATCAAATTTTGCATCTGAAACACTCTTTTCTCCATTTTCATTGATCTTGGTTTTCTCCCCTTTCTGTTCTTATTACCATTATCTTATATGGTTTTGTTTTGTTTTTCTAATGGTATGCTGCTTCAAATTCTTTTAGGAAAGAGGCCAGCTATAGATACATTTCAAATACAGATGAAAAACCAAACAAACAAACAAAAAAATACAAGCAAATATTGCAATTACTTTTAGGATATAAAGGAAAGTATCTTTCTTTGTTCTTACAGCACACCTTAATAAAAAAGTGGCACTTTAGCTGAAACCGGTTTGGC
This sequence comes from Vespertilio murinus, assembly GCA_963924515.1. Classification (NCBI taxonomy): domain Eukaryota; kingdom Metazoa; phylum Chordata; class Mammalia; order Chiroptera; family Vespertilionidae; genus Vespertilio; species Vespertilio murinus. The sequence goes on along the minus strand of OZ004706.1, from coordinate 148,105,710 downwards.
TCAGTGGTAGAGCGTCAGTCTGCGGACTGAAGGGTCCCAGGTTCGATTCCGGTCAAGGGCATGTACATTGGTTGCGGGCGCATCCCCGGTAGGAGGTGTGCAAGAGGCAGCTGGTCGATGTTTCTCTCTCATCGACGTTTCTAGCTCTCTATCTCCCTTCCTCTCTGTAAAATATATATTAAAAAAAAAAGTGGTACTTTAGAATTACCTTAAGATAACATACACCTAGATGTGACAAGAGCAGCCTGTGTTCATTAAGAAGTACTCAATTCCTTGATTTTTCAAGCACAGACCTCTTCCCTGAACATAATTTTGGTTATCTTCATTAGTTTCCAGAAGAGCCCTTGGCTGAGACCAGAAGCTGTGTGTGTGGAGCTCCGTGACCCTTGGTGAACCATTGACATCTGACTGCTTTACTACCCTGTTTCCCCGAAAATAAGACAGTTTCTTATATTAATTTTTGCTCCCAAAGATGCGCTAGGTCTTATTTTCAGGGGATGTAGTATGTTTCCATGAAGTAGGTCTTATTTTCGGAGGATGCCTTATTTTGGGGGAAGCACGGTAGTAGTTTCCTCCTTCATAACAGGGCAACTACTACTTCCCCTCCAGCACAACACTCACTCTGGTTAGGTAAGCACACACTGGCTCTTAGGGGTGAAAGTGCAGAATACATGCAAGATGTCACTATCATACACATTAGAGGCCTATGTGATACTTCCCTAAGAGTTTAAGGACTGCTTTTCACCCATGGCAAAAACTTCTTTTCAAATTCATAGATTTTTTTGTAACAACACGATAGAGGCAAGGAAGTTATATGCACACACAGAGGTGCAGGTACCAAATAACGAAAGAAAGCATTTCTATACATAAAACATTATTTATATCTATTTTCATTTTTTTTTACATTAAGATGTAAACATCCCCTTATCCAAAAATAGCTGGTGAAAAAAAAATACAACAAATCAAGCCTTTAAAGATAGCTGGTGAATTTTCAAGTGTCCTTGCTGAATGAATCTAAATATCAAACATAACAATAATTCAATGATAAGGAGAACCAACTGAGCCAAACTGAGCTATATAATATCAATATGTAGCAAAATCACAATTAATTGGAATGCTCCAACTTCCTAAATTACTATTTAGAACTATTCTTGTTTTAACCATTAGTTTAGAAAAACCTTTCAAAATTGAATCACTTCACTTTCCTGACTCAGTCAGTACAAAATGCGAAACACAAATCAATTTTATTTTGATAATTTAGGATCATGGTGTTTCTCTCAAAAGATACATTCATTTCTGTGCAGTTTTGTTAGAGATAGAAAGTTATATTGAGTTGGAGTTTCTTGTTTTAAATAAAACCCTGATATCATTAACTTATTATCTTCCTTTTGTCTCATTCTCCTATAAAGAGAGCATAGCAAAAAGGTTCTAGGTAAGCAGTTGTAGACACATCTGGGCAAACAAGGCCAGTGCTTTTAACCCACTGGACTATTTCTTCTACTCAGTAATTATGCCCAATAACATGAATTACATGGAATGGGGCCACTGTTTTTCTGAATATCAAATTTCAGTACCTTATGAATTCCATGTTTGGAATATTTTCTTTAAAAAAAAAAAAAGAACTCACGAAGATGACCTCCATAACCAAGGAAGTTGTATATTTTGCTAATGGAATCAAACTGTGCTTACTTTCATAACATTATCAAAGAGCAAGTAAGTTCTCTGGCTATAAAATATCAATATGTAGGAAAATCACAATTTAACTCCTCAGAGCCATAAAGGAATGAGCTGCTGGGCGAAAAGTAACCTTCTGGTCTCTTACTACAGTTCAGTGTTTCCCCAGTGCAGGACAGGACCTACCCCGCGCACATGGGATGGTTCAGGTGGCAACAATACCGAACTAAATAATACTGCATCACAGTGAGAATGTCATTCCCTTGACACTTTTCTTTATCCTGAGAATTCCACACAGAGAGTCTCTGGTGGTGCTGAGTAAGTAACCCCTCTCTCACCGCAACAGAGAAACAGCAGGCCTCTCGGATTCAGTGGCTCGGCGGGCATTAGCATCCAACTAGAATTTAGATAACATTTTTCATTTTTATTTTATTTGTTTTGTAGTCACCTTTTATTTATGGGAAACTGATCCTGGTTTCCCATTTGGAGTAGCTATTGGTTTCCTTTTAAATTATTTTAAAATTAAAAACAAAATTTTAAGTAAATAATATTATGTAAGACTCAATTGATTTATGTTTGAAAAACAATGGCTATAGTCTAACAAATCATATTTTCAAAAAGATACTACCAACGTGATCTAAAAAGGAAACCTGTCACTGTACTTTCAGTACTTAACGATGTTTTAGAGATGAGTTTGCCGCACCAGAGTTAAAACTCAAGCAAAAATATAAAAGAAAAAAGAACCAATTCCAGACCATTCTGGACTCCATAAACTCATGGTACCAAAAATGTGCAAATAATCTTCTATGTAGCAAGTCATTTGTTTGAAACAAACTTTTCAATCTCTGTATTACTGCGGATCTTTTTATTTGGCCTGTACCGATGCCTCACCAAGGCAAGCCCCGATGGGAGAGTTCCTGCGTGGTCCCCCGAAGATCTACATGTTTGACTGAACTTCAGCAGGGATTCAGGCCTGCGGGCCAGGGTGCCAATGGCGCTGACGGCTCTTCTACGGGAACAGCTCTGCAGAGAGGTGTCCTCCTCCCCTGACTGTAATCTCAGGGCCAACTTCCTTCTGAGAGGAGTTTGCCGTTTGCTCGAGGGTACCGTTTGCTCACAGGCATGCCACGTTGGCTTAAACGAAAAGGACAGTTGGAGAGAAAGAAAGCAGAGCTTCTCGTGTGTGGTGAACAGCTTCCTCATCACAGTGGCAGTTAAGATATGCTCCCTCCTGTGTCCCCCGGAAGCCCAGGCGATACGTATGGAGGATGGTCAGACATCATAATCCGGAGCCTTTCCCTGGGCTTGCCTTAGCCAGATCTGTAGTGTCACAAACGCTCCCACAGTCACATGAAAGAAAAGCTGCCAGAGATTGCGAAGTTCGTAGAGATACATGTTGCATAGACAGATTAAACCAAAAGTCAAAAAAGATTTGACATTCCGCCAGCCAGTGTAGTAGACAAGTAAATAGCACTGTTTAAAATAGAAAATAAAAGATGATTAGGATTATAGGAAAAAAAACAGATGCTTTTACTATAAAACTGTAACAGGACACAGAGTAAAATATGAATGCAATTTCATCTGCAGATAAAATAATGTAACATCAAGGCATTCAGCTATGAAAGGGAAATAGAGTTTTTCTTTTTATGTTTTTCATTTTTCAAAAGAAAGATGGAGGAGTAATGGAATGACGGCCTTGCAAACAGGCTGGACAGATTTCTCACGGTGACAGGCAACTGAGAGCATTCTCAGGATTTAGGGGGATCCATCTTTTGTATTCATCCCAGAAATGTACAAAAAGCTCAAATAAACCATTTGGCAAAATGGACTCTTATATAACTTAAATATGAATATTACTGAAATCAACAATATTTACTGATCCCCCCCCCCCCCCCCCACCTTCAGTGCAAGGAAGTAAGCTAGGAGGATATGAGTGAACACTGGAGGGAGAAGTCATTCCAGGGATGTTTACCGAGGGCCTACTATAAATCAGGCGTTGTTCTTTAGCTTTAAAGTAAACAAGCAAACCCCTTGCTCATGCAGAGTATACATTCTAGAGGAGAGAAAAAGATTATAAACATTATATACATAACAAACAGTTATGTCTTGAAAAAGATTAAATTTTAAAATGTGACAGCCCTGGCCAGTTTTCTCAGCAGTTAGAGCATTGGTCCAAGGACCAAAGGGTCTCGGATTTGATTCCCTGACAAGGGCATGTACCTCAGTTGCAGGCTCAATCCCCTGCCCTGGTCAGAATGCACGCAGTTGGCAACCAATCGATGTGTTTCTTTCACATAGATATTTGTGAAATATCCCTGTTATTTCCCCTCTCCCCTCCTCTATCACCCCCCACCTTTTCCCCTCCACCGCTCTAAAAAAAATATTTGGAAAAAAATATCCTCTAGTGAGGATGCAAAAAAAGGGGGAGAGACAGAAGGCAGTGAGTGCCATTTTAGAAGATCCTATAATAAAGTAGTCCCCTACCCTACCCCAAATCCTGGCATTCAACTCCTCTTGCTTTGTTTTTTTCTCCCATATTATTAACATGCTTTAAAAATATGATTATTTTGCTTGCCATCTATATTCTTTCAATAGAATCTAAGCTTCATGAAAAGAGATTTTTGAATGTCAAGTTACTCATTTATCTCCAATGTATAGAATGACACATAAATGCTCATTAAATTTCATTGAATGAACTGATTTCTAGATGATATCTAAAATTCACAATCTGGTAAATATAGGAATTATATGTGATCACAAAGTCTTAAGAAAGAAGCAGAGATATCTCTATAAAATTACATCCAAACTTCCGTATAAGAAGGATATTAGGGTATTTGTGACAATGCAGAAAGAATATGGAAATGTTCTGTTCAATGTGTTTAATTTTTATAAAAATTCTGTTCAATGTGTTTAATTTTTATAAAAATTCTGCTTACTTAAAAAGAAGAATGCCACCCAAGAAAAATGCATTGGAAGCATTTACTGTACCTAGTAAGTGATTTGTATTGCATAAAAATCATTAGAGGAAAACCTTTTTCTTTTGAAATAATTTTAAATTAGAGAAATGTTGCAAAAATAGTAGAGTTCCTGCATCCTTTTACCCTGCTCCTCTAATGTTATCCTCTCGTAACCATAGTATAATCAACAAACCAGGATATGAACATTGATACAATACTATTAACTAATCTATAGGCTTTATTCAAATTTTGCCAGTTGTTCCACTAAGGCCCTTTTCCTGGTCCAGAATTCCATATTGCATGTACCGTATTTGCCGGCGTATAAGACGACTTTTTGGCCCTGAAAAATATGCCTCCAAGTGGGGGGTAGTCTCATATGGCAAGTATATAACAAACTCTGTATTTTTTGTGGAAATGTTAGGGGGTCGTCTTATACGCCCAGTCTCTTATACGCCGGCAAATACGGTATTTTTCAGGGCCAAAAAATCGTCTTGTATGCCAGCAAATACGGTAGCTGTCATGTTTCCTCAAATCTGTAATAGCTTAAGTCTTTACTTTTCATGACACTCTTGAATAGCACTGATCATTTGTTTTGCAGAATATCCCCTAATTTTGGTTTGTCTGATATTTTCTTAAGATTGAAGTGAGCCCTAGCTGGTTTGGTTCATTGATGTTTATCTTTCCTCCTCCCTTACACTCTCTCTAAAAGGAGTCTGGCTGGCGTGGCTCAGTGGTTGAGTGTCGACCTATGAACCAGGAGGTCACAGTTCAATTGTTAATCAGGGCACATGCCGAGGTTATGGGCTCCATCCCCTGTAGGGGGCGTGCAGGCAGCAGCCAATCAATGATTCTCTCCCATCATTGATATTTCCATCTCTCTCCCCCTCTCCTGGCCTCTCTGAAATCAATAAACATTTTAAAATATATTTTATTGATTTTTTTACAGAGAGGAAGGGAAAGAGATAGAGTTAGAAACATCGATAAGAGAGTCATGGATCAGCTGCCTCTTGCACGCTCCCCACTGGGGATATGCCCACACCAAGGCACATGCCCTTGACAGGAATGGAACCCGGGACCCTTCAGTCTGCAGACTGATGCTCTATCCATTGAGCCAAACCGGTTCTGGCTCAATAAACATTTTTTAAAAATCAATGGAAAAATGTCCTCAGGTGATGATAAACAAACAGACAAAAAACAACTGAGTGATATGCAATTTTGGCAAAAATACCACCATAGTGGTATGCAATATATTATTATTGGCAATGTTAACTCTCATCTTTTGCTGGGTGGTGTTTGACAGGTTTTTCCACTGTGAAGTTACTATTTTCTTTTTGTAATTAGTATCTTATGGGAGGGGAAATAAAGACATTCTCAGGTGAAAGAAGACTAAGAATTCGTTGCCTACAGATATAGCCTAAAAGAATGGCTAATGGAAGTTCTCTAAACAGAAAGGAAATAATAAAGAAAGAAACCTTAGAACATTGGGAAAGGAAAAAAAAACTACAGTAAGCAAAAACAGGTAAATATAGTATATTCTCCTCCTCTTGAGTTTTCTAAAGTATATTTGATGGTTGAAGTAAAAATTATAACACTGTCTGGAGTGGTTCTAAATATATGTAGAAGAAATATTTAAGGCAAATATATTATAAATAGAGGAGGGCAAAGTTAGATAATAAAAGGAGGCTCAATTTCCGTTTCACTTGAACAGGTAAAATGACAGTACCAGAAAATTGTGATAACTATGTGTAATGCAATACCCGAGCAACCATTTTAAAAGCTATACAAAGAGGTACACTCAAAAACACGATAGGTAAAGATGGAATTCTAAAAAAATATTCACGTAATCCACAGGAAGATGAGAAAAACAAAATATAAAAATTAAAAACAGGAAAAAAAAATAAGATGGCAGATTTAAGCCCTAAGATATCAGTTAAAAGGATGAAAAGATTAGCTACAGACTCGGGGAAGATAATTGCAAACTGCATATCTGACAACTGACTAATGTCTAGAATATGTAAAGAATTCTCAAACTTGACATAACAAACAATCCAGATAAAAAAATAGGCAAATAACAGGAATAGAGATTTCACCCAAGAGAATATACAGATGACAAAATAAGCATATGAAGTGATATTCAACATCATTAGCCATTAGATTAAGTGCAAATTAGAACCACAATGAGGTATAATGACATATCCATCAGAATGGCTAAAAAAATATGGAAGACACCAAATGCTGGAGAGGATGTGGAGAAACTGGATCACTCACACATGCAGGTGGGAATATAAAATGGTATGCCACCTTGAAAAACAGTCTGTCACTTAATAGAACTAGGCATGCAATTACCATATGACCTAGCAACTGTACTCCTAGGAACTATCTCCGAGAAATGAACACTTAGTGTACACAAAGCCTATATGTGAATATTTAAAGCAGCTTTATTTATAATAGCCCAAAATTGGAAAAAACTCAGATGTCCTTCAATGGATGAATGAGTAACTGTGACACATACATACCATGGAAATCTATTTAGTAATAAATAGGAACAAACCATTAATATATGCAATAATCTAGACAGATCTCCAGAGAACTGCTCAGTAAAAAGCAGCCAGTCACAAAAGGTTACATACTGTACGGTTCCATTTACATAACATACTTAAAATGAGAACACTAGAATGGAGAACACATTAGAGGCTGCCAGAGATTAAGGGGCAGAGGGAAGTGGATGTGGCTATAAAAGGGCAACATGAGGGGTCCTTGTGATAGGAATGTTCATTATCTTGACTGTATCAACATCAACATTCCAGCTGGGATATTGTGTTATGGTTTAGCAAGATGGAACCATTGAAGAAAACCAGGTAAAGGTTATATAGAATCTCTTTACAACTCCAAGTGAATTCATAATAATCTCAATATGCTTCATACCAAAAACAACTTTATACATGCATATATTCCAGCAACTTACTTTATAAAGTTAAAAATGGATACTAGATGCACACACATAAAGAGAGTGATAAAGAGAGAGATGAAGTGTTGCAAAATGTTAAAAACTGATGACTCTAGGTAGGTTTACTAGTCTTTCAATAAAGACTAGTGTTGAAAGTTTGCTAGTTTTCAAAATAAAACGAGGGAAAAGGAATCCCTTCTAGTGTCCTTTGGTTTCCTATTTGAAATGCTACATAGCAAAAGTACTCCTACCTGGCTGAGCGCTATATAAATTCCTACAGCCTGGAGTAAAAGCCAACAAACCATGTGGTGGTGGCCTCTGAGGGCTGACCGAAAGGAGATTAAAAATATCCCGATGCCTAGAAATACAGCATGTCATATGGTAACACATAATCGCTTATGTTTTACTGTGGAAAGACCAGCATTATTATCGCTCTACCCAGCATATTTGGAAAGCACGCAATTTCATGCCTGTCAATAGGAAGAAATGTTTTTGTTTGCATTTTTAAATTGTTTAAAGTATTACAAATAGTACACATGCCTCCTTTTTCCCCCATTGACCTCCCCCAGCCATGTCGCCCTGCAGCACATGCCCTCACTAGCACCCCAGCCCCCCAGTGTCTTGTGTCCATTGGTTATGCTTATATGCATGCATACAAGTCCTTTGGTTGATCTCTTACCTGCCTCCCAACCCTCCCCTGCCTTCCCTCTGTAGTTTGACAATCTGTTTGAGGCTTCTTTGCTTTTAAAGCATGAATTTGTTTGCTTCTCTCAAAGGAAAGAACACCTGAGTGACACAGCTCCTCCATGAGGCAGCTCTTAGAACTGCTTCCGGCTGTTCTGGGGTGTGTACTAGGTGTGCCCATCTACAGGCCATGGCACTGGGGCTGGAGTCACACGGCCTGGGCTGAGTCACTGACTGGCTATGATGAGGATAACAAGATTAGTGTGGGACTCTGGGAATTTAATGGTGCAAGGAATATAAAGGGCTTAGCATGAAGTACAGCTCAATACATTTTGCTATTATTATTAGCATTTAAAATTGTTATTAGCGCAAAACAGTCAAAAGCATGTTTTATGAAAATAATTACTCATGAAATTATTTTAAAGTTAATATTCACCTCACATTATTTAGAATCACTGAGGTAATGTATGTAAAAGTTATAACAATTTTATAGCATTATAAAATTATACAAATGTAGGAATTTTGCTTAGAGACAGCAGGTGGAATGAACATAATATTTAAAATTAGAAAATTTAGAGTCAAGAACTGACTCCACTTAATGGCTCTGCAATCTCTGGATAATACTGAAACTGCCTCAGATTTCTCATCTTCAAAAATGAGGTAATATCCCTTGTGCAGCAGGATTGCAGAGATTACAGTTTAAGAATACATAAGAATACATTGTAATAAAGCACTATGACATTAAAAAATACAATTTTTCACATTTTCTGCATGAAATGTCATTCATTATAATTAAATGTCATATTTAATAGAAAAACAATTTCTGAAGATAATATAAATGATTAAGAAAAATTAGGGGCCGAAACCGGTTTGGCTCAGTGGATAGAGCATCGGCCTGCAGACTGAAAGGTCCTGGGTTCGATTCCGGTCAAGGGCATGTACCTTAGTTGTGGGCACATCCCCAGTGGGGGATGTGCAAGAGGCAGCTAGTCGATGTTTCTCTCTCATCGATGTTTCTAACTCTCTATCCCTCTCAATTCCTCTCTGTGCAAAATCAATAAAATATATTTTTTTAAAAAAGAAAAATTAGGGGATTACAAAAATAGGGTCACTGAAACTAAAAATTATAACACATCCTACCTAATAATCCCACCTAATAAAAGAGTAATATGCAAATTAACCATCACTATGCTACCCAAGCTACACCCACCAGCCAATGAGAGGGAATATGCAAATAAACCCCAACCAAGATGACTACTGCCACAGAGAGCAGGAGGGAGGCTTGGGTTTCCCAGGCATCGGAGGAAGTCAAGCTTTCTGCCTGTTCTTGCTGGCCTAGGCCTCCACTCAAGGCTACAAAGCTTCAATTATAGAAGGTAAACAAATCCAAACAGAAATGGCTGCCGCCCATGAAGCAAGCAGGAGGCTTGGCTCTGCTCCAGGATACAAAGTTTCAATTGTAGAAGGTAAATAAATTCCAGAGACCAGGGCCTCCCCTTGGGTTGCCAGGAGGCGTGGCTGGCCTGCAAACCATCACAGGCCTCTCACCCAGGCCGCCCCACACCCCAAGGGAACCCCCACCCTGATCCAGGACACCCTTCAGGGCAAACCAGCTGGGCCTCACCCATGCACCAGGCTTCTAATAAAAGAGTAATATGCAGATTGACCATCACTCCAACACACAATAGCTGCCCCCAAGTGGTCAAAGATGGCTGCCTCCATGTGGACATAAGATGGCCAGCAGGAGAGGGCAGTTGGGAGGCACCAGGCCTGCAAGGGAGGGCAGTTGGAGATGATCAACCCTGCAGGAGAGGGCAGTTAGGGGTGACCAGACCGACATAGGAGGGAAATTGGGGGAAAACAGACTGGCAGGGAAGCAGTTAGACATCTATGAGGCTGGCAGGCAAAAGCGGTTAGGGGCAATCAGGAAGGCAGGCAGATGAGCAGTTGGGAGCCAGCAGTCCTGGATTGTGAGAGGATGTCCGACTGACGGTTTACTCACCGTCCCACCGGGATTGGGCCTAAAAGGGCAGTCAGACATCCCTCAAAGGGTCCCAGATTGGAGAGGGTGCAGGCTGGGCTGAGAGACAGCCCCCCCAATCCCAGCCCTGTGCACAAATTTTGTGCACCAGGCCTCTAGTCTTTACATAAAAATCAAATATATATATATATATATATTCAAATTTTTTCCTAGAGACTTCTACTGAGTTTTAGGTAGCCTTATATTTGCAGTCCTGAGTCCTTCTAATGTTTTTTCTGTGAAAACCAGAGAAATGTGTTACTTATAAAAGTTTGATCAAAAGGCCATGCATGCTCTAACATGTTTTAGCAAATAGTTTTTTATTGCTTTATTTAGAGAGAGAGAGGAAGGGAGAGGGATAGAGAAATAGAAACATCCATAAGAGAGAAACATCGATTGGCTGCCTCCTGCACATCCCCTATTGGGGATCGAGTCTACAACCCAGGCATGCGCCCCTATTGGGAATTGAACCAGTGACCTCCTGGTGCATGGGTCGGTGCTTAACCACTGTGCCACACCGGATGCGCAACAAAGACATTTTTGAGTTTGGATAATTGGCACGGTTATCCCATCCCTCCCTACAAACCTGTGCCTCCTTTCTTCTTGGAAATACGAGCACCCATCTCCTTATCACCAGGTACAAAACCTCCTCCCACCTTGTCTCCTATCTATTCTGTCAAGTCCTAGCAGGCTTCCCTCTCCGTGTCCTTCCCCCACACACTCCTAACTGCCATTACCTCTTACTACCTCCTGCCTGGAGTAATGGAATCACCTCCCAACTAATTTCCTTGCTTCCAATCTCTCCGCCCTGACAATCCATCCTATTCTTTGCTAAATTAAATATTCTAAAATTCTGCTTTTGCTGCTCCCTATTTAAATACTTTCTCAAAAGTACAAAATCCTCAGCCTAGAGTATAAGCAGAATCTGGAAGCTGAACAATCAATCAGTCACACTAAACCTAGACGTCATCTTTACCGCCACAAGCAAATGACATGGACTCTGAAGCCCAGCCCATGAGAGAGTTAACATTAAGTTCACTGGTATCTATGCCCACTCAGAGTGAACAAGCAGGTCACATAACTAACAGAGACTCAAATTAAAAGGAAGGCAAAACAAACACTTTGGACATTATTTTTATTTACTTAAAAGTGCATAAGCAATTATTAGAATTGATTCTGGAAACAAACAATAATGGGAAAGTATTTCTCAAAAATAGGAGAGAACTTACTTACCTGGTAAAGGCAGGCTGCTGTTCCAAGAAAAAATGCAATGATGTAATTAAAATCCTCACCATCACTCTGCAAAAACAAAATAAAAAATTACATTTTTTTTTTCTGGTGGAAGCCCATTTTCAAAAACCAATCTACCAGGATAGCATATGAAAACATTGATGCACAAATGGCCAAAATTTTCACTGAGTGGTATTTATAAAAACTCTCGAGTCCTAAAAGGGAAACATAAAATCTATCATAAGATCCAAGGAGTATGAGGCGAGGAAAACCACCAGTGCTCCTCCAGGCTCCTGTCAATGTCATTTCACCTAAGAGAAGATGAAAACCAACGGGAAAAGGTTTCCGCATAAAAGGCTCTCTTCTCTCTACTCAAGAAACCATATGAAAGTGTACAACACCCCAGTGGCCTATAAAGTTAGTCTTCCTCACTAGGGTCATTACTTAACTTAAATAATACTGACAAATTTTACTATCTAGTAAGCACATCACTAAATTGTCCAATACAATAATTTGACAAGATTAAAAAAAAAGAAAAAGAAAAAAAAAGACATGAAAAGCTATTGCCCACTAGAGTGTGCTAAACCCCAATGAGAAAAATCAGTCATGCATGCTGCACTAGAAAAACAGTCACCCAGAGGAAAGCCAGATACATCATGCATAGAATATTTCTTTTAAAAGAAAACTTACAGAAACATAACAGCCCAGTGTTTTTTCTATTGCTTTTTTCTTTCTCTTAAATACCTATATTTACTACTTCTTTCAATGTTTTTATAAAGTAGAAAACAAAGCCTAGACAGGAGCATAAATTTGCCCTTATTTTAGAAAAAAAAAAATTAATACAATGGAAATTTCCACAAGACATGAGTATCCCCCATGACCATGTCCTCATGAAATAATATGAAGAGAAAATCCCTTTTCCACTTGCTATTGGGCAACAGAACTTACGCTAAGACAGTGCGAGAGAGGCTTATCCTAGTGCAAAGATCTTGAGATAGGAACCATTGATCTGTCTGGGATGCTTAGGAACAGTTCTAACCCAGAGGAAGGGAAAGTCAACATGAACCTTTCCACTTTAATAATTCTAAGACTTTAAATACATGGTGGGGAGAAAGTAGGTTTATAGTTGTGAGTATGTGAAACAGTTTATTCTTGTATTATTATTTATTAATTATTGTATTATTTTCCATATTAACAACTGTAAACGTACTTTTGCCCCACCCGGTTCTGCTTATTTTCTTAATCCTTTACTTTCTAAATGATCTTTTTTCTGATTATAAAAATTTGTGTTCATTGTAGAGAATATGGAGAATAAGATTGTTACAAAATAAAATTTATATAGTCCATAGTATCACAACTCTGGGAGAATTACTGCTATTTTATGTATTTCCTTTCAAGATTTTCTGCACAAAAATATATGTACAGCTGAAACTGGGTTGGCTCAGTGGATAGAGCGTCGGCCTGCGGACTGAAAGGTCCCAGGTTCGATTCCGGTCAAGGGCATGTACCTTGGTTGCGGGCACAACCCGGTAGGGGGTGTGCAAGAGGCAGCCGATCGATGTCTCTCTCTCATCGATGTTTCTAACTCTCTATCACTCTCTCCTTCCTCTCTGTAAGAAATCAATAAAATATATTTTTAAAAAATATATGTACATTTTGAAAAACTGGAATCATACTTTTGTATACTATTTTTTACTACTTCACATTATATCATAAACATAAAACACTTTCTCAAGATATTCCTCAACCACATGATTTTCAATGGTTATATAACTTCATTTTAGAGATAAACCATGATTTAATTATTGTCCTAGAGTTGGTTATTAATTTCCCCCTACATTTATATCACTTTATAACTCTCTTAATTGCCTTTGGAACACTTAAAAGCATGTTTCTGGAGTCAGTCAGATGTGGGTTTAAATCTTTATTTAGTAGCTGTATGATCTTGGACTATTTAACTTCAATTTCCTTTTTTGAAAAATAAAAGTTGAAGAGATTAAATGAAATAACATTTGCAAATACAAAGAATAACTGGCTTACAGAAAGCACTAAAATCATTTCACTAACCTCATTTCTCCCTGGATCATTCATTGGTAATTAGCTTACCTTTCAGTATTCTTTAAGTCTCTTAGTGTACTGGCCTTACCCTCTCAATGAGACCCTAACCTTTCTTCAAGACAGAAAATAAATCTTACTTCTTGCATGAAGCTGTGCACATAGTAGGAATTCAACAAATGCATGCTAAATTGAGTTGAGCTTTGACAAACATTTCTACTTGGTAAAGAGAAGATTAACAAATTCTCCCGTTCAATAAATATTCATTAAGCACTCATGAGCCAGTACTGAGTTACTAGGCCTAGGAGTGAAAACAATTAAGTCCATACCAACTCAAGAAACTCACTCTCTAACCAAGAAAGCAGATACATAAACCAACAATTCCCATCCTAAGTGATAAATGAGGGTATAGATATGTGTACAGGGTACTAACGAAGCCTCCTATGAGGGTAGAAAAGAGATCTTGGGAGACTAAGAGAATAGAGGTAAGGGAGTAGGGACAAGAAATATGGTTTAATTCCTCAAAAAATTAGAAGGGAACATACACCAAAGGGTTTTGTTTCTTTGTCTTTTAAAGATTGTTCTCTCAGCGTGTTTATAGGCTGAGAAAAAAGAGCCAGTTGAGAGGGAGCAGATAAAATGTAGGTGAGAGAATAATAGCCAAAAACTGGGGGAAGGTAGGGCAGAAGTGCAGAGAGGGGATAGAAGTGGAGGATGGGACAAAGGAATGACAGCTGGGGTAATGCGGGGCAGAAAAGGAGGAGGCAAAGGTAAGGAATTCAAATAAAAACTTTAAAAGTCACATTCACCTTTGGGGGATGCTAGGGTACAAAAACACTGCTTTGAAAACTAATAAAGGGGAATGACATTTTTAGGTGAAAATGAAGTATAGTAGCCACAAAGGGTATTAGGATATACTATTAAAATGTTTGCAAATAATTAGAAAATATTCACTTTTTACTCTGAGTGAAAAGATACAAAATTATAAAATAGATATGATTCATATACTTGTATATGTGTGTTAAGTATATGTTTGTGTGTATATATGTATATATGTACTATACAGAGAAAATTTGGGGATGGTTTTATTTTCTTCTTTATACATTTCCCCCCAATTTGTTAACAATAAACATAGAAACAGGAAAAAGATTTTTATTTCTTTTGAAAGCAAGCACTGCATCTTAGCATAGATATTATACCACTAAATAAATAAGAAACTCCCATTGACCTTTAATATGTTTGTAATTTCTTTAACAAATCTATGGGGAAAACAGAACTTAAGGAATAAAAGCAAATTGATTACTTCTGCTTGGTAGTAACCATTAGAAACAATATTAGAATCAGAGTGTCTTAGAACGTTTGTTCAGAAGTGGTCATTCAGCCTACATAGCCTAAAACCTTCATCTTGCAGAACAGGAAGATCCAAGGAGGTAAAGTAAAACCCATCCAAAGACACCAAGGTAGTTATGGCAGATGGGACCCAGGATCCTGACTTCTACACCAGCATTTCTACTGCTCTATAAGAATACTCCCCCCCCACCCCCAATGTACCACATGCATATTAATTTTAGGTTGGCATCAGCCTAATTAATATCTTTGTTTCAAGGTTTACCCTTAAAGGAGCACAGGTAATATAAACCCAATGTGATGAAAGCTTATTATGCATGAATGAAGTGCCAATTCACAAAAAAACAAACAAAACTTATTAACATCTCTAAACTCAGAACAAAGTTAGCAAATGAGTGAAAATAATCTAATTTACACATTACTGTGAACACCAAATCAAATTTACCAACTTAAAAGAAAAATGTGCTCATCCTAAACTTCCCAGTCTGAACTAGATAACAAAGAAAAAACTTCAGTGCTATGTACTTTAATAAATCACTAGTTATCACCCTAAGAGGTTGATATTAATCTAGAAGAAAAAAAAACCTGTGCTGAATTTTCAAACAACATTAACAATATACACGAATGTTAATTCATGTGGGTTCTCAAATTTGAATGTGTCTCAGGCACCAAGTTACATACTAGAAGATAAATGTGGCAATTATTTTTAGCACATTCAAAAGAGTATTTAGAATTCATGGCCTTAAAGAAGTAAACTTTAAATTAACAGTGATAAATTGCTCATGCTCTGAAAATACATTATATATTGTCAGCTAGATGTAAAAATATGATCCCCAACAAAATCCTTTGCCTGTTGTAGGAACCTCAACTGCTGATGAGTATATGTGGAATATATTAGGTGGGTTATGGCAGGACAAAGATCTAGAAATAATGCAAAGGGAACAACACAAGCTGGTGTTTCTAGTTTAATGGTATCTAAGAACCCCATATGGACAAATTTACAGTCCCCTGGATCAAGAGAAAGAAATATTGTTGGAGTAAATTTAGTCTAGGACAACAGTGAAAAAGAAAGAATTCTGTATCAAACATCAGAAAGACACACTTTCAAAGGTACCAGCATTCAGAGAATCCCCAAAAATTGTAAATGATCTACTAATAAAAAAAAGGCCACTCTTACCTTGTCCCTAACTATAATTTACCTCATGCTTATTTCACACACCACCACAACTTTAAATAACTGTTTGAAACAAGAAACCTTGAAACTTCTAGGGAAACTGTATATTCTAAGACAGAGTCAGGAAACTACAAAAATAGAAAAATGCTTAGGATCTCCTTATCCCTCACAAAAATATTTACCTTTACTCTGCTTAAAACTTTCATTACTTGAAAATCTACCTATTAAATCTGCTTAACAAAATTGTCTTTCCTGCTTATATAACAAGTGCTAATAAATATTTATGTTTATTATTTAAAATCTGAATAATACATTCATATGGTTAAAAAATAAAAATAACATATAAGAAGGTATATATTATGAAGATTTTCATTTACACTCTGCTTCCCATCTGTCAAGTTCCCATCACATTTATTAATTTCTTATCTTTCCAGAGTTTCTTTATGTAAATTAATGTACATTAAATATATTGTTATTTTCTTAGGCCAGCTTTGGTGGGAGTAGTTGGGGACTGGTAGGTGCAAGATCAGAGAACCTAGTCTGTCTCTCACTGGCTTTCTCAAAATGATGACTGTTCTCAGAGGACACAGAATTGTACATCTGACCTTGAACATGAATCAGATTCCTGAATCTGTGCTCCACTCTGATGGGGCTCTGAGGTCCCACCTGGCCCGTGTGAATGGGAAGACTGAGCCCCGGCACGAAAAGAGAAAGCCTGAGCCACTGTTTTCCAGGAGCTGGCTCAGTGCAATGGACCGTATGTAATGCTTCCCTGGCTAAGCAGAGCCACATCAAAGGAAACATCAAAGCCTGGAGAATGTTCCCTCTTTTCCAGTCTTTGTTTTAATGGTGGTATGTGTGTGTGTGGAGGTGGGGGGAGTAAATTTATAGATTTTTGTCTTTAGAGCAGTTTGAGAAACTTAAGCAATAAGAGTGCTGATATATCTGATCTTTCCCCTGCTCAGTTTTATCTGTTATCAACATATTGCATTAATGTGGTCTGGTGGTTAACAACTGATGAGCCAACAGTGACATTATTATTAACTAAAGTCCACAGTTTATGTTAGGGTCCACTCTATGTGTAGTACATTCTATGGGTTTTGAGAAATGTGTAACGACTTAATCACCACTAAGTACATACAGAATAGTTTTACTGCCCTAAAAATCCCATGCTCCAATTATTCAACCATTCTCCCTCCTTCCAAAGCCCTGACAACCACTCATCTTTTAACTTACTGTCTCTACAGGTTTGCCTCTTCCAAAATGTCATATAGTTAGAACATATCCAATATAATAAAAGCCCAGCGACGGTGGCCCCTTGGTCAGGCTGGCCCCACCTCCCAGGAGGGACACCCCGCCCCGATCGGGGGCATGGCCAGCCTGCAAACCGCCAGTGGCCCCTCGCCCTAGCCAGTCCCACTGCCCAGTGAGGACCCCCATCCCAACTGAAGGTGTGGCCAGCCTCCAAACCACCAGTGGCCCCTCACCCTGGCCGGCCCACCCCCCAGCGGGGACCCCCTCCCTGATCAAGGGCATGGCTGGCCTGCAAACCCTCCACGGCTCCACACCCTGGTCAGCCCTGCCCCTCAGTAGAGACAACCCCCTACCCTGGTTGGGGGTGGGGCTGACCTGCAAACTGCCCATGACCCCTTGCCATGGCCATCCCTGCTCCAGGGCCCCCATCAGGCCAGGCCAGCCAGCCCCCACTTATATGCACTAGGCCTCTATCCTATATAATAAAAGGGTAATATGCAAATTAACCCTAATGGCAAAACGACCAGAATGACCGCTAGACCAATCACTATGAGGCATACTGACCACCTCTCGGTCCCGTTCCCCGGCCAGCAGGGTGTTTGGAAGTGAAATTGGGAAATCATGAGAAGCTCCTAACCCCTCAACTGAGGGCAGCTCAGCCACCTGGAACCTGTGATGCCCTCTACTATTGGCTTCACACAGCTGAGGACATTCAGACGGTCCTCAGAGTGGTACTCTCTGAGTGCTCCCAAACTGATAACAATTTTTAAAACAATATAAAGTGTGTTGAGTGCGTTTTTATGGGCTTAATGCTGACTCTCCCTCACCTGGCAAAAGAGAACTAATTTACAATGCAGGAGTGTCAAAAGTCTTCAGAGAAAGTGAATATTAATAAGGAAAAGGAAAGTTGTATGTTCTGAAATGTGCTAAACTTTAAGAAAAGTTTTTAAAAGTTTACAAAAAAGAGTAAGAGAAAAAAATAATATACCCCGATAGCCACATTATCTGAAAGAAACTCTACTAGAAAACAAAATAATTGGCAATATCTGAAAAAATTAATGGTTTCACAGGGAGGCACCAAGAAAAAGGGAATAAGAGCAGATAACTAAGTAGGAATACACAGAGGATAGGCCAAAAACCTGCCCATGACTGATCTCTTTCTTCCGCTCCTGTTTGTCTACACAGATCCTTGCATGTTCAGCTCACCCCTTGTCCACAAAGCCTCCTCCTCCTATCTAGACTCATACTGACCCCTCCCCTCTCCTGCTCTCTGTGTACTAGGCACTTGGCAATTATTTGTGGTCTTCTTTGTCTTCCTAATTCAACTCTAGGCCTATGTCATTCATATCTTAATGTCCCCGGAGTACCAATAAATAGTGTCTCCTGCAGAGTAGATAAATATGTGCTAATTGAGACAAAGCTGTCAACTAGAAATCAGTGGTTTATTTTTTGAAATTAGTGTTTTAGAGAAAGGGGAGAATAAGGCAGGTATAAAGAATACAAAATCTGAGCATACATTGTAAATTGTACTAATACTCAAATCAATTTGAAGCAATTCTGTAACAAGCAGAATCAATAGACAGAGTACCTGACATAGCAAAAATAGCACTGTACCTGCAGAAGACTTTCTATGGCATGAAAGCCTCGAATTAAATTCAGAGCTCCACATAAAAGACTAAGAATAAATGCCACAATCCCTGACAGAGTTGCTGGTTCCAATCGCTGGTGAGCTGGAAAAGAAAAGAAATGATCAGAAATGAACATCAATATCTCATGTCAATACCTAAACTTATGTAAAAAGAGATTCATTGCTCAATTTACATTGCCAAATATAGATTAATCTTCATTAAAGTATCTAATGCTATATCTTAGTAATTAACTATTTTTTTTAAATGTCTAACAACATGACAGCTTCATTCCCCTGAACTCAGGTTAAATTAACTTATTTTTATCTACTTTTTAATGAAGACATCTCACGTGCATTTGGGATATATATTGCTAAGGAGTGCTCACATCTGGCAGTAAATCAGGTAGAAAAAACCTTACTGCCTAAATATATCTACCATTTGCAAGCAGTTGCAAAGATTTGCAAAGGTGATTTTACTTAGAAATTCATTGCATAATTTATACTTTTCCTGAAAATTCTAGGAAACATTTTAAAGGACAAACTTAGCTTGCTTTTATGCAAAGCTCTTCCTTCTTTGGGTTCCAGGACTATAAATACCACAGGAATACTCAGCTATATTGTCGATCCATGAACAACAAGATTTGAACTGCATGGGTCCACTTACACTTGAATTCTTTTGCAATAAATAATACAGTACTTCAAATGTATTTTCTCTTCCTTTGAAAGCACGAGGCTAGAACCCTGCCTCCTTGTGGGACTGGGTGCTGCTATCCTCCATTTTGTGGCTGGACCCTAGCCCTAACCCAACCAATCAGGGTCGGCCAAAGCAGTGACATCACCACCGGAGTAAAACCCCAGGAATTGTGGAAGTTCGCGCTCTCATCTGTGAGTGGGACGGAGCCCATGTTAACATGGAAGAGGCTCTCTTGCTAATTGCATCGGATTTGGCTCCCTGTTGGTCTTTGGGGATCACGAAATCTGGGCACAACACCTTCTGATTTGCTCAACAACATTTTTTTCCTGTAACTTACTTTATTGTAAGAATACAGAAAACATACAAAATATGTGTTAATCGACTATTTATGTTATCGGTTAAGGTTTTCAGTCAACAGCAGACAATTAGTAGTTAAGTTCTGGCGGAGTCAAAAGTTACACACAGATTTACTGCACAGGGATTGGCACCCCATGTTGTTTAGGGTCAAATGCAACCACCAATCTGAACTCAACAATAAAATGGAGTCTAATAGCTATGACCTTCCTGGTCTCTGAAGACCACGTAGAGATACAAATGCTAAAACACTAGTTGAAGAAGTGACTAGTTTATCTTTATAAACACATTTCCTTATCTGTCAGGGCTTCAGTAGTGTGAAACATTTTGTTATATAATAGCTTCCCCATTCGTCATCATCTTGTGCTTAACAGAATTAACAATAGAGTCTAAATGAAAACACAAAACTAAATACAAAATCATATAGACCTCAAATAGGAGACAGATGGAAAGAGAAGACTACAGAACTACATTTAGATCATTTTGTTTAAATCACTGAAGTGTAAAAGCACTAACAAAGAAGTTAATGAGGTGGAACATTGATATAAGGAAGGGCTTATATCTTTGCAACTTATATTCAGCCATTTCAGTAGAAAAGCTTCCCTAAACAGTTCATAAAAACACAAACCCACATATCACAAGGAAGTTTTTATTCCTCAAGTGCAGCAGAAAATGCTAATATGGGATAACATTTTCTTAATTTTTTTTCTGTACCCAAGCTTGGTCTCTCAATCATTTTCTTTGAGATTTTGATATGAAAACAAAAAAAATTAAATGCCTCTGTAAAGTACTGATAACAAGTTTTATCAGTAGAAAAAAAATTCCCACAATTTGAAAAGCTATCCAACTGGCCTACCATCTACCAATTAGTCATGTTTTGCTTCTCTCTCCCATCCCTCTCCACGCCTCCCCGCCCCCCAGTAATAAGGGAGAACTGGCCTCTAATAAAAAAGGAAAACCTCAATATAGGTCTCAAGCATAAAGCCACCTGATAACTGACTAGATGATATATCTGAAGTATACAAAATAAGTTTACCTTATTAAAAAAAAACAAATAATATTCTGTTATAACTAAAAACAACAACAACAAACAAACAAAAAACACCCCTCAGCTTTTTACGGTCAAGGCATAGCTATTATTTTATTGAATTGGAAAGTATTATCATTTTAATGTGCTAATATATATTTAAGAAACAAATATCTATATAAATTAAGTCTTTTTTAAGTTTCTAACACTTGCCTCTCTCTGGTCTTGGAGCACTCTCTATAATGGTATTAAACTATTTATAAATTACTTTTTTCAAAATGACCAGAAATATTTTTAAAGGTGTGAAAGCAAATAACAAACCTCCTTTAGCAAGGACAAGGCATGCATTATGCTGAAAGACAGGCTGGAGCTGTGCCAAATCACTGTGGGAAAGAAATTCTCAAGCAGAGATTCCCTCCCACCCTACCCCCTTCCCAAGTGGAATAGGAATGGTTGTCCAGAGAAAACTCCATCTGCATACAATATGAAGTGACACTTCTTAGGGATAATTTCTCAGTTTTAACAAACTGAATGAGATATTTAATCACATTCTAATGTATTATATTTTTATGATATTTTTGGTTGTTTCAGTAAACAGAGTTTAGATGCATTATTATTCACAAATGTTTACTTCACAGTTTAATTTGGCACCATGATAGTCATAGTGAGGAATAAAGTAGATTTGAAACAGTAACAAATTTGAGAGACAACATGAAAAAAAGTTTGCTGAATGCAAAGCATTGTGACTTGGTCAGTTTTTGTTCTGGTTTGTTTTTGCTAATATTGCCTTCTGCTTCAATGCCCTTTCTTTCATTAGTCTCTTTGGCCCAATAGTGCATTTTCATGACAAAATTATTTTTTTCTCAAAATATAACAAGGATTAATAAAGAGTTTACAGAAGTTCCTAAAGAAGTAAGGGCTGGTGTGGCTCAGCGGTTGAGCGTTGACCCATGACCCAAGAGATCCCTGGTTGGATTTCCAGTCAGGACACATGCCAGGGTTGTGGGCTCAATCTCCAGTAGGAGGCGGGCAGGACACAGCCAATTGATGATGTTTCTCTCTCATCAATGTTTCCATCTCTTTATTCCTCCCCCTTCCTCTCTCTCTAAAAATCAATAAAAACTTTTTTTAAGAGGTAATAGTTCCTTGGAACCAAAGGGCTATTGGTTATACTGAATTAACGTATTTATTTATTCAGCACTTTTTGGCACAATTCTGCATAAGATGTTGTGTGTTAGAAGGTATGAGAATGAATCTACAATCTACCCTCACAGCACTTCTCATGTTTTAAAGGGAAGTGGACAGATAAGCATATGAAAAATAATAAGAATTCTCAACTGAAAGGGTTACAGAATTATGAAGAGGAAAGATAATTGGGGGGAAGGTGACGGTGACACAGAAGTGGTAGAGAACTAGTGAAGATCTCTGAAGATGGATAAAATTTAGACAGGTAAAAATGACAAGAACTGCATTCCATGCAGAGTAAAGAACATGAACATAGAGATGGAAATGAGAGAAACAAATAATAACAGCATCTGCTGGTGCCGCTGCTGTTGGTAACAGTGGCTGCTCTCAGACTGTCAGGCAAGGTGTCAGGCACCAAGCACTTTATACATACAATCTCACTTCATCCTTCCAACAACTCAATGAACTAGGCACTGTAATTATCCTGAACTAAGAGAACAAAGCAACCCCAAATATTTGTGTACCACTTAATAACAAACTTTAAAATACATTGAAAATTAGAGACCTAACAGGAGAAAGATATGCATTCACCAATATAGTCAGAGATTTCAACACCCCTTTCTCAATAATTGATAAAAAAAATCGTCAAGGATATAAAAGACTTAAAGAATATCAACCAACTTGATCTAAATGATATTTATAGAGCACACCACCCAACAACAGAAACCATGTTCTTTTCAAATGAACACAGAAAATGACTAAGTATAGATCATGTTCTGGGGGAATAAAACAAATCTCAATAAATGTAAAATAATTAAAACTGTACATAAGTTGATATCTGGCCACAATGGAATTAAACTAGAAAACAATAAAAGAAAGATATTTGGAAAACCTCTACATGTTTAAAATTATTAAAATAACACAATCCTAAATAACCCATGGATCACAAAAGATACCAAAAGTAAAATTTAAAATCATTTTGAACAAAATGAGAGTGAAAATACAATATACTAAAACTTAAGAAATGTAGCTAAACCAATTATTTTATTTTATTTTACTTTTTATTTTTTTGTTGATCCTCACCTGAGGATATTTTTCCATTGATTTTTTAGAGAGTGGAAGAGGGGGAGGGAGACAGAGAAAGATCAATGTGAAAGAGACACATCAATTGGTTTCCTCCAAACGGGGCCCTGACTAGGGCCAGGATAGAGCCAGCAACCGAAGTACATGCCCTTGACTGGAATCAACCCAGGACCCTTCAATTCTTGAGCCAATGTTCTACCCACTGAACAAACTGGCTAGGGCAGTGGTTGGCAAACTCATTAGTCAACAGCCAAATATCAACAGTACAACGATTGAAATTTCTTTTGAGAGCCAAATTTTTTAAAACTTAAACTTCTTCTAATGCCACTTCTTCAAAATAGACTCGCCCAGGCCATGGTATTTTGTGGAAGAGCCACACTCAAGGGGCCAAAGAGCTGTATGTGGCTCGCAAGCCGCAGTTTGCCAATCACGGGGCTAGGGGCTAAAGCAGTATTGAAAGGGAGATAAATACAATGGTAAGATATGTACACATATAATACCTTAATAAAAAGAAAAAAAGAAAAGGAGATAAATAGTACTAAATGTCTGGACTAGAAAAGAAGTTCTCAAATAAATTACCTCAAGAATCTATAAAAAGAGCAAATTAAACCCTAAGTAAGCAGACCATAGGAAGTAATAAAGATCAGAACATAAATCAATTAAATAGAAAAAACAAACAATAAAAAGGTCAATGAAAGGAAAAGCTGGTTCTTTAAGAAAAAAAATAAAAATTATAAATTCCAATAAGACTGATCAGAAGAAAAATGCAAAAGACAAAAATTATCAGTATAAAAAATGAGAATGGTAACATCACAATTATTATACAAATATTAAAGGGATATGAGAATATTAACTTTATGCTAATGAAATGGAAAAATTCCTTAGATCCATTAAAAGAAACAAACTACTAAAACTCACTCATAAAGAAACATATAACTTGAATAACCCTACTTCCATCAAAAAAACTAATTTGTAGTTTAAAAACAAACAAACAAAAAAACTAGAGGCTTGAAAGTCTTCACTGTACTAAACATTTAAAGAAGAAATAGGCCCTGACCAGGTGGCTCAGTTGGTTTGGAGCATTGTCCTGTACACCAAGGGGTTGTAGGTTCAATTCCCAGTCAGAGCACATCCCTAGGTTGTGGGTTCGATCCCTAGATGGGCATGTGTGGGAGGCAACCAATTGATGTTTCTCTCTCTCATCAATGTTTCTTTCTCTCTCTCTCTCTCTTTCCCTATTTCTCTCAAAAAAATTAATAAAAGTATATCGAGTAAAAAAATGGAGAAAGAAAAATTCTACAGAAACATTCCCAAACATTGAAAAAGAGGTATAATACGTCCCAATTTATTATATGAGGCCAGCTTTATCCTGAGAGTAAAACTAGTCTAAAACATTAGAAAAAAAGGAAAACTACAAATCAATTCCCTCATAAACACAGATACAAAACATCTTAACAAAATTTTAGTAGAAATTGGGTCTCACAATATATAAAAAGGATAATGCATCATGACCAAGTGGGTTTTATCACAGAAGTTCTAGGTTGGTTTAATATTTGAAAAGCAAAGTAATTCATCACATATAGCTTTTAAAAAGAAAAATCATGTAATCATCTCAGTAAGTGCAGAATATAACTTACATTCCTGATAAAAACTGCTCATCAATCTGGGAATATAAGGGCATTGTCTCAAAAAAGCATCTATATAAACCCTAAGTTAACATCATAGTTAACTGTGGAATACTGAATGCTTTCCCTGCTAAGATCAGAATCAGGAACAACACAAGGATATCTAATCTTGCCAATTCATTCTTTCAGGATATTTTTGTTAAGCACAGAATTCTACATTTGCAGTTATTTCTTTTATCCTTTACAGCAGTGGTTCTCAACCTTTCTAATGCAGCGTGACCCTGCTAGTAGTTCTCAGTCTGTGGGTTGAGACACACAGGTTGAGAACTGCTGCTGTAGAGCCTAAGACCATCGGAAAACACATATATTTACATTACGATTCATAACCAGTAGCAAAATTACAGTTATGAAGTAGCAACGAAAATAATGTTATGGTTGGGGTCACCACATGAGGAACTGTATTAAAGGGTCATGGCATTAGAAAGGTTGAGAACCACTGCTCTAAAGGATATGATTAAGTTGTCCTCTGGCTTCCATGGTTTAAATGAGAGGGGAGAAAAGGGAGGAAAGAGAGAGGAGGAAAGAAAGATTAATTCTGATGGTTTGTGTTTGTGCAGTTTAATCTCTTTACATGCCTGGTTATTTATGATTGTTTGCCAAAAATTCTATTTTCAAAATCTTGTTGTAAATATAATTTGAAGCTTATGAGACTACTTTTTCCAGGAGAACTATTTGCTTCTGCCAGGATCTTTGGAGAACAGCTCAATCCAATTTTAGAGACCAATATGATTCAAAACAAAGGGCAGTCCCAACAAAAGGCTGTCTGCTGCATATTCCCATCTACCCACATTCCTAAAGTATAGACATCCAGCTAAAAAAAAGTTGGGAGCAAGCAGGAAGGCAAGGTTGCTCACTGGGCCACTAATCTACACTAATTAAAAAAACATGCAAATTGACCATACCTCTGTTACTCCCACCAGCCAATCAAGAGTGAGTATGCAAATTAACCCAACAAAGATGGTGGTGGTCATGGAGCTGGAGCGAGCAGGAGGCTTGGGTTTCCCCTGGCAAACAGAAGATAAATAAATCCCAGATATCTGCTTCTAGCCTGCCCTGGCCTTCCCTCAAGGAGGGCTGAAAAATAAAACAAAAAAAAGGAGGGGCAGGGAGCCTGGGTCCCCGGAGGGCATGGTCAGCCTGCAAACAGCCATCAGCTCTTCACCCAGGCTGGCCAGGCACCCCAGCAAAGACCTCCACCCTGAAGGAGGTGTGGCCAACTTGAAAACAGACCTCAGCCCCCATCCACGCTGGCTATGACTCCTTCCCCAGTGAGGACCCTCACACCATGGGAGTGTGGCTGGACTGAAAACCACCTCAGGCCCCTCATCTAGGCCATCCCTCTACCCTGATCCTGGACCCCCTTCAGGGCAAACCAGCTGGCCCCCACACGTGCACCAGGCCTCTATCTATATTAATAAAAGGGTAATACGCTAATTAGACTGAGAGACCTTCCAAACATTCTTCTGGACAAAGCCATGGTGGTGGGGCCAAGGTAGAGGCGGTTAGAGGCCAAGAGGGGAGAACAGTTGTGGGTGATCGGGCTGGTAGGGGGTGTGGCCGCTAGGGGTAAACAGACCAGCAGGCGGGCCAGTTAAGGGCAAGCAGGCATCAGTGGGGGTGAGTTGGAGGTGATCAAGACAGTGGGGGCGGGGGGGGGGAGGTTTGGAGTGAGCAGGCCAGCAGGGGGGCAGTTGGGGGCAAGCAAGCCAGTGGGGAGGGAAGATGGGAGTGAGCAGGCTGGCAGGGGGGCATTTGGGGGTGAGCAGGCCAACAGGCAGAGTGATTAGGGGTAATCAGGCAGGCAGGTGAGTGGTTAGGAGCCAGCAGTCCCGGATTGCGAAAGGGATGTCCAACTGCCAGTTAAGCCTGATCCCTGTAAACCAGTAGTAGGACATCCTTTGAGGGGATCCAGATTGGAGAGGGTGAAGGCTGGGCTGAGGGACACCCTCCCGCACCCCCGATGCACGAATTTCATTCACGGGGCCACTAGTTGCTTAATAATATTCTATTGCATAGATATACCATTGTTTATTGGTTCATCAGTCGATAGACATTTGGACTGTTTCCACTTTCAGTTGCAATGCGTAATGCTATGAACACTCATGTACACATTTTCTTTTACATATAAAATTTTAATTCTCTGGATTATGTACTAGGGGAATTGCTGGATCATATGTAACTCTGTTTACTTTTGAGGAACTTTCATACTATTTTCCAAAGCAGGTGCATTATTTTACACTACCACCAGTAAAATATAAGGGTTCTCATTTCTCCACATCCTTACTAATGCTTGCTATTGTCTTTTTAATTTTTATTATAGTCATCCTAATGATTGTAAAGTAGTATCTCCTTATTGTTTTGCATTTCACTAATAATGCTGAGTACCTTTTCATGTTCTACTTAGCCAGTTGCACATTTTCTTTGTACAAATGTCTTTTCAAATCTTTTTCCTATTTCTTTTTTTTCTTTTTCTTTTTCCTATTTCTTAAAATTGGATTATTGTCTTTTTATTGTTGAGATATAATATATTCCGGATACAAGTTCCTTAGAAGATACATGATTTGCCAATTTTTTTATTCTATATCTGTGGATTGTCATAATTTTAAATTTCTTGATAGTGTTTTTTGAAAAACAAGGGTTTTTAATTTTGATGAATTTCACTATATCTATTTTTCCTTTTTTCACTGTGCTTTTGGTATCAAATCTAAAAAATCATTGCCTAATACAAAGTCACACCTCTGTATTTCCTCTAAGATTTACATCTTTGTTTTCTTCTAAGAGTTTTATAATTTTAGCTGTTAAATTTAGGTCTTTGATAAATTTGAGTTAGTTTTTAGATACTTTGTGAAGTAGGAATCCAACTTCATTCTTTTATATATAAGTATCCACTTGTCCCAGCATGATTTCTGGAAAGGCTAGTCTTTCACTATTGTCATGGTACCCTTGTTAAAAAATGAATTTAACGCCGAAACTGGTTTGGCTCAGTGGATAGAGCGTTGGCCTGTGGACTGAAAGGTCCCAGGTTCGATTCCAGTCAAGGGCGTGTATCTTGGTTGTGGGCACATCCCCAGTAGGGGGTGTGCAGGAGGCAGCTGATCGATGTTTCTAACTCTCTATCCCTCTCTCTTCCTCTCTGTAAAAAATCAATAAAAAATATATATTTTTTAAAATGAATTTACCATAATGCCAAGGTTTGTTTCCATATTCTCCATTCTTTAGTGTTGATCTACATGTCTATCCTTAAACCAGACCCTATAGTCAAAGAATTAGCTTTTGGTTCGATTTTTCTCCAATGTTTTTCCATTTCCCATTTCATTTTCATTTATTTCTGCTCTGATCTTTATTATTTCCTTTATTCTTGCTTTAGATTTAATTTCCTTCTCTTTCCTATGTCTGTTTCTGTGAATTCAAATGACCACCTAGAGTACTTCCTTTGCCCAATGGAGCTTTACTTCCATCTACCACCTTTGTGCTATTATTAAAAAATATATTTCATTTCTACATATCATAGATCCAACAATCCATTATATACATTATCTTATACAATTGCTTTTTAAAAGAAAAATGTACATTTACTATCTTTTATAATTACCTTTGCCATTGTTCTTTGATTGTGTGCATGTGTGTGTGAATTCAAATTACTGTCTGGGTCATTTGCTTTCAACCTGAAGTACTTCCCTTTAGTATTTCTTGTAGGCGAGTCTGCCAGCAACAAATTCTCTCATCTTCTACTTATCTGCAAATGTCTTTATTTCACCTTCAGTTTTGAAACATAAGGCTTCTTGGTTGACAGGTTTTTTTCCCCCACCTCTTTGAGTATTTTGAATATGTTCTCCCACTATCTTTAGGCCTCCACTATTTCTGTTGAGAAGTTACTTGTTAATCTTTTGAGGTTCTCTTGTAAGTGGTGAGTTATTTTTCTCTTGTTGCTTTCAAGGTTTTCTCATTTTTGTCCTTCAACATTTTCAACTGTTAATAGGTGTCTTGCATATATCCTATTTGGAGTTAAATGAGCTTCCTAGAAAAGTACTTTTTTTTTTGTAAATTAGGGAACTTTTCAGCCATTATTTCTTCAAATACTCCTGCTTCTTTCTCTTCTCTTCTTCTGGTTCTTCCATCATGCATATGTTGGTGTGCTTAATAGTATCCCATATTTTTCTGAGGTTCTGTTCTTCATTCCCCCTCCTCCCCCCCCCCCCCCCCCCGTTCTTTGGATTACATAACTTCTATTGATCTATCTATCGTCAAGCTTACTCACTCTTTCTTTGCCATTTCCAATCTTCTATTGAATCCTACTAGTCAATTTTTCATTTTAGTTGTATTTTTCAATTCCAGAATTTCCATTTGGTTCTTTTTCCTTTAGAATTCCTATCTTTATATTATCTACTAGATGCAAGGTCATATCTTCCTGTTTGTTTGTTTATTTAGGATATGATTTTATTGATTTCAGAGAGTAAGGGAAAGTGAGAGAAACACTGATGTGAGAGAAAATCATCTATCAGTTGCTCCTCAAACACATGCCAACTGAGGATGGAACCAGCAACCTACACACGTGCCCTGACTAAGAATAAAACCTGCAATCTTTCAATGTATGGGATGCTCCAAGCAACTGAGCCAGGGCACTTCCTTACTTTTTTTTTTTTTTTTTTTTTTTTTTTTAATTTTACTTTATTAAGGTATTTTCTGTGTACATAGTTTACCATTGCCCCCCCCACCTCCCATTTATGCCCTCCCTCCCCAGAGTTCTGTGTTCATTGGTTGTACTTATGTTCATGCATACTAGTCCCTCGGTTGTTCTCCTATCTCCCCCCAGGTCTCCTTCCCCTCCCCGCTGTCATTTGGCAGTCTGCTTGTTTTATGGTGACTATCTCAGGACCATATGAATAGAGTCCGCTCCTCCTCTGGTTTTCACCGCCCCTTCCCCTCGGTCCCACTGCTTCCCCTGGTACACACGGCTCGCCCGGGGCACACTGCACCCTGGGAAACTCGGCTCACCCGGGGCACTCGGCCCCGTGGGACACTCGGCTCACCCGGGGCACTCGGCCCCCTGGGACACTCGGCTCACCCGGGGCACTCGGCCCCCTGGGACACTCGGCTCACCCGGGGCACTCGGACCTGTGGGACACTCGGCTCACCCGGGGCACTCGGCCCCGTGGGACACTCGGCTCACCCGGGGCACTCGGACCCGTGGGACACTCGGCTCACCCGGGGCACTTGGCCCCCTGGGACACACGGCTTACCCGGGACACCCTTCCCCTTTGGGGGGTACGGCTTACCCGGGGCACATGGCCCCCCGGGGACACTTGGCTCACCCGGGGCACTCGGCCCCCTGGGACTCTCGGCTCACCCGGGGCACTCGGCCCCCTGGGACACTCGGCTCACCCGGGGCACTCGGCCCCCTGGGACACTCGGCTCACCCGGGGCACTCGGCCCCCTGGGACACTCGGCTCACCCGGGGCACTCGGCCCCGTGGGACACTCGGCTCACCCGGGGCACTCGGACCCGTGGGACACTCGGCTCACCCGGGGCACTTGGCCCCCTGGGACACACGGCTTACCCGGGACACCCTTCCCCTTTGGGGGGTACGGCTTACCCGGGGCACATGGCCCCCCGGGGATACTTGGCTCACCCGGGGCACTCGGCCCCTTGGGACTCTCGGCTCACCCGGGGCACTCGCCCCGCTGGGACACTCGGCCCCCTGGGACACTCGGCTCACCCGGGGCACTCGGCTCACCCGGGGCACTCGGCCCCCTGGGACACTCGGCTCACCCGGGGCACTCGGCCCCCTGGGACACTCGGCTCACCCGGGGCACTCGGCCCCATGGGACACTCGGCTCACCCGGGGCACTCGGACCCCTGGGACACTCGGCTCCCCTGGGGCACACGGCCCCTCTAGGGTGTTGGGGTCGCATATTGGAGGCGCCGCACTAGCTCCTTGCTAGCATGGCGGGAAGGCTGGGACAGCTGCAGTTGGGCTGAGATGGTTGCAGGCGGGGGGACCACCTTCAAAGGTGTCTCGTTCGGTGTGGGAGCGGAGCAGCTGCAGACATGGAGGCTAAGTTCTGAGGTCGCCCACTCCCTGAGCCCAAGGCGTGGTGAGCTCTGTTCTTGGTGGATTTCCTTTATTCTCAGCGGCAGTGGTGGGTGGCGGTGCCAGGTGCAATATTGACGGTCGCTCCTGTGGTTCAATTACCACTGTAGTTTTAAAGTTCACATGGCGGTGGTGGTGAGAGCTTCGGCTTGGCCACGTGGCATCGGAGGATGGGCTCGCCTGGGTGGGTAATGGAAGGCACCGTGCCATTTCCTCACCAGCGCGCTCCATCTCCCTCCCAGCATGGTGGGTGTGCTGGGAAGATTGTGGGTGGGCTGTGATGGCTGCATGGGGAGAGTCCGCTCTCAATGGTGTCCTCTTTGTTGCGGATGTGGAGCTGCTGTGGATGCAGAGGCTAATTTCTGAAGCCACACTCTCTATGAGCCCGGTGCATAGTGAGCTCTGATTTCGGTGGATTTCCATTCCTGGGGGTGGCGGTGGGTGCGGCAGTGATGGTAGCTCCTGTGGCTCAATTTCCCCTGTAGTTTTAAAATCCGCATGGTGGTAGTGTCTGATGCTTTGGCCTGGCCATGTGGCAACGGAGAGAGGATTCTCCGGGTCTGCCGATGGAAGGCGCAGCGCCAGCACAGCGTGCGCGAAGGCCTGGCAGAGCAGGCCGCGGGCGGTGACGGAGAGTCCCCGCGATGTCTTAGTCTTTCAGACTTAGTGGAACGCTTCCCCTGAGCCAGGACAAGCAGCACCACCACAAATATTGGCCAGCTCAGTGCTGCCCCTCTACAGGTGACAGTAGGGGCATCCTCACCTTGGTAGGCCTTTTCTCTTGGAGGTCTTAACCAGTGGAAGGCAGCACGGTACAGAACTGCCCCACCTTCTCAGTCCTCCGACTTCCTTACTTTTTAAATCACGTTTTCATTTAGTTCTTTGAAAATAATTATATTGACTAATTTGACGTCTTCGTTAAATCTGACATCTGATCACTGTCATAGACAGCTTCTATTGATTGCTTCCCCCCGCCTACCCTCTTCCCACAGTGTATGTATTATACTTTCCCTCTGCATGTCTTATAACTTTTTGTTGGACATTTTGGATAACATACTATAACAACTCTGGGTCTTCATCAATCTCCTCTCCACCAGGGCTTGTTACTTGTTTTTGTGTGTTTACTTGTTTCTCAACTGGCTAGATTATTTTAGTGAAATCTGTTTCCCCTTTTCTCCCATAATTTGTATTCAACCAAATATGAAATATTGTGTTTAGTCCTGAATGCCACATTTGAAGAATACTAACAAATAAAAGCTTCAAGGATAGGGAGGGTTTCAAAATGTCATAGACAAAAAGGCTAAGGGAAATGAGGATATTTTATATGAAGTTAACCAGATTAACAGGATAGAAAGGACACAGAGTTACTGACTTAAAGGTCTGAAGTGCTAAAGAGAGGGAGGTAGAGGTCAACAGCACTTTGACAAGTAGATAAACATTATAGCAAACACACTCTAGCTCAAAATAAGGAAGAATTTTTTTAAAATAAGCAATTCAACTATGGCATAAGCTACCTTATAAAATAATGAGGCTTCCATTTTAAGCAGAAGTTTTCAAACTGTCACAACTATAAGTCCTTGTTTGGGAGGGAAGGTGTGAGTAGATGGTCACATTTTCTTGTGACTGTCAAAAATCCTGGCCTTGAATATATCCAGCCATTTTGATATAGAGCACTTTACTTGCCTCTAAACATATACTAGTAGTATAAGTAAACTATTTACTTCCAGCAACATTTGCTTACAAAGAAGCCTTCTTAAATGTTTCCCTACCAAACAGTTCCTTTGAGATTGCTATTTAAAAGAATCTTCCTGTTTATTCAAATATCTAGTAGAGTACTACATAAACCACTGAGAAAGGATTACTTTGAACTTCTACATTCTCTCATGTACTTGCTTTAAAATACTAAAATAAAAGTAGTTTATTTTTGAGAGTTCCTCAGTTTTTAAAATAAAATAATTGAGATCCAGCACTCACCAGAAGATATCTTACCAGCACCTTTATAGTCAATAGAAAACGCAGATGTGACTCCATTGGCTGACCCCAGTTCGCACATGGAAATTTGATAAGGGGGTCTCAGCTTGATTTCCGTCTGCATGTCAGACAGATTTATCTTTGTTGAAAGAGACCTGGGATTATTATATCGCTGCTTGGTCCTCTGAATGAAGTTATCTATGTAAAATAAAAAATAAATTTCCTTGCAGTCATTTGTTAATTAAATAACTTGAGAGTATGAGGTTTATGGGTAGTTAATTTTGCAGATAAACTGTTTAGTTTGTTATTCAAAACTGTTGAATTGTCATGAAGTGTTCTAATATTTATGTTTAATGGTTAATATATCATGGAGTTATCAGTTGCTCACTCTAGAAATGATACTGTAGGAATTAATAATTGTAAGTAAACTAATGATTTAACACTATTTGAGAATATTTCTACTATTATATCCACTTCAATGAATTACTTTGAACTTCTACAACAAAACAATAAAATAACAGCTTTAATTTTTAAATCAAAATCTTAATTTTTATAGGGATTCATATCTCATAGTAATATGAGATAGTAATTCTGTATTTATCAGTTGTAATTTCATAAGAACATAGTACACTGTAAATTGCACGTTCTTATAAACCTGTTTTCTTATTTACACCATTAGGATGCATGTTTTAAAAAATAAATTAAATAAAATAAAAAAGACAATTCCTAAATATCTCTTAAATCAGTGGTCGCAAACCGGTGGTCCGCAGACCTCTGGTGGTCCGTGAGGTTGGCGACCTCTGTCCTAAATAATATTCCACTTTTATTTTCACAATATGTAACTTGACTTCACTATTTTTTCCCTTGTACATCTGGAGTCAAAAACACTAATGCCCACAGGCCAAATCTAGCCTGCTAACCATTTTTGTAAATAAAGTTTTATTAGAATATACTGCATTCATCCATTTCTACATTGCCTATGGCTGCTTTCTAGCTATAATGGCAGGGCTGAGTAGTTGTGACAGAGACCATATGGTGCTTTAAGCCTAAAATAAGTACTATATGGTCCTTTGCAGCAAATGTTTGCCAATCTCTGTTCTATATTAAGAAGACTATAAAAGATTATAACACAAACACAAAATTCTGAATCTCTGGCTTATATATTTCTCATTCAGAAACTATCCCAGGGAATTAATTCTTTATGCCAATAATCAAAATCACCTCCACAGCTCAAATTCAATTTTTTCTAATATGCATCTAAATGAAGATGTTGTCATAATTTATAGAGCACTTGTTAAATTATTTTATCAAAGGCAAGGTAGCAGAATTTTCTGAGTTTTCCCTCTCCCCTATTCCTCCCCCAAGTGAAGATTAAAAAATCGCTTATGACTGGCTGGAGACAGGATAATGAAAAGGAAAAAAATCAAGCCCTTACCAAATTCAATGAAACAGTATGGCCTGACAGCAGTGTTGGTCTTCGACATGTTATAAGTAGTAATGAATTCCTTCTGAAGCTCATCGAGGAAAGAGAAGGCCAGAACATTTGGGTAATTTTCAGTGCACAACATCATGTAGCTCACTCCCAGAGAGCTAATAAAACTACAGTGTAAAAAACATAGGTTTAAAAAATTTCAAAGTAAATTAAGGTAATTCCCTGCTTCACAAGACTGGTTATATTATATCATAAACTGCTACTACAAATGGCAATGAAGATATTAACATTATATATTCTAGCAAAAAAATTAAAGAAACTAAAGTAATACTATTTTTAGTCGTGGTTTAAAAATGGTAGACAAAAAGGGGAAATATAGTACAGAGGAACACACAGTATGGTATTAACACTTCAGTTATTTATCACTTGGGATAGAAAGCAAAGGGGGAAACGCTTTTCCAGATGAAAAAAAGTTCTCCAGTAGGACATGCATGCCATTGATCTCTAACCTACTGTTAAATTGCTAAGTAAAAGAAAAATATTATTTTTGAAATAGAACCTTTCACACTGAATACCAGTCTCTAAAATAAAGCATTTCAACCACTGAATGTAAAAAAATTTGATATTGTAAAAGTGAGTATGTCTTATAGATTTTAAAAATCTAAACCAAACAAGGTGAAAACAAGACTTTGCCCTCATTGGGACAGTAAGGAGATAAGAACCGGATAGAGAACTCAGTAACACTGAGTGCCCACCATGAGTGGCATTCTATCATGAACTTTTTTTCTTACTTATTCTTCTCTTATTAGGTCAACTTTCAATTACCCTCCAATCATGAAGAGCTAAGTAATGAAGTTATCCCATGAATAAAGACCCACTTTAGGCACTAATTTTAACCCCATTAAATAAAAAAAGCATTAATATACAATATGCCAGTTGATAGCAACTTATAATAGTAAGCTAAAGGAGAAAACGATTATTTTAAGTGGCCAAAGGTGATTATACCATCAGAGCCTTGGATAAAACACAGAGCAAGGAAAATTTGCCTTTGAAAATCCTTCATTTCCTTCTCTGCATTTCATCTATTTCCTGACTCACTCTTTCCCTCTAATCCTAACACCTTCACACCCCAGAAAATGTAGATCCTCACTTTTTTAGATAATCTATCACAGTTAATCCCTAATTTACTTATTGGTTAGTATTGCAGAAGTTTATAGCACCTATAAATCATTTTCTCACAGAAAGGACATTGGAAGTTCCTAGACCAGTTCATAAGGGCCTATCTGACATATATGGTGCTGAAAACTGAAGATTTCTCCTTAAACAGTGTGGCTTTGTTGGTTGGAGCATCACCTCTTAAACCAAAAGGTTGTGGGTTCAATTCCAGGTCAGGGCATATACCTAGGTTGTAGGTGTGGTCCCAGGTTGGAGTGTGCATGAGAGGCAACTAATTGATGTTTCTCTCTCAGATCTATGTTTTTTTCTCTCTCTCTAAAAATCAATATCCTCTAGTAAGTGTTTTAAAAAAAATGCTAGTAATGAAACAAAACAGGAAAGTAGGAACCACAAGTTATTTTCTTCCCCCAGATGGTTTGGTAGCTATTGGTGGGTTGAGACCATACCCCCTCAGCAATCTTAGACTTCACACATATTCTGTTCCTCATTATTTCTCAACCACCACCCCCCCCCCCAGAGAGAGAGAGAGAGAGAGAGAGAGAGAGAGAGAGAGAGAGAGAGAGAGTTTTCATTGAATTATTTTTCCTGCTTAATTTTTATCTCCATAAAAAATGAAAATAATTAGGAGAATTAGGAATGCTGTCAAGAGACAACTCTTCTACCACAGAATAATGAGAATGCTGAAGACAAAAGACTGTGGTTCAGATATTCTATTTATTAGTTTTGTGAGTTTGATCAAGTTTCTTTATATTTCTGTGCTCGGTTTTATTTTTTCATCTATAAAACAGGTGTAGTAGTACTATAATGGCTATCTTTCCAGCATCCTTCTCACCTTCCCTTTGGGAAATGATCTCAATCCTACTATCTATTCCCTATGACTTGGCAAAGCTGTCCATCAAAGGGTGGGTATGTGATCCAGGATCCAACTTAGAGTACCTCAACCTTCTAACCCCAATGTTACTCCAGAAATGACTACAACACAGCAAGACCCTTTCTTGAAACATGAAGGGGAGGAGTTGCTCAGCTGGAATGAGGTAAGCCTGGAGCTGCCTGTATAGTATTCTCTACTACATGGAGAATACCTATATGCACAAGGAAAGAGAATGGAAAACACAGCCAATACTTCCAAAAGATTCTTGATAACAACCTCTGAGATCCTGGCTGCAGCCAACCAAGAAGCCCTTCACAATACCCTTGTTTTTGCTTAAGCCAGTCTGAGTTGTGTTTCTGCCCTCAGCAATGGGCATTATTCATTAGCCATTCAAAGAGCTGCTGTGATATGTAATGATAATGTAAGTAGAGGGCATGATAATTGGAGGTACTATGATATTATTGAAATTTTGATACTTCTGTCATCAGAAAATAACATCAAAGAGTGAAAGAAAAGCACTGCTAGGAATTAAAGTCAAAAGGCAGGTAAGCTTAAAATATAAAATAGCCTTCCCAAATATAAAATAGCAGCAGTCTGGGGATGAATATGGAGAAAGTGAATCTTCAGGAAAGGAGAGGATCTATGAAGCTCACAGCCATTGTCAGACTTCAAATGAATTCACAGTGAAAAGAACTAAGACATTTTATTTCTTGCACTAATATTCTCAGGTATGATTGGCCTCCCAAAGACGTTTGTCTTCTCATAATATCAGTGTCTCAAGGTTTTAAGATCTCATGAGATTCAACTTAGTTTTCATGTGGTTCATAATTATTGCTTTAGTCATTGTTGTTTCCTAAGTAGTGACATATGTTTACATATTAAATATGTATGACAACTTAAGGAAAATATTATTTAATTTAACTGATGAATACTTTAAAATTTTATGCAGAGAACTGTAATATCACTACGTAATGTGAAATCACAAAACTGGATTATGCACACACATCCTGCCCCAAATCAATGAGCCGAGTTGAAGAATTTTGGAGAGAAATAAAGACTTAATTTCATGGCACTCTGAACACGGCCAGTACTTCCAAAACAACCATCCCTCACTGAGCAACTACTAGGATGTGTGCAAGCAGAGTGCCAGCACAAGCCATGCTCCACAGAATATGCTCTGCTAGCTGAATTTTGAAGTATTCAGTCACTACACTCTGATAAAGTCATCATTTTTCCAGGGACAGAAAATTAAAGGAAGTTTCTCAATTTTAAATATTATTATCCTATTTTTTTTCAAAAATATGATCTTCCTCTATCTATTCAACCAGAATCTAAGTGAAGTACCATCTGAATTAGCACATAATTATCTAGTTAGTTACTTTGTTGGGTTCGCTGTGGTACCGACAGTACCTCAATTTCTATGCAAATTTGGAAACCACAATGCTAAGAGAAATAAAAAATGTTATAAGAAAAATCATAAAAAGCTCATTGTTATGGCTATCCCTTTTTATGTACATCAGATCTCAGTAATATGAAAAACAATGTTTTAATCTAATGGACACTGTGAATCTTGTAAATGATCGATTATCCCCTTTGTTTTGGCTACAAGAAAGCTCAAAATCGCCGAAACTGGTTTGGCTCAGTCTGCGGACTGAAAGGTCCCGGGTTCGATTCCGGTCAAGGGCATGTACATTGGTTGCGGGCACATTCCCGGTGGGGGGTGTGCAAGAGGCAGCTGGTTGATGTTTCTCTCTCATTGACGTTTCTAGCTCTCTATCTCTCTCCCTTCCTCTCTGTAAAATATCAATAAAATATATTTAAAAAAAGAAAGCTCAAAATCTGTGGCTCTTTCTAACAAATGAATAGGCTATAAATAAAAAATAAATTATTTATACCTCCAAAGGATGTGTTTGTATCTCTAAACAGAAATGTTACTTCAGTGTACTATTTTACTATCTTTATTTTATTTCTTCACATGATTTTCTTACCTGTACTCTTGATTTTGATTTTGATTTTTTTGGTAAATTGAGTTCACAACAGTTAAACAGAATTAGAGGGGTGTTTAAGATGTTACTACATTCTACTCTACTTTTAAGAGAATAAGGTAGAGGAACAGAAAATATTTGCAAAAAAAAAGTTGTGTGTGTTTAAGTCCAGGATATCTGTCAGAATTAATATACTATATATGTGCCAATCTTCCATAATGTTGGTATCTGTCTATAGCATTATACAATAACTAAAATGCAGAATAACCCTGGGAACTCAAAGAGCCTCTGACTATTAAGTAAAATATTAAAATGTTTCAAATTTTTTCCTCCAAGTAAGACATCATTTTAGATATATCCACCATCACCACCATCTTTTTATAATTAAACCTTCAGAAAACCCAATTCCTATATAATAAAACCCTAATATGCAAATCAACTGAACGGTGGAATGACTGGTTGCTATGATGCGCACTGGCAGGAGCTGCCCCCCTGGTAGTCAGTGCACTCCCACAGGGGAAGCGCTGCTCAGCCAGAAGCTGGGCTCAGGGCTGGTGAGCACAGCAGCGGTGGCGGGAGCCTTTCCTGCCTCTGCTGCAGGTGGGCGGTAAGCAGCAAAGAGTTCCAGACTGTGAGAGCCCTGGACTGTGAGAAGGATGTCTGTCTTCCAGCTTAGGCCTTATCCCCATGGGAATCAGGTCTAAGCCGGCAGGCGGATATCCCCTGAGGGGTGCTGGCCTGCCAGAGGGTGCAGGCCGGGCTGAGGACACCCCCACTCTGAGTGCACAAATTCTGTGTACCCAGCCTCTAGAAAAAAAATAATAGCTTACCATTACTCAGGTGATCCAAGCAATTACTGACATTCTTTAAGGTTCTGTTTTGGGCCTCTCAGAAACTCGGAGTGCTTCCACTCTCAGTTTCAACTTTTATGTGAATGATTCCAAAATTTCTATCCCACCTCAAAACGGAGCTTCATTATCTTGCTCTCCTTCCTCACCACCCTCCCTCCCCGGGGCTCATTAGCAACCCTTTCCAGAGACCTCATTCTGTCCAATTCCAAGGTTTCAGTCATCTTTGTTCCTTCCTTATCCTCATCTCTGGGATTCCATTTTATAAGACTTAGCTGTTGCCAAAACTGGTTTGGCTCAGTGGATAGAGCATCAGCCTGCGGACTGAAAAGTGCCGGGTTCGATTCCAGTCAAGGGCATGTACCTTGGTTGCCAGCACATTCCCAATGGGGAGTGTGCAGAAGGCAGCTGACCGATGATTCCCTCTCATTGATGTTTCTAACTCTATCCCTCTCTCTTCCTCTCTGTAAAAAAATCAATAAAATATATATTTTTAAAAGACTTAGCTGTTTCTTTTTCTGATGTATCTTTATGGGTGGCATTTTCTTTTTGTATATTTACATTTGTA
Organism: Vespertilio murinus; assembly: GCA_963924515.1. Classification (NCBI taxonomy): domain Eukaryota; kingdom Metazoa; phylum Chordata; class Mammalia; order Chiroptera; family Vespertilionidae; genus Vespertilio; species Vespertilio murinus. The sequence continues at coordinate 148,065,771 of OZ004706.1, read as the reverse complement.
TTTAACTAGTTCAGGCGCTAATTATAAATTAGCCTCTCTCCACTCAGACTTTACATTTCACCCTATATTCCACTATGTCAGCATTGTTGTTGTTTTTTATTAAGTCACTTCCCTCAAACCTGGAATAACAGCTTTCTATGACCTATTACATCAAAGTGACATCTATCAATCTAAACCTTCACGGGAATCCAGGGTCTGGCATCACACTAATTATCTCACATTTCCCAAAACTACCCCTAAATCATCATTCACTTCACTGGGCCAAGCGGATTAATCGCATTCTTTATTCTGCCTCTCCTCCCTGTACTGGATTCCCTCCTCTCTGCCTTAGCCAAATCTTACTAATTCTTCAGGACATGGTTCATATCTTTTCTCAGTAATAAAGCCCTCTCTCTCTTCATTATATACCATACAGACCCTGCCCTTATCTGATTTCTGACAGTATGCACAATCAGCATCAAACTGCTCAAGGGTTAACTGTGCTCTAATTGTTTCACGTGTATGCTCTCCAAGTGGCCTTATCCATTCCCATGATTTTAATTACAAACCGTAAGCTGACCTCCAAATCTAAATCTCCATACTTGTCCTTCTTCACTAAACTTCAGACTTACACATCCAGCTACCTGCCTGACTGACAGTGCCTCCTGGATGTCTGACAGGCATCTCAGACTTACCATGTCCAAACAGACCTCTTGATTTTTATCACTGAAACACTTATCTTCCCGTCTTGCTCATTTAAGGTCTCTTATTTTCTTTCTCTCACATCCCACTTTAATCCATGAGGAAGATTTGTTGGTGCTACTCCCAAAATACAGCCACAATCCCACCACTTCTCATCATTACCACCCTAGTTTAAGTTATAAAAATCACTGCTGCCTGAGTCTCCTAAACGATCTCTCCGCTTCCTTTCTCCCTTAGAGGCCATTCTTCACAGAGTAGCCTGGATGATCTACGGTACTCAAAGCCAAAATCAGATTATAAAACTCTCCATCTTAATACTCTTCAATGCCTTCCTATTGTACTAGTCAATTCAAACTCCTTCTCATAGCCTAGAAGGCCCCACATCACCTATCCCATTCCTACCTTTCTGACCTCTCCTTCTGCCACTCTATTAATTGCCCATATTGCTTCAGCATCTCTGGTTCATCTTGATCTGCATCTGCTATTACCTCTGCCTTGCTCTTCATCCATAGCATCCTTTATATGACTGCTTTCTTTCTCATCTTTTAGGTCTCTGTTCTCAGAGAGACCCTTGACTACCATAAAGTCACTCTCTATCCTATCAGTTTTACTTTCTTTAGATACAATAAATAGTGATGAGTACTATCCCCTTTGACTAGAATGTAAACTTAAGTTTTTTTGAAGGCGGGTATAAGATTTTTTAAATTTCCCATTACAGTTTGCCTAGGCATGTAAGAACACCAATAAATACCTAGTGATCAACTTATAAGATGGCATATCTGAGGTCTGCAAAACTATTAATTTTTCTAAAGCAGATAAAAAAGCGTAACTACTATTTAATATAAGTTAAGAATCACATGATTAACTCAAACAAGTTTTCCTAAACAAACACTAATTTCTATTTTCAACACTTAAATTTCATTAAAATGACAACCACTAAGCAAGTGATTTTCATGAAGCAAATTAAAGACTTACTTAATGTTATAATGTCCAGTTTTCAGTGTACTTCTATCGGGAAGCTGAGCAAGTTTCCTGGAGAGCATTTTAAAGTACTTTCTGCACTCCTGCACGCCTGTGCCTTGTTCATTGTCAGTAGAAGCAGAAAGCGGCAGTCCATCTCTGACACGAATGACTGAGGCAGATAAAATCATAGACATTTCAAGCAACAGAGAAGACCTAAAACAAAACGAAAAATTTGGGTTAGATAAAAAATTAAAGCAAAGCTGATAAAACAGTGCAAAAATTAATATTCAAAGATATACTAATTAAAATGGTGACTATGTTTTCCTTGACAAATTAGTTTAAAAAAATACTTGTTTCTTTTTGGCATTTTCACAAGTATATGTGGAAGAAAATACTGGAATAAACACTACTCTCAACAATTGGACAATATTCAACAGAGTTTAATAATATTTATGCCCTTTGCCCACACACAAAAAAATTAAATATATAACCCTATCCAAAGGAAAGTAATTGAAGTCAGACAAAATTTTAAACAGAAAGGTATCCTTTCACAGCAATAACTGAAACAACATGAACATCCAATAACAGGGGGAAAGTTAAATAAATTAAGACACACTCATATGACAGAATATATTGCAGATACTAAAACTTATGTTTGTGAAAAATAGTTTAATAATGTGGTAAAATGCTCTCTGTTAGGTAGGGGAAAAGGCATGATAAAAACACCAAATGTTGTTTTCCATAGAGACAAAGAAAAAGAAGAGGGGAAAGATAAATGGAGAAACAAATACAGGAAGGAAACATATCAAAATTAGAATAATGCTTATCTCCAGGAAATAGTATGATGGTTGTCATTTTATAATTTCCTAAATTTTCATATTTCACAATGGCCATATCTTACTTTTATACCCAGAAAAAAATATTATTTAAAGTAAAGCTCAAAGCTAAAGGAATTAATTACTTTAATACTATCCTCCATCTTTTTGCCAGAAAGTAAATAATAATAGCCTCTCATATTAGATTCTGATCATGCTTTATAAAAATAAAAGGTCTACATAGACCTGGGTTGGAAAGAAATCAAGTAAACAAACTTTGATTTGAAAAAATATGCAGTTCTCAAATTTTAGCTTATATAAAAAAATCACTGGTAGTTTGGTTAGAAATGTTTATTTCTGGGCCAACCTCCAAAATATTCTGATGCATTGACTGCAGAATGGGACTTGAGAATCTTCCAATTTTTAACAAGTTCCCCGGGTAATTACTATCCTACTGTCTAAAGATCATACTTTGAAAAGCACTGAAATAAACATGTTGACAGTGTGAAATTAAGTGATAACTGTTTTCTGACAGACCATCAGAGCACTATCCCCACTGAATGCTTCTCTTTCACACTAGTAGTCGGGGCAACTGAAAACTGAAAAAATCTGATAACAATTTCATATTCTTTTTTTCATGCTATTATATCTCAGAGAGTAATTTAATCTTTACCTGCCCAGTTCAGGTAGGTCAATTTTATCTCATTCCAAAATGAAAAATTGAGTTAGTAATATATCAAAAAATGGTATAGAAAACCAACTGGTACTGAGTTTGGAAATCAGGAGTCCCTAGTTTTTATTGCTGTGTGAAGTCAAAATCTGCCCACTGATGATGATAACTGATTGACAATAAACATTCCCAAATAATAATGCTAAAGCATTATACTTACTCTCCCCTTTTCCTGTTCTCATGAGGAAATGACAGGAATAGCTAGGTATTAATGTCATTACCCTTTATATTTTTCTCTTCTATTTACTTAAAAGGGGGGAAAAGCCAGCAGGAATTAAATTAGCCTTTACCATAATGGATTATTTAAAGTTCCAACATGGCATAAATGGTTTGGATAAAAGAATTTTTTAAAAAGAATTTTTTTTATTGATTTCAGAGAGGAAGGGAAAGGGAGACAGAAACATCAATAATGAGAATCATTGATCAGCTGCCTCTTACTGGGGGTTAAGCCTGCAAACCAGGCATGTATCCTGACCAGAAATCAACCGTGACCTCCTGGTTCATAGGTCAGTATTCAACCACTGTGCCACACCAGCCATGTGGATAAAATAATTTTTTTCCCTATTCAACCAATTTATTTTCTAAAGGCAGGAGCAAGAGAAAACTGGGATTTTTCAAGGGACAAAAGCTATATTGTAATCCCCTTTTTAAAAGTGTTACCGCCAAAACCAGTTTGACTCAGTGGAAAGAGCGTCAGCCTGAGAACTGAAGGGTCCCAGGTTCGATTCCAGTCAAGGGCATGTACCTTGGTTGCAGGCACATCCCCAGTAGGGGGTATGCAGGAGGCAGCTGATAGATGTCTCTCTCATCGATGTTTCTAACTCTCTATCCCTCTCCCTTCCTCTTTGTGAAAAATCAGTAAAATATATTTTTTTAAAAAGTGTTACCATGTTTTATTTAATTAAACCACAGGTGCAACATTTAGCTTTAAGAAAGCAGGAGAGAGACCGAAGCAAGATGGCGGCCCAGGAAGTCTCCTGGGCCGCCATCTCCTCAACAATTTGGAAGAAAACAACAGATAAAATCGAAAGCGATCGCACCAGACCCACAGGAAAGCTGGCGAAATGGGAAGGCTACAACTAGACGCAAAGCAGGACGCTGCGGCTGCCATGTGGAGTTTAAAACTACAGCGAAACTGGACCTGCCGGAGCTGCTGCCGCCAGGAATGAGGGAAGCCAGACCTCGCGCCGCCCCGGGGCCCAGGGAGTGGGCCAGCCCTGCCGGCCACCACAGGAGCTGATGTGGGCCTACGCTGCCGCTGCCGCCGCTGCCTGGACGAGAAGCGGGTGAGCGTGACCTCCCTGCCCACAATTATCCCGGCCCGCAGCCATCCCGGCCCGCCTGCAGTGCTGGAGAGGAACGTGTGCAGCGTCTCCCCGCCCGCAGCCAGCTCGGCCCAGAAATGGGAAGGCTACAACTAGACACCAAGCAGGGCGCCGCTGCTGCCATGTGGAGTTTAAAACTACAGCGAAACTGGACCTGTCAGAGCTGCTGCCGCAGGAAATGAGGGAAGCCAGACCTCGCTCCGCCCTGAGGCCCAAGGACTGGGCCAGCCCGCCGGCCATGGGCACCAGGGAGCTGTTATGGGACCTTCGGTGCCTGCCCACAACCATCCTGAGGAGCTGTCACAGCATCTCCCGGCCTGCGGCCAGCTGGGCCCAGTCTCGTCACGCACCTTATTGGTGGGGAGCTGGCGCGGCGCCTTCCCTTTGCGCCCCCGCAAGTCTTTCCGCTGCCACCGTCAGCAGCCGGCTCCAAAGCTTATGCCACTACCGCCATGTGGATTTTAATACTACAGGGGAAATTGAGACACAGGAGCTACCGTCACTGCCACACCTGCCGCCGCCCCTGTGAATGGGAATCTACCGAAATCAGAGCTCACTACGCCCCGGGCTCAGAGAGAGTGTGGCTTCAGAACTTAGCCTCTGCGTCCACAGCAGCTCCGCTTCCACAACAAAGGAGACACCATTGAGGGGGAATTCTCCACCCACAGCCATCTCAGCCCGCCCACAACCTTCCCAGTACACCCGCTGTGCTGGTGAGGAGCCAGCAAGGCACCTTCCATTAGCGGCCCCAGCGAGTCCTCCCTCAGCCGCCGCATGGCCGAGCCGAAGCTCCCGTCACTGCCACCATGTGAACTTTAAAACTACAGTGGAAATTGAACCACAGGAGCGACCGTCGCTGCTGCACCAGCCACCACCACCCGCCACCACCGCTGCAAATAAAGGAAATCCACCGAGAACAGAGCTCACTACACCCTGGGCTCAGAGAGTGGGCGGCCTCAGAACTTAGCCTCCGCGTCTGCAGCTGCTCCGCTTCCGCACCGAGCGAGACACCTTTGAGGGCGGTCTACCCGCCTGCAGCCATCTCAGTCCGCCTGCAACCGTCCCAGCCTGCCTGCCGTGCTAGCAAGGAGCTACGCGGCCTCTCCAATACGCGACCCCAGCACCCGAGAGGGGCCGTGTGCCCCGGGTGAGCCGTATGTCCCAGGGGGCCCTGTGCCCTGGGCGAGCCGTGTGTCCCAGGGGGCCCTGTGCCCAGGGTGAGCCATGTGTCCCAGGGGGTCCTGTGCCCCGGGTGAGCTGTGTGTCCCAGGGGGTCCTGTGTCCCGGGTGAGCCTGTGTCCCAGGGGGCCCTGTGCCCCGGGTGAGCCATGTCCCCCAAAGGGGCTGGGTGTCCCGGGTGAGCCGTGTGTCCCAGGGGGCCATGTTCCCGGGGCGAGCCGTGTGTCCCAGGGGGCCCTGTGCCCCGGGTGAGCCCTGTCTCCCAGGGGGCCCTGTGCCCCGGGTGAGCCGTGTGTCCCTAGGGAAGCAGTGGGACCCAGGGGGAGGGGCGGTGAGAACCAGAGGAGGAGCGGACTCTATTCGTGTGATCCTGAGATAGCCACCATAAAACAAGCAGACTGACAAATGAGGAGCGGATTCTATTCATGTGATCCTGAGATAGTCACCATAAAACAAGCAGATTGTCAAATGACAGCAGGGAGGGGAAGGAGACCTGGGGGGAGATAAGAGAACAACCGAAGGACTGGTATGCATGAATACAACCAATGAACACAGAACTCTGGGGAAGGAGGGCATGAATGGGAGGTGTGTGTGTGGGGGGGGGGGGGGCAATGGTAAGATATGTACACATATAATACCTTAATTAAAAAAATTGGAAAGAAAAAAAAAATAATAATAAAAAAATAAGAAAGCAGGAAAAACTTTTATCTTTACAGAAATATACTGCAACACAAGGACTACTCTGATAATAAGGGGAAAGGGTTGTAATGATAGTTTCCAAACATCCATATACTTAGTATTTAAAAGTAGACTGGCCATGGCCAATATGGCTTAGTTCTTTGGAGCATCGCCCTGTATACCAAAAGGTGGTGGGTTCGATTCTTGGTCAGAGCACATACACAGGTTGCAGGTCGGGGGGTGGATGAGGCACCCAATGGAGCCAACTGTACGATTGTTTCTCTCTCTCCTCTCTCTCTTTCTCTCTTTTCTCTTCTTTCGCTCTCTCATCTTCATCTCTCTAAATATCAATTTAAAAATTTTTAAGAAAAGTAAGTAAATAAAAGTAAACTGTATTCTTTCATGCCTGACCTTTTTAGGATCCCAACAGAAATATTAGAAATTATCTTTATTACAAGGTGATAACTTTCATGTAATCTTTAAAGTTATTCCTTTCTTCATGACTTAAAAGACAAAAAGATAAGATTCATACATCCTAAAACATATACTGAAAAAAGAATAACAACCTGTAAGTTCCATTCATTCCACAAACATTTATTGAGTATTGTTAAAAAGAAAAGCCACAGACCCAGAAGTGCTCACTGTGCTAAAAGCCCATGATACCAAAAGGTAGATTAAATACTCACCCTCATTTTAATTTCAGAATTTCCCAAGAGTGTAATTTTAAACCAATTAGTCTGGAATTTCCTGAATCACACAAGTGAGGTTGTTATGCCAGGTAAGACCCCCACTGCCTGTCCTCAACTAACATAATCCACTCTCAACTTCTTAGTCCCAACCCTCCTCTGCCTCTAAAAACACTCCATTTTGTACAGCCATTCAGAGCACTCTACTAGTTGCTAGACAGTATGCAGCTGTATTCATGACTAGCTTAATAAAGCCAATTACATCTTCAAGTTTTATTTTGTAACAGTCCATACTGTATGCCAGACATTAAGAATTCATAGTTCCTAACATCAAGAAGCAGCAATCCAACCTGGCTGGTGTGGTTCATTGGTTGAGCATTGATATGAACCAGAAGGTCACAGTTTAATTCCCAGTCAGGGCATATGCCCAGGTTGCGGACTCCATCCCCAGTGTGGGGTGTGCAAGAGGCAGCCAATTGATGATTCTCTCTCATCATTGGTGTTTCTATATCTCTTTCTCCCTTTCCCTTTCTCTCTGAAATCAATAAAAATACATTTTTTAAAAGAAGCATCAATGCAAAATTAAAGAAATTCAGATTAAAAGAGCAAAGACAATGCAAGCTACATTGACTAACACTTTACTAATTGTAAAACTAGCTAGACAATTTGTGTTTCAGATATTCCTTATACACACCTTTAGGCTTATACAATACAGCAGTGATATTCCCTGTCAAAGTTCTTAAAAGGTTGTCAAGAGAATTATCAGAAGGTGAGATTTTTCTGAGATGAAAACATTTCTTCTTCAGTCATTTGACCTACCATCCAAACCAGTTAACTAGCAAAAGAAACTGTGATGATTGTTCAATGAGCAACTCCAGGCTTGACTAACTGTAGACAGACTTCAATAATCTTAGAATAAGCAATCTCTCCTCTATCAACTCAGTAAATATTAACATTCTCCCCCACCCCTTTTTCTTTTTACCATGGATTCTCAATGCAGTTGCTTGAGGGGGAAAATCACTCTCATCTAATCTGGATTGTGCTAGCAGAAAGAGGAATCTGTCCACATCAAAGCCAACCTAGGATTAGAGTACCCAGAGAGTGTATAGGCAAGGTGGTGGCCCAGTGGGAACTGGGGAAGGCAAAAGGTTAAAACACTTGCATGGGAAAATTGAGGAGCAATGGTAGTTCTACAAGGGCCATAGATACGTTTTTAGGCCTCTGGTCATTTTCCCTCACCTTTTACACTGGAAAAACACTGCATATGCCTTACGCAGCAGCAGAAAAGTCACAGAGAATCTGAGTACTGAACTCTATATTCTCTCCCCAATAGCAATTGTAGAGGAAAAAGCCCAAGGTTAGAATCTAGGTAGGTCTAGGTAAATACTTATGTAAAGGCTGAGGAAAAGAAAGTCCCACAATGCCAAACTACTCCAGCAATGGTTAGTACCTTTTAGATCCAAGATAATAAGATGCTGACCTCTCTTCCCCAGAACCTTGTGGGGTAATGACTGTGGGCCCAAGGTACCGGGAAGGCAACTTCTCAAAAGTAATAAATAAAACCCAATATACTTAGTAAGTATATTTTATATCTATTTTAAGATATAAGTATACTTTATATCTGTTTTCTAGCAAGATGCCTTCATAAATGCCTTTTAAGAAAAAAACATTTATATTGGGTTAATCACTCATATTTTATTTTAGTTCATTATTTCCCAAACTTCAAGCATCCAAGTATCATTTTCAGAATTCTTACCATATCTATATACTACCTGTACTATTTATCTACCTAATATGTCTTTCATTGATTTATTTTTTACCCTGTCCTTAGCAATAGTATCTGTGAAATCAGTGTTAATGTGCTAGGATTTTCTCCCAACTTAATAAGTTAAAATAAAGAACTTTTGAAGGTTCATCGAAATATGAGTGTCTGAAATTTTTGAAGATTTTTTTTAATGTTCATCTGCCTACTACTCAAATTAGCTTGCATATCTGATGGTACCAAAATTTGGTAAACACTACCCTGGTGGATATTATTTTTATGAAAAGTGCTAACAGATCTATGAGAATTGGGAAGGGGGGTTATTTTGGGAGAAAGCTGTACTAACTGTGATGCACAGGGTGGGAGCAAGATTAAGGGAAAAGGGAAGTTCTTTCTACAGCCATACATTGACAGGAAGACACTTGGGAAACAGTTTAAAGAAGAAAAAAGTAAAGCGTACCAAGGATAAGCAGAATTTATTTTGCAACTTGTCCCACCCCCACCCTCTCCAGCAGCCTTTGGTACTCCTATTATAGGAGCTTGCACTGAGCAGTATGTTTAAGACCTCAGGCTCCAGAGTAGATTACCACCACATCTAGGAACAGGGCCCCAAACACATGCACAAATGTGTCAGTTCCTTCCCCCCCCCCCCCCAACATCTGTTAGCACCTCATAGTTTACAGTGCGTATATATAACCTTCATTTTAAAGATGAGAAAATGAAGGCTCCCTTTCTCAATGTCACACTGCTCATACATAGCAGAACTGGTGCTTAAACCTAAGATTCTTCTATCTCTACATCTCTGTGCTACACCAGCCACCTAAAACCAACAAGGGGTAAGAACCCAGTGATACAAAAACTATCTAGCTACTCATTTTGAAGTAATAATAAAGACCAGCTTACATTTTCTTTATTAAGAGGCTATATAGTAATTAACAGGATGAACTCTGGAATTAGATTGTCTGGATTCCAAAACTGGCTCAACTATGTACTAACTGTGCCTTCCTATACTCAATTCCCTCACCTATAAAGTGTGGCTACTAACAGTACATATCTCATAGGATTATTTTTTAAAAACTAATAGTATCTACCTTGCAGGAACATATAAATAACCTGAAGCACTGCCTTGCAGACTAAAAGTGCAATATTAAGTGCTTGCTGCTATTATTATTGTTGTTGTTGTTATATACTTACTACCCTCTATTTACCAGGTACTTTATACACATTGCCTCATGAAAGTCTTCCAACAACCTGTGAGGTAGGTATTATCAGATTCCCTTTACCTTTGAGGAAATTCAAGCTCAGAAAGGTTCATTCATTCAGTCCCTAAACTAGCAAGTGATCGATTTAAACTCAGGCCTAACACTAACCACCCTGAGGTATTGCCTCTCAACATACCCAAGCTTCTTATTCAACTACATGGAGAGGAAGGTCGCAGGCACCACCACCCCTCCTCTGATAAGAGCTGGACGTCTTTCGTACACCAATATAAAATATACCTAGATTTTTAAAAATCATACACCAAAAAAAAGCACTAAACCGAGATCACGGGTCCTAAGTAAGCATAGGAAATGTCCAGAGGTCCCATTAACTTAGGGTATGGCCACAGATGTCAGATTCAATTACTGAACTTACAACCCTCATATACCAGAAATCATAGGTACTGTTCAAAGATACTGCCTAGTTCCTTATAATGTCAGCACATGGGCAGATGCCGGTAACGTCATTCAGGAAGTTTTCAACAGCGGCTGTTGCACCTGTCAGCTGGGATCCCAACATCTCCAGTCCAGGGGCTGACACCTGGGCCCTGCGCTTTGCCTTGGCTCAACCGGCATAGAAAGGACTGGTTCTCAAAGCTGGCCAACTACCCCCAGATGGGCGACCCGGGAAACTTAAGGAGCACCAGAAAAGTCCAAAACTCTGCTTTCCCGGGCAGAGAGAGTCAAGCCGGCTGGGGCTCCGTCTTTTATTCCTGAAGCCCTTTTTCCATTGGCCAGGCCAACGGCTCGGGTCTCCGTGCGCATCGTCCCCAAAATGCCAATAACAAGGCCTGACGAGGGTTCCGAGAGCCAACGCGGGCACATCTCTGGGCTCAGGGCTGGCTCATCCGGTCCCCAGAAAACGCACACTGAGCCACTGACTGGCTCACATCCTACCCAGCCTCGAAGAAAGGGAAAACGCCACGTCAAACTCCCGGGGGGCGTCTAAGCCGCTTAGGAGGATCGCGGGGCTTGTGACACCTGGGCGCCCAGGAATGCCCCCCGCCGCTGACATCCCAGGGCGACTGTCCCCCCCGTGGGCCCCCGGCCCCGGCTGTACCACACCCAGGGAAGGTCGGCCGAGGGGCAACCGCCGCCCACGCGGCCCCAAAGACCCCGCCGGCCGGAGGGGCCCAAGTCCCCGCAATCTCCCTCCTCCTCCCCGCTGCGTGGTTCCAACCACGCCCGGCTCCCGCCCCCACGGCACGGGCTGGGCTCCCGCCCGGGAACACGTCTGTAGATACGCAGGCCAGGGCCAGGGCCGGGCGGGGGGCGGGGAGATTGGGGGGGGGGGGGAGCGGCCGGCCAGGGTTAGGGGCGACCCCGAGAGGGAAGAAACCCAGAACTGGGAGGGGCCAGGCGGTACCTGTCCGGCGGGGACCTGCCGCTCCGAATGACGCGGCCTGCAGTGCATTGTGGGACCAGGGCGTGGCCTTAGCGCGGGGCAGCCGGGCGGCCGACGACGTGGCTGGCTCCCCGCGGGACCAAGCCCCGCCCCCTTCCCCCTCAGCGCGCCCGGGCCAATCAGGTTCTCTGGGAAGGCCGGGCCGACCCGCCCCCTCCTGGGGCGCAGGTAGTCCCGCCCCCTCCCGGAGAGATTGGCAGGTTTTCACGCACCTGCGGAAAGAGAGGATGAACTCGGGTATTGACAGTCTATGCCAGGAGGTCGGCAAATCTTGGCTCTCGAGCCCCATGCGGCTCTTTGGCCCCTTGAGTGTGGCTCTTCCACAAAATACCACGGCCTGGGCGAGTCTATTTTGAAGAAGTGGCCGTTAGAAGAAGTTTAAGTTTAAAACATGTGGCTCTCAGGAGAAATTTCAATCGTTGTACTGTTGACATTTGGCTCTGCTGACTAATGAGTTTGCCGACCACTGCTCTATGCTGTCCCTCACAAATAAGACGAACCTCTTCTGCCTACCGCCTGTTTCGGGAAGCAGTGTGTTCCTCACGCGGCCCCTTCCAGCTTTCGCACCTGCCATGCATGATTAAACAAGCACTTACTGATGGTTTCCCATGTGCCACGCACCGTGTTCGGCATTGAGTTACAGGCGTGAACATAACACTGGATGGAATCTAAAGCATAACAGGAGCAAGAAACGTTAAAGCATAAATCATTATAAATAGATTATAAATTATGACCATTACTCTGAAGAAAAATTACTGGATGCGATGATGGATTAATTCTGGGCTATCTATAAAGCTCTTTGAAGAAGTGCCTTTTAAGCTCCAGACGTATGAAATAGTCTTTAAGAATGTTAAAGGCCAAGGGAACATTATATGTGAGGTTTGGGGGGCATGAGAGAACTTGGTGTGTTCTAGGAACTGAATGGAAATCAGTGTGGTTAGGGTGTAGGAAGCAAGTTTGGGCTGAGGTGAGGCAAAGGCCAGACTATGCAGGCTGTTATTGGCCACATTATACATTTTAGACACTATCCTGTTGGAATGCATCCTAAGGTCACTGGGCAACTAATAGAGATCTGATTTACATACTTAAAAGCTCCCTCAGGCTGTTTGTGGGGAGTAGTTTGGAAGAGGGCAAGCGGGATGGCTGGAAGGCCAGCTTGGAGGCAATTATGTTAGTCAAGGCCAGAAATGATGATGGCTTGAACTAAGGTAATGGCAGTAGAGACACAAAGAGATGGATAATTTTGAAACATGTTGAAATTAGAGGTAGAATCCAAGGGACCTAATGGATTGGTTTGCTGAGAAGCTTAAAGAGCATTAAGGATCACTCCTTAGGTAACTAGATGGGTTAAGAAGACATTTACATAGAAGGCAGAGAAAATGATTGGAATATGTTAAATTTGAGGTGCTTATAAATGGTTATATTAAACATATTTGGATATGTAAGTTTGGAATTCAGAAATGTTGGGATTAATTATATAAACGTAGTGGTTGTAGGTTAACACAATAATTCAACTCCTATATGTATATATAACAGAAATGCATTCATATATTCAGCAAAAGACATATATAACAATGTTCATAGGATGAATAAATTTTAAAATATTCACACAGTGGAGTAGTACACAGGAAAGAGAATGAACAAACTTCAACTGCACATAAAACATGGATGAATCTCACAATCTTAAAATTGAGTGAAAAAAGTCAGACACACCAAATGTATACTACATGATTCCACTTATATAAGGTTCAGACACAGACAAAAATGATATATGGTAATAGAAGTCAGGATATTGCTTATCCTTAGGTGATATTAATGTTTGGAAAGGGTCACCAGTGGGCTTCTGGAGCTCTCATAATGTTCTTCTTGATCTGGGTGTTGATTACACCAGTGTGTTTAATTAGTGAAAATTCATCAAGCTGTACTTAATATTTATGCATTTTAATATGCATTTTACTATTCCATAGAAAGGTGACATTTCTAAAATGTTATGAGTGATCCAGCCATAAATAAGTATCTTGTACCAGACTTACATTCCTGCCACAAATGAAAGAAAACTGGACCCAATCTATGAAATTAATGTTTTCAGACATTGGACAATAGGTACAGTAAGTCTATGATCCTGGAAAGAAGGAAAACAAATAACATGACCCCTACATTTCTGCAGATTTCTTCCTGGAGGTATTTACCTAAGGGCAGGATAAAGAAAGCCAAGAGCCAAGCAGAATACAGTACTTGTGGTAACTAAGGAGAAAAAAAAATTGAAATTAAGAGAGATTGAGGCAATTGAAGTTTGCAAGGCAGAGAAATATGCATAAGGTCTCCTTGAATCTTTGGTGTATGTTTAACGATAGACTTTATGCCAAAACTGGTTTGGCTCAGTGGATAGAGTGTTGGCCTGTGGACTGAAGGGTCCCGGGTTTGATTCCAGTCAAAGGCATGTACCTTGGTTGCGAGCACATCCCCAGTAGGGGGTGTGCAGGAGGCAGCTGATCAATGTTTCTCTCTCATTGAAGTTTCTAACTCTCTATCCCTTTCCCTTCCTCTCTGTAAAAATCAATAAAATATATATTTTTTAAAAGAATAGACTTTATGAAACTGATTAAATAACAACTACTATGAGAACTGTAAGTTGAACAACTCCTAGAGCTTGAAGAGAGTCAAGAAGCTTTTAATATTTGACCAATTGGAATAGAGAAACCTTATTAAACACCTGGGCATTTTGTAAAGAGACCTCAGAAAGGCCACTCTTTAGAGAAGTTATCCTAAAAATAAAAGGCCAAAGTGAGAGGCATCAAGCATTTATTTTAAGATTTTTTTTTTAAAAAAAAGAAGAATAGGAAAGCACTGATTTAGGCAGAAACCCAAATAGTGGTCCAATTAGAAGACAAAGGCAAGGGATTTTTATGAGAAAGGGAATACATCAATAGAAATAAGGTGTTTATATGCATGCCAATAAGCTAATATAGTTATATTTTCAGTTTGGTAGTCATAATATCTACTTTCTTGTTATCCTTACAGACAATTATTTGGGACACATGCTGTGTTAGGTCTAATCCAAAGGTTATTTAGCCCTGTTTTACATTCCAAAGGTCTAAGACATAAGATGTGCAAGATAATTCCTCTGCAATGACAGCTCTGACTCTATTTTAAAGTGAGTCTGTTTATATTATTTTTAACTAAATTGGGGTGAGATGGGTTAATAAGATTATATAGGCTTCAGAGAAACCAAGATGGCAGCTTAGGTAAATACCTAAACTGCTGCCTCGCACAACAATTTCAAAAATACAACTAAAAGATAAAACAGACATCATCCAGAATCACAGAAGGCTGACTGAGTAGAAATTCTACAACTAGAAGGAAAGAGAAAAGCACACTGAGAGGAGCTGCAGGAGGCAGAGGTACTGAGACACATGCACAGAGAGGACTGGCAACGAATATATGGCTGGCTTTCTCAAGCTGGAGGGAGACAAAAGCTCCCGACTGCACTGAACTGCAGTTCCAGGTAAGACTCTGGGGACCCAGACTCATTCGGGGACAAACTGGACTGGCTGGCAGCAGGCAGAACTCAAGGGTGGCTTTCTCTCAGAGGTGATTGCAGCAATTACCACAGGACACTGAGACACAGGGGCCTATTAGGGCAGGGCTGACGGGAAATCAATGCTGTCCCAACCTGAGACTCCGCCCCATCCAAGGTGAGCACAGAGGCTTTTGCAAGTCTTGTCTCATAAGGGTGTGTCCAGCACAGAAGTTCTCCCATCATAGACACAGCTGATCCTCATAGCTAATTGGCCTGGGGGTCAATTCCTTCCAGTGATACCAACCACAATCAAGGGTTAACTACACTAAGACTGTGCACACAGCCCACATAGGGGTGAACCAAGAATGTCCACCTCAGGTAATTGGAGAGGCTGAGCCATTGGGCCCTATAGGACACCTAGCACACAAAGCCACTCTATCAACTTAGGTACATACCTCCAGAAAGAAATCTGCAGAAATGTAGGGGTCATTTTATTTGTTTTCCTTCTTTCCAGGATCATACAAAATGTGGAGACAAAGAAACAGATCACAAATGAAAGAAATGGAGGAAAGTAAATTGACTGGATATAGAGTTCAAAACCACAGTTATAAGGTTTTTTTAAGAATTTCATAGAAAACGCCAATACATTTAGCAAGACCCTCGAGGATATGAAAAAGGACCAACTAGAAATTAAATATACACTGACTGAAATAAAAAATATTATACAGAGATCTAACAGCAGACTAGCGGATTACAAGAATCAAGTCAAGGATTTGAAATACAAAGAAACAAAGACACTCTACTGGAAAAGCAAAAAGAAAAAAGAATTCAAAAATAGGAAAATAGTGTAAGGAGCCTTTTGGACAACTTCAAGCGTACCAATATCTGAATTAGGGGGTGCCAGAGAAGAGAGAGAGCAAGATACTGAAAACCTACTTGAAGAAATAATGACAGAAAACTTACCCCACCTGGTGAAAGAAATAAATTTACAAGTCCAGGGAGCTCACAGAACCCCAAACAAAAGGAATCCAAAGAGGACCACACCAAGACACATCATAATTAAAATCCCTAGAGCAGAAGACAAAGAGAAAATATTAAAGGCATCAAGAGAAAAACAGTTAGTTACCTACAAGAGAGCACCCATATGACCGCGTCAGCTGATTTCTCAACAGAAACTATGCAGGCCAGACAGGAGTGACAAAAAATATTCAAAGTGATGAATAGCAAGAACCTACAACCAAGATTAATCTACCCAGCAAAGCTATCACTCAGAATTGAAGGTCAGATAAAGAGCTTCACAGATAAGAAAAAGCTAAAGGAGTTCATCACCACAAACCAGTATTATATGAAATGCTAAGAGGAAAGAAGAAAAAAAGGGTAAAGATAAAAATTATGAGCAACAAATACATATCTATCAAGTGAATCTAAAAATCAAGTGAATAAAAAAATCTGATGAACAGAATAAACTGGTGAATAAATAGAATCAGGGGCATAGAAAGGGAGTGGACTGACAATTCTCTGGGGGAAAGGGGTGTGGGAGGTGTGGGAAGAGACTAGACAAAAATCGTACACCTATGGATGAGGACAGTGGAGTGGGGTGGGAGGGTTGGGGTAAGGGCATAATGTGGGTGGGAGCTATGGGGAGAAAAAGAGGAACAATTGTAATAATATGAACAATAAAGATTTATTAAATTTTTTAAAAAGATTATATAGACTTCAAGTGTACAATTCTCTGGTACATTATCTGTATATTGCAACGTGTGCCCAATACCCAAAGTCAAATCTTCTTCCATCACCATATTTGTCTGTGTCTTTGAGTATTTTGTTGTTTTCTTTTCTTGTTTGTTCATTGCCTGCTTTCAGTTTTATATCCCACTTATGAGTGAAATCATATGTTCTGAACTTTTTCTGCATGACTTATTTTGCTTAGCATGATAGTCTGAAGATTCATCCATGTGTCACAAATGCCAGCTTTTCATCTTTTGTATGGCTGATTAATATCTTATTATATATATGTACCACATCTTCTTTATCCAATCACCTAGCAAAAGACACTGTGGTTGTTTCCATGTCTTGGCCACTGTGAATAATGCTGCAATGAGCATAGGGGTGCAAATAAATGTTTTCACATTTTTCAGGTTACAGAGATAAAGCTAATCTAGCCCAAGAGTGAAGGCTATTCTAGACTCACTGAAACAAAGTTGGAAAAGTTTATCTGAAAGTAAGTTTACTGCTAGCTTGAACGAAATTTAAGAATATTTAAAGGAAGACAACAAAATCGGGGCACTAAACTATGTAATGCCCACAATGTCCACTATTAAATAAAAAAATACTATAGTATACATGCAGAAACAGGAAAATGTAAACAATAAACAGGAGAAAAATCAGTTAATAGAAACAAACCCAGAAATGACAAGGATGATGAAATTAGCAATTAAGGACAGCTATTATATGTGTGGTAAAGAATTTAAAGGAAAACTTAAGTATAATAAAAGAAATATAAAATGTAAAAAGAACCAAATGAAATGTTTATATATAAACCCCAAATTGTGTTGGCTTCTAGATTGGCATTTAAGGAAGCTATGGGAAGGACATTCAAAGAAAGAAGTAACTGGAACTCTCCCAAAAGATTATCAGACTTGAACCTTGTATATCTTAGGGTTAAAATTATATAATATCCAGGCCATGAGAAGGTGTTTGGGGATCAGTAATTGATTTAATTTATGATACCTGGAAAGAAGTTTTGTCCCAGGTGTTAGAGCTGAAGTTGTCTTTCAAAGGCTTTCCTGATACTCCTGGGGCCATTGCCCTAAAGGTAGAGCCATGAGGGCAGCCCTAAGAGGGGGTTGGGTGGTCCCACCCTCCCAAGCCTCTCATCTCCCCTCTTTCCATGCTGCCCCTTCCTCTCTGTGCATGAGGTGATCTGCTGCCTGCAGATGGAATCCTGAACCAGGAGAATGGTCTCAAGATTGATGAGAGCACTCTAACTGGGGAATTGGACCATGTCAAGAACTCCATGGAAAGAGACCCCATGTTGCTCTCAGGTATGGTCTGTGGCCACCCCTGTTTTCATTATGCCTACCCCCAGACAGCCACGCCACAGAGACCTGATCCATACCCTGCTCTTGCTTCTGTCAGTGTCCCATTTCCTTCTGGATTCAACTGGGCCAATACCTAAAAGAGGTTATTTGTGAAGCAAGTGCTGTAGGGGTCTTGAAAAGGCTCTGTTGGTTGAGGATGAGTTGTGGGGAAGGAAACTTACCCTAAAGCAGTCAGATACACTTTTCTCCTTACATCCCCATTTTTCTTGGTCTATTTTTTTTAATTATTATTATTTTTAAAGTTTATTTTTATTGATTATGGTATCACATAATTGTCCTTATCCCCCCATTCCCATCCCAAACACTTTATTTTTAAAAAAAAATTTTAAATTTTATTTTATTAAGGTATTATCTGTGTACATAGCTTACCATTGCCCCCCCCCTCCCATTTATGCCCTCCCTCCCCAGAGTTCTGTGTTCGTTGGTTGTACTTATGTTCATGCATACCAGTCCCTCGGTTGTTCTCCTATCTCCCCCCAGGTCTCCTTCCCCTCCCCGCTGTCATTTGACAATCTGCTTGTTTTATGGTGACCATCTCAGGACCCCATGAATAAAATCTGCTCCTCATTTGGCAGTCTGCTTGTTTTATGGTGACTATCTCAGGACCATATGAATAGAGTCCGCTCCTCCTCTGGTTTTCACCGCCCCTTCCCCTGGGTCCCACTGCTTCCCCTGGGACACTCGGCTCACCCGGGGCACACGGCCCCCCTAGGGTGTTGGGGTCGCGTATTGGAGGCGCCACGCTAGCTCCTTGCTAGCATGGCGGGCAGGCTGGGACAGCTGCAGTTGGGCTGAGATGGTTGCAGGCGGGGGGACCACCTTCAAAGGTGTCTCGTTCGGTGTGGGAGCGGAGCAGCTGCAGACATGGAGGCTAAGTTCTGAGGTCGCCCACTCCCTGAGCCCAAGGTGTGGTGAGCTCTGTTTTTGGTGGATTTCCTTTATTCGCGGCGGCAGTGGCGGGTGGTGGTGCCAGGTGCAGCAGTGATGGTCGCTCCTGTGGTTCAATTACCACTGTAGTTTTAAAGTTCACATGGCAGTGGTGGCGAGAGCTTCGGCTCAGCCATAAGCTCGCCTGGGAGGCTAATGGAAGGCGCAGTGCCATTTCCTCACCAGCACGCTCCATCTCCCTCCCAGCATGGTGGGTGTGCTGGGAAGATTGTGGGCGGGCTGTGATGGCTGCATGGGGAGAGTCCGCCCTCAATGGTGTCCTCTTTGGTGCGGATGTGGAGCTGCTGTGGATGCAGAGGCTAATTTCTGAAGCCACACTCTCTATGAGTCCGGGGCACAGTGAGCTCTGATTTCGGTGGATTCCCATTCTTGGGGGCGGCAGCGGGTGCGGCAGCGATGGTAGCTCCTGTGGCTCAATTTCCCCTGTAGTTTTAAAATCCACATGGCGGTAGTGTCTGATGCTTTGGCCTGGCCATGTGGCAGCGGAGAGAGGATTCTCCGGGTCTGCCAACGGAAGGCGCAATGCCAGCACAGCGCACGCGAAGGCCTGGCAGAGCAGGCCGCGGGCGGTGGCAGCGGTGGAGGCCACGGGATCCATGGGTGTGGCGCAAAGGCAGGGCCGAGCTGGTCGTGGGCGGTGGCGGAGAGTCCCTGCGATGTCTTAGTCTTTCAGACTTAGTGGAACGCTTCCCCTGAGCCAGGACAAGCAGCACCACCACAAATATTGGCCAGCTCAGTGCTGCCCCTCTACAGGTGACAGTAGGGGCAGCCTCACCTCGGTAGGCCTTTGCTCTTGGAGGTCTTAACCAGTGGAAGGCAGCACGGTACAGAACTGCCCCACCTTCTCAGTCCTCCCATCCCAAACACTTTAAAGAGAATATCCTTTTATTAACTTTTGGTCGAGAATATGTTTGTGTATTTTCAGAAAACAAAATGGTCTATTTTAAATAGGCCTAGATCTTGACTTTTTCCTACTATCTGCTAAAAACATTATTATCCATGGGGGAGAAATGAAGAAGGACTGTTTTTTTCTTTCTAAGTTTGTGTTTCACACCAAAGCACGGGTAGGTGTAAACAAAACAACCCTCTTCCCGTCTTCTCATACCCATGTCATGGAAGCTTCTGGACAGATGGGAGCGACTGCTGTGGGTGTCAACTCCCAGGCTGGAATCATCTTTACCCTCCTGGGAGCCAGGGAGAGAGAAGAGGAGGAGAAAATCCTATACTAACTTACATCCTCATCCAATAATGTGTACATTTTTCCAAACCATCACCAAAGTTGGACTTGTATAATTAGACTATTTAATTTTTTTTTCCAATTTGAAAAGTGGGGAAAAAAATGTTACTTCATTGTTTAATTTGCAATTTGAATATTATTAGCGAGGATGATCATTGTTTTTATATGTTTCTTGGCTAAATGCGTTCCAGCTTTTGTAAACTGCTCCGCTACCTGTCTCTTTGGCTAGACAATGTGTGAGTACTATTAATTTGGCGAAACCCTATAATTAAAAGGAGCTCTTCAAACATTACAAACTCTATTAACCAAGGATAAAATGTTTCAGGTTTAACAAGGATTCTAATTTCCCCGACTCTTGTTTAGAATGTTTGCCATACTTCCCAGACAGTCCTATTATCATAATCTTCCAGGTGGAGAATCAGAGCACGAAGTGTTGTACTTAGTTAGAGTCACAAAATGATGCAGTGGCAGGCAGACATCTCAAATCCATCATTCCATCTTATTTTTCAATTATGTGCCCCACACTTTCCTTCTCCAATTCACTCCCAACCAGTCTCATTGACTGGAATATAAAGAGCTAGTTAGTATTCATAGGTTCTACCCAAACACATAAAAATGTAAAGTCATGGGAGAATAAAATGACCGCCCATGAGCTATAAATTATTCCTCGTTCTTGTTTACACATAATGTTTTAATTACTGTGTTCTTCTTGGCTAAAGAGAAAACACGACTTAGAAATAATTTCCTCTTCAGTCAGAATGTAGTAAGAAGTATGTCTTAGTTCAGTGCTGCTTGCTCGGAGAGAGAAGCCTCAATGTGACATTCCTGCTGTGGTTTGGAGGTGGGGGAGAGGTAAGCTGTCAGGAAAGGACTCTAAATTTTTATTATGGGAGAAGGTTTTAGGTGGGGGAGGTTCTCCAAATCCAAAATGCAGTTTCTCTAACTGCTATAAATACATCCATCTTTTTTTCTTTTTTTTTTTTGCCACCCCATATGGCAGTGACCTTGTAGAATAAAATGGAGCGGAGAGAAAAGCCTATTTCAGAAATAAGGAGTTGACTTTGTGGTAGAAATACCTCCTCTTTAACCACTTCTTGGTGACTGGGACATGTCGCTGTTAGCACTGATAAAAAACATTAAAAATAACTATTACCGTTTACTTATTATGTGCTAATTACTTTGCATTCATCTCAATTAGTTTTTCTAAAAGTTCTGTACCTTAAGTATTATGATTATTATTTCACTAGAGGCCCAGTTCATGAAATGCGTGGTCAGGGGAAGGGGGGTGTTCCTCAGCCAGCCTGCACCCTCTCCAATCTTGGGACATCCCTCTCACAATCTAGGACTGCTGGCTCCCAAATGCTCGCCTGCCTGCCTTCCTGATTGCCCCTTACTGCCTCTGCCTGCCAGCCTGATCACCCCCTAAACATTCCCCTGGAAGCCTGATTGCCCCTAAATGCCCTCTCCTGTAGGCCTGGCCACCCCTTAACTGCCCTCCTCTGCAGGCCTGATCTCCCCAAATTCCCTTCCCTGTAGGCCTGGTCTCCCCAAATACCCTCCCCTGCAGGCCTGGTCCCTCCCACAACTGCTCTCCTCTGCAGACCTGGTTACCCCTCAACTGCCCTTCCCTGCAGGCCTAGTCACCCCCAACTTTCCCCTTCTGCCAGCCTGGTCACCCCTAACTGCCCTCCCTTGCAGGCCTAGTCCTTCCCAACTGCCCCCTCCTGCTGGCTATCTCTTGTCCACATGGGGGCAGCCATCTTTTGTGTTGGAATAATGGTCAATTTGCATATTACTCTTTTATTAGATAGAATAGAGGCCTGATACATGGGTGGGGGCCAGCTGGTTTGTCCTGTATCAGGATCGGGGTTCACTTGGGGTATGTGGTGGCCTGGGCAAGGGGCTGTGGTGGTTTTCAGGTTGGCCACACCCCCTGGTGACCTAAGCGGAGGCCCTGGTATCTGGGATTTATTTATCTTCTATAATTGAAACTTTGTAGCCTTGAGTAGAGGCCTAGGTGGGCCAGGGTATGCAGAAAGCTTGGCTTCCTCCTACTTGCTCCGTGGCCGCAGCCATCTTGGTTGGGTTAATTTGCATACTTGCTCCTAATTGATTGGTGGGCGTGGCTTTTGGGTGTAACCATCATTCAGCTGGTTAATTTGCATATTACTATTTTATTAGATAGGATAGGACTAAGCCTTGGAAAACTTAACTTCTCTCACTTGGGAGAAACCAAACTATGAAAGTCTGGAGGCTAGCTGTGATTTAAAGGCAAAGAGTGAGCCAGGGATGCAAGAGCAGAGGGCAAGCACTGTACCTTGAGGTGCATTGACTGACCAGCTACACAACCATATTAACAAGTTGTAGGTTATTTTTCTGGGCACACCCAACTGACCCTTTAAGTTTTTGACTCAGATTTGTGCAAGGATTAATTTACCAAATTACGTGATCAATTCCCACTTAGCCACAGCTGATTGGACCATCTGACCAAAGGAGCTGGCCAGCAACCAATTGGATTATTTGAATTTGACCTAAAAAACACAAAGGGTGAGTTGGTCAAAGGCCATGTGCATGGAGCTGCAAGGTCATGTAGAGAGAGGGTAAACCAGAGAGTCCATGAAGTGCACACATGGCCAAAATTACAGGGGAGTAGATGTTTAGAACATAACAAAGAGAGCCGAAGAGAAGTGGACAAGACTATGTATACCAGTGGAGGCAGACAACTCATTTTATGGAATCCAAAAGTGTTAGGCTATCTCCTACAATTAAATCTCTGTGAGGTTCCCCTGGGTCTTGATAAGAAATCCTCTTTTGAAGAGTTTCCTAGAGTGGATTTCTTTTTTTACCAACAATTTCTGACTCCGACACTGAATTGTAAGGATAATAATTATAATGCTTAAGGTATGCATGAACAATGAGACGATCCTGTACAACAAGAATTATGATATCCACATACCTGGCAAATGGAATAATAATCAGAACATGACTTTGTGTTGGGTCATCGCACGAGAAGTTTGAATCAGGCTGAGGCAGCAGTTAGAGAATGCACAATTTTTGAGCACCTACAGAGGGACCATTGGATGTTATATTGGATTTTATAATTTAATTACCATAATACTAATCCTATTTTCCAATATAATAAAGAGCTAATAAGCAAGTGGGCATCATGCCCTCAGGCCCTCTTGCCCTCTCACCCTCACACCCTTGCACTGGGGCCAGGGAACTTGAGGCTGCACCTCCCACCTCAGGGCTGGAAGGGGGAGCCCTGAGGCCTGGTTTAGGGGGCCTGAAGCCCTGCCTCCTGCCCTAGCACTAGGGTCAGGGGACCTGAGGCCACAACCCCACTTGGTGCCAATCTGGGGGACCTGAAGCTTCACCCCCCACCCAATACTGGGCCAGGAGACCTGAAGCTTTGACCTCTGCCCTTCGGGGCTTGACAGGGGTGGGGCCAGTGGGGTCTGGGTCTTGTGTGATTTTGAGGCACACGCATGTGGGCATGCCCCAGACTCTGACAGTAGGGAGATTTTCATATATATTTTACTAATTCTCTTTCTTCTATTATAGAGAAAGGGCAAATTGCAATATTAAAATATTTCCTCTAATTAATATTAAAATATTTCCTCCCTTTTCATGTGCATGGATTTCATGCACCAGGTCACTAGTTCAGTTATAAAAGAGTCTGGAGCTCTAAGAGGTTAACTAAACTGCTTAAGGTCACAAAACTAAGAAGAAATACAATTAGGACTAAAAGTCAGACCACTTTTTGGGGACATCTTGTCTTCTAGAGACTGAAATACTAGCAGCTGCCCATTGCAGCCCCTATCCAACTTGGGCAATGTGATGGTCAACATTATGCATTAAGTTGGCTGGGCCACAGTGTTTCTAGGTTCATCAAACATTATTCTATACTAGAGGCCTGGTGCACAAAATTTGTGCATGGGGGGAGGGGTTGTCCCTCAGCCCAGCCTGCACCCTCTACAATCTAGGATCCCAGGGCAGTGGGACATCCCTCTCACAATCCAGGACTGCTGGCTCCCAACTGCTCACCTGACTGCTTTTCTTATTGCCCTTAACCACTTCTGCCTGCCAGCCTGATTACACCCTAACCACTCCCCTGCCAGCCTGATTAATGTCTAACTGCTCCCCTGCCAGCCTGTTTGCCCCCAGCTTCCCTCCTCTGTCGATCTGGTCCCTTCCAACTGTCCTCTCCTGTTGGCCTGATTGCCCACATCTGCCCTCCCTTGCAGACCTAGACCCTCCCAACTGCTCCCCCCAGCTGGCCATCTTGTGGTGGCCATCTTATGTCCAAATGGGGGCAGCCAACTTTGATCACATGGGAGCAGCCATCTTGTGTGTTGGAGTGATGGTCAATCTGCATATTACTCTTTTATTAGTTAGAATAGAGGCCAGGGGCACGGGTAGGGGCCAGCTGGATTGCCTTGAAGGGTGTCCTGGATCAGGGTGGGGGTTTCCTTGGGGCATGCGGAGGCCTGGGCAAGGGGCCTGTGGTGGTTTGCAGGTTGGCCATGCCCCCCGGCAACCCAAGCAGAGACCCTGGTATCTGGGATTTATTTATCTTCTACAATTGAAACTTTGTAGCCTAAAGCAGAGGCCTGGGCTGGGCAGGGCAGGCAAAAAACTTGGCTTCATCCATCCCCGGGGAAGCCAAGCCTCCTTCCTGCTCTCTCCATGGCCACAGCCATTTTGGTTGAGTTAATTTGCATGCTTGCTCCTGATTGGCTAATGGGTGTGACTTGTGGGTGTAGAGGAATGGTGGTTAATTTGCATATTACTCTTTTATTAGATAGGACGTTTCTGGATGAGATTTATATTTAAATCTGTTGACTTTGAGAAAAGCAGATCATCCTCCATAATGTGGGTGGGCCTTATCCAACCAGTAGAAAGTCTAAATAGAAAAAAAACTGACCTTCCCTGAGCAAAAAGGAATTCTGCCAGCAGATGGCCTTCAGACTCAAACTGCACTGCAGCTCTGGTTCTTCGCTGGGTCTCCAGCTTGCTGGCCCATTCAGCAGATTTTGGATTTGCCAGCCTTTATCATCCCATGAGCCAATTACATAAAATCTCCCTCTTCCTCTTTTTCTTCCTCTCCTTCTCTCTTTCCCTCTCCCTCTCCCTCTCCTTTTCTTATCTATTCTGTATCTCTGTATAACCCTGACTGATATAGATAGTGATGGATTACTACTACTAGATTATCTTTGTAGTCTAAATGAGTTACTTCTAACATCTTGGGCTCAAAGAAAAGACCACTCAAAAACACAAAATAGGATATGTTCAAAAACTCCCTTCCCTTGTATATTAAATCTTTTTAGATTCCATTTTACAGAATGACTTTCCTGACCTTGTCTTCTGATTCCAGCTTACCTCAGGGTTTAAATCCTGGGAATATATAAATTCACCAGGATATTACTTGTCATACTTTAACACCAGCAATAATAAGTACTGATTCTGAACCTATATTCTTCAGCACAATCACAAATCTCCATAACCTCTGTCCAAAGAGAAATGTCACTGATACCTGCAAGTACTAGGGAGGAGATGATAATTTGAAAACTTATTTGTCTGTAATTTGTTTGCAGTTGGTGAACTGAATCACAAATCAAGCTAAGGGTGTGCTCCAATACTCTTCATTAGTATACAGAATGGTTGGAAAGACATGGGGACGGTGAGCCAAAGCTGAAACCTCAGATCATTCAATCATACATATTCTATTTTGAAAAATTTTCTCATTTCTGGCAACTAAGAACTCTTTTGGAGGAAAAACTAAAGAACAGATGTATTTACTAAAATTGAATTGTGAACTTTGTGACAATTGACAATGATATAATTTAGACTACATGATTGCCCATATTTTAAAAAATAATATTAGTAATAATAATAATACAATTATAGCTAGTCTCATATATTTTGAAATAACAAGGCATCCTTATAAATAATCAATGGGTTAAAGAAAAAATGTCAATAGAAATTAGGGTCATTAAAATTATACAATGACCATTTTAAAAGATTTAAAAAATTGTACAATGAAAATATGTACGATATATGAAAACTTGAGTGCTACAGTCAAATAGAACTAGAAAAATAACTATATTCTTATGATGGCTTTTGTTAGAAAACAAGAAACGTGGAAAATTAATGAGCAAAGTGTTTTAACCAAGTAAGTTTTAAAAATGAGTAGTAGAGTGACCTAAAAAGATAGGAGAAAAATAGCGAAGATGAAACCAGGAGTTATGAGAATAAAAACAAATGATGATTATCAAAACCAAAACACATTCTTTCTTTTTTTAATGTAATCTACATTTTTTTTATTATTGATTTTTTTTACAGAGAGGAAGGGAGATGGATATAGAGTTAGAAGCATCGGTTAGAGAGAAACATCGATCAGCTGCCTCCTGCACACTCCCCACTGGTATGTGCCCACAACCAAGGTACATGCCCTTGACCGGAATCGAACCTGAGACCCTTCGGTCCACAGGCTGACACTCTATCCGCTGAGCCAAACCAGTCAGGGCCAAAGCACATTATTTAAAAGGTTAATTTAAAAAAAAATAGTAAACCTCTTGCAGTCCTGATCAAAGAGCAAGAAACAGCACAATGAAAAATATTATTAATGAAAAGGGTGATGTAACTATAAACCTAGTAGAAAGGAAAGAAAGAGAGTGCTTGGGACTGATGGCAAAAGGATCTCTGGCGACAGAGAGATGCCTACCGGTATATTTATTGAGTGGGGGGAAAGGAGAAAATTGGGGGAAGTAGGTCTAGTTGTAAAGAAGGTCCTGGTGAGCCCAGTGGCAAGGAAGGCTTTGAGGCAAAGGAAATAAGGGCATTGGTAGGAATGGAGAAAAGCTAAGTCAGGTAGAGGAGCAACGTCAGAGTGGTGGCAGAGAAAAGGTGTGACAGGTAAAGGGAGTAACTGGAGTGAGAAGAGAAGAGAGACCATGGATGGGAAGAGGTCAGAGCTGAGATGGCTACAACGCCCACAGGCTGATATAGGCCAGTGTTTCAGAGGACTCACACACAGGGGCTGCTAACTGCTGGAGAGTGAGGGGGTAAGAGCCTGGGTTAGACAGGGCACATCAGAGGGACGGCGGAAGCCAGGGGGCACCAGAGGGAGCACCGCTTCCACAAACCCAGCCTCAAGGTCAAGCAGAGATGATGGCGGCAAGAGGCAAGAGATGGAAGCGTGAGCTGAAGCAGGATGTGTAAGGAAGGCCAGGGAGGGAGCCCCTGAAGCTACACTTCCCTCAGGTGTACAGAAGAGGATGTGCTCAGGAATGCTCACAGTCAGCATGGCTTGTCAGAATAAAAATAAAGTTTAGTTGGGCAATAAAATGGATTCATTCACGTTTCACTAATCAGCAGCAGAATGCGAATGAATTAGAACGATACACATTAACACAAAAAGAAATGTTCAAAAAAATTAAATTATAAAGGTAAGTTACAAAAGGATACTACGAGTATGGTATTATGTAAAGTTTATAATATGCAAAACAACACTATTGTTTTTGGATGCTTGTGTGAGTAGTAAGCGCGTAAACTTCCATAAAATTGATAAATACAAAACTCAGGATAATGGTGATTTGGGGGTGGGAGAATGGAGAGGAATGAAATCAGAGAAGTGCCTTCAACTGTATTATAAGGTCTTAAGTTGAGGAATAGACAGTGATGCTCTTTATATGATTTCAATGCCTTTTAAATGTCTGAAATAAATTATTATTTAAAGAAGAAATTTGGAGGCATGTAGTTTATTGTATTTTCCTGGATTCAAAGTTGTTTTCAAATAAGTAAAATTTCATATTTTAATACAAACTCTAGGTGCATAACTTGTCCTCTTATGTCACCTATATTTTACTATTCCAATGAATTGAAGGGAAGATGGAATGCAGTGGTGATATTATTTGAAAAGTAGTGAGCCAAGGCCTCCTATGCAGAGAACTAGAACTTGAAATAAATTGTTTCAGTCTGGAGTGTTAATTGGATTTAATTATTTATGAGCTAAGTGTCATAAGAGTTCATGATTTTTCATAAAAGAATTAGGCACATTTGAAAGGACATTGAAAACCATATAAATGTAATAAAGTTACATAGTCTAATCATCAGCACGTTATGTGAAAGTCTGTGAGGAAGTGATCTAATTAATATTTGAGAAAGTAGCTCAGACTTTTGCATCTGATTTTGTACAATATCATTTAATGCTCATGGAAGAGAAGCAAAGATTTTATACAGACACACGAGCAAATCCAACATGTATTTCATAAGGATACATGTATAGTTAACAACATATATCAGATACATTGGTGAAGAGTGGAGATGAATGGGTAAAAATAAAGTAAAACGTTATAAAACCAGAAAGAGGCCCTATATGGACTGATAATGACAATTTACCATGAACCTAGGAGTAAGATTAACCCCACTCTCAGCATTTAAGATTAAACAATAGCAACTTAAACCTGGTTCCTTGTCCTTAAGGTGCTTAGGGTTAGGGTTAGGGTTAGGGTTAGAGAGGGAAGAGGACTTTGTAATATAAATGTGACAGGTTGTAAGATGCCAGGAACTTCTGGATTCTTGGCAAAAGACAGTGTGGTAATATCTCACCTCATGGGTTTATTTGCCCTAATGCATTAACAATTTGGTTAATAAATAATTTCTTTCCCAAAAGGGGATAAGACTATCTTAACATGGTCATTTGCATTCTTTGTGCATCTATCTCTTTTGAACCGTTGCATTTGGCTACACAGGAAGAACCAAGGCATGCAGTTTTCAGAGAAGCCACAGGGTGAAGAGCAATCTCTGGTAAAAGATGTCCCATCCCTGGCAGGGGGTGAAAAAAAATTTTAAGGCAAATATCCATGTGATGCTTCATGTAACACATGAGGATACAGAATGTATAAACATTAGATCCTAGTTACATTACTGGAAGCAGACTATATATACACCAAAATTAATGTCATGTGACCTCAATCCTCTTATGGGAGAATTCAAGAACTTTCTGTAAAATACAGTTTGTTTAGACAAGATAGGACAGGCTTAATGCAAGAAAGGCTTACTTATCACTCATGTCACAGTCTGGTGCCTGGCTTTCTCAGCAGCAACTCTCCGAAGAGGACTCATGGATCTTGGTTCCTTCCTCTAGAGCAGTGTTTCCCAAACTTTTGACATATGTGTACCCCTTCTATAATTTTTGTAATGCTGAGTACCCCTCGCCAGAAAAAAAAATGGATGTATTTTAATAACAATCAAAATATATTTCTTTTTTCTTTTTTTGGTACATACACAAAATAATAATAAGCGAAAAATAAAATTATTCATAATAAAATATAAATAAAAGTTATATTATAAATAACATTTATTTGCACACTGGACCATCTCACGCCTCACTAGATTGACTTGACTTGACTCACGAGAACGTAAAATTAGGCGCAGCTAAAAATGGTGCAGTGTATATCCCCACCAAATTTGGTGCGACGCGTACCCCCACCAAACTCTTCCCGTACCCCTGGGGCACGCGTACCACACTTTGGAAAACACTGCTCTAGAGCATCCAAGGGAGGAGAGAGCTGGAGAATCATGCAAGATGTTTTAAGAATGTGGTTTAGTTGGCTCCCCCTCATTTCAGTGTGTAGAAACCAGCCATGGAGCCCACAAGATAACATGTAGTTATCTGGAGGCTGGGAAATGTAGTCTTTCTCAGTGCCCAAGAAGAACAAACAGAATGAGGGACACACCAAACAATTGGTATCAGGAAAATTATTGAAGAAATCAAACATTGCTATCTTTTGATGCTGTGACAATAATCAATACTATGAGATTTATAGACACAAAATGTAACCTGATAAGACAACTAATTCTGATCTTCAGATTGATCTTGAGAGCAAATCTAAATGTAAAAGAGCAAACGTCCAGCCTAATTTTTCCCTTGTTGTGCAAAAGCTCAGTCAAGTTGTTTGTAGAATGAATGATGCTCCCGATGAGACAGATCTGATAGCGATGGATAAACCTCATATTCCATTAAGGTTCATTACTCTATCTCTCTCAAAATGTGATTATTTTAACCCTACGTAATTTCATTTAGTTGAAAAATAAAATAAAAATCCAATCATTTCATTTGGATGTCAATTTTAAAAATAAAAAACAAAAGGTGGAGGAGAAGAAGATGACAACTGGCAAGAAGGGAGGGAGAGAGAGTGTGTGAGAGAGTGAGGGAGTGATAGAGGAATGTGTGGATATATGTGTGTGGAGGGTGTGCATTTGTGTGTGTGCTCGTATGTGTGTGTGTGTGTGTGTGTGTGTGTGTGTGTGTGTATGTGAGCTAGGGACAGTTAGATCCTGCAGGTCTCCCAGGGGGCTGCCAAACTGGGCAGTCTTAGTGAAATTCCACTGCCACTGCAGACAACTCAGGGTAGGGGGGCTGCCAGCATGGGCACAGAGATAATACCATCTTGAAAAACAGAACTGCTTGAGACTAGAATGCTAGCCTCATCACCACCCAATTTGGTCTCAGACACAAACCTGGACCCTACAGCCTCTAGGGACAAAGACCTGCAATCACAGAGAGGGCAGGTGACTTGCCTAACGTAACACAAGTTAACAGCCTCCTGGAGCAAAGACCTTGACTCAGGTCTATCAGCAACAGAGCTCTCACTTAGGCCCTTAGCAGCTCTGTATCACTGGCCCTCGGATGATATATCACAGTAATAAGTAAATTATTAATACACTTTATTAGATAACTAGAGGCCTGGTGCACAAAATTTGTGCACAGGGGTGAGGGGTGTGTGCCCCTCAGCCCAGCCTGCACCATCTCCAATCTGGAAGACATCTCCCTTGAGGGATGTCTGGTGGGATCGGGCCTAAATGGGCAGTCAGACATCCCTCTCACAATTTAGGACTGCTGGCTCCCAACTGCTCGCCTGTCTGCCTGCCTGATTGCCACTAACCACTTCTGCCTGCCAGCCTGATTACCCCCTAACCACTCCCCTGCCAGCCTGATTGACATCTCACTGCTCCCCTGCCTGTCTGATTGCCCCCAATTGTCCTCCCCTGCAGGCCTGGTTGCCCCTAACTGACTTCCCATGCTGGCTTGGTCACCCCTAACTGTCCTCCCCTGCAGGTCTGAACCCCCAAATGCTCTCCCTTGCAGGCATGGTCCCCCTCAACTGCCCTCCCCTGCAGGCATGGTTTTCCTTAACTGCCCTCCCCTGCAGGCCTGATTGCTCACGACTACCCTCCCCTGCCTATCATCTTGTGGCAGCCATCTTGTGTCCACACGGGGGTGGCCAATTTGTGTGTTGGAGTGATGGTCAATTTGCATATTGCCTCTTTATTAGATAGGATGTCCATTATGAATACTGGTTAACACCAAAAAATAGGAAGAAAGTGAAAATCTCTTGTCATTCTAGTATTGAGAGGTAATCATTATTAATTTATTGCTCTATTTTCTTCAAGCCTTTTTCTCATACCATCGTGTCAAAATAGACATTCAGACAAAGGAAAATAGAGGTGTCTTTTTTAAAACTGGATTATTGAAATATAATTCACATACCATATAATTCACCCATTTAAAGCATATGGATTCATCAGCTTTTGGTATCTGCAGAGTTGTGCAAGCACACTACCATCTAACTCTATAATAGTTTCATCACTCCAAATGGAAGGTCCATGTTCATTCCTCCATCTTCCTACATTCTCTGGGCAACCACTAATTTACTTTCTGTCTCTGTAAATTTGACAATTGTGGACACTTAATATAAATAGAATCATACAGTATATGTCATTTGGCTTCTTTCACTTAACATGATGTTTGGCTTCTTTCACTTTCAAAGGTCATTTGTGTTGTAGCATGTGTCAGAACTTTATTGAATACTATTTCAATATATATATAACTTTGGTTTATCTATTCATCTGTTTCCACTTGTTGGTATTATGTATAATACTGCTTTGAATATTCATATTTATAGTTTTTTAAATTTTTGTATTGATTTTTTTGAGAGAGAAAGAGGTAGGAAGAGGGGAGAGAGAGAGAGAAAGAGAAAGAGAGAGAGAGAGAGAGAGAGAGAAAGGGAGAGAGAGAAAGGGAGAGAGAGAGAGAAACATAAATGTGGGAGACAGACTCTTTAGTTCATGGGATAATGCTCAACGAACCAACTGAGCCACACCACCCAGGGCTCATGTATAAATTTGTGTGTTGTTGTATATTTTCATTTCTCTCAGGAGTCGAGTTGTTGACTCATATGGAACTCTATGTTTAACCTTTTTAGGAACTTTCAAACTATTTTCTAAAGCACATTCACCAGTTTACATTTCCACCACAATGAATGAGAATCTGAGTGCTCCACATCCTCACCGACACTAGCTGCTGTCTGTCTTTGATTATAGCCAACCTGTAATCAAAGGTGGTATTGCACTGTGGTTTTGGATTGCATTCCCTAATGACTAGTGATGTTGAGCATCTTTTCTTGTGCTTGTTTGCCACTTGCATATCTGGTTTTGGACAAATGTCTACTTAAATCCTTTGTCCATTTTACAAATCAGGTTGTCTTTTTACTGTTGAGTTATGAGTTGCTTATATATTCTGGAAACAAAACACTTAGATATCTGATGTGCATTTATTCTCCTCATTCTGTGGGTTGTTCTTTTACTTTCTTGGTGTCTCTTGAAGAACCAAAGTTTTTCATTTTGATGAAGTCCCGTTTTTTTTCTCTTGTTACTTGTGCTTTTGATATCATATGTATGAAAGCCAAGCCTTATTTTTAATAAAAATATGTTTAAAAACATAATTATATTAAACATTTTTATCCTGATTTTTTTCAGATTATATTTTATCAGGAGCGTTTTCACCTGTAATTTATTTAAACATTTTCCCCAACATTTTACTTTAAGGTTTGTGCTGTCTGGTTACCAAGCCTTAGAGACATAATGAGATTCCAGAAGCTGGTGGGGGGAAAAAATCTAAACTAGCAAATTTCCTATCCAAAAATTTAATACATATTCATTTTTAAAGTTATATAATCACATTACAAAAATGTAGAAAGTAGAAAAAAAAGAAACAAAAGTACTCATACTCTCATCACTGTAATAGCCCACTACTACTATTTTAATGTATTTTATTTTAAAAAATATATATTTTATTGATTTTTTACAGAGAGGAAGGGAAAGAGATAGTTAGAAACATCGATGAGAGAGAAATATCAATCAGCTGACTCCTGCACACCTTCTTCTGGGGATGTGCCCGCAACCAAGGTACATGCCCTTGACCGGAATCGAACCTGGGACCCTTCAGTCCCCAGACCGACGCTCTATCCACTGAGCCAAACCGATTTTGGCTTTTAATATATTTTCTTCTGGTACAATTTTTAGCATATTTCGAAGAGTTTGCAATCATACAGAGCACTCAGCTGTTAAAATTTAACCCCCTTTTTCATTCAGCTGTTAAAATTTAACCCACTATAAGATTTCTTACATGATCCTCCCTAGTTTTCATAACTATATTTTTACCAGCTGGAGATTATATCAAATGAGTGCACTATAATTTACAAAAGTATTTTTATTAGATATTTGGCATTTTTCAGGGACTTCTCTCACCTTTCTCACCTTTTTTTTTCCTGTTATGAGTAATCCATAAATGAATATTTTCTTGCTTGTAGCTATTTCCATGCTTGCTGTTATTTCCTTAGGACACATTTCTAGTATTGGAATTACTAAATTTAAAGTTATAATTTTTTGTGTGCCTTTCAATACTATATTGTCAGATTTGAATGCTATTTCAAATTAAATTAAAATTCTGCTTTAAAATGCTATGATTGATGATGATGCTTTGAGTACCACAATTTAAAAAATACTTTGTTAATTTAAGTGAAAAAATACAAGACTTCTTGTTTTACTTTGCATATCAAATTTATTACCCTTAAGGTAAATATCTCTTCATAGGTGAGACTTCCTAGTTTTGTTTCCTTTTTAATTAATTATTAATGTGAGAAGTATAGTCAGACCTGTCATATATTAAGTATGTAGTTGTCTCTATTTATAGACATATGCATATGAATTTATATTTCAGGAGATTCATGACTTTCAAATTTTATTTCAAATGATAAATTTATGTTGATAACTTTGTCACTGGGAAACAACTCCAGTAAATTTCTTCTGTACCTGCTAAATCCAGTTCTGTATAATCGTAAGATTCCCCTGACTCTGGGCAGAAGGGCAAGTGGGGTGAAAAGTTAAGTTTTAAAATATTCATTTAAATAAGGTATTATCATGTCTTGCTATTGCTCATGTTAAAATTTTATAGTTAAGTTCCCTCCGTTTTGTATAATTTAAAATAATTAGAATGTAATTTATTTTAAATATAGTAGCCTATTATGTTAATTATCTCTAATTAAAGTAATTTTTTACATATCGGTGTGTATTCAAGCACAATGGAACTTTGAATACCTTCCATTATATAACGCGGTGTCTATTTCTCTCTTCGAAGTAATTTCACACGTAGGCAGTGAGTCCCAGAGAGCTCCTCTAGATAAGCGATGAATTTTAAACTAGCCCACATTTTCATTTTATTGTGCTACAAAAATAAGTGTTAGAGGACTTTTCACTGTGTTTGTGTCTTTACTAAGTCCTTTTCTTTCACCTGCTGATTTTTCACATGCTGCTTCGATGAATGCTAACTACTCCTATCTGGCATTCCCTTTCTCAGCGAGGAGGTGGCTTCACACGTCCCGATTATCATTATTATTCCATTATCCAGGGAGTCCTCGGGGACCACAAGAACGTGCCCTGCTATTTGCAGCCATGGTCAATCATCACCACCTGGAATTAATGCACAATTAAGGCAAGTCATGAATATCCCGATTCAGATGCCTCTCTTAAAATACCGGAGATATAAGGGCATTCGGGACATTTCAGAATATGTATTTCTTTTACTGATTTTTAAAGGAGCTCATCAGAAGTTTATAAAATGATATCCGTTACCTTACTACTTAACTTTGGATTTTTCCCCCGAGTCACGTTCTTGTTACTGTATTATTGTTATTATAGGACTGAGTTAGGAAGCTCTGAAGGTGGGCGCTTCTTTGAATCAAAATGAGGAAAAAGTCCAACTTACTGAATTTGCAGGCCTTTCTCTTTTCCACTTCTCTGTTACTATATTCATCCTTACCTGTGGTCTTTCCTTCCTTCCTTCCTTCCTTCCTTCCTTCCTTCCTTCCTTCCTTCCCTCCTTCCCTCCCTCTCTCCCTCCCTCCCTCCTTCCTTCCTTTCTTCTTTTTTTCTTTATAACAAATATATTTTATTGATTGTTTACAGAGAGCAAGGGAGAGGGATAGAGAGTTAGAAACATTGATGAGAGAGAAACATCTATCAGCTGCCTCCTGCACACTCACTACTGGGGATGTGCCTGAAACCAAGGTACATGCCCTTGACCGGAATTGAACCTGGGACCCTTCAATTCGCAGACTGCAGCTCTATCCACTGAGCCAAACCAGTCAGGGCAGTGTTCTTTCTTATCTTATTTACAATTTTATCTTAATCTCATTAAGGTCACCATTCCCACCTTATTCCCTTCTTCTGGACGCCCCATGTTTTGCCTTCTCTTGCCCTGTTTTTTTGAGTACCACCAAATAGCTAGCCACATCTCTAGTTAAGGGGATCTCATTTTTAAATAATTTTTGTTCTTTTTTATAGTAATACTTATTATCTTGTTTTTCATGTGTGATGAAAGTAATTCATGCACATTTAAAAACTTCAATAACATAACAAAGTAGGAAGAAATGAAAACCACCTGTTATTCCAACATCCAGAGGAAACCACTGTTAATTTATTGTTGTATTTCCTTCATCTTTTTTAAAATAAAAAACTAAAACTAATTGATACATTTTCTATGTAGCTTTTCTCACTTCACATTTTATCATGAGCATTGTGCCTCTAACTTATCTAAAGCATCATTTTAAATAGTACATTATTAAAAAGAAATTAGAATATCTAGAAGAGCAAGATGAAGAAAATTAAAATCACCCATAATTTTATCATCGAGAGATAATCACTTATAATATTTTGATCAATTTGTTTCTGGCCTTTTTTTTCAGTGCATATTATTATAAAAACTGGATCATACTCTACCAAAATGTTGTAAAATATTGAAGTCTGTGTGAAAATTTTCAACACTGCACACAAAAGTTCATTGAGCACTCACCATGATTTGGGTGTTAGGCATTACGGAGAAGTAAATAGAAAATGTCTTTACCCATGTAGAGCTTACGTTCCACTGAGGAGGAGAGACAATAAGCAAACAAATAAGAACAGATATGACATCCTCAAAGATTAAGAGCTATGAAATAAAAGAAAGCAGAGCGAGCCCTGGCCAACTTGCTCAGTGGTTAGAGCATTGGCCCTCGGACCAGGTCATGGGTTCTATTCTGGTCAAGGGCACATACCTCAGTTGCAGGCTCAATCCCCAGTAGGTGGCATGCAAGAGGCATGTGGGAGAGGTAACCAATTGATATGCGTCTCTCTCTGTCTCCCTTCCTTCCACTCTCTCTAAAAATCAATGGAAAAATATCCTGAAGTGAGGATTAACAACAACAACAGGAAGCAGAGGAAGGGGATGAAGACAGAGGAAAAGGGCACTGACTCTATGTGTACGGTGCTCACCTCCTTGAGGAGATGCCATTTGAACAGACTCCTAAAGAAAAGTGAACATAGCCTAGCTGGCGTGGCTCAGTGCTTGAGCATCAAACTGAACCAGGAGGCCTCTGTTCGATTCCAGGTCAGGGCACATGCCTAGGTTGCTGGCTCCATTCCCAGTGGGGGGCATGCAGGAAGCAGCCCACCAATGATGCTTCTCTCTCATTGATGTTTCTATTTCTCTCTCCCTCTCCCTTCCTTTTTGAAAGCAATAAAAAACATATTTAAAAAAGAAAAACATTAAAAAAACTATTGTTTTTTGGATGTTGTGTTATTTGTGGTAATTTCAGCTTTTTTACAAATATGTATTTTTATTGATTTCAGTTAGCAAGGGAGAGGGAGAGAGAAATAGAAACATCAATGATGAGAGGGAATCCTTGATCTGCTGCCTCCTCCACGCCCGCTACTGGGGATCGAACCCGCAACCTGAGCAGATGCCTTAACCGGAATTGAATCTGGGATCCTTCAGTCCGCAGGCTTGACGCTCTATCCGCTGAGCCAAAACCAGCTAGGGCCATTTCAGCTTTTAAGTGTTTAAATAAATATTTGCCTTTGTCCCTAATTTTGTATTATTTTTCTTAAAGGGGGCCCTACATTGCATGAGCTTCAGTCCTCACAGATTGAGGCTTACGGCCAGCAGCAGTCTCTGTGAGGGAGGCTAGGAGGCATTCCCCCTTAAGGGGGAAATGGTTGGGAGGCAGTGCTCAGACTCCGACGTGCTGGTGTGTGGTCGGCGGCTCAGAGGGTCAGAAGCCCCACGTGGCTGTGGAAAAGCCCAGAAGCAGATTCACATGACAGAACTCGGTGCAGGGGAGGATTTGGAGGCCTCGTGCACATCTGAAAGCGAGGCAGAAAACAAGGGGACAGGTTGAATACATGCAAGACAGCAAGGCATTTCCCCAGATTCCATTGCCAGCCCCCAGATGCGTCGCTCCGCTGGAGAACCTCCCTCCCACCCTGGCTGATGGAGCCTGGACCAGTCCACCCCGTTCCCTGAGTTATCGCTATCAGCCATTTACCTCCTTCAGACATCTCTTTTACTTTTCAACTCCGGAAAACCCAGCTGTCTGCCTGCATTCAGATAAGCCCCTGTGTGCTTTCACGTGTTAGTTTATTTCATGACGGGAGAATTTTGAAACCCAGACCCACTTTTTTCTTTTTCTTTTTTCTTTTTCTGCTGCAGAGAGCGGGAGGCTTGAAAGCAGCCAGATGATGACAGGAATGAATGTCTGAGGGCACCGAGGCTTCACCATCCTGCTGGAGGAGGCTTGTGCTTGGC
Source organism: Vespertilio murinus (assembly GCA_963924515.1). Classification (NCBI taxonomy): domain Eukaryota; kingdom Metazoa; phylum Chordata; class Mammalia; order Chiroptera; family Vespertilionidae; genus Vespertilio; species Vespertilio murinus. The sequence continues at coordinate 148,027,514 of OZ004706.1, read as the reverse complement.
AGCCTCCCAGCCGAATGCCCGGCTGGCACCCAGTGGTGTGGCAGGCAGCGTTTGGACGGTATGCTCTGCGAGCACTGCTCACTCTGCGGTCGCGACAAATAGAGTGGTTTGTTACTGTGACTCACTTTGCTGTCTTAGGGTCTTAGAGCCAAAACATTTTTTATGGCATGGATCCTGGATGGCAGTGACAACCTGGGCAGATTTACACATATAATTTCCTATTGAATTTTTAAAATATATATATATATATATATATATATATATATATATATATATATATATATATATATATATTTTATTGATTTTTCACAGAGAGGAAGAGAGAGGGATAGACAGCTAGAAACATCCATGAGAGAGAATCTTCGATCAGCTGCCTCTTGCACACCCCCTACTGGGGATGTGCTCGCAACCAAGGTGCATGCCCTTTGACCGGAATCGAACCCGGGACCTTTCAGTCCGCAGGCCGACAACACTCTATCCACTGAGCCAAACCGGTCTCGGTTGAATGTTTTTTAGAAAAAATTTTCAGGGGAGTAAAAGGTAGTAAGAGATCACATGCAACCTATTTACTTAATCCTAACAAAACATCTCCAAGGTTTTGAAGAATAATGTTGTTGGGAAAAAAACTTCTTTCCCTTGATTTTTCCCCCCAAGTGTTTCTAGCCTTGCTTCATATGCACAAGTGAGCTCAGCATTGCACGCCAGTGACTGCAGGGCTCGGCCCGCCGTCCTCACTCCGCTGCCCATTAGATTAACCTGGAGATCAGCTCTTTGGGGGTGGGGCTCTGGCCCCGGCTGTTTCTAAAGCTTCCCAGGGGGTTAATCACGCAACCAGGACTGAGGACCATCGGGCCGGGAAAAGACGGGCCAGGATGTGGATCTATCCTTTTCCCAGAGGGTGAAACAGCAGACAGTCCCGGTGGTTGTAGGGAATTCAGACTTTGGGTTTTCTAGTGGCAAGAGCCCGATGGCAGCCTTCCTTCCTTCCCTTTCCTCATGGTGGGGGACTTGGAGCCTGAGGTAGGAGGGCAGCTGGGCTCTGTGTGGCCACAGCTCTCAGCTCGGGCGGTGAAGGTGACTGTCAGAGAATGCCCTCCCTCTAAGCTAAAATGCTCAGTGCAGGAGATGTGGCCCAAGAGGACGAGGAAGTCCTCGAGAATGAGTGTTTTGACTTTGCAATTGGAAGTGATCCTGGTGAAAAGGAAAGGAGGACATACATAAAAGAATCTTGTGGGGGCTGCCCCGGGGGAGGAGGGAGGGAGAAGGAGGGCGGGCGGGGGAGCTCATACCTAAAGCACAGGAACGAGGAGGGGATGTGTAAATGACCTAGAAGGAGAGCAGCTGGCTCAGCTCGCTGAGACTCGCAGCAAAAAAGCCACAGACAACAAAAAGGGCTGCTTTAATTAAGTCCAGAATGAGAGGTTCCAGGAAGAAGATCTGGGCTCACTGCTCGGAGCCAAGTACATAATGTTGATGGATGAGAAAAGAAAGTGAAAACTCCACGACTTTTATTTCTGTTTACCCTGTCAAAGGGGATGATTGCTGCACTGAGATGAATAGGATGACCTTTTGGTTGGAAGGACCTGGAATCTAAGACGGAAAGTTTAACCGGAGAGAGAAAAAAAAAAGCCAGGAAAATTATAAAATTTTAAAAAGTAATTAAAATCAGAATAAAATAAAATAAAGCGAGAATACATCGATTAGTAGAACTGGGCAGAAAGTATGACATCCAAACACATTTTGAAATTCACTTTATGCCATAGACTCTATTCTCAAAGACGAATAGTGTTGGCTAACCATTTTGAAAGACAAAAAGCTGGACTTCTTTGTCATTCCTTAGATAAAAATAAATTTAAGGTGCATTTTAAAACACCAGGAAAAAAATAAATACATTTATATGTGATCTTGGAGTGGAAAAGAGTTTTCTGAATCTGTATATCTACATATAGATGTATACACCTACACACACACACACACACACACACACACACACAAATGGCATTGATATATATTTGTTTATGAACAATAATAGCAAAAAACCAAAGTGCTTGGAAGGATACACACCAAACTTGACAGTAGTTATTTGTGGGGTGTGAAAATGAAGGGCAAAAAGTAAGATAGTTGCTCTCTCTACACACCTGTGTGTGTGTATGTAAATACACACATATTTAGATACACACACACTAACACTATGTTAATAACTAAGATTATAAATATATAATAATCTATTTTATGTATATTTAGACATTGGTTGTCTATTTTTTTTTTTTACAGAGAAGGTACATATAGCCCAGCTGGTGAGGCTCAATGGTTGAGCAATGACCTATGAATCAGGAGGTCATGGTTTGATTCCCAGTCAGGGCACATGCCTGGGTTGTGGTCTCAGTCCTCAGTGGGGGGCTTGCAGGAAGCAGCTGATCAATGATTCTCTCTCATCATTGATGTTTCTCTCTCTCTCTCTCTCTCTCTCTCTCTCTCCTCTCCTCTCCCTCTCCTTTCCTCTCTGAAACAATTTTTTTTAAAAAAAGGTCTAATAAAAATAAATGTTAAGAAATCAATATTGGTTAAGCATTTGAACAAACTTGCTTTAAAGTAACTTCAGATTTTTTTTTTTTTTTGGCCCAGATAAATCTCTCCCCTGGGTACCGAAAGAATGTGAGAATTGGCTAAGTCATAGTCCAGGAAAGGGAAGACTTATTAAGCAGGCATTGTGCTGTTTAGTACAATAATAATTAGTGGAGGCTTGGAAAGGAAGCAGCAATCACTAGAAGGAATCAGAGCCAACTCTGAGTTCTGTCACTTGGACAACCTCTGTGACCTTGACAAGTTGCCTAATCTCCCAGAGCCTCAGCCTCTGCATTACAACACCACGGGGTTGTGTGAGCATCGAATGAAATGAGGCTAACAGTGCTTTCCAAGTGTAAAGGGCCATGCACAAATAAAGCCTTGCTATTCTTTCACAGGGATAGTACATTGATTCATCAGAGGATTGTGGCAGACCCAGTATATCTGGATGCAAACAAAATGTTTGCCACATTTCATATTTTAAGAAAGGTTGGAACATGTGAGTCAGATGCTGGGGACAATTGAGTGGGCTAGGAACTTGCTGAATGGTCATTCATTGGGATGCTGAACGAATGGGCTGATGGGAAATTTCTACTGGCCTAATACAGGATCCACGACACTCTATATTTTACAAGGCTTTAATTTTTATCAAATTTGCAAGTGACATAAAGTTTAAGACAGAAAACATGTGAGGGACAGAAATATCCCAGCAGGCCGAAACAAAGATTATTTTTCAAGATAAAGTGTAAGTAGGATAATTATCTCTAAATTATATAAAAATTTTGCAAACATTTAAATATTATAATTCCTAGAGTTAGCAGGAGTCTAGAAAAACAGGTAATTTCATATTGTCTTGAGAAGAGTATAAATAGGCACACCACCAAAGAAAAATAGACAATGTGTAACACCGGCCTTAAAAATAAGCATATTCTTTGACGCGCGTGTGCGCGCACACACACACCACAAACCACTTCTGGTAAAATTACCTAAACAGAGATGTGTATACAAGTATTATTAATGGCTAGGAATAACTATCAATAGCATATATATACACACACACACACACACACACACACACACACACACACATATATATATATAATAGTACAGGTTTTATAAGTAAATGATGGTACTTACATCCCATGAAATACTATTTTGCAATGGTTCTCAGCGGGGGGTGATTTTGCCACTCTTCCCTCCCAAGGGACAATTGGCAGTCTGGAGACATTTTTGGTTAACATAACCTGCAGGGGGAGGGAAGTACTCCTGGCATCTTAGGGGGTAGAGTCCAGAGATACTGCTAAAAACCCTACAATACACAGGAAAGCCCCCCTTCCCCAACAAAGGATTATCTGCCCTCCAATGTCAATAGTGCCAAGAAATAGTGTTGAGAAGCTCTGCTATTCTAGTCTTTAAAAAATTATGTTGAGGCAGAAGAGTTAACGATATAGGGAAACGTTAAAATATTTTGTGAAAAAACTTAAAGTGATTAAATACTGAGCAATTTCTTTTGTGTGTGATAAAAATGGACTGCCTTCAATAGTAATTGATGGTAGCAGTGTTACGAGTGATTTTTCTTCTGCATCTTTTTCTGCATTTTTCAAAGTGTCATATAACATGCATTACCTTGAACTTCAGTGAAGGAAAATAGCCAATGAAGATTAATTATCAAGGGCTGGTCTTTTCCAGGAGCGCTGCGAAAAAGTTTTGACGGTTTTTGTTGGTAATGAGTCTGCAGTCTGGGGCTAGATTAACCGAGACGCATCTTACAAAATGTGGGATGACGGGCCCTCGGTCCTCTCCAGCCTGTGCTGGCCGGATCTCACCCGGACTCTTGTGTGAAAGACTGGGCCCCACATCGGATCAGCGTGTGGGAGTTGTATGTTTACCTGTTTTCGCAAACAAATGTGTTTTCCTGATGACTTACCAGAAGTGGTGATCTTAGTCTGATCCAATAAACCGAAAGTTCTCCTTGGGTCACTCTAGGATGACCCCCCCAGGTAAATGTCCAGTCTTTCAAAGCTCCCCTCCTCCCTTCCACACGAGGTGTGGACAATGGTTCACCTGGCACAGTGAGGGAGAGAGGACCTAGCCCCTCACCAGCGCCCGCAGATCCTCGCTCCCCCTGCTGGTCAACGCTGCCCCTGGAGCGGTGGCAGCTGAGGGGCAGTCTGTCACCGTGGGGCTCAGCCACCTTCCTTCCTTCTCTAGTCCTGGTTGGGCACTGCCTCATTCCAGCTGCTGGACGGCTGAGGTCGGCCGGTGACCTCACAGGCCTGGTAAGCTCATCAGCCGGACTCTCAGCCAACTTTGGCACGGCTCTGTGGGGACACAGGAAAGGTCCTGGCCACGCAGGAAGCTTCTCTGCCTAGGGTTGAACTCAGCCCTCCCTGCTAAACTGGGTCACTAAGTTATTTACTTAGGACATGCATGCTCTTTTCCATGTGCGGTATTTTTTTTTTTTTGGGGGGGGGAGGCACTGCTAGGGAAGTAGGTGTTAGGGGGGGGGGAAAGAAAGGCTGAAGAGATGTGGGGGTTGTGATTGGCAAGTTGGGACGTTGCACCAGAGCTCTCAAAACTTTCCATTTCCCTTAACAGAGCCCCAAGCAATGGCAACCTCACCAACAGCCCCGGGGAATTCGGTGGCTCCAATCCTCCCTCTCCACGAGCCTGTCAGTGGGAAGGACGGAGACTATGGGGGAGGGGCCAGCGCAGGAAACAGGGCTGCACATTCCTGCAGGCGACTCCTCCACAGGCCTCGGGACAGTGAGGCTGCTCAATACCAGGACGGCTGCTGACAGCCAAAGTCATGGCAGCGGGTGCGAGACGGTCCTACTCCCCACGGAGGAACACCGAGTGGACACGTGCGGTGCTCAGGTCTGGTGCATCGCTGGGCCCAGGGCTGGGGTTAGCCACACAGGGATTCAGAAAGCAAGACTGGGGGTGGGGGTTAGGGGGGGATGGTTAGGGAGATGTCACAGAAGCAGGAGGCAGTGAGGCACTGGACCAGAGTGAGGCCTGGGGTGGCACTGTTTGTGGAGAACGTGGTGTGAAGGTGGGATGTGATTGTGGTTGGGGGTGAGCCGGCTAGCAGATCCAACACCTGCACACTGAGAACACCCCACCGTGTCCCCCCGCGACTCCTTCCAGCTGGGGCGCAGAGCAAGCAGCCTCTAAGTGCCCTCCTCCACTCCACTGAGGGGCTGGAAAAAAGGAAGAGAAGACCGAAATAGCTGGAGAAAGAGAAATACGTAAACGGTTCCAGGAAAACACGCCAGGAGTGAAGCCACAGTGACCCAGAAAAAGCCAGTGCTTGCTCATCGCTGGCTTCAGCGCCCCATTTTCCCCGTTCATGTTAAGGCATTTTCTCTCAATATGAATTACTCTCCAACAGGACACTTTGTGGCCCGACTTCCTCGTTCTGCTCCTCAGTGACTGAATGGGGCCGGCATTTCTGCCACCGCTCACCCTGGGCTGTGGCTCTCACCTCCTGGAGGACGTGGAACGGGGGGCGCACACGAGCACCCATGTCTTCGTTAGCACAGGCTCCGAGGAAATGACCCACAGCGCCAAACAATTGGTTTAATTTTATTTCAAAATTGTACAAAATGGCCGTCCGTGGCTCTAAAAAACGTTGTCTTCAGACACATGGAAGTTCGGAAAGAACAATAAAACGGGTATCGTTCACAGTGCAATGGAAGAAAGGCTTTCTCTGAGGCAGAAGTTACAACTCTTCTTTCTTCTTCCCTAGTCTCTCGTGGTCTCCCTCCCGGAGGGTCCGAATAAAATTGGTAAATCCCAATTCCTGTGGGGGATGGGGAGCAAAGGAGGAAAAGAGGGAATTTTAACCCCTGAGGCAGATGTCATTCTCCCCCCATCACTGCCCTTCTCTGAACAGCCCCCTCCCTCCCGCTCTGTGTACTCACTCCACTGGGCGGAGAAACGGGCCGAACCAGCAGGGGCAGCTGGTGGGTCTGCTTGCCTACCGGAGAAGCCCTCAGAAGTGGGCAAGGAAACTCTCCACCCCCTGGGAGCCTCCCGGGCTCTGGAGACAGCATTTCTATGACAAGCCCCTGAGACCCTCTTCCAGCCAGGCCCAGAGCCTTGCCTCTCGGCTCTGATGGGCCAGCTGAGCCTTGAGGCCCCCCTTTGCTGCCCCTCAGCGGCTGTTCCCCTGTCCACCAGCAGAAAGAGCTCTGGGCAGATCTCTCTCCCCAACTCACCGTCCGATCGCTGTCATATTTTTCTACAAACTTCCCGTAGTGGTAGTAGTGGAAAGTGGGGTAGCCCTTGATGGCCTCCTGCTGACACAGGTCCTGGTTCTTCTCTTTGATGCAGTCAACGGCAGCACAGCAGATCTACAGGGGGGAGAGGGAGGGTCAGCCCAGGGGCCCCCAGTCCTGGTGCTGAGGCCTGGGCAATCCACACCCTGTGGCCCCTCCTTCCCCAACAGCAGAGAGGCGCTGCACTAGAGCATCCCCAGCCCAGAGCTCCCCGGAGCCTGAAGGTGCCTGTTTCCTGTTCCCCAGGCAGCTGGGTAAAGTTTGAGGGCCCAGCTTGGAGTGCCCTCAGTCCACCTTTTAACATCAAAAGTACCGCAGCCCATCTGTATCCGCAGGTTTTGCATCTGTATCCATAGGTTTTGCATCTGTGGAGTCAACCCACTACAAGTCAAAAATATTTGAACAGCCCTAACCGGATTGGCTCAGTGGACAGAGCATTGGCCTACAGACTGAAGGGTCCCAGGTTTGATTCCGGTCAAGGGCATGCACCTTGGTTGCGGGCACATCCCCAATAGGGGTTATGCAGGAGGCAGCTGATAGATGTTTCTCATCAATGTTTCTAACTATCTATCCCTCTCCCTCTGTAAAAAAAAAAAATAAATAAAAAAATCAATAAAATATATTTTTAAAATATATTAAAATTAAGCAAAGAAAAATTCCAAAAAGTTTCAAAAAGCGCAACTTGAATTTGTCACATGCTAAGCACTACACTGAACCCACTGGGATGAAGTGATGTGGAGGCACGCCCTGCTGTAGCCTGTATGCCAGCACAGGTCATATGCAAATACCACGGCATTTTATGTGCGGGAAGTGAGCATCCTCAGATTTTGGTATAAAGGCTACAGCAGGGTGTGCTTCTGGAACCAATCCCCCCAAGGCAGTGTTTCCCAAAGTGTGGTACGTGTACCCCCAGGGGTACGGGAGGAGTTTGGTGGGGGTACGCATTGCACCAGAGTTTGGTGGGGATGTGCACTGCACCATGCTTAGCTGTGCCTAATTCTACGTTCTCATGAGTCAAGTCAAGACAGTCTTGTGAGGCGTGAGATGGTCCGGTGTGCAAATAAATGTTATTTATAATATAATTTATTTATATTTTATTTTATTTTATTTTTTTAATATATATTTTATTGATATTTTACAGAGAGGAAGGGAGAGAGATAGAAAGCTAGAAACGTCTATGAGAGAGAAACATCGACCAGCTGCCTCTTGCACACCCCCTACTGGGGATGTGCCCGCAACATGCCCTTGACTGGAATCTAACCCGGGACCTTTCAGTCCGCAGACTGATGCTCTACCCTTGAGCCACACCGGTTTCGGCTATTTATATTTTATTATGAATCATTTTATTTTTAGTTTATTATTATTTTGTGTATGTATCCAACAAATAAAAAATAAATATATTTTGATTGTTATTAAAATACATCCTTTTTTTTGATGGGGGGTACTCAGTGTTACAAAATTTATAGAAGGGGTACACATATGTCAAAAGTTTGGGAAACACTGCCCCAAGGAAACCGAGGGACGGCTGTATAAAGACCACAAAGGAAACTTTGACTTGCAAATATCACAGGTTTACATGATACTTTCTGGGAGGCACTGTGGGATTCATTCATTTACCAACTAACATTCCTGAGCATCTGCCTGGGAGGCAGTGTAGTTCCGAGGTTATGAACAAGAGCTGTGAAGTCCAGTTTCTCAAGTGCAAACCTTGGCGTGGCTGTGTATTAAGACTTGGGGGAAATTACCGCACCTCCTTACGTCTCAGTTCCCACCAGCACGGGGCCCTGGCACATAGTCAGTGGTCAGTGAATGCCAGCTGTGGTTATATTCACTCCCATGGGCCCCAAACACAAGCTCTGTCCCTGCTAGAAGCTCAGTGTCTGTTCGGATGAAGGGAGTCAGAGAGAGAGAATGCCAAAGCCAGTTGGGGGGATGATGGAAGTGGTCCTGAGCGCCAAGAGAGCGCTGGGGAGGGGAGCAAAGGCACTGTGCACGCTGCCCTCCAAGCCAGGCCTGAAGGAGGAGGCAGCGAGGACTGGTTCCAGCCAGGAGGGCACAGTCTAGAACAGCCGTGGGCAAACTACGGCCCGGGGGCCAGATCTGGCCCGTTCGGCTGTTCTATCCGGACCGCGGAGCCGAAAGAGCGGAGGGTTCTCTTGCTCTCCCCGCCGCTCCTTCACCAGCAGCCCAAGATGAGAGTGCCAGCACGGTCAGGTTGCTTTTGTTCCGGCCCTCCGGTCCAGGTTAAGAACCCACTGTGGCCCTCAAGTCAAAAAGTTTGCCCACCCCTGGTCTAGAAACTAGAACAGAGTTTAGCAGGACCAAAGCAAGCAGAGTTTTGGGTCAGAAAGAGGTCCCCAAATCCCACAAGCTGAGTAGTGTTTCCTCATTACTTATTATTCTTTCAAAACAAGAGACTCTAGGGCAGACGCACAGAACTTTCCCCCTGCTCAGGGTCACAAAGCAGGGCAGGAGGGGAGCAGGCCCCGTGACAGCAACACGAGAGACCAAAGCATCCCGGGGCAGGGGAGGGCCGATTGATTCTGAGGACAGGCGGCCTCGGTCAAAGTCCTGCCATGTGTTCTAGAGGCGAGGTCCAGGCTGACCTTGGCCAGGTTCAGTCACCGAGTGACGGCTGCTCTTACTGCCGAGAGATGCATAACAAGTGAGATCATTTTAGAGCCCGGTGCCTGCTCTGGAGGAGTTAAAAGAGGGCGATTCGATGAGGCAATAGGGCTGACAATAGGGCTGCTTTTGCCGGATGGCCAAGGAGGCCTTTGCGAGGAGAGAGCCACTGACCGGAGCCCTGAGTGATGAGTGGGAAACCAGCTGCGTGATGAGCACCCGGATGGAGGCCAGCCCACACCGGGACCTGAGGAAAGATTGGCCGGGGGGTCTGGGGGTCTCTGAGAACCAAGCCCATGAAGGACTGAACTGTTACCACAGCGTGAAGTGTTGAAGAACCACCGCTCACACGGTCCTGTGGCTGCTGGTCACTTACACTGGAACAGAGGCTCCCGTTCCGGGTGGGAGAGCCCAGCAGGCCCCCGACAGTCACAGGCACCGCGTGAACAGGGAGGCATGGCCTGCCCTCTGGTCACCCGGGTGCCACACCTGCCCGCCCTCACCTGCCCTCACCCTGCTCTGCCACCTCTGTGGCTACACAACGTTCCCTGTAGCACAACTTCATGGAGCAGAGTTTGCAAACTCGCTGCACACAATCCCTATGTGGCTCTCATTCCTGTTCTATTTGGCCCACAGAGAAATTTTTTTTTTAAAAAAAATATGAATTAGCTGCCAACCTAGAAAAAGAGCCAAAAGATTTTTATATCCAAGTTTGGCTCGCCACCTTCTCCTTAAAAGCCAGATTTGATGGCACTTGCCCTGCGTTCTCACAGGCAACACCTGGCGGGAGCTGAGGGGTGGCTGCCTCCTTCAGCGGGGTTCACAACTAGCCTTCCCTTGGCCTCCCCCCGGAGCCCGATCCACTGGGCCTGCAGCCACTGGACCTGCAGGCTGGCCCCGGCCGGCTCCCAAACCCAGCTCGCCCTCTCAAGTGCTTCCTGAATTATTTAGAAATTATTATTTTAAAAAATATATATTTTATTGATTTTTTTACAGAGAGGAAGAGAGAGGGATAGCGAGTTAGAAACATCGATGAGAGAGAATCATCAACCAGGTGCCTCTTGCACGCCCCCTACTGGGGATGTGCCCACAACCAAGGTATATGCCCTTGACCGGAATCGAACCCGGGACCCTTCAGTCCGCAGTCCGACACTCTATCCACTGAGCCAAACAGGTTCTGGCAGCTTCCTGAATTATTTAGAAACATTAAGCAGATGCTCCTCTGGCTGTGTCTGGGTTCTGTTTCTCAGGGCAGGCAGGGGAGGGCCCGGCCCGGGGGAGACCCCACGCCACGGCCGGGCAGCTGTCTGCGTCCAGCCCCCGGCCAGGGACCGGCGCTCCTCGCTATGCCGTGAAAGTGTCTGATGAGCGTGGCTCTGGGCTGCTGCTGCCCTCCCTGCATCTACTGTAAATTATACATTTAATTTGTATACATGCCCTGGAGCTGTGGGAAATGTAGTGCATGATTTTATAAATTTGCTAAATTAAAAATGTGTTCGTATTCGAAATCACCCAAACGCACTGCCAGCCGCACACTCAGAGGGCGACATCCACACTCAGTTTCCAGGGGAGACAAGGGCGGCCCCCTCGGAAGGAAGTGGTGTGGACTCGAAGGAAGGCAGCAAGCAAGCCTTTCTCACCTCTCCCAACCTCACCTGCCGCCCCACGCCTGCCGCTCCACGCCCACTGAAGGTCTGCACCGAACCCACCCGCAGCACCGAACGTACGCCTCTGACTTCCAGGTTTGTGCCCTGGCAGTTGGCTGTCAGTGCCCGCCCGTGCCCGCCTGGCCCAGCCCTTGCCACTGTCACCTGCGGGTCCTGGCTGCAGAGAGCAAGAAGTAAGGCCAGCCGAAACCGGTTTGGCTCAGTGGTAGAGCGTCGGTCTGCGGACTGAAGGGTCCCAGGTTCGATTCCGGTCAAGGGCATGTACCTTGGTTGCGGGCACATCCCCGGTGGGGGGTGTGCGGGAGGCAGCTGGTCGATGTTTCTCTCTCACCGACGTTTCTGACTATCTCTCTCCCTGCCTCTCTGTAAAAAATCAATAAAATATTAAAAAAAAAAAAAAAGAAGAAGTAAGGCCAGCGATGGGCAGGGCTGAAGGACACACCCCCCTGGCAAGGTCTCTCCGGGGACATCCTAGTTACCCATGAGGTAATCTGCTCATTAATGGCCCTGCTCTGGTTCCTTCCCTGTCTGCTCTCCCTTCCCCTCTCCCCTCCCTCGGCAGCTTCCTGAGACCACCTCCCAAATACACCCCTGCAGTCAAGACCCAGGCCCCCACTGGCTTCTGGGAGAACTCTGACAGTTCCTGTTCATTGGGTTCTGACTCTGCTTCTATCCGGCTGGGTAACTCTGGGCTAATCATTTAAACTCTCTAAGAATTGATCTTTGAATGGGAAAGTAATAATACCTAGTTGATGAAGCTACTGGGAGGATTACATGGCATACTCTTTCAAAGTATTAATGGGAGGCCCAGCTGGCTGAGTGTCAACCTATGAACTAGGAGATCACAGTTCAATTTCTGGTAGGGGCACATGCCCAGGCTATGGGCTTGATGCCCAGTAGGGGGCGTGCAGGAAGCAGCCGATCAATGATTGTCATAATTGATGTTTCTATCTCTCTACCTCTCCCTTTTTGAAATCAATAAAAATACATTTAAAAAAATAAATAAAGCATTAATGGGAGAGGTACTCCCAAGAAATGTCAGATATGTTATGGTTCCTTCATTCAGTCAGCATTTACAGAGGTCTCCGGAGTAAAGACTGCAGGGAATTCAAGGACAAATGAGGTCCCTGATCTCAGAGAGCTTTTCCTTTGGATAGGCAGACAGCTTTGTAAACATGGGACGGGGGGGGGGGGGGGGGGGGGGGGGGGGGCGGGGGACGGGACTATATACAACAGAGTTACAGCAGAGGAAGTTACGGCCAATCACAGAGGAAGGAACCCCTCCCCCGATGACCTTCATACCTGGCCCAGAGCTGCACTGAGACCCTGGTGGCGCTACCACCAGGCTGGGCAAACCTTGATGTACAGTAGACGAGCCCCGCCTTGCAGCCCAGTGGGTCCCCTGACCTCTGCCTGTGTCCACCAACCTTGCACCTCGGATCCCCGTCCTCCATGGCCCCTGCCATAAAGCCACCCATTCCAACACTAACAGTGTGCAGCCCTTTCTCCACTCAGCCTGCCCGCTGCTAAAGTCTCCCAGTAAGCTCCTGGGAGGGGGTGGAGGCTCCCCAGCTAAAATATGAGCGGCCTCACATGGCTTTATTGACTCAGTAAAATAAATCTCTGCAGGAGCTAATATTGACTTTGGCTATGAAAATGGAAGTGAGCGACCAACTGCATATTGATTGGGGGAAGAAACAGGGACCAGCTTCTGGGTGGAAAAAAAATGCAATCCCGGCTAAGAGGTGGGTGTTAGAAGACCCAGTTCTGGCTGCAATGGCCCACCGGGCCTTCCACGGCTCCTCTCCGGGCCTTGGCCCCTCAAGAGCGGAAGGGGAGAGAGCTGGCCAGACCTGTGGTCACCAAATGCCAGCCTGTGGCCTGCACAAGAGCCAGCTGTTGTGAATCACAAGTCCTGGAACCATCCCCAGAAGTCTGACTGGATAGCTCTATGATGGCGCCCGGCAATGGGGCACCAGTAACGTTTGTCCCCCAAGCCAGAGCGACAGAATGCTTCCCTGAGGTTACTGGGATCCACCTCCGGGAGCCCCGGGCCTGGAGCGGCCCGGAACAGCGAGGTTAAGTGTGCCTCTGAAACGAGGCGATCTCTGGCTTGGAATAGAGGAAGTTGGAAGGAGAGACAGAAGGACTGACCCCAGAAAAAGGCCAGCAACATCACTGGCCCGCGTTAAGACAACTAAGCAAAAGGTGTTATATCAGTGTCTCAGGGAAGGAGGGGTCACCATGAAAATGGGGCTCCTGTGCCCCAGTAGGGGGGGAAGGGGAAGAGGAGGGCTGGCCCTTGGCTGCCGGCTGTGGGCACAGCCAGCCTGGCCTTGTCACAGACCTGCTGCCATGGAGACCCAAGCAGCCACCCGGGGATAGGGCAGTGGGGGAGACCTCACCTGCACTGCCCCTCCCCCCCCCCCCGCCCCCCCCTCCTGTGTCCAGAGCACAGATTGTTCTCTGGGGAGCAAAGGCTTCCCCATACTACCCAAAGCCCGGAGTGAGGGCGCCCTGCAGGATCGAGCCCTCCAGAGCTGGGGCAGCCACCCTGCCGAAGGCACAGGCCCCAGGGCCGAAGCAGCTAGGTGGTGCGGGCGGCGGGAGCTGGGAAGCCCTTCCTGCCACGTCCCTCTCAACGCAGGCCAAGGGGCAAGAGAAGGAGAAAATGGTTCTGGTCCCATACCCGCTATGGGAGGGGTGAGGTGTACCTTCAAAGGCACAGCCAGGGCTGTGGGTGACGACGGGACTCCCTGAGTCTAGGGCAGGGTCCTGGGGTGTGAGCCCCCAGTGCGTCCCCACTCTCCACACATGTGCCTGTGCTCCAGCCTGGCCTCCTCTCACTTGCTGTCCCTCTAAGCTCTCCCCATCCTGTTACTGACCCTCCCACGGTGCCGACTCAAGGTGATCCAGGAAGACATCTGTGTCCAGCCAAACCCCACCTAGCCTGAGGCTTCTACAAGGAAGACGAGGCCCCCATGGCACAGATGCATGACCTTGGGTTTGGGTGTGTGGGGGTGCGTTCCTGGGCCTGCCAGGGGACAGGTTCCTACGGCGTTGTGCCAGGCTGGGAACGGTCTTCGTGATCAGCACTCGGACCTTACAGAGGAGGGAACTCACAGCCCCGAGAGCGGATGGACATCTCCCAGGTCACACAGGTTAGCAGCAGCTAAGCCACACGACCAGGCGGCAGGTGGTAGCTTGCCCTGCCCTGGCTGCGGGAGCTGCCGGGGGCGGGGGGGGGGGGAACCCGGGGGGAGGTGCCTGGGGGCCCCCACTCCTCCCTGAACACTAATCCAATCTGCAGGTCTAGCTTGTTAATTTTATGCTTCATCAGTCAGCCGCCGCAGGAGCCTTTCACCGACGAGGCCCCGAAGACCCAGCCTGCTCTCCTCCGCCCTGGCTGCCTATCGTCGGCTTTTGTTGAATTTTTTTTATTTGTGTTTTTGATTATGTAAGTAATGCACGACTACAGATCCTACTATAAAAAGGTTCAAGCTCTAAAAAAAAAAGAAACAGATAACCCCACTCCTGATCCCCTCCTCCAAGGAAGGGCTGCAACAGCCCAGTGTATCCCTTTTGGTTGATTTTGTAGCCCAACCTCAAGCGGCTCCAGCCTGCCGTATGGAAAGAGAATGTCCTGGTTCCCTGGACCCCCAGGCCTCGGCAGATCCTACCTGGGAAGGGGACTGAACGGAAGGGAGGAAGGTGTGAGGATTGGGGACAGGCAGGAGAACGGATGAAGAGGAGTATCCATACCTTTCGGTCATCTTTGAAGGCGTCCGCGGTGGAGGTGAAGTATGGAATGACCTTCTTACAGTGCGGGCACCCTGTTGAGAGGGAGAGAGAGTGTTGCACATGAGGGGGAGGCTGCAGAGCCGGAGCCCTTCCCGGGACCCCCAGAGAGAGGCCTTTCTGGGAGCGTCTCTCACTTAACAGACTGTGGGGGCTCCTCTGACTCCCACCACCTGCACACCCTACTCTCAGGGCCCATGCATCAACCCTGCTCCTCAAACCACCATCCTGGGCGTCTGCCGTTGGCATGAGGGCTTTGTCGGTGTCCCTGTGCAAGCGGCAGGCCCACGCCTGCCCGGGACCTCCCTTCCCACAGTTACCTTGGTGGTTCTCAACCTTCCTAATGCCGCGGCCCTTTAATACAGCTCCTCGTGTTGTGGTGACCCCCCAACCATACAATTATTTTCGTTGCTACTTCATAACTGTAATTTTGCTATTGTTAATGAATCGTAATGTAAATATCTGTGTTTTCTGATGGTCTTAGGTGACCCTGCTAGCAGGGTTGAGACCCACAGGTTGAGAACAGCTAGCAGAGTTGTCTAAGACCAACAGAAAACACAGATATTTACATTACAATTCATTAACAGTAGCAAAATTGTAGTTATGAAGTAGCAACAAAAATAATGTTATGGTTGGGGGGTCATCACAACACGAGGAGCTGTATTAAAGGGCCGCGGCATTAGGAAGGTTGAGAGCCACTGCCTTAGAAGGTGATGAGTGCTCAGGATTCTCTGAGCCTGTTACAAAGCCCCCTTTCTCTTGCCAACCTCTCCATTTCATGATGAACATGAAGACCATCCCAGCCTGGGACAACATCGTAGGGAAAGGAGGGGCTGGGGGCTGGGGGTGGCACAGGAGTAACCACGCTGCCCGAGGCCCTGCAGCTTACGCTTTGGGGCTCACTTCCACATTCTCAGTAACCACCACCCTCATCCCAGACCGAGCTGCCAAACCAGCTCCTGGTCCTCCTTCTACGCTTCGCTCTACAACCCATCTGAACATGGGATCCAGGAACGGGAAAGCCAACCCCCTGCAGCTGTGAGGACAAGCTGCAGGGGGTCCCTGCCCCTTCTAGGCGCCTAGGTTCCTGACCTCAGGAAGAGGCCCATCAGCGTAGACAAGGACCTGTGACTCTAGCGCCCCCTGTACGGGACAGGGGCGGGCAGGCAGCCCTCAGGCCCTGACAACATCTCAGGCTTAGACTGGCACCCGTGTAGGGCCCCTTCGTCCTCCTGTCCCAGTGAATCCAGGCCAGCTTCAGCTGCAGGCACTCTTGCCCAGACTCGCTTTCTCAGCCCACCATCTCTTTCCACCATTGTCCAGACGCCAAGCACATGCCAAGAGAGCAAACTGCTTTCAGCGGAAGATTCCCCTGACAGTGGTAATTAATTCTCATCAAAACGCAGGTGGGAGAGGCGAAATGCCCCGGCTCCAGCCAGCTTCCTGACAGCCAGCCAGGCCAGGCCGGCCCTCCAGCCCTTCCTAGGCCTGCAGGGAGCAGAATGGCTCTGCTCATCTGCTTTCCCCTCTTTTAAAAATAAGATAATAATGACTGGCATTTCAAAGGGTTTTGCAAAACCAAATTAAGCCTGAGCTCCGCCACCGTCTGCAGTCAGCGCGTGAAGGGCTCCCGAGACGGGCAGGACTACCCCTGTGGCCCGGCTGGTGGGCCGGCCAGCTGGCCCCCCACAGTGTGGTCCGTGATGGGGAGGGGGCTTACAGGGACTTTCCATCCTCTGGCCCAGGAGTAGAGAGGAAAGCTAGGCTGGTTATGGGTCACATCAGAACTAAATGAGATGAAATGCCTAGTACAGCCTAACTCATGGCAGATATCAATAGATGTTTATTTTATTTTATTTTATTAAAAAATATATATTTTATTGATATTTTACAGAGAGGAAGGGAGAGAGATAGAGAGCCAGAAATGTCGATGAGAGAGAATCATCGATCAGCTGCCTCTTGCATACCCCCTACCGGGGATGTGCCCGCAACCAAGGTACATGCCCTTGGCTGGAATCGAACCCGGGACTTTTCAGTCCGCAGACCGACCGACGCTCTACCACTGAGCCAAACCGACCTCGGTGCAATAGATGTTTTTTAAATGGCCTCAATGGAAAATCCAGGAATACTTCATTAATGTGACTCAACAGAGGTAAGCATAGCTCCAATTCATGAAGATTTCAGATTATGAAGACATGAGAGTATAGACTTTTAAAACATGTACAGAGCTTGATGTATGTGCTGGTGGTGGACAGGGCTTATCAAAGCTCACCCTAGGCCACGCAGGGGGCCCTCATGAGTGGCCGGGATGCCCGCCGACAGCGTCAGGCTGGCCAGGAATAAGCTACCCTCTTCCCCCGAATCCGGAAGCACTAATTGTTCCTTTCTAACTTCTCTGCTTATGGAAAGTGCAAAGGTAACTGTAGGCCGAGTGCAAACTCCTATTACCATCAATTTAAAGTCTCTAGGCCTCAGATTAATGGCCTCCTGTTGCATCTAATCTTTTCATTATCCAAGAGAAAGAGCACAGCGATTGAATGCCTGGAAGGGAGGCGGTTTTAGAAAGGGCATAAAGATGCTGCCAGGGTGTCAGGTGGGCCAGAGAGGCACGATTTTTTAAAATCTGGATTCTTTTTTTAAAAGGCACCACCGCTGCACAGCAGGAAACCAGAGGAGTCTCCCAGAGAGAGGGGAGAGCAACAAAGACTGGGGACAGAACGGAATTCCAATTCTGGAGACTCAGCCACACTGGCCTGAGAAGGGCAGTCACCGTGGCCAGACCATTCAGAGCAAATGGGGCTGGGAGCAGGGGAGAACAGGGAAACACAGGAGGAGGATCTGTGTGGAAGGTGGGGAGGTGGGGACAGTGAGCGGGGTGTGCAGGGAGGAGATGGGGGAGGGATATGGAGGTCAGCTTTTGCTTTTTATTTTATATCCACCTCTATCAGAAGGTGCTTGACCTTTCTGTTGGATTTAGTCTTTGTATATATAAATGAGTAAATACTATATATCTATTATAAATAAGCATAAATTATTTATTGTTATTATTATTGTTTATCCTCACTTGAGGATATTTTTCCATTGATTTTTAAAGAGAGTAGAAGGGAGGAAGAGAGACACAGAGAGAAAGATTGATGTGAGAGAGACACATCGTTTGATTGCCTCCCACACACCCCTGACCTGCGACCGAGGTACATGCCTTTGACTGGAATCGAACCCAGGACTCTTGAGTACAAGGGATGATGCTCTATCCACTGTGCCAAACTGGCTACTTTTATTTTTAAAAACTAGAGGCCCGATGCACAAAATTCGTGCAAGGGGATCAGCCCCCACCTGCTGCTGCAGCAGCCTAGGCCCTCGCAGGCCTGGCTTCTTCTGGAAGGACATCTGATCTAATTAGCATATGATGCTTTTATTATTATAGATTGTTAAAGGCTTGTTTGTCTTTGGATAGTCCCCCTCCTCCCCAATATTGTTTAACCCCCTGACAAACATGTTGTGGGATCTGGAGCAGAGTCCAGAGATTACAGGCACCAAGCCCTTTGCCGTAAGTTGAGTCGCTCAGTGACTCACCCTACGTGTAAAGTTATCTCTTGCCAGGGTGGACAGTGAGGCCCTTGAGGCCAAGCCGGGACCACGCCTCCTTCCCTGGTGTTCCGGGCCCGGGACTTCTCTCAGCACACCGCTGGTATTTGAGGGGTGTCCTTAGCACCCCAACAGGTAGGAGTCCCTGCTCCAGAGTCATAGGGTGAGAGGGGTGTTTCCAGGGGGAAAGCATTTAGTCTGATCTTTCTAAAAGTCCACGCAGCAGCTGGTCAAGGACTCCCAACTTCTACAGCCGGGATGTCACTGGCTGCTGAGAAAGAAGCCCCTACTCTCTGAATTGCGTCTGTGACAGAAAAGGAGCGTCAGGCTGCAGAACAGCTGTCACGGGCAAGTCACCCACTGAATCTCCCGGGACTCAGTCCTGCGCCCCCACTCTGCCTGGAAGGAAGACACTAACCTCTGAATCCCCAGTCCTCCAGGCTCACTCTAAGGCAGGGGTGGGCAAACTTTTTGACTCGAGGGCCACAGTGGGTTCTTAAACTGGACCGGAGGGCCGGAACAAAAGCACCCTGACCATGCTGGCACTCTCATCTTGGGCTGCTGGTGAAGGAGCGGAGGGGAGAGCAAGAGAACCCCCCCGCTCTTTTGGCTTCGCGGGCCGGATAGAACAGCTGAACGGGTCGGATCCAGCCTGCGGGCCGTAGTTTGCCCACGGCTGCTCTAAGGAGAGAGTAGCTCTGTAAGGAACCCAGAGCACAGTGCCCCCAGCGTGATGGGAGAGCCGCCCGAGGGCGGGGTCCGAGGCTGGGTCAGGAGGCAGCCCCTTCCAGACAGTGAGGACTGAGGAGGGACACTGCCGATGAGTGGCACCTGACAAGTGGGGGCAGGAGGGGAGCAAACAGGAGGTCTGGCTGCCATCCAGCAGGGCTATGACCAGCATGAGCTGCCTGGCTTCTGCAGAGCCCGGCTTTATTGTCACCTCCATGAAGCTGGGCATAGCCTGGCAGAGAGAAGGGCGACAGGAAGTGGGACATTCAAGAGCCTAGCCCAGTGGTCGGCAAACTCATTAGTCAACAGAGCGAAATATCAACAGTACAACGATCGAAATTTCTTTGGAGAGCCAAATTTTTTTATCTTAAAACTACATAGGTAGGTACATCGCTACTCACTTAATTAGGGTACGTGGTATTTTGTGGAAGAGCCACACTCAAGAGGCCAAAGAGCTGCATGTGGCTTGTGAGCCGCAGTTTGCAGACCACTGGCCTAGCCTTTGATGGATCAATTAACTTCCAGACGGGAATACACACAAAACCTGAGGTGACCAACACCCATGTTAGCAGGTGTGTCACTTCCTCAGCTCAGCCTAAGCTTTGATTGAAAAGGAGTTGCAGGATCTCAGGAGCTGGAGCGAACGTGTCTGCTTCACCACAGCTCCAAAGCCACTGGGAAGGTAACTCCAAATTCCCAGGTTTGACGGGGAAGTCAGTGTCCGGAGGGAGGAAGTGGCCAGTGGGAGGCAGCCAGCCTGGAAGGTCCCGGGAACACGAGGAGACTGCGCAGTTACATGGCACATCCGTGCCGCAGACAGCGGCGGAGGGCTTTAGGACTGATGTGAGGGTGGGGAGAGGACCTGACAGAGCTGACCGACAGAGGGGCCCTGGACTTGAAGGGCAGCCTGGGACGAGACTGGGAGCCTTGCTTACCGCAGAGGTGAGCCCAGAGTCAGCCTGCGGGTGCCCAGGTCCCAGGGGCGTCTTGGTGGTTCCGTCTGGCCTACCCCCCTCTCACCCCCCGTGGGCACCCCAGCTACTTACAAGGGGCATAGAACATGACCAAGGTGTGTTTCTTCTTCTTCAGGGTCTCCCGGAAGTTGTCCCCCGTCAGATGCAGCACGCTGGTCTGCTGCTCTTCCCAGGTGGGCTCTGGGGGCGGGGGGGCCTCGGGGCTGCGGGGAGCCGGGGTGGAGGGGACACAGCATCAGGAGAGGCTCATGAACATGCAAGTGCTTCCTCCCCTCCCGCCCCCCCTTACCATGCAGGGGAGCATGAGAAACCCCTTTGCATCTTTTCTAAAGTTTATTTTAAACCCTCTGTTTAAACATGAGAAAATATGTACCATTTCCCAAGATTCCTGATTCCCTTGGAAAAGACTGAGAAGAAGCCACTCTGTGTAGGTGGAAGAGCCGAGCCCCTTTCAGGCCCTGACTCCTGGCCGTGGGGACAGCAGCTCCTCCCCACAGCTCCCCTCTCGCCCCTTGTTTCTTCTGGGACCCTGAAGGCCGCCCACTACTTCCTGTTCCTGAACCTTGTTCTGGTGGAGAGAGAGAGCATGGGCCAAAGAATGCAGTGGGTCTGGGTTCAAATCCAGATTACTTACCAATGGTGTGACCTTAGGTGACTTACTAACTTCCTCTGAGATCCCCTTTTGTTAAATGAGTGCCATGATACCTACTTCTTGGGATCCTTAGAGAGAGCGGAGAGTGCTTGAAAGCACCTAGCCAGCCAAGCAGCTAACAGCTGTGAGAGCCCCTGACCTCTGATATAAGGGACAGGCGCGTGGTGGGTGTTTATCATTTCTCACCTTCTTTCTGTCTACTGGTTCCCTCCCCCGGCCTCGCAAAAGTCTAGGTAGATCTCCAGGGTCTTTTAAAGCCTCGGTTGCGCTCGCCTTCTTCTCTATAGCCACGCTCCTCTCTCCCGTCGCTGAGAAGTGTCTCTGGGGGTGGGGGGTCTGACACGGCCCCCTGCATTCTCTCCTTCCCTCCTGCACCCCGACACCCTATGGCCACGCTCACCTTTCAGAAGCGCCCTCTCCTTTTCTGGTTCTCTCTCTCATCCCCTGCCATCCCCCCAAGTTCCCATTTTGCATAAGCTGGTGTTTCTCAAAGCCCTGAGGCTGACGGTCCCACTCACACTTCCTGAATCAAAGATTCAAGGACAGCAGCCCCAGGGTCTGCACTTCAGATCAGCACCTCAACACCAGGTGACGCGGACATCTGTCCACGCCTGAGGTTTGAGGTCCTAACCAAGGAACTCCAGTCAGATGCTGCTGTTTTGCAGCATCTCGTGTCGCTTTGTGACTCTCAAGTCCTGGTTCCCAACTGGGCACCATGACACCAGGTACCAGGGACCTTGCAACCTGGCAGAGGCTAGAATATGTCTTCTTTATCTCACCACCAGCAGAAATGAGGAAATAGTCTTGAATATTTAAGGTGTGTGTGTATGAGTGTGTGTGTGTGTGTGTGTGTGTGTGTGTGACTCATGTGTTGGGAGAGGGGTGTAGAGAGGAGAAAGGCTGCTCAGTTGTGCCCTAACAATTCCTGCCTCTCAAGCAAGGCCCGAGGCTTCCTCCATTTCCCAGGGCACCTGTGTGACAGCTCCGTCAGTCCCTCACAGGATAGGGAAATGCTAAGAACTGCATGCTCCAAAGCCCTGCAGTGAGTTGGAGGGCCCCTGGGCCTGTAACCACACAGGTCCTCAGGTTCTCTGGACATGCAGACTGTTGGGGGTGGACTGTGTCCCCCCAAATTCACATAGTGAAGTTCTAACCTCTAGTGCCTGGGGACATGACTGTATTTGGAGGCGGGTCTATAGAGGTAATTAGGTTAGAATGAGGTCGCGGGGTGGGTCCTACTTCAACCTTACTGGTGTCCTTTTAAGACAGAAGAAGAGGACACAGGCATAGATCATGTGAGGACACAGGGAGAAGACAGCCAAGGAGAGAGGCCCCAGAAGAAACTACCCCTGGAGACATCTGGTCTCGAACTTCTGATCTCCATAATTGTGAGAAAGTAAACGACGTGCTCTCTGAAATCTTATTCTTGGCCCCAGGATGCCCCGGCTGCACGGTGGACACCGGGGAGGCCCCGTGAGCCACCAGCGACCCTGGGTGCAAGTGGGTCCAGCTCTCGATTCAGAGAGCCGTGTGTTTCCTTCATCCATTCACGGGGGACGGAACAGAG
The DNA here is from genome assembly GCA_963924515.1 of Vespertilio murinus. Taxonomy (NCBI): domain Eukaryota; kingdom Metazoa; phylum Chordata; class Mammalia; order Chiroptera; family Vespertilionidae; genus Vespertilio; species Vespertilio murinus. Next base: position 148,005,069 of record OZ004706.1, on the reverse strand, counting down.
TGCAGATGGCGACACCTGGGGCCAAGACCTTGGGAAGCGGGGCTGGGGGCTCTAAAAGAGAAACACAAGGCTTCCTGGAGCTGACGAAAGGCTACCAGCGGCCTCCCGGGAGAGCACCCGTGGTGAGCACCCCAGACGTGGCTTTAGGATTGGGGAAGCCAAACTGGTCTTGGCTCCGTGGCCCTGAGCCAAGGGCAGTAGCTGCTAAGGTTTAATTCTCCTCCTCAAGGCCGTCTCCGGTGGCCGACAGCCAGGAGTCAGGATGTACTATCGAGGCCATCAAACTTACTTTCGAATCCACTCAATAAAATTCTTCTTCGTTCTGAGCGCGGGCACTGCATATTTCTCTCCGTTCTTAAAGTACTTCAGTGTGGGGAACTCGGCGATGTGGAATCTTTCTGCCAGGGCTTTGTTGACGGTGGCATCGACAGCTGCAAGGACACCAGAGCTCTGGGATGGGGGAGAGGCCAACCATGCACGACAGCCTCAGACACGGTGCTGGCAGAACAGCGGGGCCCAGACGACAGCCCCCAGCTCCCTGCCCCTGGGCCTGCTGGGACCTCACTGTGGGGGTGGCCGGCCCCTGGGCCCCATGTATCCCAGGGAATGGCCAAACACTGGCACGTTCATCGTTTCTCGTCATGGGGCTGAGATGAGGCTTTTCGATCTGCCCACCGAGCAGGCGGGGGGGAGACAGACGGTGGCTGTTCCCAATAGCCAGGGTCCCAGAGAAAAAGAGGGGGAGCCCTGGGGCTTCTCCTCAAGGCCACGGCCTGGCGGAGGCTACCTGGACGGGCTTGGGAATGTGACCCCAAGCCTCTCTGCACCCCGCCACCCCCTGGGAGGGCCCCGCCCCTCTGACTCGGAAACGTGGAAGCACCACAGATCTCCAGGGGCCGGGAGAGCTGCTGCAGAGCTGGCAGGGAAAAGCCAGGGCAATGATTCATGTCACTGATGCTTCAGACAAGGATGTGGCGGGGAGGGGAGGGGAGGGGAGGGGAAGGGCGCTTACGTCTGCTTCTCCGTGGAGGACTTCCGCCGCACTCTCAAACTCGGGCTTCATTTTCTTACAGTGTCCGCACCCTGTGGGGGAACAATCGAGAGAAACCATTCCCATGGCAGCGAGGCTCCGGTGATGTCCCCCGACACCACCGCTGCAGGACGGCTCGGCCCCGCGCCCGGGGCGCCCGGGAGAAAAGAAGAACGAGGACAAAGAAATCGTGCCAAATCCACTGGGGGAAGATTCATCCCCGACGAACCACCTATTTCTCTTCTATTCACAAAATGCTCCTCATTCACATATTTCTAGGGCATTGGATTCTGCACCGCCTTATTGTCTCCAGATATTTTAGGAGCAGCCAGGGCATCTTTTTAAAAACCTAAATCAGATTTAAAAAAAAGAAAGAAATCCCCCTGGTTAAACCTTTCCCCTGGCAGGCACATTAAACTCCAAACTCCTTACCCGGGCCACGAGCCCACGCCATCTGGCCCCTCCAATCTGAACCCCCTCCTGTGCTCTGCTCGGCGGCCGTGGCCCCCCTTCTTGTCCTCCCACTCGGGTGCCCGCAACACGATCTTCCCCCAGGTCTTTGCGTGCCTCACTCCTTTATGGCCATCACACGTTAGCACACATTTCACGTCTGCAGGGAAATTCCCTGGACACATAACCCAAAAAGGCCTCACTCCATCACGATCTCTTCCAATGCCCTATTTATTTCCTCAAATGGACTCCAAGCAGCTGGAGTAACTGCCTTATTTGTTCCCTGTCCGTTCCCCCGCCCGGACAGGCCTACCTGTCTGTCCAGCTCACCATCTCTTCCCTGCTATTAAGGACGGCGTCCCACACACTTTGGGAATGAATTGACCGCACGGCTCTCTTGTTCGGGCTTGCACCTGTGGTAACGGGATTTCACTGGACTACATTCTTGTGGGGCGGGTCCTGCCTTGCGCCCAAATAGTCGCTGGTTTCACTAACCTCCTCAACTTAGTATAACTGGCCACCGAGGCAGTTTACTTTTTAAAACCTAAATCAGATTTTATTTATTTATTTATCTATTTTAAAAAATATATTTTATTGATTTTTTACAGAGAGGAAGGGAGAGAGGCAGAGAGCTAGAAACGTCAATGAGAGAGAAACATCAACCAGCTGCCTCTTGCACACCCCCTAACGGGGATGTGCCCGAAACCAATGTACATGCCCTTGACCGGAATCGAACCTGGGACCTTTCAGTCTGCAGACCGATGCTCTACCACTGAGCCAAACCGGTTTTGGCCTAAATCAGATTAAAAAAAAAATCCCCCTGGTTAAACTTTTCCCATGGCAGGCACATTAAAATCCAAACTCCTTACCCGGGCCACGAGCCCACGCCATCTGGCCCCTCCAATCTGAACCCCCTCCTGTGCTTCCACTCCTCAGCATCATTGATACACCCCCTGCTCTTACCATGAACCCTCTCCTGAACTTCCGCTCCTCAGCACCACTGATACAACCCCCTGCTCTTACCATGTCTAAAAAAAAATCTCAGGAAATCTCCAACACCCAGGGATGTCGTTCTAAAGTGTCCCACACATACCCTAGCATTGGCACGGTATCACATGACTTTTGCTTCTAGCGTTAATTCCCTCGGCTCCCTGAACAAAACACTGAGGCTAAGCAGCAGACTTCTGTGGACGGTTTACGATGAGGAGGCTGGCCAGGCCCCGAGGAGGAGGAAGGGCTGGCTGGCTCCCGCCTGTCCTGGGGAGCCACGCCGTGGGCCACGGGCGGTGCTGGCCCGGGCCCCGGCTCCAGCTTCCTGGGCCTGGCCTTCAGGACATCCTGGCGGCAGGGGAGGCCGAGGGGGAGGGCTCCCCTCCGGCCCGCTGCGCGTTAGTGTCCTGATTGTGATTTGATAGGCCATTAAGTTTTATCACCAAACTCCTTGTTGGGTTTTTATCATCTGTGTAAGTGCACTTACGCTGATTTTCACGACCTGGCACAGAGGCTACGCATCAGCTCCTCAATCACACCCTTCGCTGGCCGTGGGGGCGCTGGCCTCCCATCAACCCCCAGCCTTCCGATGCCTCCGGCCTCCATTCCCTCCAATTACACTTACGATTTTATTATCTCGGAGCCTTTCCTGGATTAATTTGGGGAGCGCCCCGGGGCCTGAGAGTCTAGAGACGCCTGGATGCTCCTATTCCCATTCCTGCTACCTGTGTGAGCAGAAACATGGATGTCTTTCCACCGTGAATGTTGTCCCCTCCCCGCCTCCGTCCCCTGCAGCCAGACACCTGAGAGCTTTTTTGAGGCTCCCAGCGGTATACACACCAAAGCTGACTTTTGCACACTCACAGACACCCTGGAGCAAACCTCACATGGATGGGTGCTTCCATCCGTCACATAGTCCTCTTCCCGTGCAAAGGAAGACTTAGGTTTCTCCCCCTCCTTTATGTTAGTGCAACATATAGATAACATGCGCTTAAATGTTTTCTTCCAGGCCCCTAAGGAAATAATCTGACATGTGGACAAATATTTATGACGAAAATGCTCTGTGCAGCATGATTTACAGCGGGGAAATACGGTAAACAACTCCAACCTTCCACCTAATGACGCTGGCTCAGTAATTTATGGTGCCATTATACAATGGAGTAGTATGTAACCTCAAAAGCATGTGCAAAAAAAGCATGTTTAAATAACATTAAGAAAATGCATATAGAATAATGTTAAGAAAAAAAGATATGTACAGGAAAAGGGACTTAAAGAAGTAAAATGAAATCCCTTCTTTCCACCTGGCCCAACAAGCAAATGAAAAATCCAGATGAATTAAAGAATAAAATATAAAAGCGAAAATATTATGACAAAATACAGTGTGTGCTATTTCTGTATCTTAGGGGTAGATTGCCCAAGCAACCCAGGAATCGCAGAGGTCGGGATGGGAGAAGGCAGGCTTATGGGAGGCTGTGGCCTCTAAGGCTGCCAGGGTTTTTAATCTTGGCCTCCCTTTTTCGGCTATGTGGTCTTTGGCGAGTTCCTCAACCTTTCGGTGCCTCTCCTTCCTAACCTGTAAAATGGGATACTCTTGATACAGTCACAGGTTTTGTTTTGAAGGTGAAATGAGCTAATATGTGGAAAGTGCTTAGAGCAATGACTGATTCATATAGTAAGCGCTCAAAAAGAAAAATTCTCGCCATTATCTAACTACTAAAAACACAGAGCTTTTGTACAACGAAAGGCATACCCTACAGAACGTTAAAGCAAGCAACAGACTAACAGAGAACACCTGTTAGCTGGGTAACAAATAAAGATTAACATCCATAACCACAGAGTTCTAAGTCAAGAAGAAAAACAAACTACCCAGTAGAAAAATGGGCAAAGGGTATGAACAGGTGGCTCACAGAGAAATAAGGAAAGTAGAAAATCACAAGAAAAGATGCCCAGCACCCCTGGAGTCCAGGGAGCTGCGGGCATTGGCCCTTTGGCCCAGGCTGGCAGGGCTAGAAAAAACCGACAGCACCCAGGCTGGCCAAGATACAGGCTCTGTCACACACGGTCAGGCACGTGACACCTTTCTGGAGGGCGAAGTGGCAGATCTATCACAGCTCAAGCCCATGTACCCCATGGCCCAGCAGCGTTACAAATTTCAAGCATCACTCATAAATATTTAGTCACATTCCCAAATACATATGTTTACACTCGTTCATTGCAATGTTTGAACAGTGCAAGGCTGGAGACAACCGTCTACCATCAGGGGAATAGTTTGCAATTTACGGCATCTCCAAATTGTAAAACGCTATTCAGTGGTTAAACAATTGAGACAGATTTATATGCCAGCATCTATGGTTACATGAAAACATCTTCGAGACCTACTGGTGAGTGGAGAAAAAAAAAAGCAAATCACAGAAAAATGGACAGGGAATGATCCTATTTACATAAAAAGTAAGACCTGCTTTTTAGGAAGAAGCACAGAAGGAGAAGGAGAGAGCAACTGTTCACAGCACTCTGCTCCGGGAAGGAAGATGGGGTGGGGAGCACCATGTTCGTAGGCATCCCCTGAACCTTGCACTGCCAATAATGCAAACGCCATTAACATTATGCTTAAACCGTTTGTGCAATTAAAAAAAACCAAGTGATTGCACGAAGGATTTTATGGCATCATAGTTATACAAAGCCCTACGCGTGCCAGAAAAGTCAATTTAACTGTATGTAAATCTAATAAATAAAAGTTAAAGACAAGGGGAAAATAAAAGAAGCCAGCGAGAATGATGCCAAAAAGAGAAACGCAGTTTCCTCTGAATCATGGGATTATAGGTGTGTTTCTTTTTTTTTTTTACCTTAATCATTTATATTTCTCTATGCCTTCTAGATTTTCTACGAAGATCGCGTATTACTTTGAGAATAAGATTGAAATAAAGAAACAAAGTCTGGATTCGGACAGAGACCTGCCGGTCCAATGGACTGCCAGCTTCTGGAGGGCAGGCCGGGTGGGCACAGCGCACCCCTGCTGGTGGTGGGTTGTGGCGACGAGAACATCTAACAGGCCTTCTGCCAAGGAAAGGGGGAGCCCAGGGCAGAGCTGCTGGCCGGCCCCCAGGGTCCTGGGGAGGGGCAGCAAGGGGCGAGGGGCCGGGGGGCGGGGGGAGGGCTCGGTTCCCCAGCAGCTTCTTTCTTGGAGTCCCTCAGCACTCACAAGGGAGACAAGCCTGGGAACTCTCACTTTGTCCCTTTTACCATCCCTACACATGGGACCCTCATGGGGGAAGTGTTCTTACAGCATGGAGCCCTTCCCCGGCCCAAGGCAGGGCTGGAGTTACAGGGAGAGGGCGGAGCAGGTGGAGGTTACCGAAGTAAGACAGATGGGGACAAGAACAGATGAGTGACAACATATAATCTGATTTCTCCCTCGGGAAGCTGCAGAAAGAAATGAAAGGCGCCCAGGAGGGGCAGTTAATGCCCTGCTGCCACGCCCCCTCCGGACGCGTGTCCTCCGTGAGACGGGAGAGCTGGGCCTGAGATGGATGACAGAGGAGGAATGCTGAACAGTGGAGAGGCCCCCAGGCTGGGGCCCAGGCTCAGGCCTCACACTTCCTGGTGCATAGGCCTCTCTTGGAGCCCAATGCCCGCTCAGACTATCCTCCCCGGAGGCCCGGCTGGGTCCCTGGGGGCAAACCTGCTTTAAATTTCCGTTTCCCTGCTCGCCCTCTGTGACCCGGGCGGAACCGGAGCGAACTCTGTGGAGGGCCCGGCTCTGTGGCCCAGCCTGTGCTCATTAGCTCAGTGACAACCCAGAGGCTGCGGAAGAAGCTGTGGGGTCTCCACCACTGCAGCTGGGGGAGAGCAGAAGGCAGGGAGGAGGTGAGGGAGAGGCTGAGGGGGGTACGGGACAGGAGATCTAGGAGACTGAAGAAACAGGGGATGTTTGATCATCACAGTGGAATGTTTGATCATCACAGCAGCCATGAACTCAGGAGGGCAGCTCAGCAGGCACACACGGCTCCGGACAGAGAAGCCAGTGACTTGCCCTGGAACCCACAGGTGCTGGGAGCACCGTCTGGGGAGCACCGCCCAGGTCAGGAGGAGGATGAAGACCCGCCTCGCTCGGCCTTTCGGAGCTGGACCAGGAAACAAACGTGGGGCACGTACTCTCCATAGAAGCAGCCCAGCAGAGAGAGTCCACAGCTCTTCCTGGAGTCACTGTCAGGAGCAATGCCCGTTTTCTTCCTATACTTTCCTATGCTCACCCTTGGTGACACACACACACGCAGTCTGTTGGGATCCTTTACAATCTTGGTGCAAAGAAAGACTTGGTGCTAACTCTCCCACCTGTAAGCCTATTATCCCAAGAAACAAACGAAGGACACCTGGCAGTCCTTCGTAGACTCCGCGGTCTTCTGTGACAGCAGGGCCTACCTTGTTTTTCCAAAATGGCCTGTTTCTAAACCCGTCCCTCTTTGGCCTGGGGCTGACACCTGTCATGTGGTGATTTCCGGAATTCACCTTCTCTACACCCGGGACACCTGGGACAGCACTGCCAGTCTCTGGCCTCCTGGCATTTGTCCTTTTCTCTGGGTTCCTCAGACACCCCAAAACGGATCCCCGATCACTGGAGCAGCTGGCACGATACACAGCGAGGCCACTGGGAGCTCTCTGCTCTCAGTTCGCCTCCTGGGCTCCGTGTTTCTCTCTACACCACACGCACTCCATCTCAACCCAGGCTGCGGGCCCGTGCTCCTGGACAGGGAAGGAGGACAGTGCAGAGAGATTATCTGATGCAGAGCCACTCCCATCTGATGTTTCGTTAAGAAGCTTTACCTCCTGTTTTAGCCCTGAGCCCTCTCACACTGCCAGCCCCCCAACCCCCCGCCCTGGTCTCTCCCCACACCCCACGCACACACACCAGAGCCAGGCGCTGACAGATACCTCATCGGGGAATGAAGGGTCCCCGACTGTCAGACACCCACCAAGAGGGGCCTCTGACAGCTCCATTCGCTCAGTTTGAAATCAGAGCCCCTCAGCAGGGCTCTGCACAGAGCAGCATACTGGCTGTAATGTTCATTAGTAATGACGAATGGGGAAAACAAAAGCCGCCATCTGGTTTCCAGTTCTCGCTCTCTGGTATCTAATTTAGCCCCAGAACAACTTCATTTGTTCCTTTTCTCATTCGGTAAGCCCCTACCCTATTCTGTGCCCGTGGGTGACTTGGGGCAGGGGCAGGGGCAAGGAGTGATGTCCTTCCGGTTCAGCAGTGCAGGCCTCACAGAGCGGGGCGCAACGTGTCCCTTCTTTGTGCGCCAACCTCCACATCTGTAACATGGGGTTAGCCATACCCACACCGGGGATAAGACAGAAGGAGATGACCTTGCAGGAAGCCGCTTGATCACCACAGAATGAAGCGCACTCTTATCATGAGGATCCCTATAACTAAGACGATAATAACGTGTTGCCACTGAATATGGGCTGGACCATTGTGTCACTGATTGGCAGTTACTTTTTGCTTTACTTTCCTCCTCCACAATCCCTTATTCGCGATCATTGGGCCAAAGAGCTGGTGAGAAGCTAGAAAAGACTTTTTGCTTTACTTTCCTCCTCCACAATCCCTTATTCGCGATCATTGGGCCAAAGAGCTGGTGAGAAGCTAGAAAAGAAGAGCACCCACCACCTACCTATACACCCTGTGTCCTGGGGTGCCAACAACCTACCTTCTTCACCCATCGGGATGGGCCCGCCCTCCCCCAGCACTGCTCCCAGGAGCTCCGTGCCCCCGGCTGTCATCCCTTGCTCTCACCCGTCCTTGCTCACTTTACAAGAGCAGCCTTCTCCCTCTTGGAAATGAATGACAACCAATCTCCATTCTTCATGGGAACGGGGAGGGCACTGGCCTAGGAAAATCCGGAGCTACAGGCCTTCCAGCCATCTTGCAAACACATTTTATAACTTCATTTGCTCACCTCCTCGTTTGTGAAGCCCTTACTCTAGTCCAGGGGTGGGCAAACTTTTTGACTCGAGAGCCACAATGGGTTCTTAAACTGGACCGGAGGGCCGGAACAAAAGCAACCTGACCATGCTGGCACTCTCATCTTGGGCTTCTGGTGAAGGAGCGGAGGGGAGAGCAAGAGAACCCTCCGCTCTTTCGGCTCTGCGGGCCGGATAGAACAGCCGAACGGGCCGGATCCGGCCCGCGGGCCGTAGTTTGCCCACGGCTGCTCAAGTCTATGCTCCTGGGTGACTTGGGTCGGGGGCAGGGGTAGGGGCAACATCCTCCCTTGATCCAATGTGGCTGCTTCAGGCTGTGACTGGCCCAGGGAAGCAGAAGGAAGGCATTCTAGATGCTGGGGGGTCTCAGGCTCCAGCCCTGCCCTCACTGTGCCCTCTCAGTTGCTGGGCAACAAACAGACCCTCTCGGGGCCTCAGTTTCCCCACTTGTAAGAGGAGGGGTGATTACTGTTCTAGGCGATATCTAATGGCTCTTCCTGCCCTAATTCCTCCAATTCTGGGAAATCCTCTTGCATTTCCCGAGTCACGCTGACCTGGAGGAAGTGGCTCAGGTCTGCCAGCTGGAGCTGAGGGGCACGTGCAGCCTGACTGGGACGTGGGGGTGCAGGGCGGGCTGCGTGCCCCGTGGAGGCAGGGACCTCGCCTAGCACCAGGGCACACCTGGCACCGAGGAGGCCTCCGACAAGCAGGCACTCAGTGGCCTTGCATCCCGGAGCAGCGCCTCCTACGCTGAGGGGGGAATGGGGGGAGGAGATGGTGGGGAGGAGCCAGGCTCCACTCACATGGGGCGTGGAACATGACGAGGACAGAGGAGTGCTCCTTCAGAAACTGGTCAAAGTCTTCATCGGTCAGGTGATAAACGGAGCCGCCCTCATCTGCCCAGGGAGTCTCGGGGACCTGGGGCTGTGGCGGCTGCGGACTGGAAGACCAAAAAAACAGGCAGAGCTCAGAGCACGCCCTGGGGCCTGAGCCGCCCGTACAAAATCCAGCCCCTTGGCTCGGAGGGCCCCCCTGGCTCGGCCAGGCCGGCTGCAGGGCTCACCGGGAATCCCCCTGGCGGCGGAGCGAGTAGAGGGGTGAGCGGCCTCGGCCCTGCCCACCTCCACTGTCCCCTCAAAGCCTCTTGGAAGTGCTTAGCCGATGCCCCATCGCAAATAGTGGGGTGCAGCGACAGCTCTCTAGGCGGCTCGGGAAATGTCGCTGCCTCCCAGGAATCTGGGAGGTTTGTGAGCGTCTCAGGCTCTTTCAAACGCTCAGCAAACTGGCGAGAACCAATAGCGCAGCAGAGTGGCCCTTGGGGAGCTCGCTGTTGTGTTGAGCAGTGCCCCACGGGCAGGGACCGGGAGAGGGAAGACCGCAGGGGGAGGGGGGTGCACATGGGGGTGAGGAGGCGAGAGAGAGGCCGGGAAGGGAAAGGGAGGCTGTTGCATGGGTGCCCAGTGTGGGAGGAGGACACGGAAAGGAAGAGGCGGGGGCCAAGCGAACGGGGCTGAGGGTACCCTAAGTGCAGCAGCATCTATGGTCCCTCACAGAGCCTCCCTGGAGACCAGGCCCGGGTTATCTCGTTCTCCCCGAGGCACAGCTGGCGCAGAAAGAGCCGCTTGGGGTGAGTCCAGATCCCAGCTCCACCATCGCTGCCTACAAAACCTCGGGAGCCCCCCAGACTCTGTGGCGCCCGCTTCCGCCGGGGGTAACTGCGTCTACACGGTGGGTGAGCGCTCCGCTGCCTGAGTGGGAGGCCCTCGGGTGCCCTCCGTGGCGGGTGACGCAAGCGCCCTGGTGCTTCACTGCCACAAGCACCTTAATTGCCGCTTTGAAAAAACCCCATTAGGATGACAAATGTGAAAAGACAACCATTGTCTCCTGCTTCTCAGAGCTGACTACGGTGGAGAAGTGTCAAGGTTCCAGCAGCCAGGGCTGAGGATTTGTGAGAGCAATGTGGTGGACACAATGGAATCCACCACTCCCACCCCACAGCGGGGCCTGGGTGCGACGTTGACCCCTCCTCCCCTCCTGGTGCTTCCGACTAGGCCCCGCTGGCAACCTCAGTCACCCCGTCCCTGCAATGGGAGCGGCAGGGAGAGGGCAAACCACTCTCAGCCCTTGTGCGTCCCGCATCCATGGGGCTGGTGGCAAAATCAAGCTTCGGGATGCCACCAGCCAGCCAAATGGTCTCAGACCAAAACAAAGAAACCCAAATTCCTATGCCTGGGATCAAAATACCAACCCCTCCAAACACACCACCAGTTCCACTTTGGAGAATTTATCTTTACAATAAATACACTTGCACATGGTAAAATTACGTGCATGCAAAGGTATTCGTCGTAGGCGACTCGTCATAGCGAAGACGGAAAACAGCCCAGTGTCATTGGCGGGAGATGGGTAGGTAGTCTGTCCTCCGGACAGAGGGCTGAGCAGGGCAAAGGACCAGGAAGCAGCTCCGCTGTCGTGGGCAGACTGCCGGGACCCACGGAACAGGCTGTCACGTGCTAACAAATGCGGGAGGGATTTAATAAATACTTTTTCCCATTTGCCTGTGTCTGCATAAAGAAACGAATCAAAGTTGCTACCTCTAGGGGAGTAAGAGCAAGGAAACAAGTGGAAGCAAGACTTTTCGGTGTATAATTTTTAAGTATCTTTTAAAAATTACTTTAATTATATGAGTGGAATTAATATTAAAGTAATTAAAATCCGGCAAAGCGTACACACTACACTGACTGGAGAAGCCATGGCTTAGCAGCAGAAGCACACACAAACGCCTGTAGTTAAACAGCAGAGAACACACTCTCAAACCACTAACATAACAGTACAGCTTGTTGTGCTTGCTGTTGTTTGTAAGGATGAACCCACAGGAGCAGAAAGAAGGCAACCATAAAGAGAGAGAAAAAAGGCCAGTGCTGATTTAGAAATTAGAAAATGACTTAGCAAAACTGAGGGCAGGATCCTGATGTGGGCGCAGAGGGTAGAGGACGGGGGAGGGGGCAGGAGCCACACCGATGTGCAAGGCAAAACTCCAGCGGACTCAGAGGCACCGACCCCTGGAGGCGGGGCTGGGGCTGGGGCTGGGGCTGTGGCCGGGGCTCAAAGCAGGAGGCAGCCAGGTGCACAGCCCTCTCCCCGCTCCCACCCCGCAGACAGGGGGAAGCTCACTCTCTGCAGAGGACGGCAGAGATGGGCACAGGGGTGAGACTTACTGGGAAGAGGGGGATTGAGTACAAGCCTGAGGCCAACACTATTCCTCAATTACGCTTTTTACCGTCTCTCTCCTTGGAGACTGGGGCTCCGTCTTATCTCTGTGCCCCTGCACCTAACACACAGCAGATTTCCAGCAAATGCTTTTTGAATACACGATGGAACGAGAGAAGAATGGTTAATGGAGGAGACCCGCGGAACACAGCTACCACCTCTGAATATTTCTGACTGCATCAGGAAAAGAAATCAAGATTTATTTTCCATGGCCCCGAAAAGGAGAACCAACAGCAACAAATAGAAGCCCCAGAGAAAAAACTACAGCTCAACAGAAGACAGAACCTTCTATCCACTATAGAAAAGCGGGAAAGAGAGCTGATTGGGGGTGGGAGGACCTGAGCTCGAGTTCTATTTCCTCCACTCCAGCTCTAGGGGCTCAAGGAACCAATGTGACTTAAAACAAAAGATAGCCCAGCCGGTGTGGCTCAATGGCTGAGTGTTGACCCATGAACCAGGAGGTCACTGTTTGATTCCTGGTTCGGGCACATGCAGAGGTTTCTGGGCTTGATTCCCAGGAGGGGCGTGCAGGAGGCAGCTGATCAATGATTCTCTCTCTCTCTCTCTCTCTCTCTCTCTCTCCCTCCCTCCCTCTCCCTTCCTCTCTGAAATCAATAAAAAACACACAACACTAATAAAAGAGAAAGATGCAAATTGACCATACCTTCGAGATGCCCAACAGCCAATCAGGAATATGCAAACTAAACCAACAAAAAATGGTGGGTTAATTTGCATACCCAGGCACCACCCCAGATCCTCTGGGCCTCTGGGCAGAATGGGAAAGTAGGAAGGCAGAAAGGCAGCCCGGGGCGGTGCTGGCAGCCAGGGGAAGGAAGGCCCATTCTAGCACAAATTTTCGTGCACTGGGCCTCTAACAGTATATATGTAGGCCTTTCTTTATCTACTCCTCAGGTATATCTAGACAGAGAATGGTTATGAGACAGCACTTTGTAAATTTACAAAGTACGACTCAAGTGTTTCTAGATACCCATAACCTGAATCATAAGAATCCTTCAAACAGGAATGGACAGCCTCAAAATGAGCCACAGCCCTGCTCTCCGGGGTGTTTGTGGGGCTGAGGTAACTCCACTGACCCTAGAGGTGATGCGCACATTAAAGGGAACTGCTGGGGCAGACTCACTGACGTTGACACCCTCCCTTCCCGTCCCGAGACTGAGGTCCCGGGTGCTTCGCACAGAACCTTGCCTGAGGCAATTGCCTGAGCCATGGAAGAGGAGATGTAAGTCTAAGCCTCACAAGAAAACTGGGCACTTCGGCTCGCTCTGGTGAGTATAAAAATAATCAGGCAGAAATGGGTGGCTAGACCGATTGCTGCTTCGGCATATTCCACCTACTGAGCCCATGCTGTGATAGGAAATCTGCAGCGGGGCCTGAGAAACAAGCTGTCAGGAGTCCCGAGGGCCCAGCTGCCGTTGCCAATGCATCTCCCCCCCCCCAGCCCTGGGACACCGGGCACCGGGACTCCCCACCCAGCCTCACCCTGCGCCCACCCACCAGTGTCACTCGTCAGAGAGCAGGATCGGGGCTCTTCTCCCCGAGCTTCTGAAAGTCACCCAGAGAATTAGCAAGGTTGGACCCACCCTCACCCTCTCCACCCTGGGCTGCCATCGCCGAGAGCGATGGAGAGGCCCCGGGAAGAAGGGCAGGGAAGCAGGAGAGGTGGGTCCCTGCTACCCACCTGGGTTTGGGGGAAATCTGGTCAAGACCTAAACTGCCGGCACTCAGAGCTGGGTATAGGTGTGTGTGTTGGAGGGGAGGAGAAGCTAGAAGGAAATTTACCAAAATATCAGAGGAGGAGAGGCTTTTTTTGTTGTTGTTGTTTAACTATATTTTTAAGTCTTTCTAAAACAACATATCTCATTTCAATAGCCTTGAAATCTAATTTTAAAAGAATTTTAAACAAGCCAGTTGGATGCACAGTGGCATTGCTAGTGCTTGCTGGGTGTGAGATGAGGCAGCTCCCTGGGGTCTTTCCGAAGGCCGTCTCCTTGTCCACCGTGCTGGGGGTGGGGGGCTCTGTGTGTCCCCAGACACAGTGACCAGGTGGCTGGGCATCTCTGGATGGGTTGCCAGGGAGACCCAGATGCTACCTGCCTGGAGTTATCCCAAAACCTGGAGACCCCAGGGTGAACCGGGCGCTGCTAACAAGGTGGGTGAGGAGAGGGAGGGGTGGTGGAGCGGTGGGAAGTAGGGAGGCACTCACCCAGGACACAGACCTGGAGGCAGTCCCTGGGTTCGGGCTGGAGCCCAGATCGGTGAGGAGCTGGGCGGGCGTGTGCAGAGTGGGGACAGAGTGACAGGCCACAGGAGGAGATAATCATCTGCCTCAGAAATGCCACAGATATGCTTGCATTGCCTATGGTTAGCAATTCTCAATATGTTTTTTTTAAGTTTTTTTTTTTTTTTTTAAAAAACCTAAACCTATCCTTTCAAAAATATATGAGTCTATGTTGAAACCAGAAAAGGTTAGAGAAGGGGAGGGAAGCAGGCAGATTTTTGTGCTCTGGTGACAAACGAGACTGCTGAAACCTCCCGAGGCGGAGCGGTATGCCTGGCTGCAGGCGCGGACACGGCTGTTATCGCGTGAAAAAGGAAGGTGGGGGCGGCGAAGGCCAGGCTGAGACAATGAACATGTGTAATGGGCAGCTGCCGCCCTGGGCAGGGGCTGGAAACGAGGGGACAGATGGGGAGAGAGATAGGAAACACTCCAAGAAATCAAAGACCCTGCATAAACATCATGCTATCGTTGAGTTTCATCTCCCGGGCCCCTGGGCACCGACGGAGGACTGAGAGTCTCGACTTTTTAGAATCGAATAGTTTGTTTCTTGTGGGGTTTTCCTTTGATACAACATTCACCCTCTTCTCCCTTTCTGAAAGCGCACGTTTCCACCTCCACGTTTTGGAGACTATTCTTTAAGCCTGGGCCCCTCAGGTAATGATGTCAACAAACGTCCACCAGGCTGGCCGTGGGGGAGGAGCTGACCAGAACTCCCGAGGTGGGACTTGGGGCCGCTGTATCAGCTGCAGATGCTAGCGCGAGCTACTTGGCCACTGTGCTCGGTTACCTCGTCCTTCAAGGGTAATAGCCCCCCTATCTTCCTCTCAGGGCTGTTCTGAAGACCAGAAGAGAATCCACCGAATGTCAGCCGCAAAGCGGGGCCCCCACAATGTCAGCTGGGATTATGCAAAAACGACCACACAGCGGCTGTGGCTGGTTAAGTGCAAACCAGATGCCAGGGCAAGCAGGCGGCAAGCAGGTGAGCGCTCAGCTGAGCTGGCCCGGGAGGCTCCTGGGAGAGGTGGCCCCATCCCCGCTCCCCATCCACACACAGCCAGGGCCCACCCATCACGCCAAAGTCAACGCTGAGCTCGAGGGGCCTTCGGGGGAGGGGGTGCTGTGGGTACTAAGGGCCTAACCGCATCACCAGACGGGGACCACGAGGCCGCGAAGGAGCGGTGTGTGGGGATCGCAGGGGGAACGGCCGCGTGCGCTGCACGCCTGCGGCATCAGAACATGTCTAGTAGCTGCACAGCACCTGATAGGCTGCTATGTTTGAAATAAGCGCACAGATGACAATTCTATTTTCAGAGAGACCCACAGTGACAGGTCTCAAGCCTGGCACCCGATGAGAAACACGTCTATCCACGAGCGTAGAAGGAAAAAAAAAACTATGCAACCATCACAGCCAAAGTCAACTAAACCCTCCCACCTCCTGCACCCTCAACTCGGAGCCTCCCCGCCCTCTCCCACGTAGATGCAACTCAGAAACAGCTGTGAGGGCAGCGTGACAGGCCCTCCCCTTTCCTCGCCCTCATCCTCACACCGCAGCCAGAGCCCTAGGGACCAGGGACCGCCCTGGGGCCTGGCGGATGCCCCTCCCTCTGGGCACCAGCTCCCCCCCACGCCCCCGCCTGCAGGCAAACGCCCAACTTACTTCTTCAGCCACTCCACAATGTCCTCGGCTGTGGACACGTAGTTTTCATACTGGAACAGAAACCGTCCTTTCCTGTAAAACGTGGAGAGACAATGCGGGCTCAACCGGCGGCGATGCAAATGCCATCGGCGGGGAGGCGGCGGCGGCGGGCATCCGCAGGGAGGGAGGCGGGGGGGACTCACTCGAAGTAGCAGATGGTGGGGTAGCCCCGCACGTTGTACTCCTCCTTGATGTTCTCAAATTCCGAGGGGTAGACGTTCATCCCGGCCAGCACCTCGGATCGAAGGGACAACAACCTGTCCACCCTCTGCCCGGCAGACACCTCACCTCGTCCATGTGCCTCCTGCCCAGCCGTCCCACCAAAAGCGACGGGGGCATAAGGAATAGGACACAGGCCCTGTCTGAAACGGAGGTGCAGTCCTGGGCAGCAGGGCAAGCGGGGCAAATGGGGCCCGCTGGGAATGGCGGCCGAGCGCTCTGGGAGAGACCCCTGGGCCCCAGTGCTGCCCACTTCGCACAGGCGTCTTCCACCTGCTCTGGAGGAAGAACATCCCAGAGCAGAGACAAGGCTCTGGGTTTGAGGAAGAAGCCTGGCCCTGCTACTAAGTTCAAGCAGGTCCTGGAGGGGGGGGGGGGGACCCCTGCCGCCAAGGACAGATTAGGCCTCTTCTTCGCCCGTGTCAACTCTGCTCCCAAATGATGGGGTCACCACGCAGCCATGCCGCTGTGTCCTCAGACACCTTCCTGGATCCCTCATGGCCCGTCCACCTTGGCTTCCTGTGCAGCATCCGTGTGGTTCTGAGGGTGACCCGCCTGCCTGCCTCTCCTCTCTCCAGACCCTGCTGGGCCTCCCCAGTGCCCTCCTCCTGTCTGGGACCATCACCTCCCGCCTGGCCTGACCACCATCTCCGGAGTCTGAACGTGCTCTGGTGGCAGGGGCCCGAACAGCCACACCCCTGCGTGAGAAAGAGCTTGAGGGGCTGCTATTGACGCCAGGGCTGCTCTAAGGCCTACCCCGAGCAGGGTCCCCTAAAACATCTTTCCTGGAGCAGAAACCTCTTTCTCCAGGGCGGGATCTGGTGCCCAGAAAGAGGACTCGGGATCTGTCCCCATGGGAGAGTGGAGATGGAGCAGCCAGACGCAGGAAGGCTGTTCCAGAGAGCAGGCGGCGGGGAGGAGAGGGGAAAGAAAGTCTGAAAACGCCAGCGGCAGTTACGGAAGAGCAAGAGGAAACCCAGGAAGCTGGCTTCTGCTGAATAATACGTCAGGAAGCACGGGAAGAGAAAAAGGTAAGCAGCCATTTCATTGGACAATGAACTTGACTCAGGAGAGCGCCTCAGCGTTGGAGTCATGTGACTTTGGGCCAGTGACTTGCTGTCACTGAGTGAGGTCTGGAAGATGTGGGCGATCAGACTATCACAGGGCCCTTAAGAGAACTGAATGAGATGATCCATATCCCAGATTTTAGCATCACATTTGTGCTCAATAGTCAAGTTCTTTATTTCCTGCCAAATCCTCCCAGTGCGGCAGCCACCTGTGCCTCTGGCAACTCCATCCCTAGAGGCATAAAAACTCGTCTTTCTGATTGTTTTGGGGAACCTCGCACAACACTTGGCACACAGTGGGCACACAATAAATGCTTGCTAACCCACTGTGGTCCCCCCCATGTGCCCCTCCCCAGCCCATTTTGGGATGCTGCAAAAAAACATAGGAAAAACAAGCCTGAAACAGAACGTACTCTGGGACCCTCGAGAAGCCATGCTGCTCATTTCGCCAGACTGATTCAGCAGCCTTTTCCAGTAATAATAGTCTACTTTTAAAGTTCTTTCCTTTTTATGTCTGATTGATCCCCCTAGTGTCGGTGCACATTCGCCATAAGATTAATCTTCCGCATCCTCCTCTTTCATTACATCACTCCCGTGCACAAAACCTTTCCATTCCATTGAGTACCGGCTAACGTCTAAGTTCACACTCAAAGACATACACTCCCAATCTCATTTCTGAGTAGTTCTCTCTTACAAAACCCCTCACTGCACACCTGCTAGGGTCTAGACCTTTTCTTCTCCCAGGAATGGAACGGGTTGAGATTTCTGCACAGGGAGGACGTTGGACCGAGTGCTGTCTAAGGCAGCGGTTGCCAACCGGTGGTCCGAGAACCACTGCTGGTCTCGAGGTCCAAAAGGTTGGCGACCGCTGGTCTAAGGCACCTCACAGACAAGCAGTGAACCACAGTGGTGAGGAGGAGGGCTCAGGGTCAGGGGGCTGGGTTTGAATCCCAATTCCCCACTTAGCAGATGCATTTCCTTGAATAAGTCACAGTTGCCTCTGTGCCTCAGTTTCCTCACCTGCGGCCACCTCCTGTGGTTGCTGTGAAGATTAAATGAAATGGTACAAGGATCTACAACACTCAAAACACACTGTATGTTAGATCTTTTCAGCAGTACTGCCAAGAGGCTCTGCAATTCTGGTCTCATTTCCAGAACACACACCGTGCCCCTATTTTGCATCTTCCAATCCCTTGGCTTAAGGTGCCCATGCGCCATCTCTCGGCTCCCACCGGAGACTCATTCATCCTCAAGGCAAATCAAATCTCAACTTCCCCGGCAGCTTTTCTCTCTTTCTTTTTTTTTAAAAAAAAAATATTTTATTGATTTTTTTACAGAGAGGGAGAGAGATAGAGCTAGAAACGTCGATGAGAGAGAAACATCGACTAGCTGCCTCCTGCACATCCCCCACCGGGGATGTGCCCGCAACCAATGTACATGCCCTTGACCAGAATCGAACCCAGGACCTTCCAGTCCGCAGACCGGCACTCTACCACTGAGCCAAACCGGTTTCGGCATCCCCGGCAGCTTTTCCAAACCACCTTTGCTTATAATGAACTATAAGTTCCCTGAATTTCTGTAGCACTCTAGACCACTTTGGGGACATTTCTTAGTTAAAAAGATACATATTTTTTAAACAACTTCGTACAAACCCTTTAGGAGTTTGTGAAGTTGAATGAGGCAAAACTGGTCTCAACCTAAGGAGAAGCTGGGGCCACGGCGCCTGGCACTGAGCCATGTGTGCCTGGGGCTGTTCCGCTGGCACCACACGCTCTTCCTCAGGTTTAGCCCACGTTGTGACAGGGCTGATCACAGAAGCTCCGTAAGGCAAGGGACATGTGAACCAGAGCCCACAAGAGGGTCAGATTTCCACAGACATTACAGAAGGTAAAAAGGAGGCAAAACAAAACAAGATTCGGCCCTAGGAACCCATCAGTTGATGAGCTGCAGGACACAGAAGGGCGTGATGAAGGCTGGATGAGTTTGCTGAGGTCACTGGGAGACTTGTACGCCTAAGAAACCAGACTTCATTCAGGAGGTGCTGGAGAGCTATGGCGGGCTTCCCGGCTGCATTCTTTAAGTAGAGAGGTTGAGCTGCCCGAGAAAACCATAGATCAGGGAGACAAGTCAACGGTCTTTGTTTTGGCAACCACCCTGTGTGAGCGAACCAGGGCCTGACCTGGAATGGGGGCAGAGAGAGGCCGGAGGCCATGAGGGGGAGATGTGTGACAATGCCCTGGCACGTTGGCAGAGGAACCTGGGGTACTCAGGAGGGCCGTGAAGAGAAGCGGGCAGTCTGCCAGGTGGGAAGATACAGAATTTTATTTTAGACATCCTGCATCTGGAACACAGGGAGGAAAATCCGGTCCAAGATGTCAAGCAGGCAGTCTGGCACGTGGTACTCAAGTTAGGGACTTGGGCTGCTTGGACCTACATTATGTTGAAGCTATGGAAGTGGATAAGCCAGGGGTGGGCAAACTTTTTGACTCGAGGGCCACAATGGGTTCTTAGACTGGACCGGAGGGCTGGAACAAAAGCAACCTGACCATGCTGGCACTCTCATCTTGGGCTGCTGGTGAAGGAGCGGAGGGGAGAGCAAGAGAACCCTCCGCTCTTTCGGCTCCGCGGGCCGTAGTCTGCCCACGGCTGGGATAAGTTCACTGAGGGAGAGGCCATAACGAGCCAAGGAAAAGCAGAGTGCCAGGCCCTTGCTCCAGCGTGCTACTAAAAAAGAGAGAGAGAGAGAGAGAGAGAGAGAGAGAGAGAGAGAGAAAAGCAGCACAGAAGGAGCACCCCTATCTAGTGCATGAGAAGAACAGCAACCACCGAGCAGTGGGGGGGGGGGGGGGTGTGACGGACATGGACAATCATCTGTATCTGTGAAGTGTCTGTAGGTTACAGACCTGTCTCCACACTCCATCCCGTTTGCTCTTCACCGCACTCCAATGAGGTGGGCAGGTTTACCCTTATCTCCCCATTTTACAGATGGGGAAATGGAGGCTCCAAGGCTCTTTGCCAAGATCTCCCCCCGATGGTTAGCGAGAGTCTGATTTGCACAAATGTGACACCACGACCGACCCGTTTCACAGTGTCTGCACCCACAGGGTTCATCGTGGCCAAGGTTAACAAGAGACAGTGTAGATGTGGGTCTGGCAAGGCTGGGAAAAGAAGGCAGACGGGGACAGGCTCGTTCTGGCGGCGGCTCTGATCAGGGAGCAGCAACCTCTGCTAATGAGGATGTCAATTAGCAGTAGACGGGGCAGACAGCGATGATTCACCCCAGACGTCAGTGACAGCACAAAAGAGGCAGACCTCAGTCTGGAAAATGGCAGAGGCTGCGTGCGCATGCCTGACCTGGCCTGGCTTCCGCCTTAATGATATCATCAGGTTGGATACCTCCCAAGACATCTGTAGGAGAGGCAGATTTATGACCCCTGCCATAGACACGGCCAACAAGGGCTCAAAGATGACAAAGATGAAAGGGAGACAGAAGGCGTTAACCCAGCTGGGTTTCAGCAATAGCGAGGGAGCGAGCTTTTTGATTTCTGGGGACTGTCAGCCCGTCTCCGCCCCGTGTGTGAGGGCAGAAAAGGAATCCGCACCTCTCGTCACCCCGTTTCTGGGGAGCTGTGGCTGCGCCCATGTGCTGGGGCCTCCAGATCCCTCCTCCGGTGGGTGGTGTCCATGGTGACCAGCACCCTCCCCTCTTTATGGAGCTGGGAAAGGGTGAGAACTTCTCAAAGGAAAGCAGAGATGCTTTCCTAAGACACGAAGGGGAAACCAAAACAAAATAAGCCTCAGGCAAGAAAAGAGAGAAGCAAGGAAATGGCTGAGCTCACACGACATGGATGCCTTAGGCAGAGGTAACCGACACCTGGTCAATCCTGTACTTTCCTGTAACGTGGTCGAGGGTACCGGAAGGCTCGAATTTTCTGTTTCTCGACCGGGGCCCAGGCACCCTAACAGAAGTGACCTCAGGGCTACCCTCGCAAAAGAGCCCGGTGTGAACCCAGGACCCAGGGGGAAGGCCTGGGTGCCAGGAACGCCCTTCCCACTTTGTCCTTGCTCTTAGCAACTGATGCTTTGAATTCCTTTAAAAAGGGGAACGTTGCTTTAGTGTAAATAAAGAGCTTACCAGGAATAGCAAACCACGCACCCATTCGCCTGCTTATCAGCATTGGGTACCTACTAATGAACTTGGCTCCGAGCTCCGTGCGCCTGCAGCAGACACGAATCAAATGGAGCCCCTGTGCTCAAGAAGCTCACATTTCAGCGAGAAAAATCATAATTAGTGTCAACCGGTGAGCAAAGTGATGCAGAACAAAAGCAAAGAAGGCCAGACATGGCCGTGGGTGGCAGGGACAAGCTCCATGGGTGGGCGGGAGAGACCGCTGGGGTTGACAGGCAGATGCAGCAATGGCTGAGAACCTTCCAGAAAGTGCATGAGACTGGCACCAAGACCCGGCCTGCTCTGAAAGGACTGACCAGCTGTTCGTGATCTGGTTGGGGCTGGAGCTGTTTACCTTCTACTGCACCAGAGTTTGGAAACTGAGCCGAGCAGTTTTCTGTGTGTATATGCGGGGCAGACAGGGAGAACGCTGTGGGTAATTAAGTCTTTTCTCCGGGCGAAATAATCTTAAAATACGGCGTCTATTGAGGCCCCCAAAATGTGAAGTGAAACGTCCCCAGAGTGATGTATGTGTGCCCCACGGCCAAACGTCTCCAGGCAAGTCGCTAAAAATTGACTCGTGAGAACCAAGCAGGACCTTCGTATCCCCAGAATGAGGTCACAAGAGAAAGCGCTGGCTCTTGGCAGCCCGGCCCTGCCGCCGCCCAGCAGAGCTGCCGCCATGCCCAGGTGCTGCCGCTGAAACTTTCCGAGTTGACTGTGAACTAAGCGCCAACTTCATTTGACCCATAAAGGTCACGACGCAGTTGTAAGACTCAGAACGCCCTCAGTGGGACTTGGGCTGGCGCCACGGAGATGTCCTCCCGACGACCGTTCATCAGAGGAGCTAGCTGCTGTTTTTTTTGTTGTTATTGTTGCCACCAAGAAACCTCTCCACCCGCTCCCGTCCCCCAAACCCCAAACCTCTGTGGGTGAGGGTAAAGGGAGAAACGGACAGACACAGGCACAGAAGAGACAAGCCTGGCAGGGTGGGGGACACAGAGCCGGCCAGGACCACCAGTGACTGACTGATCCTCAGCCCTGGGCGAGGTCTGACGGCCCAGCACCCCTCCTCTCTCACTGACCACCCTGGCTGTTCCTACTGCTCCAGACCCGTTTCCTCAGTGGCCCCTCTCCCCACTCAGGGCCCCTCTGAAACACCTCATATGCGTTCTGTTCTGTCTTGCACACCCTGCACACGTTCCTTCAGGACCTGGGCCGCCAGCTCCCCCGACCTGGGTTGCCTCCTATCCCCCATTCTCCCTCCTCCCAGGGACCCAGGAGCCCTGGCAGCCTGGGTAGGAGATGGCCTCGGGAACCTGCTTCTGCCTCCGCTGCCACTGGTGACACCAGGCCCCTTTCTTTGCCACTGGGCTCCCCGTCATCAGGAGCCCCAGCAATTCTGGACCCCGATGGTCTGCTGTTGGCACCGGCCTCCCGGCAACACCCCTTGTGCTCCTTGCTGTTTTCTTAGCTATTTCGTCACCGGCCTTTGGCAGGTGCCAAACTCTCCTGGTCCCCGCAACTCCATGGAGTCAGTTCCCAACATTCCCCGAGGACAGGTGTCTGAGCCACACACCGGGGCAGCAGGGGCAGCAGCACAGGATAAGTCCCCCTCACGATTTCAAAACCTGCCCTCCCTCCCCTCCCCTCCCGCCCCCACCCCTGCTCCACGGCTTCTCCCCAGCCTGGCCCATGGGCCTCACTTACAAAGTGGCCTCGCAGCTGGGTGGCAGCCTTCTGGAAATGCGGCATTATCCTCTTGCACATGCTGCACCCTGGTCGCCGGTGGGAGGAAAACCAAACCTGGTTACTGTGGGCGCTGGGCGCCGCGCTCCGCCCACCCTCCCCTCAGCACCACCTCTCTGCACAAACACGAACCCAGCCTCCAGGAACACACAGGAACCGGAGGCAGAGGCGCTGGCCCCCCAGAGAGCTTGCATTCATGAAACGGGACAGAGCCCAGCAGAGACAATACACACACGTGGGAGGGATGAAGCACACGTGACACAGCTGGACGAGGGCAAGGCACTGACTGGGTCACTGAGAGCTGACAGGGAGCTCCGGAGGAATTCCGGGAACCAGACCCGGGGGCCAGGAGAGCACCCGCTTCATGCACAGCCGAGAGCCTCCCCTCACCACCCAGCCAGGGGCCGCAAAGGAACCTGGATCACATGTCATTAGGAAAATGCGCAACCACAGACACAATGACATCTGGGACTTCTGTGCCTCTTCTCCTTCATTAACAAGGATAATTGCTCAAGGACTGGAGGCGGGCCTGCCGTGGAAAAGCTGGCTGTTCGCCCCGTGGGAAGAGCGCCAGGCCAGGATGGCACGCCTCGAGTCCCCATCTTCCCTCTACGTGCTGGACGGCCCTGCACACATCATGTTCTCTCTGCTCCGTCTGGCAAGCGAGGAGGTTGGGCCGGACAGTTCTGACATTGGAGGGTTCTGTGATGACCTGGACTCAACCCTCTGCAGTTCTGTGGGCAGCCAGCCACAGTCCTCTGCTGGGCTGGGGAAGCCCCCAAGGGTTGGGGAGCTCGGGGCCAAGACAGCCAGGCCCCAAACATCCACTACTGCTTCTGAGTGACCTTGAGCCCCCTTCTCTCTCCAACCAGAGCGGCCACACATCTGTGTGGGGCCTGCCGAACACTGACACCATTTCCTCAGATGTGGACATGCTGACGTGTAAGGCTGCCTGACAGCCTTGCTGCAAAGCAGGCTGTGAGATGCATCCGAAGGCTGCAGACACCAAAGCTGCCCGGAACCCCACGTTAGGCCGGATCTCATCTCAGCACGGCACGGAGCAGACAGGGCCAGGCGGCAGCAGGTTGACAGGTCTAATCTGTGTTTAGCAAATGACTTGGCAGGTGTGGGCAGAGAGAGAGAGACACTGGGGAGCTGGCAGCAGGTCAAACACCTCAGGACCACCCAAACCTCCCAACACCAAGTCTACTGGACAAGGTGTGATGCACGAGACTTTGACACAAAACTCTCAAAATGCCCACGACCCCCTCCCTGACATCCCTGCCTGGCAGACCGATGCAGACTCCCTCCCCCCAGCATATGAGGCCAGGGCTGCAGTTTGGGCTCAGATTCAGGGAGACTAGGAGAGCAGAAGCTGTGGCGAGGTCAGACCGAAGGGTGACCCCAGGCATCTGCCCAGACCGTGTGGCTCAATGGTTGAGCATTGACCTGTGAACTAGAAGGTCATGGTATAATTCCCGGTCAGGGCACTTGCCCGGGTTGCGGGCTTGATTCCCAGTGTGGGATGTGCAAGAGGCAGCTGATCAATGATGCCCTCTCATTGGTGTTTCTATCTGTCTCTCTCCCTTTCCCTTCCTCTCTGAGATTAATAAAACAAACAAAAAGAGGTGCCCTCCCCAGGAGCTGCCACCACGGCACAATCCCCACAGAGTCATGAAGGAAGCAGTATGATACTTGTCAGGGGACGTACGCAGCTCCCACTGTGGGATTCTGAGGCAGGACCAGGGCCCACTTCCCTGGACACCGTCCTCCACCAGGTGGATGGCACCCGGGGGGGACGCCGGGAGGCTGCTCGGCAGAGGAAGGAGCACAGTTTTGGGGAGCATCTCTCCTTGACTATTCGCTGCCTATATGGACCTGGGCTACTGACATAAGAGGCCTGAGCCTCCGCTTCCCTACCTGCGCGGTAGAAACAGCACCTGCCCTGCAGGCTGAGGGACAGAGCCAGGCATCCAGCAGGGGAGGCTCAGTCAACACCAGGCCTGCGAGCTTGCCTCCTGGCCCACGAGGAAAACACGTCCACAGGGGACGGAGGAGGTCTTTTCACAACCCAGGGGAGAAAATAGGGGCACACGTGCAACCCTTTGCCCAGTTTTACTCGGTGACTTGATAAGAAGGGGGGACTCTGACACCCACTGTACTACATTCACCTGCCAGGAGCCTAATTTATTTATTTATTTTTTTAAAAAATATATATTTTATTGATTTTTTAACAGAGAGGAAGGGAGAGAGATAGAGAGCTAGAAACGTCGATGAGAGAGAAACATCGACCAGCCGCCTCTTGCACACCCCCTACCAGGGATGTGCCCGCAACCAATGTACATGCCCTTGACCGGAATCAAACCCGGGACCTTTCAGTCCGCAGACTGACGCTCTACCACTGAGCCAAACCGGTTTCAGCAGGAGCCTAATTTATTACCTGTCCCCACAAGTGCAGCCTCTCTCTTCCAGCTCTGCCCACCTGCAGCCTGCAGCAATAGGACCACCCAAACCCTCAAATGAGTGGTGAGTCGGCCAACTGTCCCCGTGGGTGGAGGCCGGCAGGGGGAAGAAGTATTGGAGGGAGAGGTCATGCCAATTACCAAAAAACAGAACCTGTACCTATCTGAGTTCATCTTCCCACTGATTCAATGGGAGGCAGGGGAAGAGATAACACTAGCCTTCTCAAACCCTAAAGGTTAGAGCAGTTTGCCTCTCTGTTGACTAATGAGTTTGCCGACCACTGTCATATACTACCTTTTACCTCTTTGCACACAATATGCCACAATTGTCTAATCCTCATAGCTTCCAACTCCATGGTAACATTTGGTCTAGCAGTGATTGGCAAACTCATTAGTCAACAGAGCCGCAGTTTGCTGAACACTGGGTTAGAGCAGTCAGCCTATTATTTTCTCGTTAATTCAGTCAACAAACATTCACTAAATAAACCGTAGGTCCTGGGGACCCCGATTCCTTGTCACAACTAAAGGCTCCCCCCGCCTCTGGGTTCTTTCACCCCAAACATGATCAAAGGGTCGGAGCCCCGAAAGGCCCCCCAGTTAGAGAATTGGTGCGTGTCCCAGGCATAAGCTCAGTTATGAGGCCATGGAAGACTTGAGTGTCTGAGTAGAAGGAAAGCACAACCGTGTTTCATTAAAAACAACAGCAAAAGAACCCTGGGGTTCCTCACCTAGGACCCAGGAGAACATCTAATCCGACCCCCCCCCACCCACATCACCACAAATCTGAACTTCACAGCTGTGCGTTTTCTCCCTCCCTCCCCCACTAATTGCTGTGACACCTACAAGGAACCTAACTTCTCCTACCCAGCTTTCCATTATGTGATGATGATCACCACGCTGGCATCTCTGCCCTCTGTGATGAGAAGGATGGGCACACTGCCAGACAGCCATGGATTGGGTGAGAGGGATGACACGTTCAGGTGCAAACTGCGAGGAAACCTCTCTTAGTTAGGGAAGAACAGGTGTCATCATACCGATCCTGTGGTTATGCCAGGATCCTGCTTGTGAGGCCACATGCTATATACTGACAAACACTGTTTTAGTCTCACTTAGCCAGTGTTGAGTCCTGAGGGTTTGGACATGAACCAAAGGAGGGGATTCATGTCCTCAAGGGGCTGTGTAGGCAGGACAATCCTGAAGCAATTCACAGGTAGGAAGTTAAAAAGAGCCCTCCAAGGAGAAACAAAATGGGGTGAAACCAACCAGTGAATGCTACAAAGAAACTAGAGGCCTGGTGTTTGGATTCGTGCACCAGTGGGGTCCCTCGGCCTGACCTGCAGACATCCCCAAAGGGGTCCCAGATTTCGAGAGGGCACAGGCCAGGCCAAGGGACCCCACCGGTGCACGATTGGGGCCAGGGCACGTCCAGCCCATCTCGACAAGTCCTGATTGGCCCAACGCCAGCAAGCTAACCTACATGTCGGAGCATCTGCCCCCTGATGGAAAGTGCATGTCATAGCTGTTTGCTGTTGAATAGTTGACTGGTCACTTAGGCTTATATATATATATAGATGACCTGGGGTTAAAGCACGGAGCATTCTAGGCAGAGCCAGGTCTTCCAGGAAGAGGCCCAGGCCAGCGAGGTGTCTGTGGGGAGGGCAGGTGGGGCCTCACAGTGATCAACATGAGCTGAGAGAGGCTGTTGTCATGGTGAATAGCCCCAGGTCAGGCAGGACCACCAAAACCCCACAGAAGAGCATCACCTGGGGAGGCATGGTCACTAGGGTGGGAGTGGGAAGGGTCTTTGCTCTAAGAACTTCTCAGGAAGAGGGACTTTCAAGAGCCAACAGAACTCGAGTGCCATAGCCCATGGTACCCAGCCCAGCCACAGAACCGCTGGGACACCCCCACCTTCCACTACCCACAACCCCTTTCTCCAGCTGTCAGGCATCTGGCTGCCATGAGGGGCACGTGATGGTCAATGAGTCCCAGCTGTAAGGGCCTCACGCAGGCTCTGGCCCATTGTCCTCTAATCTGTGGGTCAGGACCCACTGGACTACAGGGGTGGCCCAGACGGGAGATATCTGAGGCTTTGGGGGACATACTGTCACTACTCAACTCTGCTTGGAAGCAACCACAGACAACATGTAAACAAATGGATGTGGCTGTGCCCCAACAAAAACTAATTTACAAAAGAAGGCAGCCAGCCTAGGGGCCAGAGTTTGTTGACCCTTTATTTGAGGGTTATGAAATAGTTGGAAGAACCAATGACTTCTTTTAAATAAAACAGAATAAAAAAAGAAAATATCAGTGGGTACTACATCTGGTAAGAGTACATGGTGAAGGTTAGTGTGATTTTGGGAAACTTCTGTTTCAGCTTGTTTATATGTAATTTATGTATACTTATGGTACTGAGTTTCAATTAAAAAAAATTTTAATGCTGTCAAACAGTTTGAAAGCCATTGCTCTGATCCAACCCCATCTTTTCCATAAATGGAAGCCGGGGAACAGGGAGGTGAAGGACTTGACAACAGTCACCCAGCTCACTGGCAGCATACCTGGGGTCAGAACCCAGTTCTTCTGGTTGTCATCTTAGTGACCCTTTGCTATTCCCACGGCCTCCTGCTGTATCCAGAGACAGAACCGCTTTCTCCCTGGCCCTGACTCCCTCCCCTCCCAGGTGGCACCAGCAGAGGTGTGCAGGAGCTAGAGCTGGAGGAGGAGCTGCCAAGCAGCTGCCAGGAGCCAGCAGGGCTCCGGGCGGGGAGCAGCGGCAGCACCTTGGAGAGCGCACTGAGACTCTGCCCAGGCTTCACCCTGCACAGACCTGGCAGGAAAGGGGCTTCTGCCCCCCAGGGGGAGGCAGAGGGGCAGGGGGAAGTAGACCTGAGAGGAGACCCGAGTTGCGTCTGGGTGGACCTCGGGGTGAAGAGGGCAGAAGGATGCCGATTCCAGCAAGAGAAAAACTGGTGTGGAAGCAGGAGGAAGCAAAGCCGGGTGGAATGGTCAAGATGAAGGAAAAGAGGCACAGATGGTGAGATGGGAGAAACCGGGGGTGGGGGGTGGAGGGGTGGGGGGAGTGGGGGGGTGGCTGTTCCCAGTCTTCCCGCCTCACAACCCCCAGCTGCCCCGCCGAGAATCTGAGTAAGAAGCCCTGGCCCAAAGGAGAAGGGTCACTCACAGGGGGCATAGAACATCATCATCAGCGGCTTCTCTTCCTTCTTCAGGAGCCGTCGGAAGTCCTGAGGCACAAGCAGAGAACACCGCAGGTCACACATTACTCAGTTACTCAGTGTCAGAGGCCCATCCCCCAGGGGCCACAGTGGTGGGAGGGGCCGGCGAGACCTGCAGAAATCCCACGGTCAGATTTGGGGGTGTCGGGGTAAGAGTCACGGCGTGTCAGGAGCCGAAAGAACCCCAGAGACCCTCTCTTCCGAACCACCCTTGCATATGACAGATGGGAAAACTGAGGCCCTGGACAGACAAATGGCTCTCCCAAGGCCGCCTGCTGGGACGAAGGAGTCGGGACCGGGCTACCAGCTTTACTTTCAGCTCCAACGAAACGTCTACCAGGAGCTTTTCACGCCGCACGAGGCCGTGGACCAGGCTGCCCCTTCTCCCGTGGCCCGTGGAGCGGCTGTGCTGTGATGAATGACTGTTTTCACACAGGCCTGACACGGTCAGACAGGGGGCTGGAACGTGGGTTAACCCATACCTGCTAATCTATTCCCTGGCCCGGCCCGGCCCCCACGACCCATGTCCCCAGAGCCCACTGTGAGCACAGGACAGACGTGCCCTCCACCCCCACAAGGTTCCAAGCTACACTGACCATGGGCATTTGCAAAACCCTTAGAGAACAGTGCCCGGCATATTGGTTGAATAAATACAATCCATGTAAAAAGACAAAGGCGCTGAAACCGGTTTGGCTCAGTGGTAGAGCGTCGGTCTGCGGACTGAAAGGTCCCAGGTTCGATTCCGGTCAAGGGCATGTACCTTGGCTGCGGGCACATCCCTGGTAGGGGGTGTGCAAGAGGCAGCTGGTCGATGCTTCTCTCTCATCGACATTTCTAGCTCTCTATCTCTCTCCCTTCGTCTCTGTAAAATATTAATAAAAAATATATTAAAAAAAAAAAAAAAAGACAAAGGCCCCAACAGGGCTAAGAGAGCCTTCTGGGAGAGCGGGGCAGGAGACCTTCCTGCCCACGAGAGCCACGGGTGCTCAGGAGAAGGCAAATCTATGAAGGGCGGCAAAGAGGTCCCGCCACTGAGCGTGTTTTGATGAAAATGAGCTCCTCTAGCCAGTTCCCATGGAAGAAAATTGGAGGTTTTTCTCCTCTGAACAATAAGGGAAATAAGAGGAAATTTCAAAATGCAGCTTTCTGGCAGCAACAGGGCGTTCGGGCAAATAGATGAGGGCACGTCCGCCCGGCGGCGGAATGTTGCTGCATCGCTGCAGACTATGAGGAGGGGCACTTAGTGCCACAGGAAGATGTGCAGGCTACATTAAGTGGGGGCAGGGAGCAAGTTACAAAACAGCACACAACAGCGGATGGAACTTTTGTTAATATTTATGCAGCGCATTATGTTGAAAGCCTGAAAGGCTACAGAAAATACCAGCAGTGGTATCCCTAAGGGAAGGGATGGGGTGGGTTTTTTTTTTTCTTTCTTTTACGCTTAAGCTATATTTTCCAAATTTCCAACAATGAATACACATTACTTATAAGTTTCCAGCTAGATAGAGAAGATGACACATTATTTTATGGGAATTTAAAACATTTTAGAATAAATTCTGAAAATGTTTACTCTTGTTTATATAACTAGGGAGCAAAGGCACTCATTTTAAAAATTTTTATTAAATTTATTCAGATGACATTTGCTAATAAGATTAGATAAGTTTCAATTGTATAATTCTATAATACATCACCTGTATATTGCATTGTGTGTTCACCACCCAAAGGCAAGTCTCCTTCCATTACCATATATTGGGCCCCCTTTAACTTTAAAAAATATATATATTTTTTATTATTAATTTCAGAGAGGAAGGGAGGAGACAGAGATAGAAACCTCAATGATGAGAGTCATTGATCGGCTGCCTCCTGCATGCCCCCTACTGGGGATTGAGCCCACAACCCGGACATGTGCCCTTGATGGGAATCAAACCTGGGACCCTGCAGTCAGTAGGCCAACACTCTATCCACTGAGCCAAACTGGCTAGGGCTACTTTTTTTTTTTTTTTTTAATTGATTTTTAGAGAGAAAGGAATGGAGAAGGAAAGAGAGAGAAATATCAATGTGAGAGTGAAACATCCATTGACTGCCTCTTACATGCCTCTGACTGGGGATGGAACCCATAACCTGGGCATGAGTCCTAACAGGGAATCAAACCAGCAACCTTTTGTTGCATAAGAAGACATCCAACCAACTGAGACATACCGGCCAGGGCTGGTCCCCTCTACTCTTTGCTACCTCCCCCCATTCTCCTTTTCCCTGGTAACCACCATACTGTTGTCTATGTTTGTTGCTTTCTGTTTTACATACATGAGTGAAATCATATGGATCTTCTTATTCCATCTGACTTATTTCACTGAGCATGATACTCCTAACATTCATCAATGTTGTCAAAAATGACAGTATTCCATCTTTTCTTATGGCCAAGAAGTATTCCACTGTATATATATATACACCACATATTCTTTATTCATTCATCTACCAAAGGACACTTAGTTTGCTTCCATGTCTTGGCCAAAAGGCACTCATCTGAAGACAGAATTAGTAACCCAATCTTTGACCCTGACTTGGGATGGAGGATGCAAACACTTGGAAAATAATCTGGAATCCCTACAGACAAAACCCAGTAAAAGCTCCGAGAAGAAAAGTTTTTCTGAGCTAGTCACAATTTGGTTTCATATCCCGAGTAATAACAAATATTACTTTTCATTCAAAGACGCTTAGTTACCTTCAGTAAGGATGGATTACAAATATGAATCGGCAATTCAACTTGCATTAGGAACTTGTAGTTATTTCATGTGGGGATTTGATTAGCGAAACAGCAGCTGTATCTACATTTCCACATGAGAGAAAATGGCAGGAAGTATAACAAGGGGACTGCCTACAGATGCGAAAAAAATATTTGTTTAATATTTCTCGTCACAGAAGAGCAATCTTAGGAGCCCGAGGACATGCACATCTTGGGGGAGGGAGGCACCAGGCTATCACTGGCCAAAGCTGCCTATTATCACAAGACCAACCCAGGAGCAACATCTCTCTGAGCTGTTCGTTGTTGCATAGCTACAGGCACAGGTGCCACCACCTCCTGGCACTTGGCATGCTTTTTAAAAAGGAGAGTCAGGGCTGTATGGAGACAATAAATCAGTATCTCCAACCCCCCCTCCCCTACTCCCTGCAAATCCTGGCCAAACCCGAAATTGAAGCTTAAAAAGGGTAAACAATTTGTTCAAAGTGACACAATGCCTCCGAATATTAGAGACCTGACCCAAGCCTCTGGAAATATAACCCAAACCTCGCAGATTATTCTTTAAAAACAACCAGGACCGAACCAGAGACGGTCGGACCTGCATTACCACCATTTGTCCACCAACCAGATCTGAAATATCATGGCTGACATGTACACATAAGGAACTATTTGACATTGAAATTGGGACTCAAAAGAACTGTTGGCCCAGAAAGGAACTCACTACAGACTGATTCATTTGCCTCTCAGCATAACCATTATGGCTTGTCTCAGTTTAGGTTCTTACAAGGGTATTTCTTGGATCACATGACCTCACACATCTAGAGGAAATAATGAGCAACATAGACTGGTGAACAAAAATAGACCCAGAGAAAGAGAAGCGGCAATCAGACTCTCAAACCTCAGAGGGAAAGTAGGGGAGGGTGGGGGTAAAGGGAAGAGATCAACCAAAGGACTTGTGTGCATGCACATGGGCCTAGCCAGTGGCCATGGATAACAGGGGGGTGGGGGAATATGTAGGGAGGGGTTTGGGATGGGAATGGGGGGATGAGGACAATTATGTGATACCATGATCAATAAAAATTAATTTTTAAAAAATCAGAAAAGAAGAAAAAAAGAAAGAAAATTGTGCTAATCCAAAAAACAAAACAAAACAAAAAACACACCTAAAAACAAACTCAAACCCACTTTTTAAAAAAGCAAAACACACAAAGTCCATTCCAGCAGCAACCAGATGACATGATGAGGAGAGGACATTTAAATAGACATTCTTATAAGGAAACTCTAAACGTGTTAGCATACATTAAGAAAGAGTCGGTGGAGGAAGCTCGGGCAGCCTGTGAGGCGGGGGAGAGCATCGGGCAGGAGGCCCAGGTTAAGAACACCCCCGCTTCTCAGCTCCTTGGGCACCTGTCCCCGGGAGGCCCTGGTTCAGGGGACGCTTCCAGCCACCATCAGAACTGATGGGAAATATATTACCTTTTCACTGTCAACGTGAACAACATCTTTGGCTCCAGGATCTTCCTCCCACAGCGGGGGCCCTTTCGGATCCTTCAGAAAGGCCACTATGGACTGAGGAAAAGGAGACAGAAGGCAAAACTGGATTTAGCCAGGAAGAGGGAGGTGGGGGAGTCGGAAATCTGCCCGTTTCCCTGCCTGGAGGCCCAAGTGCCTGGAAAGGGAATGCATGTGGCCTACGGGCACACACTTGGGGGTGTGCCATTCCATCGCCCACTGATGTCACCGCAAGGACCCTAACAATGCACCCCCCACACCAGGAATTTCCAGCCACATGACACTTGACTCGGGTCAGTGGATCCATCCCTACTGTGCTTCTTCATGGAACCATAAAAGGAAACTTGAGCTGAAACCGGTTTGGCTCAGTGGTAGAGCGTCGGTCTGCGGACTGAAAGGTCCCGGGTTCGATTCCGGTCAAGGGCATGTACGTTGGTTGCAGGCACATCCCCAGTAGGGGGTGTGCAAGAGGCACCTGGTCGATGTTTCTCTCTCATTGACATTTCTAGCTCTCTATCTCTCTCCCTTCCTCTCTATAAAAAATATAAATAAAATATATATATATATATATATATATATATATATATATATATTTTTTTTTTTTTTAAAAGGAAACTTGAGACAATCGGTTGGCTTATTCAAACCAGAGATACACTCTGCTAAATCCCACCTCCTGCAGGAAATCTCCCTGGTCGATGTGAATAAAGGTCTCCAGCCCTGCCCAGAGTAGATACGTTCACTCTCACGCAGCCACTGAAAGCCTTCCCCGGGTAAGTAGGTAATCACACCTACTGGTAACCTGCCTGGTATTTTGTGATCTCAGCTGGTCTGGGAGAGCCTTAACCCTGACCCTCCTCTGTGGAGCTTGGGATGGGGACCCCCGGAGCAGGGGCCCCATCTCTGCGGCCTGGTTGCTGTTCTTCTCTCCTTGGGACTCCTGTCTAGATGGTCCAGGACTGAAGACCGGACAAAGAGCTTCAGGATACGGGGCTGAAGTAGCCTCTGTCACGTGGACAACCAACTCCGGTCTCTGCTTCCTTTGGGAAGGGCACGCCCCTCCCACCTGCCACACGTCACTGGTCCAGGACACCCGCAGCACACCCTCTCCTCTGTCACTCTGGGAAATGGTGCTCAAAGCCCGAGAACCAGGGATGGGTACCAGAAACGAGCCAGGCCTCCACCCCTCCGCCCTGGAGGGAGCTGCCGGCCTCTGGGGCAACCGACGGAGACCTCAGTGTCCCCCGATCTGAGGCAAGATTCTGTTGCTTCTGTCTGCTCTGCTCAAACTCCAGTGAGCACAGGATGAATTGGGTGTGTCCCTGTGCATGTTGGGGGAGGGAGGGAGGTCTGGGGTGAGAAAGGGAAAAGACCCTCTCAGGGAGGCTACGCATGAGGCTTATTTCTGGAAACTGCTATCTGGAAGGAGCTATTATAAGAGAATGGGGCACCGCCAAGACTTGGAAGGATTTCATTCAGGCAATGCTCCCTGTCCATCCAAGCGGAGCTCTGAAACACCCCCTGGCAAGAGGAGGGCGTTTCCATTGGAGCTGCCCCCGGCAAAGGCAGATGGCCTTTCCCCAGCCCTTGGTCTAAGCTACACTGCGACAGTACAGGCCAAAATGGAACCAGCAGGGCCTTCCCGAGACCCACACTCACCGCAGCTGCAGAGGCCCGTGCCCACTGGGCCACGTGAGACCCGCACTCACGCGCTGCTGCAGAATGCCTGGTGCAGGGTTCTCGATCTGGGGTGCACGTGGGCTTCAAGAGCCTGTGAGACCCCGGACTCACGTGAACACACGTACTTTAATGTGTGCTCACCCACTGATTGTGAGGAGGAGGTCTGGGACTTCCAGGTGACTATCAGTGGGCGAGGAACCCAGACTAGGCAGGACTCCGGGGGGCTCCTGTCCCACATTGCCATGAGCTGACCTGAAACTGGTTTGGCTCAGTGGATGGAGCGTCAGCCTGCGGACCGAGAGGTCCCGGGTTTGATTCCGGTCGGGGGCATGTGCATTGGTTGCGGGCACATCCCCGGTGGGAGGGTGGGGGGTGCAGGAGGCAGCTGGTCGATGTATCTCTCATCGATGTTTCTAGCTCTCTATCTCTCTCCTTTCCTCTCTGAAAAATCAATAAAATATATATTTTTTAAAAAGGGTTAGAGCAGTATCCCATTCCCCTACCCTCTCCTCAGCATCACGGGAAAAACATGGATGTGGGTGGAAAAAGAAACGGCCTCTTCTCATGTATTAATGGAAACATTCACACTTGCAATCTTTTGCTTTTCAGACAGAGATTATTCTCCTTTAACTGAAGGTGACTAGTCCCACTCATAGGTTCTCTTCAGATTGTTCTAACGGACAAGACCTTGGGCGGGAACGTGTGTGGGGAGCAGCCCCTGACCCCACCCTCAGCCGCCTTATTCCGGGTGCTCTGCATCCCAGGGAAACGGCCCAACACCAGCACCTTGGTCTTCTGGATGACTTCATGGCTACGGGGCCTTGAAGAAGGTCACCAGAGAGCAGGGGTGGGCAAACTTTTTGACTCGAGGGCCACATTGGGTTCTTAAACTGGACCGGAGGGCCGGAACAAAAGCAACCTGACCATGCTGGCACTCTCATCTTGGGCTGCTGGTGAAGGAGCGGAGGGGAGAGCAAGAGAACCCTCTGCTCTTTCGGCTCCGAGGGCCGGATAGAACAGCCGAACGGGCCGGATCTGGCGCCGCGGGTCGTAGTTTGCCCACGGCTGCCAGAGAGCCATCTGAAGCTTGGTTTCTAGGCACCTTTGGTCCTCACCACTTACACATAGGAAGGATTTTGCTGGACAGACTGCTGATAAGCAGAAGGCCCCTTAAACAAGAAGTTTCCTCTTGGGAGTCTCCTGCTCTTTACCCTCATTGATCTGGCCTCTGGCTTCTGGCCTCAGGAGGGACCACAGCATAGTGGGCAGAGTTGCTGTGACCAGGCCTGGTGCAGGATGACAGCAACAGCAGCCCGAGCATGAGCCTGAGGCTGTGCCCACCCGACCTCCCTGGAGACAGAGGCCCAGGAGAAGCCCCGAAAGGAGAACCATCCGTGACCAGGGAGGGCTTTTGTCTCCCTACTCCTGCTTAGAAGCAGACGCTGTCAGGCAGTCCCTGGGACACTACCCCCTGCCCTGGAGAACCTCAGGGCTCCGCCCCAAACCATCTGGTCCTGTGGGCTTTGGGGACCCCGGGACCAAGGATGTCCTCTCTCTATTAAAAACTGACCCTGGCCGAAACCGGTGTGGCTCAGTGGTAGAGCGTCGGTCTGCGGACTGAAAGGTCCCGGGTTCGATTCCGGTCAAGGGCATGTACATTGGTTGTGGGCACATCCCCGGTAGGGGGTGGTGTGCAAGAGGCAGCTGGTAGATGTTTCTCTCTCATCGACGTTTCTAGCTCTTTATCTCTCTCCCCTTTCTCTCTGTAAAATATCAATAAAATATATTTTAAAAATAAATAAATAAAAATAAAAACTGACCCTGTACAATGCTCAGCCCACATCTCTGGCTTACTGGCATAAAAAAAAAAATCACAGAGGGACAAGATCACACACACCTAGTCTTTGTAAAGAGGTGGACAAAGGCCAGGACTTGGCCATCCCACCCCACCCCACCCAGGCCAGCTCAGACCTCCGGGGCTCCTTGCTCTGTTCCTGCTGCGACAATTCCGAGCAGCGGCCACCCCCTCGGGCACCCTCACAGCACAGCCCTCTCAGAGGCTGGCTGAACACACCCCCAACACAACCCCCAGAACAAAACAAAGCTCCCCTTTCCATCTCTGCAGAGGCACCTCCCACCCCACCGAGCTAAACCTTGCTCCCGGGGAGCACGTGTTCCCTCCAAAGACTTCAGGGGAAGTCTTCACCCAGAATAATAGGGGTTAAGCAGCCCCAGTTGGTAGCATCGTGGCTAAGTGTCTAAGTGGGTGTTAAAATGAGTAATCAGGCTGAGCCCGTGTCAGGGAAGAGCCGCAGCAACCGAAAAGGAGAGATGGCAGGGAGGGGGAGGGGGAGGGGCGGTGAAAGCTTCTCGGACTGGACAGGAAGGGATGGAAGAAGACACGGACGGAGACAGAGAGAGAGAGAGGAGTACAGGGTGGAACCCAGTCTCGGAAGCAGGAAAGTCAGAACGCCTGGGATCAGCAGATTTGGGAACGGGGAGAAATGGAATGGGAGAAATGCTCGGCCCCAGCCAGGGCAGAGGATGCGGCCCGGACCACAGGCAGAAGAAGGCTGGTTTGAGGGAGGGAAATGTGCATGGAGAAGGAGCAGAATCCAAGGGCAGGAGAAGGGCGCGGGGCGGGGCGGGGCCGTGGCTCAGTGATCACAGGACAGCACCTGCAGGTCACCGGATCTCCACACTTATGTTCGCTGATGTTTTCCCATCCACTTCTAAATTGGATTTGGAGCAGGGAAAATCTCGGCGACATCAGCATCTTATCTGGAACAAGCTGCACCAACCCACATGTGCCAGCCTGCTGGTGTGCCGCAGGGCGTGCCAACCTGGGCACAGCCGGCCCCCTCCAGCCGGGCGCAGCCACGCAGACGCTGCTGCTGAGGGGGGGAGGGGCGTGACGCTGCACGAGCTGTGAGGCTGGTCATCCTTACTGCGTCAAGGGCTACAAACTCCCCCAGATATTTTGCTGACATGCTCTCGCTCTCGAGATAAAACTCCCTCAGGTCCTCCAGAAGAGAGCTATTTGTGCTCTCTGCCCTTCCTTCTCCCAGAGAGAAGCCGCCAGACTTCTGGCAGCCATTCAGCTCCAGCTCTGCCGAGAAGGAGGGAGGAGGTACATTTACCTTAAATGTCACAGCCCGGTTATATTCGGTGTGAAAGGCACCATCCCTGTCAAACGAGAGAAAAGGGTGTTAACTGTAAGGAATGGTTGTGAAGAGACATACCTTTGGTCTTCTGCAGCATCTTAATAAGATTCGGCAACGGAACAGAGTTCAAGATGTTTTTAAATTAAATAACTGTAAACGGGGGGGGGGGGGGGGGGACAACAACATTCCGGAATAAAATTGATCTGCCTAAAATCGCTGGGCACCGAGAATACCAATGAAAGCTTTCAGCACTTACTTGGAAATTGGAAATGACCAAGTGTACTTACTGGTAATGGAATAATTCGACCTTTTTGTCCTTTGGGCTCAGGTCAACTTTCATCTTCTTGCACAATTTTCTACTCTCGGTGTCGCTGGAAGACACAAACGCCGGGAACCGTTGGCTACCTGCGGTCCTCGCCGAGGTGTTGACAGAGTGGGATCTGCCGGCAGCCCAAGAATAAGGCAGGCAACGTGGCCTTCTCCGTCGCGAGAGAAAGCCCCCCTGGAGACGGTTCTCAGAGGACCGCAGGGAGGAGGGTACCCAAGGCGAGGTGGGCTGACCAGGAGAGATGGGCCAGCGGACGGGGAGACTGTACCACTGCGTGTCCAGGACAACCCAGGGAGGTCTGGACACAGAAAGTGCCCCAGAAGCTTAGGGGGTGGACAGCCCATTCCAAGAAGAAACATACACGCAGTATAGATCAGTGGTTCCCAACCCTGGCTGCTCGTGACAAGGGAAATTTAAAAAAAAATACTGATTTCCTGCCGAAACCGGTTTGGCTAAGTGGCAGAGCGTCGGTCTGCAGACTGAAAGGTCCCGGGTTCGATTCTGGTCAAGGGCATGTACATTGGTTGCGGGCACATCCCTAGTAGGGGGTGTGCAGGAGGCAGCTGGTCGATGTTTCTCTCTCATCGACGTCTCTAGCTCTCTATCTCTCTCCCTTCCTCTCTGTAAAATATCAATAAAATATATTTTTTTAAAAAAAATACTGATTTCCTGGGCTTGCCCAGATCATTCCTTCAGAATCTCTGCCTGCGGCACCCAAGTAAGTTTCTGTTTTTCAAGCTCGAATGTGCGCCATATGCCACCTGCTACAGACCATCTGACCAGGAAAAGAGGAAAAACGTTCTATGGCATTGAAAGAATTATGGCATCTGACCAGGTGCGGACGAAAGCCAAAAGGAGAACAGGGGAGCGTCAGTGAAGGGCTGGAGTCGGTAATCGCGCCCTCTCGCGATTCTAATTAAAAAATGCCTGTTGGGCGCTGTTCGCGGTGTGCGACGTGCTCAGGCGCCATCTCGCCCGGTCCTTCCTGCTGGACCAGTAGGCCTCAGTGTGGCCCCTGACCAGCAGCCCCGGCCTCCCTGAGGGGCCTGTTAGAAATACAAACGTCCAGCCCCATCCCAGGCCTTCTGAATCAAAACCCTGAGAATACTGGTGTTTCTTGCGTTGTCTTTATAAAATATTTGCATTGCTTTTTAGAGAGGAAGGGAAAGGAAGAGAGAGACACAGAACAACGGTTGGCTGCCTCCTGCATGCCCCTACCAGGAACTGAGCCCCAGCCTAAGCATGCGCCCTGACTGGGAATCAAACCAGTAACCTTTCCGCGCACGGGAGGGTGCCAGCCTGGGCTGCGTGCCCTGTTTTAAGGAGCCTCCCAGGTGATCTGATGATGCCACCGCCCTGCACTGGCTCTTCCTCTGCCCCGCCTCCACGTTTGGCCTCCCCTTGCCCCACACCAGCCCCCTCAGAGACCTTCCCTGCTCGCACACACAACCTCACCACACTCAGCCAAGTGTGCCCCCCACAGCCCGCCAAAGGCAGCCAGCCACCCCACCCTGCCCCTGCTCCCGGCTGGGGGGTTCTCTCCCCATTCTGCATGGAGCCGGGGAGGGTATGCTGGCCCCCCAACCTCCACCGGTCTCTGCTGCCTGACCACGCTGCGTGAGAGAAACTGTGTTCCGCCAGGTATGACAGCCACCTGAGGGAAGTCCCTTCATCTCCCACCTGTTTACTCACCTCCCCCACCCTCCACCGCTATCAGCTTCCCACAGCTGTGCAGCGGCCCCAGAACAGATGGACTAATGAAACCATTCAGCTCAATTCTAAAAGCATCGCTCTTCAGTGCACAGGCAGAATCGTGGGGCCTCATTTTAGATGTAAATACGCCATCTGCAATTCAGGAAGCCTGGCCTCTCCCGCCCCGTCCCGTCCTGCCCATGGCAGCCGCCATCACAGGGGCCGCTGCAGCGTGCAGCCCCGGGCCTCAGAGAGCCATGATGAATCCAAAAAGGAAAGGCTCGTGGCACTGCAATGGCTGCTCCTCTGGGGTGGCGAGGGCATTTTAAAACAGGGAGTCTAGGAAGAAGGGATAAGCTGGGGTGGGAAGGAGACCAGAGAGCCGAGGGCAGCCCGCTCACTGCCTCCTCACTGGAAACTCTGCCCTAAAGCCCCGCGGGGATGCCACACCCGCCTCCACTGACTACGCCCCCGCCACAGTCTGGCCTGCCCAGCCCTCGGGCTGAGGTGAAGCCGCGCTCACCGGCAGCGGGTTCGATTGGGAAGAACTGTGTCTGAGGTGCCCTTTCCCTGCCCGAGTTAATTCCCTAGAAGAGAGGGCTCCGCTCAGGATGCCGACAGCCGCTCACTCAGCACTTTCCGAGGCCAGCTTCGTTCTGCTGCGCTCAACTGTCCCCATGGCCACCTGCCGTCCACTCAGCTGCAGCAACAAGCCATGCCAGGAGCAGGGACCCTGGCCCGGCACCCAGCCCACCCAGCCGCGCCAGTGGTGGGCACTCAGACTGCCAGGCAGCCTCCGGAGGGAAGAGATGCCACCCCACGCTGGCTCTCCCTTTTCTGCCAAGTTGGCAGCCTCTTCCTGTGACTTTCACGAAGCAGAGGGAGGAGTGACAGGGCTCGGAGTCACTGCAACCCAATCGCTGCCTGCCGGGCTGACCCCCTCCCGGGGTGTAGAGGGCCAAATGGGAAGATGCCTGGACATTCTTTAGATTGTTGCTGACTGGGCCAGGGGTTTTGGCAGAATCATGTCAGTTGCACTCCCGCCCTGGGAATGAGGAGATGTTCTCAGTTCCTGGCTTGTGTTTGTCCAGGAGGAAGGAGTGGGTGGGCCCTGGGCCCTCCTAGGCTCCTTGTTTTCCTGTGAAACCCCCTTGTTGTATTGGAGGATAAATAGATGTGCTGTGTGGCTCAGGAGTCGTCAGTCTGCCTCTCCAGCAGAGGAGGGCGGCAGCCCTCCCGGCTCCCAGCTTAAAATCTATCTCTGTGTCTTCTCTCTTTATTTCTAATATTTCTCAATCCCTAGCCGCCTCCCCTTAGAACCGGTTCGTTCATCTCTCTTTCCATGAGGGACGTGGAAAAGGGAGATCCCGCCACATCAGGCCCCCCCCCCCCCCCCCCCCACCGGGGGAAGTCTGCTGCAGCCTGAGATCCCGTGAGCCCGGCCAGGCTTAGGAGCAATGCTGCCAGCCCACCAACCAACGTGGCTGAGCGGACCTGGGAGGCCAGCGGTCCTCCGGCCTGTTTCTCAGGGTGGACCCTGCAGCCTGTGGCCCCCACTCCTGGCAAGCCAATCACAGCTCTGTCTGTGCCACAGGACTCCTTGCTGCAGACTCCACACAACCCCCTTCCCTCCTTAGGTTCTAGACACTGCCCAAGGATTCTCCCCTCTCCCCTGCCCCCTACACACACACACACACACACACACACACACACACGCACAAATTCTCAGAGGGGTGGTGGCTTCCTGTCCCCTCTGAGTACCTCTGCCCTCCCCTCCAGCGCTCCCTTCCCTGCTGTCTCTCTCCACCATGCATCTCCACATCTGGCAAATGCATCTCCACATCTGGCCAATGTGTGCACTGACTGTCGCCCCATCAGAATTGTTTGCTCCGTGAAGACACGGGGCGTTGTGTGTTCATACTGTTTCCCCGGGGTTACAAGAGCAGCTGGCACAGAGCGGGCGGGCCCTCGGTAATCACCGAGTGAGTGAATGAGGCCCTGGCTGAGGCTGGGCGGCCACTGCGGGGAGGAGCCTGCACTGCGGGCTTCCTGGGCTCTGGGCTCTGTCTGCCGAGCTCCAGGGATCCCAGCAGGTGACACTTCCTGACGGTGCTCGGTCAGGTCAGCTCCCCTCCCTCCGACAGGTGTGTGTGTGTGTGTGTGTGTGTGTGCACTAATCGTGCAGTGCAGACAATATAAGGCATAAGAGTCCAAGAAGGAGAGAGAAATTAGCCACCTCAGGGACTAAGAAGGATCGTGGTTGAGAGATGAGACACGATTAATTGATCTTCTGGCTACCTCCTGCTGCCCCTCCCTTCCCCTGCCAGTGACGGAGGCTCCGGAGGAGGGAGGAGCCACAGGCAGGGAACAAGGGAACTGGGTGCTCTGCTGGAATGGAGAGGGAGGCAGAGAGCCGCCTCCGTGGATGCATCACAGCGAGTGGACTGGCCATGCGCAGGGCCCCCCCTGCCACTCTGTCTGCTGGGGATGCTGGGGCCCAGCCTCCTCCTGCCCAGTCACTCACTCACCCGCGACCTCGACCTGCCACATCCTGTCCCACCCGCCTCCCCGGGACCTCCTCCACAGAGGATGTGGACAAAGATTTCAGAGGCGTGTGCACACTTCCCCGCTCACCCTGGCCCCAACAGAGGCGTGCGCAGGGACATTTCCTCGGAATTGGTGGGGGAGCGGCTGCAGGGGGTGTGTGGAGCCACGCTGGTCATCCAGGAGGCTGGCCGCGCCCTCTCCTGGGGGCCAGACCCAGAGGTGAAGGAAGGGTGAGGGAGGCAGGAAAAAAACAGGTGCTAGAGGCTCAGGAAGGGGGAGTGTGGCTTCCATAAGTCGCAGCGTGAGTCCCAGACCCTCCCTGGAGGCAGGCCCACCTGCCAGCTGGAGTGTCTGACGGCTTCTAGATCTGGCTCTGCCATTCGCCAGCCTGTGACCTCTGACGGGGCCTGGGTTTCCCCAGCTGCAAAATGTAGGGGTTGGGCACGTGAGCTGAATGGAGCCTCCAAGTCCTCTGCGGGGCCAAGTATTACTAAAGCACCAGGGCAGGCTGCCTATATCCTGACGGATGAACCGGGAGCCAGGACCCAGGACAGAGGTGGAGACTCAGAAAGATCTGAACCTCCGCCACCTCTCTCCTAGCCCCCTGACCGGATCCTCACTCAGCTGCTCGTGTCCTCACAGAGCCCGCAGCCTCCCGCAGCAGGGAGAGAGTGCACCACCCTAGGAACCTGGCCTTGACCCCTGCCTGTCTTGGCCACCGGGGACCCTTGGCTAACGCAGCCTTCCTGGGGTTCCATCTCCCCATCAAAGGAAGGATACATCTCGTTCTCCCACCTGCCCGGTCTGATGTGGCGGGATCCCGAGCAGATGGGCCTGTCACCCTGAGGCGGGTGGGAGGGGAGAGGTAGAAAGTGCCCTCACTTCAGAGACATAAAAAAATGGGAGCTAAGGAGCAAATGAGCAAGAAATACCATCAGAGTGACTTCTAGATGCCACATACCAAGGACACTATGGACGGATGTAGCTGGAGGACCAGGGCGGCAGACAGGACAGTCCGGGAACAGCTGGCCTTAACCCTGGGCAGACCGCGGTGGCCAGGCAGCGCTCTCTGATGAAGAGGCCTGCAGCATGCAGCAGGAGTCCTCCCAGGCCTGGCTGACCCCACCTCCAGAAGGCACAGGATAAAGTACGAATTACGCGGCACAGCTAGCAAAAGCGATGGGAACAGAGGGAGATACGTGCGCCTTCTCCTCCTCCACCTGCCTCCCCAGCTCCTCTGCGGGGGACGTGCCACCCCAAGGAGCGGCCGCCAATGTGCGGGGAGGTGTCTGAAGACACGTCAACACAGCTCTCGTCTGGGAGTCTCCTCTAACGCACGGCAAGTCATAGGAAACATGCTTACAGACCAAGGAGCAAACGCTAAACTCAAATATCCTTCAGAAGAAAAG
Source organism: Vespertilio murinus (assembly GCA_963924515.1). Lineage (NCBI taxonomy): Eukaryota > Metazoa > Chordata > Mammalia > Chiroptera > Vespertilionidae > Vespertilio > Vespertilio murinus. The sequence continues at coordinate 147,961,388 of OZ004706.1, read as the reverse complement.
CTACGACTTCACAATACGGTATTGCCCACGCTGGCAGGCCCTAAATCCTGGGTCTGGGAAGCCAGCGCTGTCCCAGGGGAAATAAGGCAGATGGGAGACGGAGCAGGGGAGAAGGAAACCGTGGCTAGGTGATGACCTTGGCCCTCAGAAAAGAAGGCAGTGAGCAGGGAGAGGGCAGCCTCGGCCCGGTGAGAATCCGCCCCAGGAATTAGCATCCCAGGCCCAACTCCCGCCGGCTGGCCCGGCTCGGCTGCCCAGACGGCAGCACTCCACGCCAAGGCCGAGCCCGGTGCCAGGCTGCGGGGCACGGAGGGAATACCAACTCCCTCACACACACACACACACACACACAGTTAGCCAGACAACCACCGGCAGCCAATCCGAGCGTGGCTGCTGAGGCCTGAGCCAGGAGGTGGAGTGAGGGGCAGGGAGAGCTGACAGATCCCTGGACGGAAGCCACACACCCTATGGGAACCTCACAGCAACACGCTGCGGGGCCTGGGAGAGGACCCACCGGGAGGGCTACGTGTGCCTGCAGGCACGTAGGCGCCGGTTGAGAGGAGAGAGAGAAGAAGAGGGAAAGAAACATCCACACGGAGAAGAGAGGAGGGAAAAGGTCCAAAGAAGGGGCAGCAGGAACCAGGGACGGGAAGAGGCGGCAGAAACTCGTCAGGGACAAGGAACAGACCTGGAGGCAGGAGAGACGCACAGAGGGAAGGATTGGGAAGCTTTAAGAGGCAGATACCCAGCAGGGGGAGAGACGCAAAGACTGGAAGACAAAAGGCTTACACACACACACACACACCACGTCTGGCAGCTCCTGGGATTTTTCTGGACTGGGCTATGTAGGGATGAGCCCAGGCTCAGAGGCAGGCCGCCTGACCTGCAGGCGTACAAATTCCGCTGCACCCTGCACGTCCTCAGGGTCAGAGTCAAGCACCCACGAGCCGGGGCTGACTCGCAAGCCAGAACTTCCCTCAGAGGCACCCTCACAACCACCACGGGCTCCTCACCCAAGAAAAGGCTGCCGAGGAACCAACACACCGGTTCCCCCTCCCTCCAGCTTCCCCAAAGTCCTCCACAGTCCTGCCCAGAGGAAAAGTAACCAGAGCAGCATAGGGTCTCCATCTCAATTGTACTCCAGAAAGAACTTCCGTGGAGCTAGGAAGAAGAATTATCGTCCCATTTAACAGACGAGGAAATGGACCCCAGGTGACTGTCCTATCCAAGGTCACGGAGCTAAGAAGCAGCAAAGCCGACCCTTCAGCCCAGCCTCTGCCATTGTGGCCACTCACCTCTCACCAGAGTTCTGCCTTCCCTCACCCTCAAGTGCCACCGTTCCCTTCACCTGCTCTTTTTTTTTTTAAATTTTATTTTATTGAGGTATTATATGTGTACATAGCTTACCATTGCCCCCCCCCCCAACCTCCCATTCATGCCCTTCCTCCCCAGAGTTCTGTGTTCGTTGGTTGCACCCATATTCATGCATAGCAGTCCTTCGGTTGTTCTCCTATCTCCCCCTAGGTCTCCTTCCCCTCCCTGCTGTCATTTGACAATCTGTTTGTTTTATAGTGACTATCTCAGGACCACATGAATAGAATCCGCTCCTCATTTGGCAGTCTGCTTGTTTTATGGTGACTATCTCAGGAATAGAGTCTGCTCCTCCTCCGGTTCTCACCACCCCTTCCCCTGGGTCCCACTGCTTCCCCTGGGACACCCGGCTCACCCGGGGCACATGGCCCCCTGGGACACCCGGCTCACCCGGGGCACACGGCCCCCTGGGACACTCGGCTCACCCCCTTCACCTGCTCTTTACGAGGGGGCGGGGGGAGAGGGGAAGCAGAGGGGGCTGTTCCCTCTTGACCTTCCTGTCCCCCCACTCCAAGCCCTGGTGACCCCATCCCAGCCCCTGACCCTTCGCTGGCAGGGCAGGAGGCAGAGCTGGGGAGGGCGGGGAACCTCAGAGGGCCTGTGGGAGGGGAGGGGCGCGCTGGCTGCCCACCTGCTAGTTAACAGCTGCCGAGATAAAAAGCGAGCAGACGTTGGCTTGGCTCCGTGCCACCTACTTACTCCACTGCAGACGGCAACAGAGAGCGGTCCTGCCTGCCCATCCCCGGAGCGTCTCCTTCGGGTTCATAAGCACAGATGGAAGGCATTTAGGACAACAGCGAGAACTGTCATCGTGGGGCCTGGGAGTTAAGATGGTAGGGTTCCCCTAATGATTTACCGGGCACGTTCGGAAGCCGGGGCGCGGGGCTGGCTGAGCAGGGGGGGCAGAGCCAGCTGGTGCCCTGGGGAGTTTCACGTGACACTGGCCCGTGAGTGCTGCCGCCCAGGGTGGCCGGCGCAGGCCAGAGCCCAGTTCTGTCCGTGGGCCGTTCTGGGAAGATGTGGCCGCTCTCTGCCTCTGGTTTCAAGCACAGATACCACTGCTTCCAACATAATCCATCAGAGCGCCTCAATCCACCTACTTCTCTGAACCATGTTAAAAGCTATTTCACGCCAAAACCGGTTTGGCTCAGTGGATAGAGCGTCGGCCTGCGGAATGAAGGGTCCCGGGTTCGATTCTGGTCAACGGCATGTACCTTGGTTTTGGACACATCCCCCGGTGGGGGGTGTGCAAGAGGCAGCTGGTCGGTGTTTCTCTCTCATCGATGTTTCTAACTCTCTATCCCTCTCCCTTCCTCTCTGTGAAAAATCAATAAAATATATATTTTTAAAAACAACAAACCTATTTCACATTTCAGTTTCCACTTCCTCTTACAGGGGTACACAGAGTGGCAGCTAGAAACACCATCAAGCCCTTTGTCCTCAGGTTACCTTTTAAGCTCCAAGGCGCCCTCTCCCTCGGTTTCCATTCAGCACATCAGTCACAGGATTCTTCCTCCCACTTATACACGTCTCTGCATGAGTCCTGCATTCTAGTCGCCTCGCTCTCTCTGCACACACTAGTCCGGCCCCCGTTAGTCTTGCCCGTCCGGGGAGCAGAGCAGGACTGTGCCTGCCGGGGCCACCAGCCGGAGGACCCAGGCGGTGCCTGGCCCACACCACACCCCCCGGGAAAGCCAGGGCCCTTTAAAGACCCGACGGACACGCTGAGGTATTTGCCCCAAACCTGAACTCTGCCTCCTCTGTGAAGCTTTCTCAACCTTTCCAGACTAAATTAAGTGACAACACAGAGAGCCGCCATTTTCAGCACTTTTCACCTGGATTGTGGTCAAGGGATTAGGTGTCTGCCTCCTCCTGGCTCAGAGGACACTGCTATCCTGGGGCCAGGGGGTGGGGGAGTGGGAGATGACTGTGCACCTTAAAGTAAGTGCTCGAAAGTGTCTGCTGAGTGGACCCAGGTGGACGGAGCAACATCAAAGCTCTCCTGCCCACTTCTGCCAACTGCAAGCCTCACAAGGCCCCCGTGATAGGCCTCGTCGGGCAGAACTGGCATCATCGTCAGCTATGCAGAGTCCTCTCTGACAGGCTTTGGCGCTTTGCCAGTCATGGAGTGCACGTCTGGCAAGCTACTGGAGACAGTGACACACCTGGAAGACAGAAACACTTCCAGACCAGGATGACCTAGAACTCACCAATGGCTACAACCTCACCCGCCATCTAGAGCAGTGGTTCTCAACCTTCCTAATGCCGCGGCGACCCTTTCACACAGCTCCTCATGTTGTGGTGACCCCCAACCATACAATTATTTTCGTTGCTACTTCCTGACTGTAATTTTGCTACTGTTAATAAGTCGTCATGTAAATACCTGTGTTTTCCGGTGGTCTTAGGCGACCCTGCTTGCGGTTCTCAACCTGTGGGTCATGACTGTAGAGCCTGCTAGTAGTAGAGCAAAATTACAGTTATGAAGTAGCAAGTAAAATAATTTTATGGTTGGGGGTCACCACAACATGAGAAACTATATATTAAAGGGTCATGGCATTAGAAAGGCTGAGAACCACTGATCTAGCGGGTAGCCTCTTCCGTTGAGTTGGTGTTCCAGTAAACCTGGAGGCCAGGCATGCATGCATGCACACACACACACACACACACACACACACACACACGGCTTCAGCAAACACTGCTGGCCTAACACGTCTGCGGGTCTGACTCGGTGCTCTGTCAAAATATGAACCTCCTTCAGCCCTCTCCAGTCATGGGTGGGGCAAGCTTGAGGCCATAAAGTTCACTTGCAAAACAGCCGTTCCGGACTCAGATGGCAGGGGAAGAAGATGGCACTGGAGTGGAGCCTGTGAAAGCTCACTTCACCCACAGGGTAGCAGCCAGGCGTGTGACTCAGGCTGGGTCAGCTCCGTCCAAGGTTAGAGACCGTTATGGGCCATCCAGGAAAAGAGCTGCCTCTTTCCCAGCAGAACTCCACCTCTTCCCCAAACTAACTCACCGGAGCACAATACCCTGGAGAACAATTCTCCTGTCCCCTCCTCTTCCCAACTCCCCCTCCTGGCAAACCCCGCGTCCAGGTGAGCAGCGGCTGGACAAAGAGGCTCAGGAAACACCTCTTGTCCTCAGTCGGAAGGACATGTAAATGTTGCTGTCTGCCAAGGGCAGCACAGCGCCTGGCATACAGCTGGCGCTCCATAAACGTGTAAAGGGCAAGCCTGTTCTTAGCTCTATCTTTTTTCCTATGTTCATTCACTATCTGCTTGTCTTTCTGTGCTTCTGCCAGCCAATCTGTGCCAACTTGGGAGCTAATGATATGGCAAGAGGTGTGTACAAATAAAATCCCAGCAGCAAAGCACTGAGCACGGAGAGATGTGGAAATTATTCTTAATGATGGGAAGGAAAGGGAAGCTGAGCACACCCAAGAAGCACTCCAGCTTCCAAACTCAAGAGAATCAGAGGAACTCCGCCAACAGGCCTTTCCCCACCCTAAGAAGTAGCCTCTTTCCACGGGCTTCCTCTGCGGGGGCGGCACTCGATTCCGACAAGAAAACCAGAGGGGAGGGAGGTCAGAAAGGAGAGGGAGAATGGGGGAGGGGGAGAGAAGAGAAAGAGGAAGGAAAGGAGCTCATGGCACTGGGACAGGTGAGGCAGAGGTGGAGACACAGCTAGAGGAGCGAGCTGGAAGGACTAAGTCACCTGATTCATCTAATAGCGTCACCTCGGAAGCCAAGGCAGCGGCCAGCGTGGCCAGCTGATTCCTCCACCGTGGGCCGCAGGGTGGGGAGACCTCTGTTACTGGCCTGGGCTGGGGGGCAAAGCCCCGGTTCTTGCTGCCTCACTCCCTCCCCCACAAGCAGGCTTCTGGGTCACCCTGAAAGTCACCCTGCCTCTCTGGGTACCAGGGCCTCATCGACGAAACCAGGCCCCCTCTGCCACCAGCAAAATCAAGTGACATATGGCCAAGTAAAAGTAACAGCTCCCTGGACGAAGGGAAGACGGACAGAGGGAGAGCCAGAACTGCCTCCTCCAGGCCACAGGGAGGTCTTTCTGCAGCATCTCCCCATCCCATCCTCTCAGAGTGTTCATCAGGAGCAAGTCTCGGCCCCACTGGCCACAACCTCCATGCCCCCTGCTCTCCAGCGACATGCCCATGTCCCCAGAACTTACCCACAGTCCACCCAGCAGATGGTGCCTTGACCTTTCACTGCCTGGGCCACCGTGGACAGTAGCCTGAGATGACTTTCAGCTGCAGCCTCTGTAAAAAAAACACACACACACCAATATTACACATCTCTGCCCAAGGACACCAGGGCCACCCTGCCTTCTTCTCTTGGGGGCAGGGAAGAAAGGTGACCAGTCCAGAACCCCCGTTAAAATACCGTCCCAGTGACCAACAGTTCTGGGAGGACAGCGCAGCTCATTCCAGGAAACCCCTGCTCCCGCCATCCTCCTGGGCCCTTCCTCGTGGACAGAGAACCCCCACGTAAGCTACGCCTCCTGTGAGTCACCCCTCACCTTTCACCCCTCACAACCTCCAAGTGTCTCTGAGCAAAACAGATAACTCCCAGGAGAGTCTCTGACTCACTACCTGTCTGGGACAAATTTTGAAAACTTTATAACCACCTAATGACAATGCTGTAACTAACGTGGGACATGGGTTGGCCGAGTCCACCTTTGTCTGTCCTGGGAGCGGATGAGGGCAGGGGCCCAATCCTTCCTTCCTTCTGTCCATCACACACGCAGCTAGGGGCTCTCGGGACAACCTGGCGATCAGACGAAGTTTACACGGGACACCAGTCTCCGACAGACCAATGCCAAGTGTACCGTGTCCGATGTCATAGCCCACTCCCCGGGACGTGGCAGGGAGGAACTGGGCCGGGCAGAACCTCGGGAGTCGGCCGCAGGACCGCAGACCACGCCCTGGGCAGGGAGGAGCGGACACGAGAAAGGAAGAGTGCTTTGCTGGGCCAGGTGTCAGCGCCCGTGGGTCCGGGCAGAGCACCTGGGCTCTATGGCGGGAGGCAGGTTCTTGGGGAGGGAGCCTCTGGAGCCAGGATTTAGCACTGCCAGCAGCCGGCGAGGTCCCCCTGCCGAGCGGCTGTGGCCGGTGTGTCACGTCCCCCTGCCACACCTGTGAGCGCAGGTGAAGGGCCTGCCAGGCGGACACTGGTGGGGAGAGCGGTCTGCTGCCTTCCCCCTACGGCACGGTCCGAAGCCAAGCGGAGATGGTGTCTGAGTTGTTTGCCTCCCCGGATCCCCTTTTCTAGTGTGGGAGAATGGCAGCTGTTTGTGCACACAAGGCACGCCGCCGAGCCTTTGTGGAAGGAAGCAAACAAAAAGCACCGTTCTAGAACCGTGCCAGGAACCCCACCGGGGCACCAGGAGGTGGGAAAGGCCATCGCTCAGCAGGCAGATGGGCTCTGGGGGGCGGGGGAGGGAAGCTGAAGGAGAGGGAGAGGCAGCACCCCTCCCCTCGCCCTGCGGAAAGGGAAGGACGGGAGGCGAGAGACCCAGTTACCGTGCTGCCCTCAAAGCCCACCCACAGTCACGAGTCTAGTGGCAGGCCTGGGGAGGAGGCAGGAAGGCAGAATAACCTCCCACAGCCACAGCCGACAACGCAGCGAGGAGCCGGCACACGGGAAGCATGAGACCCCGCTTGGGTGAGGGCTGAAGAGAAAGCAAGGCCTCTGGGCCCTGCCCCCTGCCCTGCAAGCCCCAACGGGGGACCCCGCCTTCCCACCCTCTAACTAAACAAAACCATCTCCTGGTGGCAGAGCCCTCCCGTCCCTGCAGAGGTAATACGTCGCTGCTTCCTCCCTCCAGCAGAAGAAACTGAAGTATGGTAGCAACCATACTTAGGTAAAAAGCTGTTGTTCGAATTTTAACCCTGCTATTCTGGCTTCTGCAACTTGCTTAGACATAGGGTAGTTGCCTCAGCTTCCAGATGGAGACCAGGAGGCAATTTTCCTGTGCCTGTGGACCAGGTCCACAGGAGATTGATTCGCACCGACTCAGTAGCTCCAGGAGTAGAAACTGTAGATAACCTTTGGAGATTAACCGCTCAGCTCTGCTTCTGTACTATCTGCTATCGCAAAATAGGGCCACATTCCAACGTCCAGCAGGATGAGACTGGGAACGACCCTGCGGGCTGTTCCCAGCCTTTTTAGAATTTAGAACAAAGGAAAATTCTTGTGGTTTAGACCTTTAAAAGGACTGCCTACCCCTGAAACAGTGAGTCATGTGGACTCCACCTGCATGTGGTGCTCTTGCGGACATCCTGGCCAGTTCAATAAATCCTTGCCTGCTTTTTTTAATCAATCACCAACCTCCTTGCCTGCTTTTTTTAAAATCAATCATCAAAATAAGAACCCAGGGTTCGATCCCACAACAAAACAAGCACAGGTGGAGCAGGGGCCTGCTGGACCGACCAGCTCGGAGGTCGTCTACCCTCTCGGTAGTCCACCATCTACCATCTACTGGCTGCAAGGCCTCAGACAAGGCAGCTGTTCTCTCCCAGCCTCAGCTCCTCCCTCGTACCCTGGATGCTATCTGACCGCCTGCGCTGCCTCCCTCCGGGCAGTGGAGCGAAGGGGAGTGCGTACTGCAGAGGGTCCCGGAGGCATCCTTGGATGATGACGAGCTTCCATGACGGGACATACCCAGAGAGGAGCGGAGTGTGCTCCCACACCGACAACCACCGGCTGCAGGAGCACCCACGGGGTGAGCCACGCTCATTCAGGGCCCTAAAATCGGGCTCCAGGAGCAGCTCTGCTTCTCCCTGGCCTCAGTTTACCCCTCTTCCTGACAGCAGAGACACGCTAGTCACGTGCCGGGCTCCCAACAACCACCCCAGGCAGCGTCTGCCAGGCCTGCGGAAGGACAAGGAGCAGCGCGTGCCAGGGTGCTTGGAGGGTGCGGGCTCCAGGAGGGCCACACGCCCAAAACATCCATCAGCCCCAGTGCCAGTGAGTGTCAGGGACGAGGTGCAGGGAGAGCCGTGCCCGGAACTGGCCGGGCCGCTGGCTGTTGCTTCTCCAGGGCGCGGAAAACTTGGCATCCGCGGGAGCGGCGAAAAACACTTAACTGTGCTGGAATAATAGCAACGGTCTGATGTTCAAAGTCACAGCCAACAGCCGGGCAAACCTCTCTCCCTCCATCCGCTGTGCCCTCGCCAGTGCCAAGGTCAGAGGAGGCAAGCTGCTGCTCCCACCCCCGAGGAAGCCGCCCTGAGCCCAGTCCAAACTCAGCCCGTGCTCCAGTCCCAGAGCAAGACAGATGGCGGCCAGGCCGGGTCAGAGCCGCCAGCCGGGGCGCCTGTCCCCAAGCCTGGGACCGATTCAGCTGGCCACAGGCCGGCCCAGGCTGTCCATCAACAGCCCCGGAGGAGCAGGCCCTGGCAGGGCAGGCCCGGGCCTGTCCAGGAAGTCAGAATGTCCACCCCCAGTGTCCACAGTCCTCTGTCCTCCTTCACACTCACGCCCTCTCCTGAGGCAATGAGGCTTTTCCTAAGAAACACTTATAGAAAGGGAGTGAACAGACCGCTCAGGGATCCCACATGAGCAGAACTAACATCCTTCCGGACCTCTGCTGTCTCCTGAGGAAAGCCAACAAACATGGTGTCTCTCCGTCTCCCACCTCTGCCCCCTCTCGTTCCCTTCCTGTCACAAGCCATCCCCACCCGGTGACCCCAGGAGGGGCACTCACCGGATTTGGAGTAAAGCACCAATACGTTATTCCGGGTCCTGAGAAGTTTTTTCAAGTCCTTGGGGTCAGAGATCCTCTCGATGAGCGAGGAGACCTTGGTGGAGGACAGCCATCCAGGCAGGACAACCTGCAAATGAAAGAAGGAGACACGGATGGTGAGCCCCGGGTCCCGGCCAGGCCTGAGGAAGAACAGGTGCCCACAGACCTGCTGCCTAAAGCACCTCTCACTTCAGAGGGATGGAGGCACACCAGCCCTTCTCAGGAGACTAGAGCTGCCCTTCACCTCACCCCCCCCCCCCCCAAGTCACCACACATCCCAAGACACTTCCCCGCGCACTCTCAGTCTCCAAGTCACTCTCTTCTCCATGCACGGACTGCGTACAACATGAGCATGTGCATGGACGTACTTGCCACCCCCTCAATCAAGACCTCGCTGGGAGGTCAGCGTCCACATTCTACACTGCATCACACACTGGAGCAGTGAGAAAACTCCACCCCACTCAGAAGCCCCGAAACACAAAATTCACGGAGAAATAAGATCACCTCTGATGTTCAGGATGGGAATGGATGGTGAGGGGGTTTCTGCTTGCCCTGCTCAGCCAATGGAAACAAGACAACAAAAATGTCCCCAGGAAGCCTGAAAACCTTGGACCCTGGAGGTACCAGGCACCTCCACAGGCATGTGTAAGATAAAAGCAATGTGTGTGTGTGTGTGTGTGTGTGTGTGTATGTGAAACACATGAAAAAGGAGCAGTCACACACAGATGCCCTCACCAGCCCACACAGCTGGCCAACAGCCCCTTGCCTAGTTGGCAGAAGGCACAGGGGTTACTACCTGGTTACTTAAAATAAGGAAAGCTTCGCTGGGAGACACCAGGCAGAGGGGGGAAGTGTGGCCTTAAAAGAGAAAACGGAAGATTAAGGGAAGTCTACGGACTAAACATTGAGATCAACCATCTGCATGAGCCCCATCAACCAGCACCCCTTTTCCAGAATGCTGCCAGTCTTATTCCCCCAGGCAGGAAATTAGAGAATGTTCTCTGGGGAAGCTGAGAAGCATAAGAAAAACAATCGAAAGACAGTGACTAGGAGATCCTCCCATGGAACAGCTGAATTCCCACTCAAATACCTACTGTGAGGTCCCCTCAGTAAACAAGTGCCCTCCACCCCCTCCCCACACTCAGTCTCTGATCATGTGCTAGTGCCTTGCTCTTCAATACACACAGATAACAAGGTTCGTCAGATATCTGAGGAAAGCCCTTAACATAAAAGGGGCAGAATCAAACCAATGGAAAGATGAAACTAAGACTAAAAACAGCCAAATTAAAGCACAAACAGCCACATTAAAGGAGCTCCAGAAAAAAAGAAGAAAAGAGAGAATAAGGCATTATCAAAGAAATAATTTGAGAAAATACCCCAGAATTGAAGGATGTGCGCTTTCAGTTGAGAGGGCCCAGCATCAAGAATAGAATTAACTCTCACCAAAATACATCTCTGCAAACATTCAGAACACTGCTGACAAAGAGCAGATTTGAGTTTCAAAGAAAAAATACACACCACATATAAAAAGACCAGGAGTCAGAACTGGCTGTAAGACTGGTCATCAGCACACTGGAATGCAATGAAGCATCACCTTTGCAATTAGCAAGCAATGTGGTTTCCAACTGGAATCTGATAACCAGCCAAACTGTCAATGGTGAATACAAATTTACTCAGACTTAAGATCTCAGATGTGCATGAGTTACCACCGATGCACCCTTTCTCAGGAAGCTACTAGAACTCATGCTCTACCAAAACAAGATGTAAATTTAAAAAAATGATAAATACATGGAATCTAGGAAGCCAAGGATCCAGCCCAGAGCAACCAGCCCAGAATGGAGCAAGGACTGAGAAATATGGAGGAATGTGGTCAATAAAAAGAACCAACTGCAGATTATTTGATATGCTTAATCATATCGATCAGGTACACTGAATGACCAAAGTTAACACAGCTAATGTAAAAGCAGAGCCAGGACCCGAACCCCGGTCTCTCTCTTTGATCCCATGCCCTCTCAGTCCACTGCCTCTTTACGGCCAGAAGTCTTGAGTTGAGTCTGAGCTCTACCACTCAATAGCTAAGATGGCTAAGCAACATCCCTCAAACCTTCCAGAGGCTTAATGCCTCTCACATCTGACATGGAGATAATAATACCTCCCTCCTGGGACTGCTGGAAGGATAAAATGGGATAACTTATCGAACATACTTTATAAATCATAAAGCACTCCAATAGCGTCATTACCCTAATATGTAATACAAAGTTCTATGTCAGCAGAACGGAAGACAGAAATTCTTCTATGTTCTAGTGTTTCTAAATATAACCTGCCATTAGGCTTCCAGGTTCCCTCTCCCCCCGGGGTAAAACCATCCAGGAGAAAGAGTTGAGGAGTGATCGCTCCCTCATTCTGCCCTGCCAGAGCTGCGGACAGACCTACAGACCACTGCCCTTAGGCAGCCCACCTTGAGAGCTCACCAAAAAGTTAATCCCACTTTACTGTTACGTGCTGTTTAGTTTACTGCTCCCAGAGAACTGATGGACTTCAGACTAAAGAGTTCATAGCTCAACGCACATGACTAAAGGAAAAAGGAAAATAAAAATCTGTTGGAAAAACACACTGACTCTGCTCTGATTTTAATCCTCAGGTAATCTGCAGTGAAGAAAAACAACTACCTTTGCCCAGTGCCTGGGGATTCTGACCTGTGGACCCGCCCTCTTGAAACTGGCAGGCATATCTGTGCTTTGAAAAAGGGGGGTGGGAGAGCCAGCCCAGTGCCCGCCTGCCCAGGCAGCACGGTGGCATAGCTGGGCCGCAGCGACGGCCGTGTCTACAACAGAAACCACGAGAGCCGAGTCTCAGGGCATACCCACAGCTTCCTTCCTGTAAAACCCAGTGGGTCCCTCAGGTCCTCTAAACATCGGCCACCCCCAGAGTAAACAAACCACGGCCCAGGCCCAGCCAGCGACCAAAACCTCTGACCCAGTGCTCAGCCTCACACAGCAGAGAACTTAAGCTCAACCAGAGATACACTGAGCAAACTGCCTCTGCTTGAACACCGTCACCGGGCATAACACTGGGGCTGACACAGGCACTGCCCATAGCCGGTCCTTATAGAGGGTTCTGTCTCCTCCCCATCTCCCAATCCCTACCCTGTCCCCTAGACTAGAGCTAATTCTGGAGGACTGGGCCCAGAACAGCACCTGGCCCCTTGAAAGCCACAGGAACTGTTCATCCAGAATAAAAAACAGGACAAAGGTACACTGGTTACCATCCTGGCCTATGCAGAATCACCGCTAGGAGCATGTGACACGGTGAGTCCGTGGCAGCTCTCGGGAAACCTGGAAGGGACCACTGACAACAGTCTGACCACAGCACAGCCAGTGACCACAGCATAGCCAGTGAGGGCCTGGGTGGGAGCACAGTGGGAGAGGGCAGGTGGAGCCAGGCTGTGGGTATTTTTAAAAAATATATATTTTATTGATTTTTCACAGTGAGGAAGGGAGAAGGATAGAGAGCTAGAAACGTTTATGAGAGAGAAACATTGACCAGCGGCCTCCTGCACACCCCCTACCGGGGATGTACCTGCAACCAATGTACATGCCCTTGACCAGAATTGAACCTGGGACCCTTCAGTCCGCAGACGGATGCTCTATCCACTGAGCCAAACTGGTTTCGGCGAGGCTGTGGGTCTTGAAAGCCTGGCTCCTAGAGAACTGCATTTGGGACTGACCTCAGACTGGGCAGCCACTAGGAAGCTGGAGGTGGAGGGACCAGCTGGGTGGCTGCCCACGTGGAAAGAAATGGGTCAATCCAAGAGCCTTAGAGAAAAATAACAGAACTCATTGACTATTCCTATGTAAGCAAGGAAGGAAGAGAGAAGAGGCTAAGATGACCCCAAGGATTCTGGGCTAGGAGCAGGACAATCGCCAAAAATGGAAGAACTGAGAAGCAGCGGGGGATTTTGTCTGTCTGATGCTGAGGAAGGTGATAATGAGCTCAGGCACAGATGTGTGGACAATAAGGAGCCCCAATTTCAACTCCTCACATCCATAAGTGACACATTCGGGAGGCAGACTCAGTAAGCACCAAAGCCCCATTGAAACAAGGCCTGCATCATAATGCATGTCTCCAGTGTAGCAGTTCCTCACAGCCAATTGGCCTGGAGGTCAATTTCTCAACAGCAATCAAGGCTTAACTACACCAAGACTCTGACTTTGCACTCAGTCCACAAAGGGGTATACCAAGAACAACCACCTTGGGTGATTGGGGAACCTGAGCTACTGGCCCCTATATGTCACCTACCACACAAAGCCACTCCATCAACACAGGGAGACAACCAAAATGCGGAGACACAGAAGCATGTCACAAATGGTTGAGATGAAGAAAAGTAAACTACTGGATGACAGAGTTCAGAATCATATTTATAAGGTTACTCAAGAATCTTCTAAAAACTGCTGAAACTTGAAGAGACCTTCAAGGACCTTAATGAGAATACCCCCCAAAAATGGAAAAGGACCAGTCAGAAATTAAGCATACACTTTTTGAAATAAAGAATATATAGAAACTCAACTATAGATCAACATACCCCACGAGTCAAACCAAAGATCTGGAATATGAGGAAACAAAAAACACCCAACCAGAGAGGCAGAAAGAAAGAAGAATCCCAAAGTGTGAGGACAGTGTAAAAGAGCCTCTGGGACAGCTTTAAGTGTACCAACATCCGGATTTTTGGGGTGCCAGAAGAAGAGAGAGAGCAGGATATTGAAGGCTTATTGAAAGAAATAATGACAGAAAACTTTCCCTACCTGGTGAAAGAAATAGACTTACAAGTCCAGGAAGCACACAGAACCCCAAACAAGAGGAATCCATAGAGGACCACATCAAGACACATCATAATCAAAATGCCAAAGGCAAAAGACAAAGAAAGAATCTTGAAAGCAGCAAGAGAAAAAGAGTTAGTTACCTACAAGGGAGTATCCATATGACTGTCAGCTGATTTCTCAACAGAAACTATGCAGGCCAGAAGGGAGTGGCAAGAAATATTCAAAGTGATGAACAGCAAGAACTTACAACCAAGATTACTTTACCCAGCAAAGCTATCATTCAGAACTGAAGGTCAGATAAAGAGCTTCACAGACAAGAAAAAGCTAAAGTTCATCACCACCAAACCAGGATTACATGAAACGCTGAAGGGTGTTCTTTAAGAGTAGGATGAAGAAGAAAAAGGTAACGATAAAAACTATCAACAACAAAAATACATCAAATACATACCTACCAACAAGTGAATCTAAAAATCAAGTGAATAAAAAAATCTGAAGAACAGAATGGACTGGTGAATATAATAGAATCAGGGACATAGAAAGGGAGTGGACTGACAATTCTCAGGGGGAAGAGATTGGACAAAAATCTTACACCTATGGATGAAGACAGTGGCAGGGGGTAAAAACATGGGGTGGGGTGGGGAATCAGGTGGAGGGAAGCTATTGGGGGAGGGGGGAGGAACACCTGTAATAATCTGAACAATAAAGATTACACACACACACACACACATACACACACACACACACACACACACACACACCCCAGACAGGCTGGGGAGTGAGTCTGGAATTGAGGTTCAGAGGGAGAAGCCCAGAGAGGGAAGGACAGGCCAAAGGAAAAGGTGGGAAGTGCTCTGTCAACACAGACCCAAGAGGAGACACACAAAAAGGCAGTGACTGATCCACAGGCAAAGTCCATGGCTGAGTCCCAGGACAATCTGACATTATCTCAGTAGCTGAGCCGGAAGCGAGTGCTGGAAAGAGAACTAACCCTAACCCTAACCCTAACCCTAACCCAGCAGGGTCTGGAGATTTGGGAGTGACAGGGGGAAACAGGCCTATAGCCAGTTCCAGGGGAGACCTGGGAGGCTTACCTAGCACCTCTGAGATGGGGGAGGATGAAAAGCCTGGGTCTGCCTCAGACAGACCCTCCCCTTAGCAGGCAGCTACAGGGACAGCCAGGGGGGGCCCGCCCTGGCCTCCCTTCCCTGAGCCCCAGGGGAAGCTGCTCCAGCCACTTAGCATTCTCCTTTCTCCTCCCCTTCAGTCTATTTTAACCTTTGCAATGTGCACGCTCCCTTCTTTCCTTCAGATGCAGCTTCAGTGAGCCCTGGATCACCGCCCAGTGCCATCCTGCAGATTTCTTAAGCCACAGCCCACAGACCTTGACAACAACAATGACCACGGCAACAATAACAGTGTTGTGGATGCACAGACCCTCTGCTTTGTCGGGCCCCCAGGGGAGAGGGCAGCGCCAGCTTCCCAACTGCTCCTGGACTGGGCGGGCTCTTTACATTCTAAGTCATTCCCTTTAGAAGTAGAAAAGAGAGAGAGAGAGAGAGAGAGAGAGAGAGAGAGAGAGAGAGAGAGAGAGAGAGAAACCCTCTGTTCACCATGCAAACTCCTGATGGGATGCAACAATTGCTTTCTTTCTGCTCCTGGACCCACAGCTTTAACAGGATTTGTATCAGGGCTGAGCTGCCCCTTGGGCTGGGCTGAGACCCATAAGCCATTTCCCAGCGCAGAGCAAAGCAAAGCTTGGGAAGGATGGCCTCCCTGTGCTGCTGCCGGGGAATACGGGCCCCCAAAGGTCCCACTTGCATCAGAGAGCCAGTGCCCCCCCCCATCAGAGTGCCCCCAGCCCCTGTCACTGTAGCACCTCGCTCAGAACACCAGGCCCCTCCACCCGCAAGCCCCTTCCCCCCAGCAGAGGACAAAGCTCTCTTCAGAGCCCAGCAGCCCCCGGGGTCTCCGTCACAGGAGTCGTCACCCCACCTCCACCAAGGTGGGAGGCCATGGGGTCCAGGAAATTGGGTCCCCTCCTCATCTTCCAGACTCTCTGCAGTGTCCTCCTAAGAGGGGTCTGCCCAAATCTGGGCCCCTCCAGCCTAGCAGCCCCACTCTCATCTGCTCCCCTCGGGGTCCCCTTACACACCCCAGGGTTCAACACCTGGACAGAGCAATGCTTCTGGAGCCAGACCCGGGTTCAGACTCAGGCGCCATCATTCCTAGCAAGACCATCTCAGAGGTCACTTCCCCCACCGAAGAGCAAAGAGCGGAGGGGGAAATGCTGACACCTGCCTTGCGGGGTTGGCTGAGGATTAAGCGAGAGGGGAGGAGGGGAAGCACACCGAGAACCTAACATAATGCTAGGCATTCAGGAGTACATAATGATCGTCATTATCTGTAGTAGTACCATTAGCGAGATAATCAGAGACGGAGCAAGGACAACGGTAAAATGGACACCGCCTCTTCCTCTCCAGGGCCCCGGCTGCAATCAGGCAGAACAGCCCACCAGGCAGGAAGGCGCGTGCACGCACACACACTCAGCATCATGGAACCGGGGACAAAACCTGTCTGCACAGCGGCCCGGCCAGGGGCCCGGCAGCACCTGCAGGACGTGCTCTCCGGGCTCCGGGCCCGTCCGCCCCTCCCCAAACCCGGTGAGTGGGCCCCGGCCTCCGCCCGCAGAGAGGACACTGAGGCACGGAGAGGCCAAACTACTCGTCCAGGCCGCAGAGTAGGGAAGCAGTAGAGCTAGGACCAGAGCTTAGGTCTCCCAGCTCCTGCCCAGAGGAGGTGGTCTGCTTCTCTCAACCCCCGCTCCCTGGACCCGGGCACCCTCCTTCCCAGGCAGGGCCCGTCAACACCGCCAGGAGAAGCCCTCCTCTTCCAGAATCCCCTGGCAAGGAGGGTCCCCGCAGAGACTTCCACTAGCCCTCTGCTTCCCGCCAGCCCAGAGCACCGGGGGGGTCTGCTCTGAGTATCAGGGTCCTGGGGCCATTAGCCCAGACCTGCTGTTAATCGGACCTCGTACAGGAGTCTGTGCCTCTTTCCACCCCCCCTCTCGCTCTAACACACAGCTCACACAAGCTCCTCTCTCTCCTCGTAAGCTCACCCACCAGCATCCCCAGACTAAAGAGATAAAGAGTCAGACAATTCTGGAAAATAATCAGGGAAGGGGGGGCGGGGGAATGGGGAGACAGTCCTTGTCACATTACACCCTCAGCTTTAAAAAGCTCAAGATTGCCAAAACCGGTTTGGCTCAGTGGATAGAGCGTCGGTCTGCGGACTGGGGGGTCCTGGGTTCGATTCCGGTCAAGGGCATGTACCTTGGTTGCGGGCACATCCCCAGGAGGGGGTGTGCAGGAGGCAGCTGGTCGATGTTTCTCTCTCATTGACGTTTCTAGCTCTCTCTCTCTCTCTCTCTCTCTCTCTCTCTCTCTCTCTCTCTCTCTCCCTTCCTCTCTGTAAAATATCAATAAAATATATATATTTTTAAAAAAGGCTCTAGACCAATGAGGCGTGTGCCAGCTCCCTCAGGGTCTCTATAGACAGGCAGGCTGTCTGTCCTCCTAGATTCATTATTCAGAGCAGACCATGAAGCCAGAGTATTCAATTATGGAACAGCAGCTTGCTAAAGGAGGAAGATTTAAGTTTAACATTTAGGAAGAAGGGGGGGGGGGGGGGACTTGACCTTTTTGGCTTTGTCACCTGGGGGAAAAAATATCCTTCTTATGTGAAGGGGCTGTGAAGAAACTAGTCTAATGTGGTATAACCCACATTTTGCTCAAAATAGTTTTGGAATGTGAGAATCTAAAAGTCTCGATTCTTAAGGAGTTGGTGGTAAGGGGATCCGGGAACAAGGCTGAAGACAGATGACCTGAACCCAAGGGCAGAGAACTGGAGCTGGCTGAGAGGTCGGAGCTGGAGGTTTGGTGGGAAGAGCCGAGAAGCCCACACGTGGTGCTGCCTTGGATGTCTGCAGGCTGTGTGGCCTCGGCCAAGTCCTCTCACCTTCTCTGAGTGTCAGTGTCTTCCACCGTAAACGAAGGAGCTCAACGTGATTTCCAAAGTCCGTTCCGATTGTGGCATTTGGCAAATCTATTCTCACGACCCCTACTGGAGAAGCCCTGTGACGTCATTGCACCTTCGGAAGCCGAGTTTCTCTGGACCAGTGGCCACCCACGTTAAAAGCCACACCTCTCTGTTTCCCTTGCAGCCAGTATGGCTATGGGACTAACTTTCAGCCCCGGGAATGTAAGCAGAAGTGTTAGAGGAACTTTTAGGAACTGTCCCTAACAGACATCTGGTATAAGTCTTCTGGGTCCGCTCCTCCTTCCTGTCAGTCCAGCCGAGACGAGGAGGAGAAGGAACTTGCTAAAGGCGTGAAGTAAGCAAGACAGAAGACACCTGGGTCCCCGTGATATCCTGGCCCTGGGACCCTTTTCCAGGCTTCTGCGTTAGTGAGTAACTGTCTTCTTAAGGCACTGTCATTCTGGGTCTCCTAGCGCACACGCAGACAGATTTTGATTACCAATTGGAACAGAAGCTTTAAGTGGAAGGAAATATTAACAGCTGCTCCAGTTGGGATATTTCAAAGTATCAAAGGCATTAAGCCATGCATTAGACTTCCGATACACGGCAATAAGGAAAGAGACAGACAGAATAGCAAGGGTTTGCTTTGCTATGTGCCTGCTAGTTGTCCAGGTTTCACCTTGCCTGTTCTTATCGGGTATCTTGGTCTCGTGGTGACAGCTACCGACCAATAAGAGGACATTTAGATGGTAACCCGCCTGTTTCCCTACAGCCTCGGCCCTTCAGCCCTTCGCTAGTAAGGGAACTGGAAGGCCAGGACACCCCTTACAGGCCCCGGGCTTTAGTTGAGCTGGTAGGTTCCCCAGTACAGGACTACTCCCAACATTCTCCACATTCCGGCCTCCAGGTAGCCCCCCAGAGCCAAGGACTCAAACTCTCCTGAAGCTGCTCAACCCAGTGGGGCCCGGGGAGGTGGGGGAACTCACCATGTTCACTCACAGAAGCCCCAGTTCCTCTCCACCTACCTTGTCATCTTGGATAGCTCCCGCCATTGGAGAGTTCCCATTCCTCCCCCGTCCCTCACCATTCCGTCAGCTTATCACACCCTGAAGATAGCAAACACATTCCCTCGTAGGACTCTGCAGGTCAGTGGTTCTCAACCTTTCTAATGCCGCGCGACCCTTTAATACAGTTCCTCATGTTGTGGTGACCTCCCCCCCCCCAAGCCATACAATTATTTCCGTTTCTACTTCATAACTGTAATTTTGCTACTGTTATGAACCCAGGCGTCGCGACCCACAGGTTGAGAACCGCTAGCAGGGTCGCCTAAGACCATCGGAAAACACAGATATCTACATCACGATTCATTAACGGTAGCAAAATTGCAGTCTTGAAGGAGCAACGAAAATAATGTTATGGTTGGAGGTCACCACAACCTGAGGAGACAGAGCTGTGTGAAAGGGTCGTGGCGTTAGGAAGGTTGAGAACCTCTGCTGTGGGCGAAACATCCCAGTCCCTCAGGTGAGCGTGCCTGCAAGCCCCGCACTGCCACAAATGACCTGCCCTAGACACGGCCGTGCTCCCGACTCCCAGAGCGAACCCAATGCTGGGAGCAGCGAGTCAGAGCCTGGGAAGACTAATGTGCTCCATTACACTGTAATTTATTTTGGGAAATAAATACCGATGCTTTCATAATTCAAAAATAACGGGAAATTAATCTCAACGCAAATCTTGACTGGTGGGTTACAGTGTTAAAACACACACACACAAGAAAGCTGAGCTTGGTCGGCATGGCTCAGGGGTTGAGTGTCAACCTGTGAACCAGGAGTTCACGGTTTAATTCCTGGTCAAGGGCACATGCTCAGGTTGAGGGCTCGATCCCCAGTTTGGGGGGGCGGGGGAGGGGCACTCAGGAGGCATTGGATCAACGGTTCTCTCTCATCACTGATGTTTTTTTATCTCTCTCTCCCTCTCCCTTCCTGTCTGAAATCAAAAACAAATACGTTGATAAAGTTAAAATGTTGAGAAAGGCCATCAGTGAATCTCTTAAAATATGGAGCTCAACTGTCTGTCACACAGCGCTGGCAAAAAGCTGAACTAGTACAATTCTTTTGGCACAGTTTACCAATTATCTTAGCAGTGTTTATGCTCCTGGACTGGGTAATTCCACTTTTGGGAATGTGTCCTGAGGAAATGAGGGGAGGTCTGACACAGATATGACTCACATGGTCCTACTCAGAGGAGACAGAGTGGTAAACAGCCTAAGTGTCCACCGGTGGAGGAATGGTTATTTAGAGGAAGCCACTAGACAGGATAATAGGGCCATTTAAATGGTGTTTCCAAAGACTGTGCGATGAAAACAAATGCTTTTTTGAATGTTAAGTTTTAACAGATAGAATTCAAAATATGCCTGATAGGACTACAACTACATGCAAAATGATGCTCAGAAAAAGACTGGAAGAAAAAACACCAAAGTAAGACTTTGTCCTTGGAGAGATGTTTATTCTTCCCCTTTGTCTATTTTTCTAACTTGCTATAGTAGGCAGGTCCAATTTTAATAGTTAAAGAAAAAAAATTACCTCCATTTGGCCACCATCATGGAAATAATGAACAATCTCCAAGTGTCTCCCTACATGCGCGGTGGAGAAGCCTTGACTAAGGAACCGACGCTAACATCTCCAGGAATGGGTCAAACGGACCTCATACACCTCCTGGTAGAATGAGCTTAAGAGAAACATCATCAAAAACCAAAAAAGGGGACATTCTTAAAAATGTCAAGGTCACAGCCGAAACCGGTTTGGCTCAGTGGTAGAGAGTCGGTCTGCAGACTGAAAGGTCCCGGGTTCGATTCCGGTCAGGGGCATGTACCTTGGTTGCGGGCACATCCCCGGTAGGGGGTGTGCAAGAGGCAGCTGGTCGATGTTTCTCTCTCATCGACGTTTCTAGCTCTCTATCTCTCTCCCTTCCTCTCTGTAAAATATCAATAAAATATATTTTTTTAAAAATGTCAAGGTCACAAAAGACAGAGACTGAGAAACTGGCCCAGCTTAAAGGAGACTGAAGAGCTCAGATAATTATAATTCAACGTGTGGTTCTGTACTGAGTCCTGAGCCAAAACACCACATTCCTGATTTGTATCGCTGTGGTGTGGTTATGTAAGAGAATGCCTTTGCCTTTTAAGAAATGCTCAAGGCCCTGGCTGGTGTGCTCAGATGGCTGGGCATCATCTTGTGCACCAAAAGACTGCTGGTTCTATTTCCTGTCGGGTACGTGCCTGGGTTGAGGGGCTCAATCTCTGGTAGGGGATGTGCAGGAGGCAGCCCATTCATATTTTACTATCACTTTGTTGTTTCTCTCTATCTCTCTCCCTCTCCCTTCTTCTTTCTCTAAAAATCAACAAAATGATCTTTACAAAAAAAAAACACAACAAAAAGAAATACTGAAGTATCACAGGGAGCAAAGGAACATCATCTCTGTACACTTTATATATGTAGAGGGAACGTATCATAAAACAAAGGAGATGAAATGTTAGTATTTGTGGAAAATGGGCAAAGGGCAAGCAGGAATCCTTTGTATTCTTGCAACTCTTCTATCAGTCCGAAATTATTTCCAAATTAGAACTAGGGGAGAGGGGAAGTTACCTAAAGACAAAAGCAGAGATGCCAAGAACACCTTCCATAGGCCTTTGATAAACTTCCACCACCCGACATAAGAGCAGTGCTGACCTTCACTTCCCGCTGCTGTCTGCTCCTCTGCTCACCTGACATCAGGTAGTTTTTATAAGAACCATCATGTGCAATCTGCAAAGCATTTGCATACAACACATACCTAGAGTGTCTTGGACAAGAGAGATATACAAAAGGACATTGATTTTAAAGTATGAGGAATTATGCCCCTTGAAAGGGCAAAGGTTGCGCATCTGTCTCCAACCACCGTGGCTAAACACCATTCTTTCCAAGGAGTGAGGTCTAACCGCAGACCAAGATTGGGGATTTCACCAGCAACGCTTCCCAGTGTTCAAATGTCTACCCAGCAGCCTTCAAAATAAACACTGTCACCATAAGACCCTGGATGGCACGTGTGTGTGTGTGTGTGTGTGTGTGTGTGTGTGTGTGAGAGAGAGAGAGAGAGAGAGAAAGAACTGGATTGGTCCTGAGATGTGGGACCCCCTGCCCCCACTAGCTGAGGGAACTACATGTGCTTATCCTATATAATCCTATATGATAAAAGGCTAATATGCAAATCAATTGAAAGGCATAATGACAGGTCTCTATGACATGCACTGACCACCAGGGGGCAGATGCTCAACGCAGGAACTGCCCCCTGGTGGTCAGTGCACTCCCATGGGGAGCACCACTTAGCCAGAAGCTGGGCTCACTGCAGCAAGTGCAGCAGTGGTAGGAGCCTCTTCGCCTCCGTGGCAGCACTAAGGATGTCTGGCTGATGGCTTAGGCCCGCTCCCCATCAGTTGGACATGCCCCGAGGGCTCCTGGACTGCGAGAGGGTGCAGGCCGGGCTGAAGGACCCCCTCCCCAGTGCCTGAATTTCATGCACCAGGCCTCTAGTTAAGAATAAGAGAGAAATGGAAAAGTAGTTGGCAAGGAATAGAACCTAAGGGCAAATGCTTTCATTTCGAAATCCAGGGCCTCGCGATCAGCCTAGGATCATGGTAACAGCTGAAGTACAGCGTGCTTATTGTCTGACCAGGAGCAAGCTAAGCAGTTCACATCATTCATTTCATTATCTTGGCAAGTGAATGAAGTAGGCACCTCTGTTACACCTGTTTTATAGAGAAGAAAACTGAGACTGAGGGGTGTTTAGAAACTTGCTCGGCATCACACAACACATAGGATGAGAGCTGTGACTCGGACCCACGTCTGACAGACGCCGGCACGCGAGTGGAGCACAAAGACAGCAGATTCCTGGAGCCATGCACCTCGAGCTGCTTGCTCCTGTAAGTACAGGGTGTCCCCCCACATGCATTCAACCTTTGAATAATGAGTAATCCCAATGGGTTACATCTGAAAAGAAAGAAACATCCACTGAGCTAGGAGCTGTTAAAGTGTGCACACATTTTGAGGGGACACCTTCTGACAAAGCCAGCTGCGCGTCTTGTATTTCTGCTTCCTTTCAAAACCGCACTTCGTCCACACGGTGAGGTGCCCCCTCCCCCAAAGTCCCTGCAGCACAAGTGTGGCCGTCAACAGGGGACAACGGGGGAGGGGGACAGCACAACGGACCCGAGAGCTTATAAAAGCAGGTTTTCTTATCCTGAAATTGCAACCGCAGTGCATTTAACTGGGACTTAGGGCCCCGAAAGCCCTAATGTTTTGGAAAAACCTCTCTGCGAGCCAGGAGGGCTTGGCTCGCTGCCAGCCTGGGCACATGTGACACGAGCTAACGAGAAAAGGGCCGGTGGAGCGACGGTGAATTAGGCAGGCAGGGAGGAGGGAGGAAGAGCAGGTGAATTCTCACTCTGGAAATCCAACTCTGCCTCAAAGCTCCGATCGTCGATAAGAAAACAATCCAGGTGCTCGTGACCCGCGTGTACATCGAGCTTTTTACACACATTATCGCCCTCCCTCCTTCAGAGCTGAGAGCCTCAGCCAGCGTTTTCCACCCCGCAGGCCTTCACCCAGGAGCCGAGTCATAAAATCAATCCGGGTGAGTTACCACCTGCATTTTTTAATGACATTAAATAGAAACATCGGTGTGTCCCACAGGTGGCAAAGACTAAGTATTCAGTGAAATGTGTCTGGTATATTTATATACGTAGGCACTTGGCTATACTTATTCAATGAGTCATTTATTCTTGCAGGGATTGCGGTAAAAATGTTTGAAAAGCAGCCACAAATGATCTTGTGTGGGGATGTGGCACGATAACTATACCCACTTTGCGGATGTGAAAACCGAGGCTCACAGGTTGAGAACCGCTGCTGTAGAGCCTACGACCGTCGGAAGACACACTGATTATTTACATGACGATTCATTAACAGCAGCAAAGTTACAGTTATGAAGTAGCAATGAAAATAGTTTTATGGTTGGGGGTCACCGCAACATGAGGAGCTGTATTGAAGGGTCGCGGCATTAGGAAGGCTGAGAACCCTGAGTTAAGGGATGGGCCAGGGCCAGGACCGGTTTGGCTCAGTGGATAGAGCGTCGGCCTGCGGACTGAAAGGTCCCGGGTTCGATTCCGGTCAAGGGCATGTACATTGGTTGCGGGCACATCCTCAGTGGGGGGTGTGCAGGAGGCAGCTGGTCGATGTTTCTCTCTCATCGATGTTTCTAACTCTCTATCCCTTTCTCTTCCTCTCTGTGAAAAATCAATAAAATATATTTAAAAAAAAAAAAAGGGATGGGCCCTGGGTGAAGCCCACATGGCAGCACCAGGACTCGGACGGGGCGTTGTGAGCACAGATCACCTGCTCTCGTCTTTGCCCATCAATGTGAACACTCCCCACTGGTGTCCCTCGAGCTCCCTCCCGCTCCCTCCAGCTCACCCAGAACAAGACCCAGAGGCCAGAAAAGTTCGCTCTCCTTTCCCATTTAGCTACTGGATGTGAGCGCCTGGAACACGCTGCGATGACAACCTGATCCATCTTTCCCCTCTGCCGGCGGGCCCGCAGTTCCCCGGGTGCCTTCAGAGGAAAGCGGAAACCGCACGTGCTCAGCCCGGTGATGCCGCACAGTGTCACCTGTGTGTGTGGCCCGAGACATGGGCAGGGCTTGGGCTGCACCACTCGGTGGAGCGCGGCAACCTTGGCCCCCAAACAGTGTCCACCCCGTAAACGGAATGCTGCTGACTCACACATGTGTCTGGTTGGTCGCTGCCCAACAGCTCTAAGTACATGCTTTTCAGAAATACAGATTCCTGCCGAAACCGGTTTGGTTCAGTGGATAGAGTGTTGGTATGCGGACTGAAAGGTCCCAGGTTCGATTCCGGTCAAGGGCATGTACATTGGTTGCGGGCACATCGCTGGTGCAAGGTGTGCAGGAGGCAGCTGGCCGATGTTTCTCTCTCATCGATGTTTCTAGCTATATCTTTCTCCCTTCCTCTCTGTAAAAAAACAATAAAATAATTTTTAAAAAATACAGATTCCTGAGCCTTATCCTGGAAGTAAATCCATAGTTAGGTACACTCCCTTACGGTGGTTTGGAGCCATGGGCAGGTTGGAAAACTTCTACCACTGGCCCGCCTTTTAAAAACCTGCTTCCTGCCGGAACCGGTTTGGCTCAGTGGATAGAGCGTCCGCCTGCGGACTGAAAGGTCCCAGGTTCGATTCCGGTCGAGGGCATGTACCTTGGTTGTGGGCACATCGCCAGTGCAAGGTGTGCAGGAGGCGGCTGGCCGATGTTTCTCTCTCATTGATATTTCTAGCTCTCTATCCCTCTCCCTTCCTTCCTCTCTGTGAAAAACCAATAAAATATATTTAAAAATAAAAAATAAAATAAATAAATAAAATAAAAACCTGCTTCCTGGTCCCCGTGCCACTCTTTCCTTCACGGCCAGAATTTCCCATCTCCCGTTCTCTCCTACCCACTCCTGGTCCCTCTCAGATCTGTCCCACCACCAAAAAGGTTCTCAATGGGGGTTCCACAAGAACCTCCACGCGGATAACCCTACAGGCAGGTCCAGTTCTCGGTTTGTTCAACCTCTTGAACCTGGGGGAACACGCTTGGTCCCCCTTCTGTCTCTCCAGCCACCCTTCCTGTCCTCTTTGGAAACCCTCCTCTCCGTAGCCTTTAAACGTTGAGGGTCCGTCCCTGGGGCTCACATTGCCCACCTTCTCCTGCCTCGCTGCCCTCTCCCCCTGGGGCCTGGCCACCTCCTAGGCAGCACCCCTACACTCCCATCTCCAGCCCGGGCCTCCCTTCTGCGCACCACACCCTCACAGCCTATACTGAGCGTATTTCAAAGTGCTATTGAACTCTTTCATGAGGGACCCACAAAAATAAAAGTTGCATCAAAAGAGGATATAAGAAAAGGTTTAAAAAAGATTTTAAAAAAAAAGAAGTTAGAAGAAAGTAATATGCATGACTAATTTTTATTTTTTAAAATAATTCTTTTTAAAAAATATATATATATTTTTTATTGATTTTTCACAGAGAGGAAGAGAGAGGGATAGAGAGTTAGAAACATCAATGAGAGAGAGACATCGACCAGCTGCCTCTTGCACAGCCCCCACCGGGGATGTGCCCGCAACCAATGTACATGCCCTGGACTGGAATCGAACCCGGGACCCCTCAGTCCGCAGGCCGATGCTGAGCCAAACCGGTTTTGACATGCATGACTGGTTTTTTTAAAAAAGGATCCCGATACAGACGGCTAAATTAGATACCAAACTGGGGAATGTCCTGCAGGGCGGAAACCTGAAGGTCTCTCTTCTCTACCAAACAGAAACCATGTGCATCTTCTCTAACCTCTCGGAGGCTGGGTCCTAAAGGACAGAAAGGGAAGTTACCTTCTCCAGAGCAGCGAGGGGGCCTCTTAGACAACGCTGCAGTGTGACATTACAGAGTCACTGAACCATCTTTTATTTCCAAAATTTGGGATAATTTCCCATTTCCCTGGGGTCTGTGAATGTGGATGGGGAAACATAACATCTTCATTTTCCTTCACGATGCATGTAGGTAACAAACAGCAAACTGGCAGTATCTGAGGCTTTGCCATCAACAGAAATCACATTCTCTCGTCACATTACAGTCGGTGCAGATGTCTTGAAACCTAACACTAATTTAGCAAACCTAACACCAGATCTTCTCATGTGATATAAACAAAGAAATATAAATGTTCTTTTATCAGGTATTTGCTATGTTTTGCTAACTGTGTTTCAATATCTCTGGTTTCCTTTAGGACCCTGTGGGTTGTTGTACACATTTTTCTAAGAAAGGGCCCAAAGTCCTCAGAGAAGCCTTTCCTGACTCCCTGCACGAGGGGAGGGACCCCGGTCACACTTTCTCTTCCCACCTTAGGCTTCCTCCCTCCAGCACGTTCCACCTGAATTAAATAACAAACCAGTGGCTCTCCCACTAAGCAATGGGACAAAGGGCTGGTGTCCATCTTGTTTATCATCATGACCCCAATGCCTTCTCATGGTGGGTCTGACTCCTAGGAGACTCCCAAGAAATATGTGTGTGTACGTGTGTGTGTGTGTGTGTGTGTGTGTGTGTGTGTGTGTGTGTTTAAAAAGGACCTGTTGAATGAATGAGGCTCTGTGACACATGGAGCATGCTGATCGGGGCACACATTCCTTTCAGATAAGGACTCGGGACCCCGCAAGGCGAGGCCCTTCACAGAGCAAACCTGCCAGCTCCCCAGAGCCTGCCCCACTTGGCCCCACAGCAGACTTCCAGCCAAGCCCATGCCTCGGCTCAGTGCTAAATCACCTTTACGTGTAAGCCCCGGCTTAGAGCCCTCGACCTGGATCCCCGTTAATACCTTCCCAGGCGAGGATTAAAGGATCTGCTCGTGAATTAAAGACATCTGCTCATGCCAGGGGGTTGGAGGATCGGCAGGATTCTTGGGGGGGGATGGATTCCCACCCCCACCCCAGGCAGGCCCAGGCTCACCGTCAGGCCACCTGGGAAAAGAGTGCCCATCACACTGGGGACTCAGTGTGACCCTGGGGGACCAAAAGGCTCTTCTGAGTCCACGCTCAGGGTGAGTGTTTGGCCGCACCACCTGACTGCACAGCTAATTACTCAGAAGCAGTTGTACACTGGCATGTGGGAAGAGGCCCTGCCGGACCTCAGGCGGTCAGAGGGAACAGCGGGCGGGAGCTAAGAAGGGAGCGACAAGAAAGGTGGGGTGACTGTCCAGCTGGCAGCCCCTGCTCCCCTACTCAGGCCATCAGGGAGCTAAGGAGCAAGTTTCATGGGCACCCCAGGAAAACGGCTGGTGTTGCTATTTCAGAAAACAGCACCTAGCAACCTGGCTGCTTGCTGAGCCCCTGAGAACTACTCCTGTGTCTCAACCCTCTGTCTATCCCTCCACCTTCCAGGCCACACCCCTACCCTGTCTGATGCTCCCTCTCCTTCCGCCTCTCTACCCACCCACCCATCACTCTCGACGGGGAACAGCATTTAATCCCCTTATCTCCCCAGTTAATATGGGAATTAAGACTATACAGACATGAAGTAGGTGGAAGTGCTTTGCAAACTCGAAAGCCTTCTTTAAATGTACCAGGTTTGGGGGAACCTCCATACCAGAGTGCCTATGGAAAATGGAAAATGGAAACCCCTCGAATGTACGGCTCCAGTCAGTGCTGCAGGGTGGGCCGGGTGATGGGCCAGGCAATGGGGAGCACTGCGCTCCTCCCCTTCCCCACTGGGACCTAAGATGCCAGGTGTGGTGGGGGAGGGAGGGGGGAAGAAGTGGGGGGGGGGGAGCGCTGGAGGGGGGCAAATAAACCATCAAAGTCTGGGTAATGTAAGAGAACTTAGGCTGTCCTTACAGCCAGCCATGCATCGCTCTCAGACCCGCTGGGATACAGACAGCCTCCAAAACCCGCCACAATGGCCAAGCAAGACACAAGAGCCCTACAGAACAAAACCACAGTGCCGGGCGAACTCTCCCGGGAGGCCGTGTGGTTGGTCTATCCATTCTCGAGAGAGGATCCACTTTCAGAAGAAAGGAGAGCGGAACAAAGAGCACTTAAACCCTTAGCCCCTCGGCAATCTCCCTCCCCACCCCATCCCTCTCAGGGGCAAGGAGCGAGGCAAGAGCCAGCTCCAAGGAACCGGGGTAGAAAGAATGCCAGCGGCACAGGGCATCCCCATCCACGCCTCGCCTCGCAGCCTCTGCTCACACCCGCTCTGGCCATTCACTGCCCACCGCCTCCTCCTAACCGGCTTCCCCAGCACCTTCTCTGGCAACCTGAGGTGAAAGCGATGGCTCCCCCTTAGTGGGCTCCCAGCTGCCAGGCACTGTGCCGGGTGCATCCTGTGTTATTTCTGACCCTTTCAACTCTGCATGTTGGATATTATGACCACCATCTACAAAGGGGAAAACTGAGGCAGGCCCCAAGGTCACGCGGCTCCTGAGTGTCCAGCTGGCTAAAAGCCCGCGTTCTTTCCACTCTGCCACGCCAGATAACAGAGCAGTAAGAGGAACGGAGTGCTGTTCTGAGAAAATTAATCCGGTCTCTCCCATTCCAGCCCTTGCTATTCAAAGGGCAGCTTTCATCATGTCCCTCCATTATCTACAGAATCGAGTCCCCAAAGTGGGCATTTAAGCTTCTTTACGATCCACTCCTGCGGTCTTATTCCCCAGTCCCCAGACTCGAATCCTTCCTGCCAGCCAGCCAGGCCCACCTCGCCTCGTTGCCCACATTTCTGCCTGGAAAGGTTTCCTTTCTCTGTGGGCGGCGAGAATTCCTTCCACCAAGCATGGACCGGGGATGACTGCGTGCCAGGGCCTGGGCTAGGCGCTGGGGACACAGAGCCAGCACAGGGAGGACCCACTGCCACGGAGCTCAGAGTCTGCCCTCCTTGCCAGGCGTGGCCATTTGGCGCCCCACAGCCGGGCGTTTGCCCGAATCCACAGCGCTCGGCGTTTGCCACTCATTCATTCGGCACTGGGCCACTCCCCCAACTTATATGCCAGTTCTGCTTTAAATCTTCCCTCTGTAATGTGTTTGTTTCTGTGGGAAAAGTGCACTCCAGGTTCCAAACAGCATTACAAATGGCAATTAGGTGCCAGGCCAGCCCACAGAAGCCTATTAAATATATAATGTAGACTCTAAATACGCACATGAAAAGCTCTGCAGGAGAGATCGGCAAGCGTCCCCAGCTTCCTGCACCTCCCGCCCACCAGGTTCTGAGCTTCAAGCCACCATCAGGGGAAGAGGGGCGCCCCGGCAGTGGCTTTGGAGGAGGGAAGCAGGTGGGGGGCCTGGGATGACAGAGGTGGAGTGGGAAGAACCCTGAGGTATAACCAGGAGCCTGGCTCCAATCCCAGCTCTGCCTCTAGAAACCGGTGGCCTTGAGTGAGTCCCTTCCCTCTCGAAGCCTCACTTTTCTTTTATAAACTGAGAGAGCTGGGTTGGATCAGCAGTTCTCAGACTTTTGAATCTCACAGCTTGGCAGGATATATATATATATATATATATATATATATATAGTTTCAATATAATGCATAATGTGATATATATGTACATACCGTATGTATATGTGTGTGTGTGTGTGTGTGTGTATAGTAGTAAGAAAAGACTTTTAAAAAAATCCCAATATACCATCACAACTTTTATTTTTCAAAAGGATGCTGTAAACCACTCCCTATTCCCAAATATGGACATCATCTCAGGAGAGTGAACAAGTTTTTAAACTGAAAAATATTTGGATTCACGGAGGGGAAAAAAAATCACCATTGTCATTTTTCCCACTTGTCTGTGGACCAGTGAAAACGTCACCACAGCCCAGCTCCAGGACTTGGCCGGCAGTGGCAGGGAGCTGGGCCGGACAGCAGGAGGGGTCAGTCAACCACAGGCGTGAGGACAGAGCAGCTCACAGCTCGGCCTCCTCAGCTGCAGGCCCTGAGGGCAGAGACACCAGCCAGGCAGGGCTGGAAGCCACTTGTCCCAACTGCTGACTGGGACGCCTTCTACCCCAATATTCCTCTGGAAGGCTGAGGCCCCCCCCAAAAAAAAAAACCTTTTCCAGAAATGTTCCCTTAATAACTTTTCTGAGCAAAAACTAATATATATATTCATGTACAATGCTAGGAAAACGCAGGAAGCATAAGCAAAGAAACAAGTAAGCAAGAGTCATCCACAACTCCGCCTTCCGGACCAACCACTGTTCCTTTTGCTGCGCTGCTAATTCCTCCCACACGTACGTGCGTAGCCATCTTCAGCCACCTGGGATTGATTAGGTTCTGCCTCTGCTTTTCCCCTTCTTATCACACTAGAAAACTTTCCTATTCCCTTAGACACCCTTCATTAGCATCGCAGAATATCTTCATCATACACACACAGCATTCTAGTAAATATAAACATTCTTCATAAGCATGACTTCCCATGGTGTGGACAGGGCCAAAAGTCATTTAACCATGCCACTGTGTTGAGCAGGTAGGCTATTTCCATATTTTTTTTGCTATTAAAAACATGTGGTGGGTGCACATGCTGCCCATGAAACTCTATAGACGACTCCTTCATGCTTCTGTATATGGCTCGGGTCACAGTCCAGCACGCTGTGCACATATCAGCCCTCAGTAAATATTGAGTGAACAAAGAAACTCGATCCACTCCCAGATTGACGGAAGCCCACGCTCCTGGCCACCGGCCACTGCCCACTGACGGTGCACCTATGCCTCACACCTGCTAAGCCAAGGACTTAGGGGAAGGAGAAAAGGGCAATTCCTGGTTGAGGATCCCCGGGTTCCCGTGTTCTCAGCAAACCTAACCGCTCTTCTGAACCCCTGGGTGGAGGGCACCTACAGACCTCAAGGGCTAGCTCTCACACCAGACCAGACGGCTCACCCACTGCGTCCGGAGAGCCATGGCTGACCCTCCCTCCGAATGAATGGGTGGCTCCCTGTCCGTCCGGGGAGGCTCCCAGTCCTTCGGATAGTAGTCTTCCCTGCTCGGCCTTCATTGGCTCTGCCCGCCCACGGCAACACAGGATGGCAGGGACAATGTGCCTCCTGTTTGCTCTCCACCCAAAATCCAACCCATCGCCCGACAATGTGGTTGATAAATATTTGTTGAATGAAACTTCTCTCCAGTCGCCTTCCCAAGCCCTTTCTTTTCACAGGAGGGAGGGGGGAAGGAAGAAGGCAGGAAGCAGAACCTCCTGTAACAGCCCAAGGGCAAAGATCCGAGAGGAAATGGCACCGGAGACGGTCCCCTCTGCACCCTCCCGGGGGCCTGCCTGGGCCAGAGGCCGGCCAGGGCCAGCTGGCTCCAGGGAACAGAATGCAAGGGTTCGCCAAGCACACAGAGACACGGGGGAAGTGGCTCTGCCCCACGCCAGCCTGGCTCACTCCCAGAGGGAGAATGGTCAGACTAGGGGCGTAGGGAGCTTCCTTCCCACCTACTTACTGCCAGACAGCCAGGAGAAGGGCCACACCCCACTGGGGATCCCAAAAGGGCAGGGCATTGGGAGATGGAAGTATTGAAACCAATTCAATCTGCACGATTTTTTCCCCTCATGTTTGCCCAGCATCCTTGCCACACCCAAAGGGGGAGAAAAAAAACCTTGAAAAATTTGGTTTGGAGAGGGTGCCAGCAGCAGGAAGTTCCTTGAAACTTCAGGGGAAAAAAGACAAGATAAGATGGTCTTAACATAGGGAGACCAGAAGTCTTGGGAAAATGCGGAAGGAGGCCCTCACATTATCCCATCACACATCCACAGGTACACCCAGGCCAACCCTGGCGGCTCTGGACCCTGTGGGCACACCCATTCAGACCTCTCCCGGAGATGATGTCTTGGAGGCACCACACACACACACACACACACACACACACACACGGAGCAAACTCCTCTTGGAGAGCCCGCCACTCCCGGCATCCGGGACCACCCCGCCTCCACTCTCTCATATGATTTTTGCAGTTCGCAGAGCTTCCTCCTCGGGGTTTCTCATCCGACCCCCGGGGCAACCTGGCGAGAGGTGGGTTATCTTTATCGTTCCCATTGCCAGGATGAGGAGACTCAGTCAGATGCACGAAATGCTACCTGAAACGATCCACGCGCCACACAGCCAGAGAGTGGCCGAGGCTGGGGCCGGCCTCAGTTGGGTCTGAACTCTCCGCGGGCGGGGACCCGGTGGGGACCGGCGGTTCCCCAGCCGCCCAGGGCCGACCCCAAGAACCAGGCGGCCCCAACACGGGGTTTCCGGCGGGGCGGGTGGAAAGCGCCCCCTTTCCCACGCGGCGCTCACACAGGTGCGGGGCCGGAGTCCGGGGCGCGGCGCACCCTCCCCCAGCCCGCGGGCGTCCCGCCCCAGCCGGCGGCCGCGCCCTGCCCTGCGCGCCCGCCAAGTTGGGTCCCCCGCGCTCACACCCAGTGCGCCTTGGGGCTCCCTCCGGCCCCTGGGGCCCGGAGCGCCCTAAGGGGAGGGAGGACACGAGGGGGAGCCACCGGTCCCCGCCGGCCTGGGACGCACGCCCCCTACCCCAGGGGCAGGAGGCACACCTCTCCCGGCGCGCCCGGGAGGGGCCGGCAGTTGGGCGCACGTGCTGGCCCCGGCCCGGAACCCCGTGCCAAAGCCTCACCCAGATCGCCAGCAGCAGCAGCAGCAGCAGCCACGCCGGCCCGGCCCGCGCCATCCCCGCCGCCGCTGCCCACGGCCGGCTCCGGTCTGCACTCGGGCTCCCGCGCGCGCCCGCAGCTCCGCCGGGTCCAAATGCCACCGCCACTTCCCAACTGCACCCCGCCCCCGAGCTCCCGGTGCCACGTCTGCCAAAGCGTGCGCACCCGGCGGGGAGGGGCGTCCAGGAAGAGGTGCTTGCTGGGAGCTGTAGTTTGCAGCGAGGCTGGGCTGTTAAGACCCGTAGGTGTGAAGCTGGCCCCGAGGCCAAGCGGGAGCTTGAGTGGATTATGAAATGGCAAGGTCCCCGGAAGGCAATTAATTGGGGACGTTACTCTGTGCCTAGAACTTTAGAAACGGCCTCATCCAGCTCACAGAGGTAATCTTTACCTCCCTCTCCCCCCCTACACACACACACACACACACACACACACACACACACTTTGAGGAGGAAGAGTCAGCCCAGAGTCATTAAGCAGAACACACAGTCTGCAAACGGGGCTCGGTCCAATGAAGCTTGTAGAGGATTCCCCAAAGCCCTCTTCCCTGCCTCCCAGGCTTCCGCCTCACTTTTCTTTCTTTTTTGTTTGTTTGTTTTGTTTTTCATTTGGAAAATACTTTATTGAGCTGTTGGAACACAGTTCGGCAGTTCCTCAAACAGTTAAACATATGACCCAGCAATTCCACTCCTGCTTATGTACCCAAATGAACTGAAAACAGGTTTTCAAGCAAACCCTTGTACATCGACGTTCATAGCAGCATTATTCACAATAGCCAAGAGGTGGAAACAATCACCCATTGAGGGATAAATGCCTAAACGACACGGGGATATCCATACAGTAGAATATTTTCCAGCTGTGGATAAAAACCAAGAATGTTATGCTATTAAAATGTTATGCTAAAAAGAAGGCAGAGACACAAGATCACATATTGTATGATTACGTGTTTGTAAACCATCTAGAGATGGGTAAATCCATAGGTACAGAAGGCAGATTAGTGGTTTCCTGGGGTTGGGGGGAAAGAGAGAATGGGAACACTGCTCAGTGGGTAGATTTCCTTTGAAAATACTTTGGAAGTAGACAGGTGATGGTTGCACAACATCATGAATGTACTGAATGCCACTGAATTATACATTTAAAAATGGTTAATTCTATGTCATGTGAAGTTCACTTCAATAGTAACATTCAAAAAAAACTCTGATTGAGCTTATGCCATATGCTAAAACATTCCTACATTCAATCAGTTATTCATTCTAGAACACTTATTAAACACCTACGACATTCTGAGGCTCAAGATGTACAGTAATAAGATGGACAAGGAAGTGCACAGTCTATGGTTGGTAGGTAATACCTGAAAAGTCCAAAGCTCAAAACCTAGAAGTGATTCTTGACTCACCCTCACTTCTCAGCAGGCCCACCCAACCCATCACCACGTTCTGTCAGTTCCACCTGCAAAATATCTTCTGCCCCCTCCTCAATCCAAGTCACTTCATGTCTCCCTGAGGCAAGGGTAAAATCTCACAAAGCATCTGCCCGCTTCTTCTTCCCTGCACCCCAAATGATACATTTGTTAATGTCACTTGAATGTTGTTTATCACCCCCCCTAAAACCCTACAGGGCTTCCCATTGCTCTCCCCAACTCCTCCCTGTGACCTGTGAGCCCAGCATAGTACGGACCTGCCCCCGTAGACCTCCTCTCTGCCTCTCCTCTGCCCTTGTCCACTCAGATCCAGTCACACTGACAGTTATTTCCTGTCTTCATCCCTCCCCCCGCCCCCCCTCCACCCTCAAGCTGCCTGCACTTCACGGCTAGTATTCTTCCTAGTCTCTCTGCATCAACACTTTCTTGGCCCTTGGTCTGACTGGCACCTTCTAATCCTCCTGAACTCTCTGTATGTCGCCTTTCAGAGAGGCCCTTCAGAGTAATCCATCAAAAGGAAAGTTTACTCTCTCCAGTTCCAGCCATTCCTTACCCAGCACTTAACCACAGTCTGTAATTACTTACTTAGCTGTGTGTGTTCATTGCCTGCTGCTACCACTGGAATTGAAGTTTTACATCGTCCTAGTTTGTCACCCAACTTTAGAGTCTAGCACCTGCCTGAACCTCCGGTGGTTCTCCATGTTGTTTTTGGTGAACACTTGAAAGACTGGAAGAGGCGATGCGTTGGGGAGTTTCAGAAATCCCCGAAGCAGGTTTGGGACGGGCTTCCTCGGCATGCTCTGCTCTGCAACCTCCAGCTCATGGTCTGCATATGGGAAAGTGGGATTTTCAGCTCCTCTCTGTTTCTCATTCTGGGTCTCTGCTTCTCATCTGTAAAATGAAATGGCCAGTGAGGCTGTAGAGTTACTGTATTTCCTACAATGCTGATGGGAGTGTATATTGGTTCAACCACTTTGGACAGTGGTGCAAAATATATACACACCTGTTTATAGCCGCTTTATTCAGAGTAGCTATTATGGACTGAATTGTGTCTCCTCCAAAGCTCTCATGTTGAAGCCCTAGTCCCTCAGAATATGGCTGTCGTTGGAGGTGAGGCTTTTAAAAAAGCAATTAAGGTTAAATGAGGTAATTGGGGTGAACACTAATCTAATGTGATTGGTGTCCTTATTAAGAGAGGACATTGGGACACACGAAGAGAAGGAAAGACCATATGAAAATGCAGAGAGAAGATACACACCAAGGAGAGAGGTCCTCAGGAGAAACCAACCCTGCTGACACCTTGATCTTGGACTTCTAGCTTCCAAAATCATGAGAAAATAAATTTATGTTGTCTAAATACCCCATCTGTGGTATTTTATTATGGCAGCCCTAACAAACTAAATCAGCAGCCAAAACTGGAAACAATCCAAATGTTTTAAAAAGAAAGATAGATAAATAGCATATTCTGCAATTTAAAAAAAAAAAAGCCACTACAGATACACACAATATGGATGAATCTCAAAACCATGATGTTGAGCCAAAGTAGTCAAACACAAAAAAAGTACGATGTATTATTCCATTCACCTCAAGTTCAAGATCAGGCAAGCATGATCTATGGTGACACACAAAAAATAGGGGTTGTCATGGTGGCAGAGGTGAGGGGAGGAAGAGAGATCAACAGGGGGAGAGTATGAACAAACTAATCTACAGGGTGAATCAACTAATCTACAGGATCCTCTGTAACTCTTGTCTCTTCTCAGTCCAACACTGGCTAAATCCGGAGGAGGGTTGAACTCTGCAGAAATATAACAGCCAAAAGGGGAAAGCATCAGGGAGCGGAAGGAAGGAAGGAAGCCATGCGCCTGTGAGCCAGAAAACCAGAGGAAAAGGGACTGAGACGGAAATAAAAATTGCCAAGAAAACAGGCCATTTCGTTCTGCAATTGAAAGTAGCTAAAATAGGATTTATGGCCCTCCTGGGAATGTTTAACAATTCTAAGCGTCACTCTCCTTGAAATATGAGGGGAGCAGCACAGGGCAAGTGCTGTCCCTCCACATTACGGCCCTCAATGGGCACCATCCATTTCCCAGCAGCAGCCCGCAGGGCCAGGCCAGAGAAACTTCTTGTTCTGCGGTGTACTGTGAACGGTGTCACCGTACACAATTTGTGTAGCCAGTTTCTCTCCGCCATCTGGGCTGGGGTGAGAACTGTCACCGTGATCATTTTCTGACATTCAGAGGTGGATGAGAATTGGCCAAACAAAATAGGAGCCAAAGAGGCCAGACACAAAGGAGTGTATTCTGTATGGTCCCAAGGTACAAAAATGGCAAAAATCACCTATTTTGTTAGAAGTCGGGTAGTGGCTACCTTGAGTGAAGGGTGTGGGTAGTCAGTGGAGGAGGTCTCCGGAGGTGCTGGGGGTTCTATTACTCCCTCTGTGTCCAGGGCACC
Source organism: Vespertilio murinus (assembly GCA_963924515.1). Taxonomy (NCBI): domain Eukaryota; kingdom Metazoa; phylum Chordata; class Mammalia; order Chiroptera; family Vespertilionidae; genus Vespertilio; species Vespertilio murinus. The sequence goes on along the minus strand of OZ004706.1, from coordinate 147,924,284 downwards.
TGGCTGTGTTCGCTTACGAAAATCCATCACACACATTCATGGATTTTGCTGTGCAAGCATGTCAAACGCCGGCCGTGAGTTTGACATGCTTGCTACAGTAAGAAATCTACACCTTTAAAAGAAGAGGAAAGAAAGGAAAGTCAGCACTGAACAGGGAGAGTGAAAGGAGGAATGAATTCCAAAGAAGAGATAGTTGGCAAACCATTTGGTGATCCCTGTCCCCACCCAAGAGAGACTGAGCTTGGCCACTCACAGTGCCCAGAACACTCAGTGTGTGTGGCTCACGAGCCTGTGCCTCTGCTCAGCAGTCTGCACCTGCAGCTGCGCCCACTCCACCCACACTCCCCTGCTGGGCTGACACCCATCCAGCGGGGGCAAACCTCCTCCAAACCTCTCCTGACACTCAACACATGCCCACCAACACCCCCACCAGTCTGGGTCTACATGTCCCTTCTCTGTGCCCCCCTCCCCAATTTCCCAGGTGGGACGTGGTTCTTAAGACCCAAAAAGTAGAGCAGTGGTTTCCAGAGGCCAGGGGGGAGAGGAGAATGAGAAGTATTGCTTAATGGGTGCGGAAATTAAGCAGGATGATGAAAATGGCAAAATGGCAAATTTTGTTATGTATATTTTACCATGTTTTTTATTTTTTTATTTTTTTTAATATATTTTATTGATATTTCACAGAGAGGAAGGGAGAGAGATAGAGAGCCAGAAATGTCAATGAGAGAGAAACATCGACCAGCTGCCTCCTGAACACCCCCTATCGGGGATGTGCCCACAACCAATGTACATGCCCTTGACCGGAATCGAACCGGGAACCTCTCAGTCCGCAGACCGACGCTCTACCACTGAGCCAAACCGGTTTCGGCTACCATGTGTTTTTTTTTAATTAAAACTATAAAAAAGGGATTGTGAAAATTTCAAAATAAATAAAGAACAAGACTCCAGTTTTCTTTTAAGAAGGTGGTTAAATGGTAAATTTTAGGTGAATATATATATATATATATCTATATATATATATATCCTTAGAAAAGCATGAAATTGAGTCCTGTCTCTGCCACTTACCAGCTGAGAGACTTTAGAGAAGTCACATGACCTCAGATCCCCATTCTGTAAAATGGGGATAATAACAGTGCTTTCCTCACAAGGTTATATTGATGATTAAGTGAGATTATATATGCAAATATCTAGCTAACAACTGTACTGAATGAATATTTTTCTCTTCTTTGATAGCCCTATTCACAATGCAGGTTGGGGCAAAAGTAGTTTTACAGTTGTTTGCATGGCAAATAATACAATAATTAATAAATAATAATAATAATACAAGAATAAACTCTGTGCTTGGACTACTCACACCTGTAAACCTACTTTTGTTTATTATAATTCTCTATAGTGTCCAATTTCTCAACCATCCTAACCCCTCTATCTCAACACCCCTCTGTCATAAACACACACACACACACACACACACACAGTAGATGTGACTACATCTGGTTTCCTTGCTTTTCTTTGTATCCTCCAGTGATTAGGCCAGTGCCTGGCACATAATGGGAGCTCACTGAATGTTTGAAATGAACTTTAGCAAGAAGGTTTGACAAAAGAAAAACCTTCCAAATATTTATATGGACAAACGGCAGGGTAGGCTGTTCAAGTAATTTTAAGACCACAAAAGAATCCTCATGGACCTGGTTTAGAGTATGTTCCTCCAAAAACAGGGGCATGGAAGGGAGAGCTTCAGGGAGTCCCTGCCAGCCCCTGTTTCTATGGCAGGCTGAGAAAGAGTGTGGCTGCTTATTGAATAATAATTAGCTACTCATTATTGGACATTGATTCAGCTTCATCATAGACTCATTTGCAGGACTTCCCCCCGACGTTTCATTAAGAAAACATCCCATTAAAAAGCCCAGTTCTCAAGTTAGTAGGAGCACTTTCCACCTCTCCTCTCTGGCATTGATCTTTATCTCTTCTGACTGTCTCACCCTCCTTTCCACCTGCCTGTCCTGGCTCCAGCTCCAGGCTGCTTAGACTGGCCAGGCCAAGCTCTCAGCCTTCAATTAGAACAAATTGTCTCCCCCAACTGACTCCCTCCGCAGCTCCACCCTCCACAGCCCCCCAGCCGGGCCCCTCTAGCCTGTGCTTTTAGGCCTCTTTAGAGCGCCTGGGCCATGGGTGAGACCACAGCACCCCAAAGTCATGCATTCTGACTTCCGTGTCCTGGTCAGAGGATCTCCTAGAGCAGCGTTTCCCAAACTCTCTCATGAGAGTTGTTAAAAGCTTAGATCACTAGTTAAGTATACAATTTTACCTATATGTTCCCAAAAATTCGAGTTTAGCACTTCTTAGTTGGGATGCAGGAATCTGTATTTTAACAACTTTATCAGGTGATTCTCATCATGAGAGAAGTTTGGGAAACACTGTCCTAGAGAATTATCTCCCTGACATCTCTGCATGGTTTTTTTTTTTTTTTTTTTCATTTTCTCTTTTTTTCTCAGAATTTAGCTCTCTAACTGGCTTCACCTACAGGGCCCAAGCTTTATTTAGATCATTAAAAAAATTTTTGGCTTGACTAAAACTAAATCCAGAGTTGACCTGACATGATACCATTTTCTTCCTTGACTATAACATTCACATTACTGCTCATTTGGAGTTTATATTTAAAGCCCAGTGTTAAAATGTCTTCATATCCTCTACCTGTGAGATTGCCCTCCTGGGGGTAGATGGATGTGGGCAAAGGGGGAGTGGGTAAATGGGGATGGAAAGAGACTTTGCTTTGGGTGATGGGTGCATGATGCAATGCGCCGATGATGTTCGTTGAGTTGTACACTTGAAACCTGTATGGTGCTGTGAATCAATGTCACCCCAATAAATTCAATTAAAAAATACCAATAATCCAAGAAAATTTCTCAGAACAATAAATAAATAAATAAATGTCTCAAAACCTCACCCCGAATATGAAGGGAAAACCAATACCATCCCCCACCAGATCCCTCTGGAGGGTCTTTGGGACAGTCAGGGATGGGCTTCTGGGAAGTCTCAGGGATGAGAGCCCCAAAATCTGGTTTCCACTGAAGCATTTGACTCTCACTGGTAGTTTGTTTTCTTTCCACCTTGTGACATGGCCCCCTTTTCCTTTGATTCTCTAAGGCCATGGTCCGCAAACTGCTGCTTGAGAGCCACATGCAGCTCTTTGGCCCCTTGAGTGTGGCTCTTCCACAAAATACCGCGGCCTGGGCAAGTCTATTTTGAAGAAGTGGCATTAGAAGAAGTTTAAGTTTAAAAAACTTGTCTCTCAAAAGAAATTTCAACTGTTGTACTGTTGATATTTGGCTCTGTTGACTAATGAGTTTGCCGATCACAGCTGTAAGGCAAGCACAAGCGCAAGAATACAGCAGAGCTTGATTGAAGAATTGACTGATTTCAGGAGCAAGTTATATCCTCACACAACTACCTGATAATACCATAAATGGCAAATGATCGACAAATGGCAAATGGCAAATGGAATAAATAATAAAAGGGTGGCATTGCATCCCAAGAACCTCCTCGCTGGCTGTGGCTTCTCCTCAGACCCCGCCTCCACCCCATCACTGTGCTGCGTCACCACCTCTCTTTGGAGCTTTCCTGTAATAACAATAGTATGTGGTCCCTGTCCCTGGTTCCAGGCCCAGAGCTCCTGAGCCCCTTAGAATTTCCTGAGTGGTGACACTTATGAGTGACTCAGGGTGGGGCCCCTACATAGCTTCTTGGTGGGACCAGTCACCAGAAATTCCACCCTGATTGGAGGGTAGAATTTCTAGCTCCCTCCATCTCTGGGGAGGAGTGGAGAGCTGGAGATTAAGAGATAAAAACTCTTTTTTTAAAAAATTTATTTTATTGACATTTTTACAGAGAGGAAGGAAGAGAGATAGAGAGCTAGAAACATCGATGAGAGAGAAACATCAACCAGCTGCCTCTTGCACACCCCCTGCTGGGGATGTGCCCGCAACCAATGTACATGCCCTTGACTGGAATCGAACCCGGGACCTTTCAGTCCGCAGACCGACACTCTACCACTGAGCCAAACCGGTTTCAGCAAGAGATAAAAACTCTTGAACAATAAGATTTGGAGAGCTCCTGGGTATGTGAACAAAGTGGTGTTCTGGGAAGGTGGTGCACATATAGAGGGCTTGGGACCTTTGCATGCTCCCATCATCCCAGATATCCAGCCAATTTAGCTGTTTCTGAATGGTATCTTACATAATAATAGACAAACATGCAAATTGACCGTACTTCGGCTACGCCCACAGCCAATCAGAGTGAGTATGCAAATCAGAAGGCCAAAGATGGTAGCTACCCAGCTGCTCCAGGAGCCAAGTGGCCATGCAGGGCAGGGCGCCTGCTATGAGAGGGAGGAGGGTAGGGTGGGGCAAATGAATCTACAGCAGTGGAGTGCTGCAGTGAAGACATGACTGCCAGAATCTGCAGCAAGATGATGGCAGACTCCGGCCTGAGTCTGTAGCAAAGACGAAGAAGGCAGACTCTGGCCATAGCCAAGGCCTGGGTCCCAAGTGCTGGAGGAAAACCGGTGCTGGAAGCCAAGAGAAGGAAGGCCTATTGCACGAATCTCTTCATGCAATGGGCCTCTTGTCTTTTATAATAAGCCAGTAAGCAGAAGTAAAGTGTTTCCCTGTGTTCTTCCAATCACTCTAGCAGATTACAAAATGTGTGGAGCATTGTGGGAACCCCAAAAACTTGTAGTCAGCTGAACAGATAGGTGAGCCATCTGAAGACTCCATTTGTGGCTGGCATTTGAAGTGGGGCAGTCTTCTGGAACTGAACCCTTAACCTATCGGATCTGTGCTAACTCCAGGAGTTCGTGTCAGAACTTCCCTCAGAGAACCAGACAGGAACATGGGCATTGCTCTTGTGGCTTGTGTGAGTTTGGGAGACCTTCAGCTATCTTGATAGGAGTCTAAATTCTGTTTCATATTCCAAAAGCCTTATAACAGGTAGGGTCTGGGCACCATGAGGAAGTCAGTCAACCAGCTACGTAGGCCAGTGTTTTTTGTCTTTGGAGCAAGTGGTACAAAAAGAGTAGGAACTGTTTGCCAGAGGAGCACCCCTGCCTGGGCAGCGAGGTCTGCTCAGCTGATCCCTAGGGTGATCTTGGCTGGGACACTGGATATCCAGCTTTCAGCCTATTTTTCAAATCTAATTCTCCAATGGTTTTCTTATAATGTTTTTCATTTCATTTTATTTCATTTTATTTATTTATTTTTTTACAGATAGGTAAAAAGAGGGATAGAGAGTTAGAAACACCGATGAAAGAGAATCATCGATCAGCTGCCTCCTACACATCCCTCATTGGGGATGTGCCTGAAACCAAGGTACATGCCCTTGACCGGAATCGAACCTGGGACCTTTCAGTCCGCAGGCTGGCACTCTATCCACTGAGCCAAACCAGTTTCAGCAATGTTTTTCATTTTAAAATGAAATGGCTTTCATTTTAAAATATACCCACAAATTCTGCCCTGGTCAGTTTGGCTCAGTGCATAGAGCACCAGGCCAGGGACTGAAGAATGACAGGTTCGATTCCGGTCAAGGGCATGTATTTCAGTTGCAGGCTCAATCCCCAAACCTGGGCAGGAGGCAACTGATCTATGTCTCTCTCACATCAATGTTTCTCTCTAAAAATGAATGGGAAAAACATCCTTGGGTGAGAATTAACAAAAAATAATATGTCCACAAATTCTTTGACAGTTCTTTCTTCAAGAGGTGGGCTTACCTCCCCGCTGGTACCACGTCTTTACATCTTCTCCCTCTGCCCCCAACCCACAGTCCCATCCTCCTCCCCTCTGCCCCTTTATCAGGCAGCAGTTCAGGTTCAGATTTCTCATGATCTCGCCAGCACATCCAGGTTATGTCCTGAAGCCTTCACATTTCTCACTCAAACAGGATGTGCAGAGAGTTTCCTGGTTGTCAAACCACCCGCGCCACTCCCCGAGAAGGCAAAACCAGCTGCAGACTGCTGTGGCATTCAATCACTGGCAGCCCTCCTCTCCCCAAAGCTTTGCCTTCTGTCTTCTACCCTCATCACCCTCTCACTGTCCCTTGGGGGTTTCCCCTGGCCTCTTCCTCTGGGAGTTAAATTGCCTAGTCTCACACGCCTGAGAGTAGCCGCTTGTGGCCTGTCTGCCGTTTGGAAACCATTCACCTCGATCTACTTCTGAAAGCTGTCTCCTTCCTCGGTTTCTTCAACATGGCGCCGGCTGGGCCTGCCTTCCCTCTCAACTGCTCTTTCTCTGTTTTTCAATCCCTCACTTCTTGAATAAGGTGCCTCTTGCCTTTTCTTCCTGAATGTTCTCTTTAAACTGCCTTGGCCTTGGCCCTTGCCAGGGTGGCTCAGTAGGTTGAGCATCGTCCTGCGCACTGAAGGGTTGATGGTTCGATTCCCAGCGGTGTTATAGGCTTGATCCCTGATAGGGGGCATGCGGGAGGCCGCTGATCAATGTTTTGCTCTCACATGGATATTTCTCTCTTTTTCTCCCTCTTTTTCTAAAAATCAATTTGTAGAAAAAACAAAACAAAACAAAACAAAAACAAAACTGCCTTGGACTCTCTTCCATCTCAGCTGAGGGTTATCCCCATCTCTGCTTCTATAGCCATCTCCTCTCCTGAATGCCAGGACACACTTATTTCCATGCAGTCACCCTAATTAGCTCTCTCACTGGTACCTCAGCTCAGCATCGGTGTGTGAGAGCTGGCTCATCTTCTCCCCTGCCTTCCCTCCTTCTATTAATGCTCTCCTCCTTCCTTCTGGAAACCAGGCTCAAATTTCCAATTCGCTTTGCCATTCTCTTCTCCTTCTCGCCCATACCTCCTCAATTTCTCAGTCCCACCACGTCTTTTCCCTCCGTACCCCCCCACATCTCTCTGGTTACTCGGGCCCTGCTCACCTCTCACACTGGCCTCCGTGGGTACATCTCTATTATTATCCACGCTCCCCAACTAATCTCTGCTACACACGGGCTCCAGAGCAACATGCCTAAGGAATAGTCCCCATCCTATTTACTGCTTCGCTTAAAAACCTTCAATTATATTCAACAGCACTGAGTTCCTACTGCGCGTGTATTATTTGTAATTCTTTGCACGCAACCCTACTGAAACCAATGTGTGCCACTTTAAACTGAAAACAGGAGTTGATTACATGGATGCAGGGAGATCTCACACAGCCCAAGGGCAGAAATGCAGCCAAGTATCAGAACTGGAGAGGTCAGGATTCCATGGTGTCCTCTGTCCGTGCCCTCTCTGCCTTTCTCCCAGCATCTGATTCTCCTTCTCCCCTGCAGACTCCAGTTTCTCTCTGCATCCGGACCCTTGCAGAAGATTGCTGCCTCATAGGAGCCAAGGTTTATTTTTATCCCCACCACTCTGGAGACCACACACAATGACAATGGAGCCTTTCAGACCCAGTTTCCAATGCGTAGGCGAGCTGGTCAGGAAACTTCTGCTTGCAAAGGATGGACACCCAACGTAACTGGCTTGGACAAAAGCATAAGTAGTCCTGCTCTTGCCACATGTTAAAGAACGCTGATGCCACCTGATAAATTTGTCCCCAGAGAAAGTTGGCTCTCCTCCACTACTCCAATTTAAGAAAACTCTTTAGAGTGGACTCCAATTGATCTAGCTGGGGGCATGTCTCCATCCTTGGGTAGGTTTGAGGGGAACTTAACAAGGGTAGAGGATAGAACATAGATGCTGGTGTCAGGTTGCCTAGGTTTGAATTCTGGCGTTGTTACTTATCAGCTGTGTTACATTCGGCACCTAACTTTCTGTGTCTCAGTTTCCTTGTCTATAAAATATGGAAAATAATAGGACCCATCTCATACATGATTATTAAAATTAAATTTAGAGTGCTTAGAATAGTGTCTACCAAGCAAGGTTCTATTAGTTTTAGTAATGATGATGGTGGTGGTGGTAGTGGTGATGGTGGTGACTGCGGTGATGGTAGTGACAGCCATGGAAAAGAGGGAGGGGAGCCATATGCTTGAGAGGGGAGGAGGAGCTCACCAAAAGGAGTATGTATTAGTCTCCTAGGGATGCTGTAACAACGTACCACAAACTGTGTAGTTTAGAACAGAAAGTCATTTTCTCGGCTCCAGAATGTAGACGTCTAAAGTCAAGATGAGGGCAAGGTGATTCCTTTGAAGAGCTATGAGGAAGAATTTGTTCCAGGCCTCCCTCCTAGCTTTTGGTAGCCTTACGTATTACTTGGCTTATAGATTTAGATTTTCCCAGTATCTTCACACTAGCGCTCCTTTGTACATGTCAGTCCCTGATTTCCTCTTTCTACAAAGACACCAGTTGTATTGGATTAGGGTCTACCCTAATGACCTCATCTTAACTTGGTCATTTGCATAGATTCTATTTCCAAATAAGGTCACATGATTTGGTTGGGGAGGAGGCACAATTCAACTCATAACAGAGGGGCTGGGGCAGTGCTGGGGTATTTGACAGCAAATGTTCCCCCCCCCTCTTTCTAAGTCACAGAACTGAATATTCTGCTCACCCCAGTTTGGGTCACTTGCTCATTCCCAGTCCTATCAACTGGGAATTGTTATAGCTGGAGGGGCAGAGTCATGCTGCATCACATGATTGCTGGGGACAGTGTGCTATCTCTGAGAGAGTGCCGGGATGTGGTTCACCGGCTGGATAAACACGTCAGGCACTGTCTACTGCTGTGCACAGTATGTTGGCCACTCACTGAGGAGGCTCCTGGAGATGAATAAGAAGATGTTTAGCTGAAACCGGTTTGGCTCAGTGGTAGAGCGTCGGTCTGCGGACTGAAGGATTCCGGGTTCGATTCCTGTCAAGGGCATGTACATTGGTTGCAGGCACATCCCCAGTAGGGGGTGTGCAGGAGGCGGCTGGTCGATGTTTCTCTCTCATCGACATTTCTAGCTCTCTATCTCTCTCCCTTCCTCTCTGCAAAATATCAATAAAATATTTTTTTTAAAAAAAGAAGATGCTTATACTACAGCAAGGGAGAATGTCCTATGCAAAGGGTAGAGCAGGTGCCATAGGATACGTGCTCTAGTGGAAGCACAGACAGAGCACTGAGAGAGTGCCGGGGAAGGGGGGGGCATGGAGAAGCTCCACGCTGGGAGTAGGGTGAACAGGGACCAGTAAAAGCTTTGCTGGAAGAGTGACAGTAGTTACCCTTAGAGAGAAGAAAAGGATTTGCATGAGTAAAGAAGACATAGGGGTGAGAGGGGAAGAAGAGGGTCAGGGAATGGTGTGGAGATAAGCTATTGTGTCCAGGTAGTCAAGTGAAAAATGAGAAGTGATAGCAAACGTTCATTGAATGCTAACTGGGTGCCTAACACCGCTTTATGCCTTCCACGTGCATCATCTCTGCTCTCTTCACCATGATCTCCAAACATCACCATCACTCCTACTTTACAGATGAGGTTCACTGACTTGGCCAAGGTCATGTAGCCAACAGATGGTAGAACCCAGGGTTATCCGCTACATCCTCTATGAGAGAGATTAGATTGGTATGTGGCCAGATTTGCCAAGGAATCTGGAGTTTATTCTGGAGGCAACAAGAAGCCAGTGAGGAAGTGTAGGCAGGGGAGGGCCTGGTTGGGCCTTTATTTCAGGATGACAGCTCAGCGGCAGCGTGGAGGAGGCTGTGGAGCAGGGAAAGATTCCAGGGCAGCCAACACCTACCATCTCCCACTCCATGGGGAAAAAAAGAATTAGCCAATCATCCAGCTATAGAAGACAGCACCAGGAGCCCCGGGAACTTTTTGCTAGCTTGTTCATTTTAATTTAATTTTTATTGAAGCATAACCTGCATACAAGAAAGTGCACAAATCATAAGTATGGCTTGATAGATTTTTCCATCAGATGAATGCATCGCACAGATTCAATCTTTATATAACAACTCCAAATCCTCCCCTATCAAACCCACCTCTGAAGCCATCAGTCTGACTGCCTCATCCTTCTGTGGAAAATCTGCTGCCTAACTATGGTTCCACACTTTCTCTCAGAACAATGCACTGTCTTTGGAGAGCCCAAGCTGCCCTGCCCAGTTGGGCGGGCTCCCTCTTATACTCAATGTGGCCTCAGGCAAGTTAAGTTCCCTTAGTGCTGGAGGGCTCAGGATCTCCGTCTGTAAAATGGAGTCAATAAAGATTAGCTTCTTTTTAATAAGTTTAAGAATAAATTAATTATAAGTAAATTAACAACTTATAGAAATGTGTATATATCCTATTTAATAAAGAGGCACAAAAGATGGTGGTGCCCATAACCAATAAGAAAGAAATATGCTAATTGATGCCCCACCCTTAAAGATGGCAGTGCTCATAGCCAATAAGGAGAGAATATGCTAATTGACTGTCCCACCCTCAAAGATGGCAGCGCCCAAAGCCACAAGATGGTGGTGCCCAGTCCCTTCAGCCTCCCAGGCACCCAGGGCCAGCCCAAAGCACAGGCAAGCCTTGGATGGCAGCTGCCCAGCTGCCCAGGGCTGCCCAAGGCTCAGGTAACCAGGGCCAGCTGAGGCTTGTGCTGCCGAGGTGTGGCAGCAGCAGAGGTGTGATGGAGCACCTGCCCCTGATCACCAGGTTGCCTCCCACCCGAGGGCTCCCAGACTGAGAGGGGGCATGCACTGGGCCTCCAGTTTATATAATATTTATATATTTACTAGAGGCCTGGTGCACAGATTCATGCACCAGTGGGGTCCCTTGCCCCAGCCTGAGCTCTCTCACAATCTGGGACCCCTCAGGGGATGTCCAACTGCAGGTTTTGGCCCAATCACTGCAGGCCAGGCTGAGGGACCCCACAGGTGCACGAATCTGTGCACCGGGCCTCTAGTATGCATATAAGATTTTTGGTTAATCTCTTTCCACCCTCCTCCCTTCCCTCTGAAATTCATCAGTCTATTCCATGTTTCCATACCTATGCATTGAGCATCTTCCCCCAGGTGGTCAGTGCGCATCATAGCTACCAATTGAATGGTTGAACAGTCAAATGGTCCCTTAGGCTTTTATATAGAGAGATATAATTATAAAATATATAATTTTATATCATATAATATGTAATTTATAATGTGTATATAATTCATAAATAAGTTAGGGAAATGGACAGATGTCTGCCATCCCATCTTGATTGGTGTGTGCTTCATTTACTTGGTATTTTTACAGAGGTATTTTATGCCACCAGCAGGCAATGTGCTGCAGAGGACACAGAGGTAAAGAAGATCTATCTGTCCCCACGTTTCTGAGCACTCCAGATGTAGGGGGAGAGGTGAAGAGGATGCAGTGTGGAAGCCAGGTACACAAATGACCTTTAGAAGATTCTCTCTATAGGTGTGGTGTTTTATGGGACTCTGGGGGAGTTGGAGCTATTTTCTTCTCTCTCTTCCTCTCTCTTTTCTGCTTTGAATGGCTCTGTCCCAGGCCTGAGGGAATTCAGGCCCAGACTCAGGCAGTGATTGGTGGTTAACCCTTTGCTACTAGAATTTGATGGGGTTGGGCTCCTGAAGTGCTACTGGGAAGCTTCATACTACATGTTGCATCGTCAGTTACCAATGATTGTATTTCCTCCTCTCCTCACACACACACTTCCATCCCGTTCATCTTCTCTCCTCTGTTCAACTCACACCCTGGGAGGCAGAGGAGCCATAATCATAGAACCTTTAGGGAGGGCCCTGTTTGTCGTTTAGGCCTCATCTCTGCCACCAGCTTCCCAGAGGGTAAACTACCCAGTTCTTCACCACCACCCTCCCGCCCCCCCATCTGCTCTGGGACCCAGGTCCTGGACACCCTTTTCTGCCTACCCAGAAATTCATCAGTCTATTCTGGTGTGTGTGTGTGTGTGTATGTGAGTAGGGGAGGGGTAGTAAAACTGTTATATATCTATTTTGGCATGAAAATAAGCTTTTATTGGTTATTAGAGAGAGGGGAAGGGAAAGAGAGAGAGGGAAAAACATCAATGTGAGAGAGAAACATTGATTGGTTGTTTCTCATGCATACATGTCCCACCAGGGATGGAACCTGCTGGTCCTTGGGGCTGGGGGGATGGGGAAGGGCAGGAAAAGGCATGGCAAATGGAAATCAGTGTTTTCTGGGACATCAGAATCCTGCTCCTTTGGGATTTGAGATTTATTTCTGAAGTGTGGAATGATAGAAAGGATGTGTCAGAGGCTGGAAATCAGAGGCTTGGACTCCAGTAAATTTCCCACTAGTCCTAATAATGCCCTTGCTATTTCTTTATTTCTTTGAGCTTCAGTTTCTTTGTCCAGAAAATGGGAAAAATACTCACTCACCTCACCTCAAAAAAGATAGTGGAAGCACTTTTAGAAGCTGCAATGTTCTTTAGGAACTGTACAAGATTATTATTCTTACTATTGTTATCTCTTTTCCCTGACCCTCTGCTTTTGGCAGACCTTATAATATTCTTTTAAAAATAAAATGGAAAATAATAAATGCTTGAAACACACAATACAAGTCATAGAGGAGGGCCTGAGGTGAATAGTTCAACTTCCCTCCATTCTCCCCACTCCTACGCCGCCGACCTTTTTCAGGCCAACTCCTATTCAATTTCTTTTTAAAAACAGACAAACATGTTTTTATTGATTAAAGAGAAAGAGGAAGAGAGAGAAACATCAATTGGTTGCATCCCATGCATGCCCCCACCAGGGATCAAACCTGCAACCTAGTACATGTCCTGACTGGAAATCAAACCCACAGCATTTGGGGTACAGGACAACGCTCCAACCCTGAGCCACCAGGCCAGGGCCTACTCATTTCTTATGCATCTTTTCAGACAACTTTTAGCCACAGGCAGGTCAACCTCCATGCAATGGGTTGGTTTTACCTCCACATTCTCTTACCTCTCTTCTGCACTTCTTTCATTCTGTATTTGAAGAGCTTTTCATTTTAGCACAATCTCCTTAATGGCTCCATAACGCTCCATGATATGAACATACTATGAACATCCCTCACAATTGGGCATTTGGGATTCTCCTCCTTTTAAGGCCCCTCTGGCTGCCAGTTTGGAGTCCCCACAGCTGTCCCTGGCACTGTGCTCCTCAGCATTTCCTCCGCACAGGAAATCCTGGGCCTCTGAGGCCAGGGCTGTGGGAGCTGGATGCAGCCAGTCGCATCCGGCCTCAGGATGGGAGGAGCAGTGGGAGACACGCCGGCACCCATGGCTTGAGGGATCCCTGGGGCACAGGAAGCAGAGAAGGAAGTAGGTCTGGGGACATCACTTAGCCTCTGTTGACCTCCTCAGCCTCTCTGCCTGCCTGGGTCCATGCAGGAGAGCTCGCTGGCCCATTAGAATCACCTAGAAAACTACAATCTCAGAGCCGAACCACACCCCAGGCCAATTAAACCAGATTCTCTGGGGACCAGCCCAAGACAGGAGCAGTTTGCTAAGTGTTCTAGGTGATTCTATTGTGCAGCCCCAAGAAATTAAAGCCAAGAAGCCTGGAGGCATTTCCTTTCTTCCTCTCATGTCAACCCTATGAGAAAGGTAGGGCTAACTCCCAGCAAACACCCCAGCATGCATTTGCCAGCACGCATGCCTGATGCATGCAGGAAGGGTTCTTATTTAATTCCTTGCTTACTTTCTATTTGGTAACCTTTTGGGTCCTCGTTCAAAATTGCTTATGTAAATTGGTAAGAAGTTTTTAGCAGGCAATTTGGCAATACCTATCAAGAGCCATAAAGCTGTTCAGAATCATTGGCCTACTTATCCCAACTGTTGGAAGCTATCCTAGAGAAATAACATAAATATGTGGGGAAGCTATATGCGTAAGATGTTCATTGCAGCATTATTTATTTTAATGGAACACTGCAGAGGCCTAAATGTCCAAGGATACAGAAATGAGGAAGCAAACCGTGATACATCTATTCGGTAGAAAATTAAGTAATCATTAAAATCATGGCTATGAAGACAGAGCAATAACATGGAAAATGCTTGTGCCATTAAGCTAAATGAAAATACAGGACCCAAGATGGTGGAAATACGCTAAAATCACAACTGCCTGCAGAGAGAACTAAATGAAAAGGAAGGGGGAAAAAAATAGAAAGGAAAAGAACAAAATGCTAACATAGATTGCATTGGGCTGGTGGGGCTAATTTTTTCTTTCCCGTACTCCCAGGGTTCTGTAATGTGATTAGATTACTACTGAGATGAAAATGAATAGTAAGGAAATTCTGCCTATATATTTTTTTCACACCATACCACTAGAGTTACGGTGGCTAGCTGCTATACTAAGGCCACTGGACAATACCAGATGCTTCAGGCTTTTCCCAGCACCTCACCCAGCACCAAAGACCTGATTATAATGGATCGGAGGGTCAGAGGATCTGGTTTTTAGTTCCAGCCCCAATTCTACAGTATGTAGTACCTCAAGCAAATTCCTCCTTTCTGGGCCTCAGTTTCCTCATCTGTGCAACCATGTGTTCAACTGAAAGGATGCTCAAGAGCTTTGTGGCTCTGAAATGTGACGACCATGACATTGATGACAAGGGAGATGATGCTCACGAAAAGCCCACGTGCACTCGGACTGGTTAAATGGGAAGGTAGGAGGCAGCCAAGCACCCCCTCAGAAATGTTTGCCTCAGACCGCCTCCGCCCCTGCCGTCTGCTTGCGGCGTGGCTCCCCTCCCCGCCCTACAGTTACATCCCGAAGAGCGTAAGTGAGTAAATGTGAGGCAAATCACACCTCTGTTCAATAGTTGGTCATTTCTTTCCACATCACTCTCACGCAGTCCTGGCAACTTGTAAAGCGAACAGCCTTCAGAATATGTAACGGAGTGCGTGCAGCCCAACCGGAGGCCCGGCTCCACCCCCACCGCTGACTTCCCATCTTGATCAAGTGATTTTCCTCAAGAGGCAGAGGACCGGGAGCCATAAATCAGTGACAGCACAGCTCCTCCGGGTGGGTGCCGCCCTCCACTTGGGAGGGATAGCTCTCTTACTGGAGGTGGATGCAGCAGCCTCGGGCTACGGAGGAACAGGGAGCAAGGTCTGGGGCTGTTCTGAGCAGAAGCATTCTGATGGGAAGGGAAATTGAAACCCCAGGATTTAAAGAGAGCAATAAAGGTGATGATGGGAAGCGTAAGGCCCACGGATACACAGCTATGCCTCGCTCAGCTGGCGGGAGGGAATGGGCTGTTGGGATTAGTGCATTTTCCACATGACTTAAGTTTAACTGTGGAAGTGACCTTTACTCCCATTAAGATGTGTCTACTTTCCCGAGTGTCTAAATAGGACATAATTTAGCCTTTTTCTGATAATGAAAGGGAAAGAAACGGAAAGTTATTTGGGTGATTATTATTTTTTTAAATATATTTTTATTGATTTCAGAGAGGAAGGGAAAGGGAGAGAGAGATGGAAACATCAATGATGAGAGAGAATCACTGATTGGCTGCCTCCTGAACAATCCCTACTGGGATCGAGCCTGCAACCCAGGCATGTGGCCTGGGCCAGAATTGAACCCAGGATCCTTCAGTCTGCAGGCTGACGCTCTATCCACTGAGCCAAACGGGCTAGGGCTGGGTGATTTTTTTTTTTTTTTTAATGCTTGTATTTCTCACTGGGCTGCAAGTGCCATGCGGATGGGGAGTGTTTATCCCAGCACCTGGACAGGCCTGGCACCGAGCAGGTGCTCAGGACATGCTTGTTAAATGCATGAGGGAGAACCCCCTGTTGTATGATGACCTATATTAAGAAGGGCTCCCTTGGTTGTACTGGAAAAGGATTTTTGCTAAGCCAGACAAAAACGGAGATGTATCAGAGGGGTTGATGGGGTCTCTAATTGAGCCCAAGCACTGGGAATTGACTGGGACCAGGCTGGAGCCCTGGGAATGGGGCGTCCAGGGAAAGTTCCTTCTTCTCCTCTCTGCTGATGGGCTTCCCCTTCCTGATTTTCTCTCACTGCTGACCATCGTTTTCTGCTCTGCAGACAGAGCAATCTTCATATCTTCAATTTATTGGGCCTCAGTTTCAGTATGAGACTAGTCCTTCTCTCTAGGTTGTTTCAGTTCCTAAACTTCCCCGGATAGGACTCCAGTGGGCCTAGCTTTGTGGGTGTGTGTGCTGGACCAGTCCGCTGTGGCCAAGGGTCAGGGTGACAGCCCTGAAAACCCTGCAGGTGGAATGAGGGCATGGTCTCCAGATAAAGGGATATGAATCCACAAATCCACTTCACCTTATCTCCTTTAATCTGTAAAATAATCTTCTGAGCCCGATGGGTCTGTTATCTGCTTTTTAAAAAATTAAATATATTTTTTATTGATTTTAGAGAGGAAAGGAGAGGAGGAGAGAGAAACATCAATAATTAGAGATAATCGTTGATTGACTGCCTCCCGCACCCCCTTGCCGAGGGGATTGAGCCCACAACCCTGGCATGTAATCACCGGGAATCAAACTGTGACCTCCTGGTTCATAGGTTGATGCTCAACCACTGAGCAACGCCGGCCGGGCTATTATTATCTGCTTTTTACAAGTAGAAAAATGAGGTTTGAAAAAGGGAATTTGCCCAAAGTCACAGGACCAGGGACAGGTGGAGACAGGAGGCAGGAGTGGTAGGAGAGAGGTGGCGTCAGAGCCTGGGGTGTCCCTCCACGGTCACGCACTCTCCGGTCAGCCTCCCAAACACCAGCCATCATCACCTTGCACTGCGGTGCTTGCGGCAGACAGGACGGCCCATAGGGCCGAATGATCATTGACCCCAGGAAACGCTCTGCAAATTGCTCTCTTGGAAGAGCCCCAAAGTCAGCTTGCTTTTTGGTTCTTTGCTTCTTTCTCGTAAAGTGAAGCGAAGGTTGATTCCTGTCTGCTCTTGGGGGCAATGTACTGCAAGTTACCTTTCTGAAAAATTAATTAGCCAATCAGAGGTCAGAGCTGCCTTCTCTGCAGGATCGCTGGGTCCTCCAGAACAGCTTTTTCTTCTTCTTCACCCGTGGCCTTCCATGCCTTTTAACCCTCTGGCAGCCATGGAAACCGTATCAGTTATTTCTGCATCTCTGCTGCCATGAACTAGACGGGAACCCAGCGTGCTTTTATGTGTAGGAGGTTTGTGTTTGGATGTGAAGGAAGGTTATCTGTTGCCATCGCCAAGAGACTGTGCAGGAGTGTTTCGACAAAAATTTATTCAAAACATTATTGCCATGATCATTTTCCTCCTCCTTGGGTGACATGTTTCTTCAAATATGCCTCTAGTTGTGATTTCCTCAAGTTCTTTTGAATGTTTGATTTCTGTGACAGACTCTCGGGCCCAAGCCATGTGAAAGCCACCTCTTTAATATTGTCATAGGCTGAAGAAAATCCTCTGTAGTATCTACACGATAGAGCAGCTTGCTCATGACATTTGTTTTGTAAAAATATTCCATATTCAGAAAATCCCCCTGGCCCACAGGTCAGATCAGGGAAGTCACATAAGAGTGGGGAGGGTGACGGGGGAGGGCAGGAAGCTGGTAAAAATATTATCAGACCATAACCTCAGGGAGCATTTTATAATTACCTAGTAACAGGACAGCTTTGCTTACCTAGGGAGTTCTGTGGTCTCAAGCAATTTTTCATGTAAGGTTCAAAAGGATGTTAGTACCAGTTAGGAAAAATATCTTTGTCTAAAAGAAAATGGTACCATATGTTTGAAAGATTCGTTCTGTGAAATTTATAAAAGGAGATTGCAAACTCCCCGGGGGGAAAGGCTTTCAAATAATAGAAAACAACTTAAAATGACTGAAATACTAAAGAGATTTACCATGAATTCACTTAACAAAAAGGTGAGGGTAGAGGCAAGGCAGTCTTAGGGTTGTTCAGTTAATTGGCTTAAACCTTATTGATGGTCCAAGTTCCATCTATCTTTTCTGCCACCCCAAGCAACTGGCCAGCTTTCTTCATAATCACAAGATAGCCGAAACTGGTTTGGCTCAGTGGATAGAGCGTCGGCCTGCCGACCGAAAGGTCCCCGGGTTCAATTCTGGTCAAGGGCACGTACCTTGGTTGCGGGCACATCCCCAGTAGGGGGTGTGCAAGAGGCAGCTGATCGATGATTCTCTCTCATCGATGTTTCTAACTCTCTATCCCTCTCTCATCCTCTCTGTAAAAAAATCAATAAAATATATTTAAAAACAAAACACACACACACAAAAAAAAACCAAGATACCCTCATGCACCGCCATCCAGAGGCAGGGAAGCCACAGTCCCTTTCTTGTGCTTTTGTTTAGGACTAAGACACCTCTCTTGGAACATTCTGCCCAGCTATGGGCACTGTTATCCCCCTGGACAGAATTCAGTCACAAGTCCGTTTCAAAGCAGGTCGTTAGCAAAACGAATAGAAGTCCTTGTGACGACTAAGACCGTCCGTTGGAATGGGACTGAGGCAGCCCACCCCCGAAATAGGCCTGCCTGACACCTGAACAGTACGCACAGTCTATTAGCAATGAAGTGATGGTTGCCGTGGGGGGTGACTTTGGGGCGGGGCGCCAACCATGTCTCTTCCAGGGCTCAGTGCACATTTCTTGATTTTAATCTGTTTTATTCTGCTTACACCCCAGGATATTTGACTCACCTACTGGGATAGGGATCATTAAGCCTCGCATAATAACAAACAAGTTTCCGAAACCACCATAAAACTGCTCAAGAGAGACGGTATTAGGAGAAGATTTCCTTGAAAAGGCCACAAAATTGGTCTACAGCTTCATGACAATGTGATTCGTTTTCACTAATTTGGTATAACCTTCTAATGCCGTGGCTCATTTTGAAATTCCAGAGCAGCCCTTCAGAAAATGCACGACTCCATCCCCCATTGCGCGTTCAAATCCATTTGCCATCTCAAGTGACACTGGGTCAGAGAGAGAGGATGACTCTACAATATAAGAAATAAAAATTGTATACCCTATCCACCCATATGCCGGGCTATCTCTCTGCCTACCTACCTGCCACCTGCTATAACAGAAGCTGAGATGTGCTCTGTGACATTTTCATTAGTGGAACTGGTCATCCCTCTGATAGGATGACACTTGTCACATCTGCTCTGGCACGTACGGTTTCCCTCCAGTTTGACTTAGGATCTTGCGAGCAGGAGAAATTGGCAATGGCTATGTCTCATGGAAAATAAATTTATTTGAAGGACGTGGGGTTTGCCCATAGAATCAAGGAAAGTTCCAGAAACCGGGTAGAGGAGCTGATCACAGTTGCTGGAATGAATTAACTCCAGCATGCCAGGCCTGTCCTCAAGGTCTGAAGTCTGGAGATAAAGTCCAATTGGCTTAGCTTGGGTACATGTCCTTGTCTTAGGGCACCTTGATTAACATGCCTCCCCAAACTGCAGCATTGGGGAGGAGTCATTCCTCACAGAGAAATCCGGTGCAGCTACCGGAGGGGGTGGGTTGCTGGGTAGCAACAGCTGAGCACTGCCTGAAACAATACCCAATTAATAAACAGTGCTCATAGGAGGGAGTAAAAAAAACCAACAAAAAACAGTTTGTTTTCTGCTTGCCATGTCTCTTTAAACCTGTTTAGGGGAGGAAATCTATTCCCTGTCCCTGCCTGTACAAACTCTACTCACTTTTAAGTAAAAAAAAAACAAAAACAAAAAACACCTGTCTATGATCCCTTTTAGATGATGCAGACACAATCTTAAATCCAGGAATAGAATGTTAATTCTATTAACACTTTAATTCTTATCTTTCATTCACAGATAAGACTTCTCCCCCATTCTCCCAATGGGATCAGTGGCAGGCAAGCTGTCTGCCTTTGGCAACGAGAGTAGCCAGCCTGTGTTTTCTTCTTCTCAAGACCTGCTGCGTCTCACCCCTTTGTGGTCACAGCAGGAGAAGGAGTGGGATGGAGGAGAAGGAAGTTTTTATGTAACTGACACTGTCATGCAGTGGCCTTGTGCTGTCACAGACCAGCAAATATTTAAAGCTGCCTCTTTCTCTTGGGGGCACTTTCATGTTCTTTATGCTGTGTCTCTTTGAGGGAAACACTCTCACTCTCACCTCCCAAGCAACCCTGAGTGGTCCTGTTGAGTCCCCCTTCCCTAGGCTGGAGTGGAGGACTGGTGCTGGCATCCCACCCTGATGGTGTGTGTGTGTGTGTGTGTGTGTGTGTGTGTGTGTGTGTGCGCGCACACATATTCTCTATAAAGAAATTCTTTTAAAAGAATTCTTTCCTCTCTAGTCTCCATCCCCCTCAATTTCATTTATATTTTTATAGAATGTGAAGGGTTCAAGAATTGTAAATAATTAAAAAAAATAATTTCACCAACAGTTGACAATGGTATTTTATTTTCATTTCCATTTCTTTTTTTAAAAAAGTATATTTTTTATTGCCTTCAGAGAAGAAAGGAGAGGGAGAGAATGAAACATCAATGATGAGAGAGAATCATTGATCAATTGACTCCTGCATGCCCCCTACTGGGGATCAAACCTGCAATCTGGGCAGGTGCCCCACCAGGAATCCGAACTGTGACCTCCTGGTTCATAGGTAGATGCTCAACAACTGACCCATACTGGCCAGGTGTCATTTCTTTGGTTATTAATGAATGTACCAATTTTTCATATGCCCTGTAGATATAGTTAATAATAGAAATAATACACATTGAGCTCCTATTATGTACCAGCTTTTTCATTTATGCTAACTCATTTAATCCTGGCAGGGATCTGGGAAAGTAGATACCATTACTATACCTATTTGGCAGATGAGATCCAGTGCCGGGAACCAATTCCAGCATGTAGTAATTCCAAGAGTTTCATCAAAAGGTTGGTGAAACTTGGGAGGCTCAACAAGGGTGAGCCACAAATGTAGTTTACCTGTTGGGACTAGCTAAATGGCACTTCCCCCAAACCTAAATAGGATTATTGCTGACTGCCAGACAGCTCAGGGCATTTTATTGCCTCCTGTTGGCTAAACACCTGAACAGCTGTAGGCTCTTCCCCAAACTGACAATGCTTCTGTACCCTTTGAAGTGCATATCTCCACCTTGCCTTAGGACAAATTGTGTTAATAAAAGCAAGGGTCCTAGACAAGGAAGGAGTCTTCAGTTCTTTTAGCTGAAGATCCTCTGACCCCCACCCCAAACTCGCCCCCATGCTTTTCAAAATTATCTTTCGTCTTTAGACTCCTTCTTGAGTCTACAAAACAGTCCCTTCTCCAGATTTCTGAACCCTTTGTAAGGCTGGGACAAGATCCCTGGCAGTCCAGAACGATGAATTAACCTGTCCAAGGTCACATAGCTAGTGGGAAGGTCACATAGCTAGTGGGTCAGTTCCCTAGTACTCCTGCCTGACTTTTCCACATTTCCTGTTATGTTTCTCTGCTTCCGGCCCCATATCTTTTCCTTCCTCTCTGTAACTTCTTGTATCCTTTCTTTTCCCAGGAAGCATTTTGAACTTACTAGCTGTCATTAACCTGTTCAGTTTAGTCCTGCTCAACACAGAAAAGGAACATTTTGCACATGCCAAACACTTTATTGGGGGGGGGGGGCTAAGGGACAAATACAACCCCAGTGTGACCTGAAGTGGTCAGCTGATAGGGAATTATGCATTGCACATGTACCGCTCATCATGGTTTCCCAGGCATGTTTACCATTCTTTCACCGCAGGGCTTGTCTCAGAGAGGTTGCATGACTTGTCCAAGGTCGTACAACTGAGAAGTGGTAGAAGAGGGAAAAAAATTAGAAGGGCACCTGGCCTACAAACCAATTGGTCTCAGTGTGAGCTCTTCAGACCTTTTCTACTTTTACTGTGTGCACTGTCACCTCCATGTCCAGGGACTACTTGCCATTTGAAATAGTTTTCATCTCCATTTTGGGGCTATTCCTGAAACGTAAAGCTCAGGTTAATTGAGGTGTTGCTATGGCAACAAGGACAATAAAAACCAGGATAGCAGGTATAGATTTCACATCCATAGACTATGATGTGCAAACATGAGACTTCATTCTCTTATAACTCAAGTTAATATCTGACCTTGAGCCCTTATTCTGCTTGGTGAAATAAATATATTCTTGTCATTTTTCAAATAAACTCAATAAAATGCAGTATTTCTTAGCCATTTTTATGTAAAACTTAGCCAATTCATGATGATTTTCCCTTTCCCCTTGGGACTGGGACTGAATTCCTGGAGGAAGATGGGATTCTGCAAATGCTCCCCCAGGAGTGTTGTAGGTGGAGGTAGTGTCTGTTTGCAGCTTTTACGGGCCTCATGGCTGGCATTGGCCCAGGTAAGGGTAGGCCCTCCTCGGAATGGAGACTGCATTGGTGAGGCGGATCCCTGACTTGTAGTCGCATCCCCATCAGATTTGTTGAGGAGACGGTCCAGACCACATCCCTCTGATGCATGTCTTCTCATTCTAACTGAGATATCCCTTCCAGCTCTCCCTTTCTCTCCTCTGCCCAACCCATAGAAACTAGATGTACCTTCTTGCGCCACTCCCAAGGTCTAGAAAATCCAGGGGGTGGATTTCTCTTTCCTTGCCCTGAGGTCAGAATGAGACGGAGAAAATGGAAAAGAGAAGAAAAATACAGTGGTTAACATCTCAAACATCATTCTGTGGCATCAGTACAAATTGCCTCCTTCAAAGCAGTACTGTTTTTCCTTTCCAAGTTCAAATTCACTGACATGTCTCTTTTCTTGCCTTTTTAACCAGCTTTGTACTTTCTTCTCAGATGGATCAAAGAAACATCGAGCACTTCTATCCCAGGAACTCCCACGGATGAGCCTCTTTGGTCTCCATCCCAAACACACAACCTGTGACACAGCCATCCACTGGCAGCCACCTCTGCCCTCCCCAGCCACGGGGCCCTGCACCTGGGACCCACCACTCTGTTCCAAGCCTCACTTTCATTCTCTCCATTCCTGACACACTTGAACCCAACCCAACCCAACGCTGGTGCCTCTCTGTTTCTTTTCCTTCTTTTATTATACATAAATGTGTGTTTTCTAACTTTGTTACTTGCCTCCAATCCTCTTTGGAAATAGATGATGTCTAAAGTAAAACTGTAATACATCTCATGGTCCTTTTAAGGTTTAGTGAGTAAAACCTTAGGCCCGACGTGGATGCACCATAATTTTCCTGACTTCAAATTGCTTTCATTTTGAATCAATTTCTTTGTATGAAGACTTTGATGCTCTCCTCCTTCTAAGTGGTCCTAGCAGGCAAAAGAAAGGGAAGGAATTACAGTGTTGAGTTATTTCTGTTATCCCAGACTCTATGCTGGACACGTTCACCTACATTATCTCATTGCGTGTACCTTCGTTTTATAGGGTCCTCGTTGGAGCATAAGCCATGTTTACTGGAAGATTCGGATACGTCCATCTATCTGGAAGCTGCAGGGAGACTGAGGTGGGCAAGGTTGCAGGGAATGAGTTGAGCTTCCTGGGGAAAAAGTTAATTGTCTAAGTTTGAAGAAAGAATCCACTGGAAGAGAGAAATTTGCCCACTAATTCGTTTAATCAGTATTTGTTGAGCACCTACAATGTACCTAACACTGTGCGAGGCACAGGGGATACAGCAGTGAGGAATTCAAGGGGAATGAACTTCGGGGTAGAGGGTGGATTCTAGTGCAGCAGGGAGTGTACCTGTACTCGGATTGGCCTGTAACCCAGACCCCAGTCCTAAGGCATGGAAGCTGCAGAACAGAACAAACACATGCCAAATGTTACTCTGCCTTCATTTCCAAGAAACAATAGAAAAGAACTGTGAGAGAAAGCCGGGGCCAGTGGTTTCTGCATCCTGGGAGATCCTCCTCCTACGAAACTTGGAGATATTGTTGGACGCCAGGAGGGCATTCAAATGGGACATCAGTAGAAGCTGGGGACATTACCCCCAAACAACCAAGGCAAGGAGAAGGAATAAAACAAGGGCAGCTGACAGGGCTGTGCCACCGACTTGGCTGAGATTTATGCTGGGGCTAACTGGGGAGAATTTGGGGAAAGCGACAATTGCACAGAGCTGAGGGGGTGGAAACTTGCAACTTCTGCCTGGTCTTACTTTTACCCTCAAACTAATGTGGCTTGGGAAGGGTTTTGTTACGTCACAGAGGCTCAGAGGAGCTAAGACACTTGCTCAAGGTTATTGATTTAGCTCAAGGTCTTTCTCCAAAGTCCTTCCCAGACCCGGTGCATCATGAGGCATAGTGGCAACGCCTCAGGATTCTCATCTCTTCTCTGTTGTTATGGGATCTTCGGGGGTGGGGGCGAGGGACGGGGGTGGTGAATTTATCTCCTAGAGCTCACTTTTTTCATTCTTCAAATTAAAGGAAGGGCTTGGACTAGAAGAGCTACACCATTTTGTGATGTTGGGACTGATTTTAGCCCCTCAGCACTGGTTCTGGATACTCTTTTTAAAAATATATATTTTTTATTGATTTCAGAGAGGAAGAGAGAGGGACAGAGAGAAAGAAACATCAAGGACGAGAAGCTAGGGACATTACCTCAAACAACCAAAGTAAGGGGGCTGCCTCTTGCACGCCCCCCACTGGGGATCCAGCCTGCAGCCTGGCATGTGCCCTGACTAGGAATCAAACCGTGACCTCCTGGTTCATAGGTCCATGCTCAGTCAGTCAGTTGGGCGGTTCTGGATACTCTTAATAATCTAACCCAGTCTTTCATATTCAGACACGCTTCCCCTTCTTCCTCACATGGCACCTTGACTCCTGCCAAACCGGTGTTCCCTCTGTCCCCAAACACGGCACATTCATATTCATTCCCGACCTTCTGCCAAACCCCTCCACAGGAACGCTAAGGAAATTAGAATGCACATCCTGGTCAGGCCGAGTTCTCTCCAGGAAAGGACATGGCCACTGCCTTCCCTGCAGGTGGACATATGTCAGCTCCCCCGGGGAATCCATTTACATCTCTGACATGAATTTGTCCAGGCCCTCGCGAATTCATTTATATTTCCCTCAGGTACTACACCGTGGAGCGATGTGTTTCACAAGTTTATTACCCATTTCTTTTTATTTGTTCTGACTGCTCCTCGCTCATCTTCCCCTCCAGCAAGTGTTTGGGTTAAATAAGTCCTTGTGTACCTTCTCCTGCTTATTGATGAGTTTATTGTGTCCTTTTGCAGTCTGGAGAATTCTAACCTTTATGGCCCGCCTCCCTTCTGTAGCTGGGACTCACCACAGATCAATGAGGAGGGTGTATCGTGCTTAGAGAAACAGCAAGGGCGGCATGGGCTCCGTTATTCCCAGTCTCCCTGCCCCCTCGCTGATGCCAGATGTGTTTGCTTGGCCTTTGGAGCAAAACAGTACTTCAAATTCGTGGACTGGAAGGGAAAATACTTCCTTAGACACGAGCCCTTTCCCGCTTTGGTAGATAGAGATGTTAGTCACAAAGTTTGGATTTGTTTATTTTTAAACATATTTGCACATGCCATGGTAAATTCATCTGTCCCTTTTCTGCCAATTTATGCAAACGCAGTTGATAGCAAAAATAATTAACATTTAGCGAGCTCTTAAAATGCCTCAGGCACTGTGCAAAATGTGCAGTATTTCTTTCTCAATCCTCTCTGCAACCCTTTGAGGTAGGGATTATTATTACCCAATGTTGAAGGCGAGAATATTAAGAAACAGAGAAATTCAGTAACCCGATCATCACACAGCTGGCAAATGGCAGAGCCTAGACCCCGGCCGGGGAGACTGAGATTTGCAGCCTTGATGCTCTGCGGTGAACTCTGGCTGTAGATTACAATCATCTGGGAGCTTTAAAAAAACACCAACCCCCAGGCCCCTCCCCAAGGCAGCTAAATCAGACTCTCTGGGGGCTGAGGTTAAGATCCCTTTAAAAGCTCCCCAGGCAATGCTACTGTCCATCCAGGACTGAGGACCACTGCTCTGGTGCCTCCTACTGTCAACGCCTGCCAGCTGATTTCTATTGCAACCGGGAGAATGTGTTTAGTCATCTGTAATACGGAGGTTTGCCATGTGACTTTCCCCTCCAGCACATTTATGAGGGGGCTAACTCTGATCAGTCTTGCCATAGATTCTTTTGTTGTGGTGGTGGGGACAATGGTGGTAATGTTCACATAATATAACATTTAGCCTGTTAACTATTTTTTTAAAAAAATATCTACTTTTAAATATATAAACTGGATCATCCTACATATATTGTGTTTTTCCTTTTGAAAAAATATATTTTTATTATTGATTTCAGAGAGGAAGGAAGAGGGAGAGAGAGATAAAAACATCAATAATTAGAATCATTGATTGGCTGCCTCCTGCATGCCCTGCACTGAGAATTGAGCCCACAACCGGGGAATCTAACCATGACCTCCTAGTCTATAGGTTGATGCTTAACCACTGAGCCATATCAGCTGGGCGTAATTATCCTTTTTAATTGTGGTGAAATATACAGATAATATAACATATACAATCTTCCATATTTTTAAGTCTACATTTCAGTGGCATTGAATATGTTCATGTTGTGCATCCATCACTATTGTCCATCTCCAAAACTTTTTCATCATCCCAAACTGAAACTCAATACTCATTAAATGCTATCTCCCCATTTTCCCATCACCTTAGTCCCTGACAACCACCTTTCTACTCTATTCTCTATAAATGTGACTTCTAGATACTGCATGTAAGTAGAATCATACAATGTGTGTCCTTTTCTGACTGGCTTATTTCACTCAGCATAATGTCTTCAAGGTTCTTCAGTACTGGAGCATGTGCCAGAATTCCATTCCTTTCCAAAGCTATATAACATCCCACTGTATGTCTATGCCCGTTTTGTTCACCCATTCATTGCATGGATTCCTGAGGAGGGAGTTTTAACAGTGCATCATTAGAGAAGCCAAAATTTGCTCCTATATATTTTTTTACTGCTACCTTTTGTTTTCTAAGACATTTGCTAATCTTTTTAAAAAATATATATTTTATTGATTTATTTACAGAGAGGAAGGGAGAGTGATAGAGCTAGAAACATCCATGAGAGAGAAACATTAACCAGCTGCCTCCTGTACACCCCCCACTGGGGATGCGCCCGAAACCAAGGCACATGCCCTTGACCAGAATCGAACCTGGGACCCTTCAGTCCACAGACCAACGCTCTATCCACTGAGCCAAACCGGCTTCAGCACATTTGCTAATCTTGATAAGAGTCATCATAATTCCCTCCTTTAGGCACATAGTGACTTACCCTTTTAAAAGAGCCTATTTTTAGAGAACTTTGTCAAAGCTTTTTAAAAGTCCAAGTAGATTGTAGTTGTTTCTCCCTTATATCTACCTTTTTTCTTTCTTTCTTCCTTTCCTTCTTTCTTCCTTTCCTTCCTTCTTTCTTTCTTTCTTTCTTTCTTTCTTTCTTTCTTTCTTTCTTTCTTTCTTTCTTTCTTTCTTTCTCGAAGACCTTTACCAAGTGTGTCTCTTCCCTCCCCTGTTTTTCTGAGTGGTCCATGGCAATTCCCACCTCCTTCAGGAAGCCTTCCTGTCCCTGGCCCATGTGACTCAGTTGGCTGCATGGAGAGGTCACAGGTTAGATTCTGGGTCAGAGCTAATGCCCTGATTGCAGGCTTGCTCCCCAGTTGGGGGTGTGCAGGAGGCAACCAATCAATGTTTCTCGCTCTTTCCCTCTCCATACCTCTCCCTCTAAAATGAATAAAAACATTTTTTTTTAAAAGAAGAAGCCTTCCTGGACACCCTGACAACCAGGGTGCTCTATAACACCCTTCTAAATGCGCTGGAGGGGTTCTGTGGACCCCCTCTCTCTTGAATCTGTGTGGTGTTTATTGCCTGCAGCAGCCAGTCTGGCATTTACCTGCTATTTACTTCTTGCATGCACCTCACATCCCCAATGAGATGTTTGTCCTTTAAGCATTGCCCATCTTCTGTCGGTATCCTCTCTAGTATCCTCTCTAGCCTCGGTGCAGACAACAGGTGAAAATAACACTTCGGAGCAAATAACAGGTGGAAAAATTCATATTTAATTGATACGAAGGAACCGCTGCCTCCCCCTGAGAATCAGTACTTCTCAGCTGATGCCTGGGAACCGCGTTGCCTGCAGCAGCACCAGGATGTGTTCAGGGCACATCCATCCCCTCCACTTCTCAGACTTGGGGCAGAGCCGGTGCTAAGCCATATTATCAGGGAGCAACATTCTCTTACTACTCACTTGGCTCACACCCCCAACTTTCCTAGGCACCCATATTCCTGCTCTTATGTTTTTTACTCTTCTCCACCTCAGGTTCCTGTTCTGTATTCCAATCCCTTAGGTTTCTACCTCATGTAGCTAAAGCAGATAATGAGTTTTCATTATTTTTGTCATCTTTGCCCTCATCAAGGTCTCGGTGGGTTGTAAGGGTTGATGTAACCGTCTCCTAACTCAAGTGCACCCACTGCCACCCATCTCACCCCATCAGGCTCCGGCTCCAACCTCAGGTCCCTCTCCTCGCCAGGTCTGTAGGATGAAATCCAACCTCCCTCCATAACATTCGAGGCTTCTCTAATCTGGCCTGCTCTCAGCCTAGCATCATCCATTCCCTCCCGTATCCCTTCAATGTTCAGCCAATAAGAATGTGTTGAACGATTCCTCTCCATGGGCTAGAGATCTGGTGTGTTGCATGGTCCTGGTACAGCGGTGTGCTCACTCACTCATTCATCCAGATAATTTGGAGGGAATTACTGTTTATCCCCCACCCCTGCTAAGGTGCTGTTAATATATAGATTGCCTTGTCTAAGTAAGGCATTGTGCTTACCTGCTGTTCCCCCTCGGTGAGGATTTCAGGGGCCGTGGAACACCTGAGGAGAGACATGTTGTCCAGGACAAAGGAGTCTTTCTGGTCCTCTCAACCATGTTAGGAGGTTTCTCCCTGACTCGGGAAGCAGGTTCTCCTACAGATTCATCCTTATCTCCTGTTCCGAGGTCTGGTCCTGCTCCGGCTCACCAAGTGCCAGGCCTCTCCTTGGTTACAGCCTGGGATCTTCTTCTTAACGGGATTCTGGGGACACTGCCTCAGGTTTCCTTGGCTAACACCCATGCTGTCCAGATGCATCCAGGACCTCTGTGGCTTCACCCTGGTCCTGGGAGACAATCACGGACCTCTTGTTTTCAAATGTCTTCAAGAAGGGTGACCACACTTGTTTTCTTTGGGTCCAAATGTCCTGAGAGTGACCCCTCTCTCCTGGCCTAGAATGGAGCACTTGGCTTGGCCTTTATCTAACTCATCCACCAGGAAGCCCGGTGTCATCTGCTGGACCAGCTGTGCTTCCTTCTGATCTTCATACCCCTCCCCTACCTCACTTCCTCCTGACTCATCCTCACCCCACTTCTCACCGGCTTTGCCAGAACAACAGGAAAGAGGGAGGTGGAGAGGCACTGAATGAATGAGAAAAGATGTGCGATTACTCCCGGGTGTCAGCCCAAGGGCAGGCTGCAAATCCAACCTTCCTTCTCTCTCATCACACCCCTGGTTTAGGAGATGTGAAAGTGGTGTGTGTGTGTGTGTGTGTGTGTGTACACTTATTTACACATGTTGCCAGAAATAACATGTGAGGATAAAAATGTGAATATGTGAAGGCCTGGAAGGGACTTTTTTTTTTTAGGAATAAAAAACAAAAACACCAACTAGAACTGTAATAAGAAACAAAGACGCTGCCAGGATGAATGTGCATTGCGGTGACCACTTTGAAATCTGGGTTTTCAGAGCTAACTCTTCACTGTGTTGTGACTTGCAGAATTGCCGTGTGGGTCAGGGACCCATGTGTTTAATTGGGTGGGAAAGATTTAGTATATGTTTTATTCTAATATGCATTTTCTATTAAAATGTCCTTAAAATGCAATTATAGAGATTGATGAATAACCATTTGGAGAAAATTGGTTTGATATGGAAAACTTTAAGTTTAACTCTCAGGTCTAAAAATGACCAATTGTGCCCGTGTGCCTCCGTTTTCCTATCTGCAAAATGGGAATGATAATAATAATTTCCCCATTAAATCATTATCGTGCACTTCCCCTTACCAAGCACTATTCCGTGGGCTGGGACTATAGCAAAGAAAAACACAGTCAGTCTTCACTTCCATGCAGAGTGACAGGGGTTTGTAATTTTTTTAAAGGGTCATAATGCCTCTCTAATGAACTGGTATTTGAGCAGAGACTGAAGGAAGTGAAGGAATGACCTGTGTGGACATCTGAACGAAGAGCTTTCCTGGCAGAGATCAACATCAAGTACAGAGGCCCTGAGGTGACCTCAGGTGTGTGGGAAACTAGAGAACCTGGTGAGGCTAAAGAGAGGTGAAGGGTGACATAAGAAACGTCCTGGTCGACTTGGTGAGGATCTGGCTTTTCCTCTGTTGGGCTGGAGAGCCATAGAAGGCTTTTGAGCAGAGGAGTGGCGGGCTCTGACTTAGGACAGCTTCCGTGTGGAGAACAGACTGTACGCATAAAGGTAGAAGCAGGCAGAGCAGACATTCAGGTGAGAGAAGAGAGTGGTTTGAATTGGGGTTGCCAGTGGAGGAGCTGGTGAGAAGATTCTGAACACATTTCACAGAGAGAGACCATGGGATTTATTGATGGTCTACATGCGGAGTGTGGGATGACTTCAAGATTTTGACCTTGAGGAATTTGAAGAATGGGGTTTTTGTTTATTAGGATGGAGGAGTCAGAAAGAAAAAGCTGGTTTGGAGAATCAAAAGTTAAGTGTTGTGCTTACAGCTACAGGGTAGCGAACAGCAGGGTAGCGATTGTGAAGGTCAAAAGACATTGTATGGAAAAGACTTTTGTAAACTGCAAAATGTTATGCACGTGGAAAGGATGAGGTGTACAAATATGGTAAAGAACATGATGTAAAGAAGCATCTGTGGGAAGAGTTAGAGAGTTAAAATGAGCATGCAGGAGGACCTCAGAAACCAGTTGATCAAGCTCTCTCATCCACGAGGAACTGAGGCCAGAGAGGATAAGAGGCTCGTTCAAGGACACCCAGGTGGCCAGTGGCCACGCTGGACCCAGAACTGAGAAGCCCCAACTGCTGGTGCGGTGCTCTTTCCACCACACGATGCACCTGCTCGCACTTACCGCTCCGGCTCTCCAAATCTGTTAACCAGGGCCAAGTAATTATTCCAAAACAGAAATCTAATTATACCACTTGGTGCTTTCATACATGCTATTTCCTCTGCCTCCTCCCACCTCTCTGTCTGGCAAATTTGCCTGCCCTTGTCTCCACCCCCAGCGAGAAGGCCCTTTGCTGTGAAGACCTCCTTGCCCTGTTGCATAGAGCCCCTCCTCTTTGCTGGGGCTTTATGTCTGCCTCTCCCGCCTGCCTCCGAGGCTCTGGCTTTCTCTTCCTATGACCTCTCCACCTGGTAGAGTGAGTGACACTTAAATGTTTGGGAAGGAAGGAAGGAAGGAAGGTCTTTTTTCTCACATTAGCTCAGGACAATGGCAGAGCTGCCATTTAGGGATGCTTCAGTTCCTCTGACCTAAGTGTGCTTTTGGTTCACAGGTTGACAATGACTCCTGGAGTGGGAGTTTTCTTTTTTTCTTTCCCATTCCCAGACACAATGAGTAGATAGATCTAGGACCTGGAATGGACATTATAAATGATTGCTGTCTTCTTTTCAATTCTCTCTAACCTATTCTATACAAGTGGATGGTGTCTGTGTGCCTTTTGCTGCCTGGACAGACTTGTGTTTGTGCTCAGGCTCTGCACACACACACACACACACACACACACACACACACCACACACACACTCCTGGGAGAGGCTGCACTCTTGTTTTTCAGAGGTAGCCAAATCTCCTAGCAAATGCCCTCTGGTGGAGGCAGGAGAGGGGCAGGCTTGTCACACCTTCAGCATAAGAGTTTGGGCTTACTTCTTAACCCCTTAGCATCTTAGTTCAAGATAATTTGGGACTTTCTAGGTCAAGAGTGAACTCTAAGAACTCTTTCCCACCCCCTATTTTGCAGTTCTTTAGCATGTTTGTTTGGGATAATTCTGTATTAATTATCGTATTTATATTCTGCTTAATTAACCCTACTCCAGTAAGTGGAGAATTGCTCCTAATGGAAGTCATTATTGTACAGGTTATTGCAAAGGTTTAAAGAAGGTGACAGGAAGTGGTAGTGATACCGTGGTGATGGGGTCAACTGCTCCAGGTTTTCTCCAAATGACTCAGAGATCCTAATGAGGCTGGGCTTGCCAATTTCCAGGGATGCCTGGCGTGGTGGTAAGCCAGGCTAGTAAAGCAACTGCCCCTTCCTGAGGGTTGGACTTCAGAAGCTGTCTTGCATGGAGAGCACTTGAGTAATCACTGTTAATCAATACAATACGGTAGGATGCAATTAGGATTAATTAGCCCAGCATCCCACGCAGCTCTGCTCCTCTGTCTGTGTCTCCTTGGGTGTCTCCCCTTCTTGGCTCCCGCTTCCCCTGAAAAGGGAGGGTTCCTTGCCCGTGTCCCCAGACTGGGGTCTGCTGTCTTCTCTTCCTGAATGGAGACCCTCCCACAGTCATTAGCCATGGGGACGGGGCGGGAAATGACAGTGGGAAGAGAAGAAAGAGAAGCCCATCCAAACATGGTGGAAAAGAGAAGGAGGCTGAGAGAACATGATGAAGAACGGGGAGGATTTTTATTGTCTTCCAAGAGGGAGCTGCTGCTGACAGAGCCGCTCCGAAGGCGTTTTGTCTATGCTGCCAACAAATGGGACACTTTCGTGTTTTCGTATTAATTAAGAGGCATCTGTATACCTTCACACACTTCTATTGTTGCAATGGCAAAAGCAGTCCCCAGGGTTCTGTGGGGCATGGGGATGAGGATGGGGACAGCCCTCCTAGCTCTGCCCTCTCCCCAGCCTGGGACTCTGGGAGGATTGCTGCCCCTCTTTAGATCTCATTGCCCTTGTCCGTGAAATGATGTGTTTGGACTGGGTGTCCTGGATTTGCCTCTTCCAACTTGATTTCTACCCTTAATTGAATGTTTGGGCTACCAGACTGGTGTGCCCCCACACGCCCATTGCCTTCTTGTCAGACTCCTCTCTCCAGCTCTCTCTCCCCTGGTCCGGCGTGTGTCTTATCTTTGCAAGTTTCTTTGCATTCTGCACATTATGAGTTTCAGCATTTCTTTGCCCTAGAAAGTCTTTATTTCTGAGATTGTGCACTGTTTCCCTTTTTAGAGCATCTCGTAAACTCCCTTCTTGGATTTGTTCCTGCGTTTCCATCATCCTGGCCACACTGCTTCTCACCTTGGTTCAGAGGGGAGTGTGTGTGTGTGTGTGTGTGTGTGTGTGTGTGTGTGTGTGTAGGGGAGGTTGCTTCTCTGGGATTCATGCTGCCTCCATTCCTCAGCTTTATCTGAAATTTCCTTCACCTAGAATTTTGTTATGTAAAATGCTTTACTCTACTTCTTCAATTTCTGGCAGCACACTAGAAAGTCTTTTTAATGTTTTCCTTCTTCCAACGTATCTATTTTTATTTCATATTTCTCTTTGGTTTTTCTCTTAAAAGCATACTTCTGGGGGCTTAATTTGTTTTCAGGTCCTTTGTCTTTCTCCTTCATTCTTTGTTTTGTTTTCCCCCAACCCACATCCCCCCCCCCCCCAACACACACACTCTTAGGTCACCTTTTTTATTTTAAATACCGTTTTTTCTTCACCAGAGGGCTCCCTTCCCCTCCCTCTCGCAGCTCCGGCACAGGATTTGAAGCTCGCCCCTCTCCTCCCCTCCGCTTTCTCGCCACCAGAAACACCAGGCATTAAACTTGTCAACAATGCAGCCTTCCTCGGCGGCAGCGGCGTGATCACGCGGAGCCTCCTCCTCCGCCGCCGGCCTCCCAGAACCGCTCATCTCCGGGATGCCCTCCCAGCGTTCCTGGTGCTATTTCAACTCACTGTAGCCCCCTCCTTGGTCTTCAGATTGTTCTGTGTGGTGGGTATTAATTACCGACCCTGATGGATATACAGATGAGGAAACTGAGGCTTGGGGAGGTTCACTTTAGGGCCGTCCAGCTGGTCAGCCCTCCCGCGGCCGGCTCTGGCTTTGGGCCCAGCCCAGCAGCCTCGCCCCCCTCTCCCCTGCTGCAGTTCACACCACATCTCCTGCGTGCGGTGCGCGGTTCTTTCCCCCTGGAAATCCTCAGGCAGGAAGATCGCCCCTGGCCAACTAGGCTGGGGGGGTTGGGAACGGGGGAGAAAGGAGACTTTCCCCAGGCCCCCAGGTTCGGGTGGGAGGAGGCCCCGGGAGGAAGCCAGGTTCCAGATGGGGATTAATGAGAACCGGTGGGGCAGGATGTAGCCAAAAGGCGGCAAGTGCTCGGGGGGACCCCGGGTTTCGCGGCTCCCTAGCCGACTGCTGAACGGGACCCCAACCTCCCACCCCTACGCCTGGGAAACGCACCCCGGGCGGGCGAGGGGCGAGGGTCTGGCCGGGTCGGGGACCGGGAGGTGCAGGGCGCCCCCTCGCGCTCTTGCGCACGCCTCCGGGCTGGCGACAGAGGCGCCCGCCGCCGCGGCAAAGGGTCCTCTCCACCCCCTCCTCCTTTTCGCTCCAGCTCCCCCCCCCCTCTTCTCCCCTCGCTCCCAACTCCTCCCCCACGGCCGATCCCTCCGTCCCTCCCCCTCCCGCTCCCTCCGTCCCCTCCTCCTCCCCGTTCTCACCCGCGCGCGCCGGGTCGGAGCTCGGTGGAGCGCGGGGACGGCTGCGGGCGCCCAGCTCCGCGGAGGGGCCGGGCGGGTCGGCCGCGCGTCCGGCGGCGGCGGCTGGAGGAGCGCGGCGGTCGCGGGCCCGGGTCGGGAGCGCACCGGAGCGCCGAGCCCGGAGCCGGAGGCCGTTCCGCGCGGCCGCCCAGTCCCCAGACCGGCCGCCAGCCCTCCTGGTCCGCCTCCGCCTCTCTCCTCTCTCTCTCCTCTTTCGAAGCCGGGAGCCGCCGGGAGCCGGGCACCTGCGCCCGCAGCCCGGAGGTGAGTCCCGGGAGCCGCGGGCGCTTCCCGTGCGCGGGCTGGGGCTGCAAGTTTCAAACTTCGGCAACTCGGTGGGGAGAGGGGTAGGGGCCAGGGACGCGCTGGCCGTTTGGAACCGGGGGGCGCCGGCGTCGGGCGGGTAGAAGAGGGGGTCCGCGGGCTTCCGCGCCGCCCGCAGACTCCGCGGCTCGGGCGCCCTCCGCGCCGCCTCTCCCCGCGCCGCCCGCCCGCTCGCTCCGGGTCCGGCGGAGCGGGGCCCGCGCCCGCCCGGGGTGGGCGCGTCTGGGCCGCCCGGTGGGAGCCCGGGCCCGGCCTGTGGGAGGGGGACGGCGGAATGAATGGCTGGGAGGGAGCGGGGCGGAGGCTCCGAGACCCGCGGAGGTGGAGGTTCGGAGAGGAAGAGGGAGTAACCCCGGCGCAGGGAGGGTGCGGGCGGGCGGGCGGGGTGCGTGGGGACCCGTAGCCCACGCGGAGTGTGAAATCTGTTGCTCGGGGACGTCCCCCTCCATTGCCACCTTCGTCTCCCCCGCCCCCCGCCCTGGCTGTCCCCGGACCCCTGCCCGGAGAGGGCCCTGCGGAGGGAGCCCAAACTCTGCCCGGCCAGGCCCCGGACGCAGCAGCGGCCGGGGAGCCCGGCGTTCCCGCCGCGGCCGGTGGAGAGGGGTGCGGCGGCGGGACCCCGGGCGCGAACGGCGATTTCCCGGTGTATTTGTCTCATGGTAATTTGTCTTTGTGGTGGGGCTGCCCATTCACTTTCCGCTCACGTCTTGTCGGAGATCCAGCGCGGAGGGAGGGAGGCAGGGAGCGAGGGAGGGAGGAGGGAGGGAGCGGGGGGCGCGGGCCCTGGGAGGGATGGAGACCGGAGGAGAGCGGGTCCGGGGCCCGGGCGGGGCGGGAGCCCCGAGGGGGAGTGGCCGGGGGAGAGCGGAGCCCGAGCGGAGCCGGCTGCAGGGGGAGGACGGAGCCGGCGCCTTCGCCCGCTGCAAACTTTACAAGGAGGAGCCACCTGCAGCGCCGTCCTCGCCTTCTGCCCAAACCCGGTCGCCCAGTCCTCCGGCCGCACGGCCCGCCCCCCGCGCCCGGCTGGCTGCAGCCCGAGTTGGGACGGGGAGAGGCGGCCGCCGGCGGACTCCGCCCCGCCCTGCGGGCCTCCCCGGGCGGCCGCGGCGGGAGCCGAGCGGCGGGGGCCGGAGAGCTGCGGGCCCTCCGATGCGCTCCTCCCGGGCCCTGCGTTGGAGCCTAAGCAACTGGGATGCGGGCGAGAAAGGGCGGGGGTGTCTGGAAGCTGGCTTGTGTCTAGACCCCAGCATGACCCCACCTTCCCCGGCCCCACCCGCCAGTTTCCCCTCAGCCCCTAGAAAATCCGGTCTCCTTCCACATTTAGCAGCCCCCCCCACCCCACGGCTCCCCACTTCGGCCTCATTCTGCTCCCTAGGGAGAGACTCCCCTCTCCAGAACTGTCCCCCCCGCCCGCCTCCCAGTCCTCCCCACCCCCATTTTCCCTCCTCTTTTAGGATATTCCCTTCCCTTCCTTTTCCCCAGTTACCCGACCCCCTTCTTGACATTAAAAAGTGGCCTCGCCCTTTCTGACCCGGGGTAGATGACCTTGAGGAAGGGGCAGAGGGGAACCTGGGTTGGAGAACTGGACCTCCGTAGGAAAAGGGAGCCAGACGAAGAAGCGGCTTGGGAAAAGCTGCAGCACCCTGCCCCAATGTAGATTCCCAGCCCAGGAGGAAGGGAGAAGGCAGGCGGATAAAATATCAGAGAGAGAGAGAGAAAGCTTGCCACTCTGCCACTTAGGGCAGAACCTGCAGGAAGGATGCTTTTGGGGGATCACTCAGGAAGAAGGGCTGCCCCTGGCTTGCCATGTGGGGGAAGGGGTGTGTGTGTGTGTGTGTGTGTGTGTGTGTGTGTGTTGGGGGGGGATTTCTTTCTTCTGGGCCATCTCTGTTCTCTTTTCAGAGAGTCAGGCCCCAGCGTTCCTCCTCCAGAGCTGCAAACAGCCAACATTACCATCGCTATGGACATCTATAAGCACCTGGTGTGTGCGATGTACCAGCAGGGTTCTGGTATATACCAGGCTGAGCCAAATTCACTAGTTTTTTTTGGGAGAGGGTGGGTTTTGGGGGGAGGGGGGATGGAGGAGAACATGAACAGGAAAATGCAAAGGCTGTACAAGGCAGCAGGGGCTTGGTGCCAGATGGTGACCCAGGGCTTAGGAGAGGACTGGCTGAGGAAAGCCTGATGCCTCAGGTGGGGCTGGGAGCTGGGCCTGTGGACTCTGACCCCTTCCCCTCCAGCTGTGTGGATTGGGAGGGTGGGGCAGGAGAAGGGATGGACAGGGAGTGGCTTCCTTCCCACTCCCAGAGTGGGGCCGGACAGGCAAAGAAGTCCAGAGATCCAGCCTGGCTCTGTGGATCGCTCCCGATCGCTCCCAACCCCCCCCCCCAACCCCCCCAACCCCCCCCCCCCCAAGCTGGGATTGGAAGAATCACAGAAGACTTTGTCCTAAGGCAGTGCTCAGCAAACTCATTAGTCAATAGAGCCAAATATCAGCAGTACAATGATTGAAATTTCTTTGGAGAGCCAAATTTTTAAAACTTAAACTTCTTCTAATGCTGCATCTTCAAAACTGACTACTCGCTCAGGCCGTGGTATTTTGTGGAAAAGCCACCCTCAAAGGGCCAAAGCACCGCATGTGGCTCGCAAGCCGAAGTTCGCGGACCACGGTCCTAGGGGATCCTTCCTGGCCTGCTTGAAAGTCCCTCCATTAGTTACTCTTACTGAGGTTCAAAGCTGGAGGAGATTGTCATGTCTGGAGAGTGCAGGCAGGTAGCAACGTGCTGACCAACCAATTTAAGGCGGCTGGGCCTGGGGACAACTGGTTATTCCTAGTCAAACTGGCCCGGTAACTGTGGCCCAAACAAAACCAATGTGTAGCCCTTGAGTGGTCTGACTCCTCCATCTGCAGATTAAGAAATTATGATTCTGTCCTGACTGGTTTGGCTCAGTGGATAGAGCCTTGGCCTGCGGACTGAAAGGTCCCAGGTTCGATTCCGGTCAAGGGCATGTACATTGGTTGCGGGCACATCCGAGGTAGGGGGTGTGCAAGAGGCAGCTGGTCGATGTTTCTCTCTCATCAACGTTTCTAGCTCTCTATCTCTAACCCTTCCTCTCTGTAAAATATCAATAAAATATATTTAAAAAAAAGAAATTATGATTCTGAGACGTGATCTCGACTCTGCGTGCACATGTTGTCATGTTTCCCTGCGCTTCGGGGATGGATTGGAACACCCCACCAGCCGGGTCTTCCCTCCTAATGGGGGACCTAATGGACCCCCCAGGTCACCCTCACTCTCAGGGCTGCTAGGACTCTTCTGTGAGAAGACGAGTTCCTTGAGGTCGGGGAGCTGTCTCGTCTTACACAGATCTAGCACTTCCTGTCCATTGATCCAAGATTTTAGACACAGAGCCAACACTGGAACTCGGGTCTCAGGTCCCTCCCCTCCCCCCTCCACTCTGGAGTGCAGCGGGTGTAAACCAATTTTTCCCTTTAGGGGAAAGAAAAAAAAATCCCAACATAGTGTTTTGCCTTGAATATAGTAAAGCTCTATGCAGGGGTTGAAAGAGAAAAGGCCAGAAGCTCACAGAGGTTGTTGGGGGCGTCCTAAGGAATATCCAGAAAGCCCCGAGCCTCAAATTTGGGTCTAAAAAGGGAAACAGGAGCTCCATCACGGGGGCAGAGGGATGGCCGAGGTTTATGGAGGAGCAGCCCGGCGAGGCTGAAGGTTGGTGGATGGAGTGTGTGCGCTTGGGAAGAAGATGCTGTCGGGTTGAATTATTTTGAGCATCGATCATGACACTCCTGTTCTTAATCTTGGTCACCCTTCCTGTAGCCCACAGGGAAAGCCAACAGGGTAGCAGCTCAGATCACGACGGTACAATCAACCAATTCGCCACTTTTATTGAGGACTGAGGTGATAGAATGGACACAGAAGGCAAAGGACAAGATCCCTGATTAGAAGGGCTTGTTACCTTGTCACATTGCCTCAAAGGACCCCGAGCTGAGCTCTGCTGCCCCACAGTCAGGTGTTCCCCATGGTTCTCAAGCGCTGATTTTTTTTTTTTTATTGCCTGTAAACCAGGTAAACAGTGTCAGTAAACTAAGTTGTGTGACATTTACTGAGCACCTGCTATATGCCAGGCACTGTGCTAGAAGCTATGGATACAACAGTAGACAAGTTTTGCCTCTGTTATCCCTGGGAGGGAGGTGAATCACCATGCCAGGAGAGCATAACCGCTAGCATTGCCTCAACTTCTAAGAAGAAATTTACTCTGGGTTGTTTTTTACCTGTGGGTTTGTCTGGGCGACCTGACCGCTAATGTGGAGTTGTCCAGAGGATTCGGGGGGAGGGCTGAGAGAGCTAGTTGTGTCCCTGTTTCCAATGAATTAGATTCCTCAGATTCCTCACTCATTGAGTGGGTCTGAACACCTGCCTTGTGCCTGGTGATCTGGGGATGAGAACTATTGGGAGGGAGTATTGGTTATTTAGACTTCAGGGTCTGAACCCCAGTGCGTCCTGAGATCATCCTTTGCCTCAGTCGATCACCTTGATTACTAGCTTGTCTTCATCAACCGATGACTTTGTGTGAATGTGTATGAGTATTAGAAATAACTACCTCCAATGAGTAAGTTTTCTTCACATTCATACCTTTGCATTCGAGGTTAGCCATCACTAAGTTGGTCTTATATTTATGACACAGCCTAACCAATTTGGTCTTAAATGTATAATAAGAGGCCAAAGCAAGTGTCTGGATGAGTGGAGTTTCATTGAGTTGACCGAATTGAGCCTTTCTCTTACAGTGTGTGTGGGCAACCCCTGGATTTCACTGGCATAACGCATATATTTGGAAACTCTTTCTCTCTGAAGTTTGGTTTGGTGGCATCTGCCTCAGCTGAGGAGATGGCTTCTTGGTGGGTAAACTGGAAGGGGATCTCTGTGTATGCCATTCTCTGTCTCCAATGGAAGAATCTCCTTCAAGACTTTCTTTCTGAAGAAATCCCCCTTACAACAGGCTGGAAAGCTAGGGAGTGTCCCAGCTGGGAAAGGGGTGCTGACTGCTCTGTGGCTCTGCATGTCACCATCCTGCCCTTCTGCATTGGGGCTGTGCTTTCGTGAGCGTGAGACATGAAAACCAAACCTTGCAGAATGCACTCTTTAATTCAGACATTACTTGGGGGTTCACCAGTGGGAAATTGCTGTACTTGGTAGCTTCAAAGCTGAAAAAACTGAGATGGCACAGTGGAGGAAGCTGTGGTGGTGGGGTGGGGGGAGGACCCTTGGGCTGGAGACTGGACTTGGGAGAATTTGACCTTGAGCACGTTTCCCATCTCCCCACAGTTGGGTTGCTCACCCTCCTCCACTCTGACTTGAGATAAGAGGCCGAGGATTTCATTGGGCTTTTCCCTGAGCAAATGAAAGCTTGGGAGGCAATGCCGCGTGCCGAGTCCTGCCAGGATGGTGTCATGTGGGACTCACCACACAGCATTGCCCTCCTGCGCTTGTTAAGGATGACTTCATCAGACTTGCCCCTGGAACTCGTCTGAATTTGAAGCCTTGTCAGTGTTATCAGAATATCTCGGCATTCGAACCAACAATATCTCTGTGGCCTCTCCTGTGACAGGAAGGGTTGGTTCTGGAGGGTGGCTGGTGACCGTCTGTTCCGCCAGCCCCCCCTCCTGAGGATCAAATTAGAAGAGGTAGGTTTACTTTCCCCCAGGAGGGGGCTGGGTTGGAAATGAGGGCGGCTTCCCCACTGGAACGGTTCTGCTTAATCCAGACTCCCCATCTGTAAAAATGAGGTGTCAGAGGAACCAGCCCCACAGGCTCTTTCTGACCATCAAGGCCGGTGGTTTTGCATGGAGAGTATAGTCAGTTCTTGATTTTTCCAGGAGAGGTTCATTCCGCTTTTTGTGGATTATTTATTAGGGATGTTTAGTCTCAAGCCAGTTTCTAGTTACTATCTAGCGAGCCCCATTGTTTATAACCCCCTGAGTGCCAGTCCCGGCATCTTCACAGAGAGCTTTTTCCGCTCTCCTCCGCCTGAGCCAAACATCATCTGGAAGGTAAATCTGCCATATACTTGTGTATGTAAATATGCTCACATACACCCAGGTATAAACTTAGTGTGTGGTTTTGATTACCTGGCATCTTGGGTTATCTGCAGCTCTGTTCTTTTGCAAGAGTTGATGTGAGGCAGGCAACCTCAGGGAAATGGCTGGTAGGGTAGCAATTTAGATCCATCCCTACTTGCCAGCCCCACTAGTCCACCTGAGCCAAAACTGCCTCCATACTGCCCTGGGCATTGTCCCGAAGGCCTCTCCCCCCCCCCAGAAGCCCCACTTTAAGGAATACAAAAGAGCTGCAGTTCGCTCTTAATTATTCAGGGATGTATGGCTCCAGTGTGCACGCACCCCGATCCAGGCCTCCTCTTTCCCTTCTTTTGGTGCCTTGAGTAACTCTATGCCTGTAATGAGAGGCTGGGAGATCTTATCATTTAATACAAACTTTTGTTTCCAGCAACCTGTTCCCTCTGCTCCTCTTCCCTCAAGGCGCCTGGGAGAAACTCATCCACCCAAAGCAGATTACCTTTAAGCTTTGCACATGGCTCCGTCGGCCCGAGTGTGTTTCTGCCCAAAAGCAGGACGGAGAGGAAAATACCACTAGTTCCAGCTTCTGCAGAGTCAGGTCCCTGTAGGTTTCCCAGGATCCCGGTTTCCTTCCCCTCTCCCTTTTGTAGACGCACCTGTACTTGCAGTCTGTGGATTCAGCTAGTAACTGGGTCCCCTCAGGTGTCTCACGTGGAGAGCAGTGTCCTCTGCAAAAAAACTCCCAAATAGGCCAGCTCTCAGGAAGCACTTCCGTGAATTGTCCCCCCAAGCAGAGAGTCGTTTTCCTGCATAGACCAAGCGTCTTGGGGCCACCTGCTTCCCTTTATCTTCTTTCTAGCTTCCAGGACGAGTCTCTGTTCACATGCTGGGCTCAGTCTAGACAGCAAGGCTCCAGTGTCCTCTGTACACAGGTAACAGTAGCCTGGGCCAGCGCAACACGAACTCACTGGTCCCTACTAGAATCACCCGAAGAGCTTTGAAAAACATAGAGATGACCAGCCTTATCCTAGTCCTCAGTGAAGTCAGAATCCCTGAGGACGGACCTGGGCATTGGTATTTTTTTTTCACCTTCTAATATGCAGCCATGGTTGAGAGCCACCAACCTGAGTCTCCTTTCCTAGGCTCCACCTGGCCTCATGCCATTGGCATGCAGAATCTCTTCACCCTCAGCCCCCCACACAGCCAGGTCCTCCCTAGTAGGTGCTAACTACAGCTCCTGGCATGCAGATCACGGCTACTGTGTGTGTTCCCGTGCTCTGAGTTTAATGACTTTCTATTATAAGCTGATTGTGAGAGCTTCTTTCTAGTGTGACTTCTTTTTGGTCATTTTGTCTTAGAGCATTTACGAAAGTATCTGGAGGGCTGGCCCACGAAGTCGTGCATGGGTGCAGTCCCTTAGTCCCTGGGCCTAGCCTGGGATCTGGGCCATCTTCTCCAGCTGCCAGCAGCTGGCCTTGCCCCCTGCCGCCACCCACCCGGGTTCCCAGTTTG
The DNA here is from genome assembly GCA_963924515.1 of Vespertilio murinus. Lineage (NCBI taxonomy): Eukaryota > Metazoa > Chordata > Mammalia > Chiroptera > Vespertilionidae > Vespertilio > Vespertilio murinus. The sequence continues at coordinate 147,881,725 of OZ004706.1, read as the reverse complement.
ACGGCTGGGGGAGGGACCCACCTCTGCTGCAGGTTGCCCTCTGTGAGTAGGGTGACCAGCAGGTTGCCCTCTGTGAGTAGGGTGACCAGCCTCCCCCATTTCCCACCACTCACCCCTGTGGGTTCCCCTTTCACCATCTGGTGCTGGGAGCCTGCAGGCCAAGGGGAGGGACCAGGAGGTTGGCCCTTAGGCTGCTCACCAGTTCCCCCCCTCGCCCCCCCGCCCCACTGCCACCCACCCCCGTTCCCTCTTTGTCATCCACCAATCAGAGCCTGCTGGCCATGGAGGAGGACCTGGGAGGGTGTCAGGGGAGTCAGTGCACCTCATAGTGACTGGTCACGTGGTCATTCTGGCCGTTCTGCCATCATAGCTGCCGGGCTTTTATTATATAGGATATGCAGTCATTCGATATTTTAAAAATTGTGATTGTACTGCCTGTGTTCTTTTGTAACCACCCTTTTTTATTTTTATAATATATTGTGATAATCTCCCCATGTCTTAAGTATTCTTCTAAAATGGGCTTTTTAATGGCTGCCTGCTATTCCGTCATATGGATGTGCCATAATTTATTTTACGAATCCCCCGTGGGTCAGACATCTAGCCTGTAAATCACTTTTTACTATTATAAATGACGCTGCAGCGAACATGCTTGTATATAAATCTCTGCCTATTGAGGGTTATTTCCTCGTAACAGTTTTCTAGAGGTGGAATATTTGTACTTTTTAACATGGACCATTCAGACACTTTTTACTGACTTCCTATAAGCAATTAAAAATTGTTGTATTCAGAGCTGAAGAAAACAAACTTTTCACACAACTTCTCTGAGGCTTCCAACTGGCTGCTCTGCCCGAGCTGACCTGAAGGTCCGATCCTCATCTAGCCTCATGCCTCGGCTCTACCTCCAGGCCATTTTCACAGATCGCTTCCTCACCCCTCAGGCAAGCTCCACTCTGCACCCCCTCACCCCAGACCTAAGTTTCTTCTTTTACCTTCTTAGCGTCTTTCTCTTCATCCTCCAGCCCCAGAACTAGCAACACTCAATGCCCTCAAGCTGTTGTCCCATATACAGCCGTTATTTATTGAGCTGTTCCTATGTACCAGACCATCTTTGTACATGCATTATCTCTTTTAATCCCCATGTGCCTTGTGTGCAGGTACTATTTTTTTTTTTTGTCTCCACTTTCCACATGAGGAAACTGAAACCTTGAGAGAGAAAAACAATTTGCCCAAGGTCACACAGCTAATAAGTAGTAGAGCTGGGATGTAAATCTAGGCTGTCTGGCTTCAGAACCTACACAGTTCGCCACTACATATACATATACTTCTCTCCATCCTTGGCTCACGCTCCAGCACCTTCCCACGGACGTGTACCATGCCTTTCTGCAGCAGAGAAGGGAGGATCTCACATATGAATGGCAGAAGAGGGGGGATGCTATCCATCCAGGCACCCTTTTCCTTTCTACTTCCTTGAATCTGTCCTCACCCCCTTCTCCGGGGATCCCACACCAGAAAACATTTCTTGCCTCCTCACTGACCAGCTGCCAAGAAAGATCCCAGCATGCTTTGCAGCTGAGCAGGTCCAAGTTATGACATATCCCTATGACAGCTTCCCCACCCAGTTGGAAGCATTTGGATGCTACTTTCCCAGTCTGGAACATAAAGCTGTCAGGGAGGCATGCTATAGTAATGATGGGGGGGACAGGCTTTCTGACTTCTGTTGGTCGTCCAATACTGTTTAAAGTGGAGGATAAGATACGTGTTTGCATTCTTGCCTCTATAACATTGCCATTGCCCAGAAGGTAGAGAAATAGCAATGGACCGTCCTTCTGATTTGGTTCTGACCATGACCAAGAACTAGGTGATGGTGTGACAGTACTCAAATGAAAGTCACCACGGCAGCCTAGCGTTACTCACAGACAAGGAAAGAAGTGACATGCCAAGAGATCTTCCCTAGACTGTAGAAAGTCCGATTTGGAGAAGTATGATCATATGATTAGGGATTCCAAAGGGGAAGATGTTTTGTGGCAGGTGAGATCCTGAGAAATAAAGCTTCACATTTTTGGCATGACTTGGATGAAACTGGAGTAAGCGAGCTTATCAAATGTGTTGGTGACAAGGCTGTGATGGGCAGCTCCTATAAAAGCTAGAATAAATATTCAAAATGATCTCAGCAGACTGCAATGCTGGGTTTAAACCAACAAGATGAAATTTAACAGGGGCAGATGGAAAGTCACATTTAGACGGAAGAAATTAATTACTCAAGTTCACAAGGGGGTTGGGGGTGGCGCAGACTTGATTTGGCTGCAGATCCTGAGAAACAGATCTGAGGGGTTTTCATTGTTCACAGGCTTCCTAGGAGCTGACAGGGTTGATGGGATTGGTCACAGCATCTCCCAACCATCTCAGAGACGTGCAGGGTCCAGATTGGGTTCTCTCTGGTCACTATGTTCTCATTTCTGAATGTGTGCAGTGGAGGGCATGCGGCATCAGCCGCACAAGGTCTGGTGAGAGCAGCCTGTCTGTTTAGAGAGGGAGAAAACCCTGGAGGTCATGGTGGAAGGAGAAATGGACTTCCCATAGAAGAGAACAGAGTTTGTCAATCTGGGAGAACCAGGAATTCCAGAGTGGAAGGTACAAGACGCTGGATTTTTTTTTTTTTTTTTTTTTTTAGAAGGAGCATCTTCCCAACCAGATGGGTTCCTAGTGAAGCAGCACAGGCTGGGGATGCTGTTGGGGCCCTCCCTCCCCAACACAGGCAGCACACCTCCATCTCTCTGTGGCCCTGAGTCTGGAGAGCACCACTCTCTTTCCTGATTGCTCTAGAGCAGTGGTTTTTTTTTTTCTTTCTTTCTTTCTTTCTTTCTTTCTTTCTTTCTTTTTTTTAGCATATTACCCTTTTATTATTATAGATATTTATTTATTTATTTATTTATTTATTTATTTATTTATTTTAATTTATTAAGGTATTACATCTGTACATAGCTTACCATTGCCCCCCCTCCCATTCATGCCCTCCCTCCCCAGAGTTTTGTGTCCATTGGTTGTACTTATATGCACGCATACAGTCCTTCGGTTGATCTCTTATCTCCCCCAGATCTCTCTACCCCCCCCCCCCCGCTGTCATTTGACAGTCTGCTTGTTGTTTTACTGTCTCTATATCTATCTTTCTGTTCATTAGTTTATAATGTTCTTTAATATCCATAAATGAGTGAGGTCATGTGGTGTTTCTCTTTCATTGACTGGCCTATTTCACTCAGCATGATGCTCTCCAGTTCCATCCAGGTTACTGCAAATGATGAGAATTCCTTCCTTTTTATGGCAGCATAGTATTCCATTGTGTAGATGTACCATAGTTTTCTGATCCAATCATCTGCTGACGGGCACCTAGGCTGTTTCCAAATCCTAGCTATTGTAAACTGTGCTGCTATGTAGAGCAGTGGTTCTTAAGGTGAAGTCCCCAAGCAGCAGCATCGGCACTGCCAGAACCTGGGAGTTGCATTCTTGGACCCAGACCTACTAACTTGGCAATGCCTGGGGTGGGGCCCAGCAACCTGTGCTTTAACCAGCCCCCCCCCCCCCCCTTGCTGGAAGCCAATTCCAGCATGTCATAATTACAAGAGTTTTATCAAAAGGTTGATGAAACTTGGGAGCTCAACAAGGGCTGAGCCACATATGTAATTACCTGTTGGAGTGGCTAGAGGGCACTTCCCCCAAACCTGAATAGGATGATTGTTTACTGCCATGCAGCTCAGGGCATCTCAGTCTACATGTTATTGCCTCATGTTGGCCAAACACCTGAACAGCTGTAGGCTATTCCCCAGTCTGACAATGCTTCTGTAAACCCTAACCTTTGAAGTGTATTATCTCCACCTTTCCTTGGGACAAATTGTGTTAATAAAAAGCAAGGGTCATGAGACAAAGAGAACAAAGAACAAAGAACTTGGAGTTTTAGCTCCTTTAGCTGAAGCTCCTTTAACCCCCAATGCCTTTCAAAATTATCTTTCATCTTTGGACTCTTACTTAATCTAGTTACAGCCTTCCTCCAGATTGCTGAACCCCTTTGTAATGCAGGGACAAGAACCCCAACACCCCAGGCCATTCTGATGCATGCCGAAATGGGACACACTGCTTTAGACCACTCTAGGGGGTTCTTTCTGTTGTTAGATGTTCGTGGCACTTCTACAACCTGCAATCCGGTGCTGAGCAAGCTGTGTAGAATCTTGGGAAAAGCATGGCCTTGGGGATGAGACAGACTTGGGTTCAAACGCAGCTTGACTGGCTCTTGGTTGTAGGTTTTGCATAAATTCTTTTCCATCTTTTCCTCCTTTTTATACTGTAAAATGAGGGAGGCCTTGTTTAAGGGAGGATTAAATAAAGTGGCGTGGCATAGCTCATGTGGGTGCTCACTATGGCATTGGGTCATCTTAAGATGGCTCATCCTTTTAGCATCAGCATTGCATCACCTACAGAAACCTCTTTCCAAACCCCTAGGCTCCTTTGCATCCCCTCACAGCACCCACCAGCCTGGGCTCCCTCAAGGGAGGAGTTGGTTAAGTCTTGGGTTTGACCGTTCCCTCCATCCCTGGACAATGGAGATCCAGGGCCACTTTCCTTCCCATTCCTCATCCTTCTGGGACACCTGTCCTTGTGAGCAGGAGCAGGTTCATCCTTCCAGTGGACCAGATCTGCCAAAACTATATGTTTAGACCAGCCATGGGCAAACTACGGCCTGCGGGCCGAATCCGGCCCGCGGAGCTGAAAGAGTGGGGTGTTCTCTTGCTCTCCCCTCCGCTCCTTTACCAGCAGCCCAAGATGAGAGTGCCAGCATGGTCAGATTGCTTTTGTTCCGGCCCTCTGGTCCAGTTTAAGAACCCATTGTGGCCTTCAAGTCAAAAAGTTTGCCCACCCCTGGTTTAGACTCACTGCCCTCCACAGTCAATTCTATCTGCTAAAGCCATCAGTGAATGATCTTGGGGCCAAGCCATCTCACCCTGGCCTTTAACTTTAAATGGGTAAAAAAACCTGAATTGCCGGTGTCAAGCCAGGTGGGGAATGTGAGTGTGCCCTTCTTGGTGCTGTCAGACTGTGGAGTCACCTGTACCAGTCCCTGCTGAGTGGTCAGCTGGTGGAGGCTTGAGTTCCTGAGAGAGAGGAAGCTCATCTCCCCAGAGGATGGCCCATTCAAGTTTAACATGCCAATAGAAAATTCTTACATTTCTCTGAAGTCTGTGTCTCTTCCTCTGGGCTCTATCTCTTCCCCCATGTGACTGTTCAGGCATGGCCAATCGCTTCATGCTACAGCTTTTCAAATACTAGAGACCTCTTCCCCACTTCCATTAGTTCTTCTCTGACTTGTCACACCATCTCTGGGCAAGGGACTCTGAACAACCTCCTACTTGTCTTAACTTGAGGTCATCAGGACCAAATCTGGTCCTGCAGGTGAGATCCTGCTAGCACATCTTCATCGGTTCAGGCACCGCACCTGCTATTAATGCAGCCTCAATTCTGCCCTATTTGTGGGCAGCCACACATGGTCCTTCTGACTTTTACCGAGCTTACATCCAACCAATAGCCCAGGTTGCCAACGTAATCTGGTAGGCAGTCCCATCTTCCAATTGTGACTTTGTGCTTGCATTAGTTTGCTAAGGCAGCCATAACGAAGTACCACAAACTGGGTGGCTCAAACAACAGAAGTGTATTGTCTTACAGTCCTGGTGACCAGAAGTCCAAGGTGTTGGCAGGCTTGGTTCCTTCTGAAGAATATGAAGGAGAATCTGCCTCTCCCTAACTTCTGGTGGTTTACTGGCAATGTTTGGTATTCCTTGGTTTATAGAAGCATCACCTTGATCTCTGCCTTCATGTTTGCATGGCGTTCTCCCTATGGCCTGTGTCCACATTTCCCCGTTTTATAAGAACACCAGTCATATTGAATTAGGGACTACCCTACTCTAGGCTGACCTCATCTTAACTAATTACATCGGCAATGATCCTGTTTTCAAATAAGGTCTCATTCTGAAGTATTGGAGGTCAAAAGTTGAGCATACGAGTTTTTTTTTTTTTTTTCGGGAACAGAGTTTAATCCATAGTAGTACTCTACTTTTTTTGGTCTTATGTTTGGGACTCTCCATTTCCCCCTAATTCACTTCAGAAGTCCATCTCTCCAGCTGACTAAGATATTTTGGACCCTCCAGTATATCTGCTGTTGCTCCCAATTTCAAATGCTTCCCACATGTTGACCTAAGGGTCTGATAAGAGTTACACGTGGTGGGGTAGGTCAGTGCCTTCCAGCACACGCACACTTCCCGCCGAGGAGCCTTGGCCCCCTGGTGAGCCATCTTGGGTGCGATTGTGTGACCAGCTCCTTTACCCACTAATTCTACCACCTTCTAGCTTCCCTCTTCTAGCTTGTACACAACAGTTTCAGGAAGAGCCTGTCAGATGTTTTCAAGATCAGTTGCATGGGTGAACCCCATTTCCCTCATCTGCCAGCCCGGTGACCCTGTCAGCGGAGAAGAGTTTTGCCTGACAGGACTTCATTACTGAGCACACGCTGATCGCATCTCCGCTGCCCTTGCTACGTGCCCACCGCCCTCCGTGCATAGTCTCTTCAGTAATTTTGCTCAGGAGGCACATCACGCTTTCTTCTTTGTGTTTGCAGAAACCACCTCAGACCCCTCTCTGGCTGTGAGGACGGTGTGGCCGGCCTGAGGCCTCCCAATCCTTCCAGTGCTTGCCAGGATCCTGTCAGGATTCCTGCAAGATCCCCACAGCTGTGCTCCGCCTCATTTGCATGTTTCAAGTCCCTGGGATGTGCTCCGAGCCAAGTGGCTTGAACTCATTCAGAGCAGCTGGAGCTTTTGCAGTCCTTTCTCCAGCTCTGGCTCTGGCCTCCTCTCGCTTTCCTTTCCGTGGAATCCCTCGTCCTGATGAGAAACTAGAAGTCAAGCTAGACACTGTAGGGCCTGCCAGAGAAGCCCCCCCAAATCTGTGGACACTTGTGCTAGTTATCTCTCAACATTCTTTCCCAGTTCCTCCCTTTCTCCAATTTCTCTCTCTCCTAAAATCCCCCTTTGTTTCCTCTCTATTCTTGCTCTTTGATTCTGTGAGAGTGAGTGCATATATGAAGGCGAGGTGTGTGCATTGGACTGGCTTTGGGCAGTACATGAATCAGGGGCAAGGAGGGATGCGAAGGCACAGAAGGTCTCAGGTGCTTTGCTGAGGAGTCTGGCTTGGAAGGCAGTCTGGAACTGCACAGACCTGGTTTGAATTCTGGCGCTGCCATTTACTCGTAGGGTGACTTTGGGCAAATCATCTCTCCCCTCTGCGACTCAGTCTCCTCATCTGTAAAGTGGCCATAATATCTTCAGAGGGTGGTTGTGGGAACTGAGTTAAACGAGTTCTTTTTAGTAAAGTACTTTGTGGAAAAGTACCTGGGGCCCAAGGGTACCAAACGATCCGGTCTGCAGAATGGCCTGGTGAGCTGAGACTGATGGGGGGCTGGGGGAGGAGGGAGGCCCCTGCGGAGGGGACAGGGGAGGTCACAGACTGGGCCCAGCGTGTGGGGTTGAGGGACAGGACTGCAGCGAGGCCATTGGATTGGAGAAGGAGTGAGTCTAAGAGAAACGGAGAGGAAAGAAGCCCCAGGACCCTGAGCAATTCGCAGAATGGGATGGAGTGTTATGAGGTTTCCTAAAGTTCACTGGGAACTTATGTTGTGCCAGGCCATTTAAAAAGTTGTATGTGTTTTAGCTCATGGGAGCCCTAAGAGCAGCTATGACTTTTTACTCCCACTTTACAGATGGGCTAACCGAGACACAGAGGTATCAGGTAACTAGTCAGACAACCCCAGGCTTCTGACCTAGGTGGGCCTGCTGCCTCCCAGCTCTCTCTGCCATCTGGCTGAGGGGCTTTCCTGCCCCCCCCTTCCCTTTCATCCGTCACAGTGCCCTTCGCAAGGACACTTCTCGGGGCACCTTCATGAAGCCCACACTCACATCCGTGTCGGCTGTCCTCCCTCCATCACTCTGAAGAGGGAAGAATTTAAGTTAGACTGCAAGAAAGACTTTTTGGGTATGAACTACAAGAGAAATTGAAACAGCTGACGGAAGACAGCTGTGGTGTGACTTCGCTGGAGGAGGGTGAGCGGAGGAGGAGCAGGACCGGGACTTGGGGTAGTGCTGTGGCTCCTGCCTCCTGGACCTTTGGGGCCGAGGCTCTGGGTGCAGGGTGAGTGGTGGTGAGGTGCTCCTCTTGGGAAGACGGCTGCCACTCCTAATGCACGGGTGGCCTTAATTACACTCCACAGCCTTGTCCTGCTGGGCGAGAGATTGCTCTGAGATTGGCACACTGGGCTGACTGTCTGGAGCGGTTTCCACTTCAGAAACTCCTCTCCTTGAGAGCCAGGACCAGGGAGAGGTCTCCACATGGGCCTGGGGTCTGGGTGGGACAGGGATGGGGAGGGGGCGCAAAGGAGTAGGGGGAGGGCGGGGGAGGGAGAAGGCACAGGCAGCCCAGGGTGGGGGAGTGTTCCGGCCCCAGGAATTAATGCTGGTGGAATTGGCTTTGGAGTCTCAACTGCCAAGTGTGAGGACCTACTGTGCTCACCTCTCATTTTAGTTCTCGTGGAGGCCAATAGGGGGAGATGAGCCGCCAATCTGCACATGCATAAAGACTTCGGAGAGGTTAAGAAACCGTTCTAACGTTATGCGGCTATGTAGAGGTAGAGTGGGAGGCAGGATTTGAACCCAGGGCACAGTGAGCAGAAAGCAAGTGCTCTTTCCACCCGACAGAGGGCCTCCCCCAGCAACTGGCTGCCTGCCTGCCAACTTCTGTAGATAAAGAGTGTCAGAGAGCCCTAGCTGGTTTGGCTCAGTGGATAGAGCGTTGGCCAGCGGACTGAAGGGTCCCAGGTTTGATTCCTGTCAAGGGCACATGCCTGAGTTGCGAGCTCAATCCCCAGTAGGGGACGTGCAGGAGGCAGCCAGTCAATGGTTCTCTCTCATCATTGATGTTTCTATCTCTCCCTCCCTCTCCATTCCTCTCTGAAATCAATAATTTTTTTTAAAGAGTGTCAGAGAGAACCGGGGAAACGCATTTGGTGGTGGAGGGGAGGTTGGACACTGGGGCTCGTGCGTGTTGGATGTGCAGAGTTTTTCTGATGGAGGCTGTTGAGTCTGCGGTTGTTCAGAAGCGCTGTCATTGCTGGGAAGCCCAGGGCTCTCGGTTTCCCTGGATCATTCTGCGTCCTGAGGAGATGATGGGAAGCTTTTATGGGAAGCCATTCTGCCCTTCCATGACACAGCCTTGGTCTCTGCCCCCCCCCCCCCTGCCGCCAGCCCTGTCCTGGTTCCCATGACTGTGGCTCCCCTGTGACCTCCTAGGGCAGCAGCCTCTGTGCCATCCCACCTCCCAGCCCTCAGTGACCGCTCCCAGGCCTGCACCTCTGCCAGGAGCCTGTGTCCCGGGCACTTTCTGAGCCTCCAACAAAAAAGTTAACTGTGTGCGTGTGCGTGTGCGTGTGTGTGTATGTCTGTGTGTGTGTGTGTGTGTGTGTGAGAGAGAGAGAGAGAGAGAGAGAGAGAGAGAGAGAGAGAGGTGGGTGAGTGTTGTTCATTTCACAGAGGCCTGAGGGGAGCCTGCCGCCCTATCACTCTGGTCTGAATTCAGATTCCCCATTCTTGGGCAAAACTCCAGACTCTATCACCTGTCTTCTTATATGCACAGGGCATCAGGGTAAGTCAGTGGCCAGGCTGACCCCTGATGTCCCACAGTCTGCTGTATTGGACCCACACAACCCTGACCTTGCTCATGTGAGACCAGGCTGCACTGACCAGTCAAGGGCATGTACCATGGTTTTGGGCACATCCCCCAGTAGGGGGATGTGCAGGAGGCAGCTGATTGATGTTTCTCTCTCACCGATGTTTCTAACTCTCTATCCCTCTCCCTTTCTCTCTGTAAAAAATCAATAATATATATATATATATATATATTTTAAACACCTTGTGAAGCACTTGCACTATGGGAAACAATGTTTGCAGTGACCTGGAGAATCATGGCGGCATCTCTGTGTTAGGACCCTGCAGCCTCAGCACCCCACATGTGGGTCCACATTCAGCAGGAAGAGCCGGGCCAGGAAAGAGAGGGTGGAGGCTGGCGCTGGTGCCCAGGATCGGGCAGCCTGTGGTGTTGCCTGCTCAGTGCTCCGGGCACTAACAGCTCTCATGCTGGTGTAACAGATGGACCTTCTTCAAGTTCACAGACTGAACCCCTCGACTTGCCCTGTCAACCTCCCCGATTCCACCTCAGACTGACTGAGGGGTCCAACAGTGACAAACATTGACTTGAGCCTGCACCATGTGCTGGGATTGTGCTGGATGCCGCAGAGGTGGGGCGAATAGTGCTACTGCTCCTTTCAGGAGCTGTCAGCTACCAAGCGAGTCAGGAAGCCAATGATCCCACCGGAGTCTGCTGTGCTCTGGGCCACACCCTGCCTGCCCTGTGTGCAGGGCAATCCCTGTGAACAGTCTGGGCCCCCCATACTCCTTATAGTCTCAGATAATTCACTTGCGCCTGCTCGGGGCTCAGTGACACTGGCGAGGCTGACACAGCCCTTTCTAATGGAGCTCTTTACTACTGTCCAGGAACATTTTCTCCTCCCAGAGGCTACAGCTTCCCTTTACGGAGCCCCACGCCAGACACCACTCCCATTGCTAAATTATCTCATTTAATTCTTAAGCCAGTAACAAGCTCTTCTGCTGCGTCTGGTACAGGAGATGAAGAAATCCTCCAGAAAGAATGAGTCCCGGCTGCACATCTACTGAGAGGCAGTTTCAAGCCCTTGTTCCCATTGGCAAGCGCCGTGCTCTGTCCCAAAACAGCCCGAAGCCTCTGCTGTCCGTGTGAGCATCCAGGCCCCCCACGTTTATCTCTGGGGGGAGGCTGGCCTCTGCCCTGAGCCCTGGAGTTCCAGACGCCCCAGCACTTCCTGCTGCACCCCCAGCAGAGTTAGCCTCCTCAGGTTCTTCCCATCCCTCCAGGGCAAGCCCTGCCTCCCCCCCCCCAGACCTGTGTGGGGTGGGTTCACCTTAAAGACCCCCACCCAGAGGGCCCACCAGCTGCCGCAGCTGCTGCCTCTCCCTAACACGGAGTCATCCCTCTGGCACACTGGAGTATTTTTTCATTTTTATTTTATTTTATTTTTTAAAAATATATTTTATTGATATTTTACAGAGAGGAAGGGAGAGAGATAGAGAGCTAGAAACGTCGATGAGAGAGAAACATCGACCAGCTGCCTCTTGCACACCCGCTACCAGGGATGTGCCCGCAACCAAGGTACATGCCCTTGACCGGAATCGAACCTGGGACCTGTCAGTCCACAGATCGAGGCTCTACCACTGAGCCAAACCGGATTCGGCCATTTTTATTTATTTAAAATATTTTTTTATTGACTTCAGAGAGGCAGGGAGAGGGAGAAAGAGATAGAAACAAATGATGAAAGAGAATCACTGATCGGCTACCTCCTACACACGCCCCCCCTCCCCCCCCACTGGGGATGGAGCTCACGACACAGGCATGTGCCCTGACCAGGACCGAACGGTTCGTAAGCAACCTTTGAGCCACGTGGGCCAGGCGGGATAATTATTATTTTTTTTTTCTGTAAAGGCAAGAATAGAACTCAGAAGGAATTTCAGAGTCCAGGATGCTTCTGGACTCTAGGTCAGCAAAACCGCTTGGTCTTTCCCAGCCTGGAGGTCAAGGTTGTAAGGCAAAGAGGCCAACAATGCTCCCTTCCAACTCTGGGTTGTGCCGGCATTGGGTGGGGTGTGCCTGGGGGAGGTCCCTGCCCCGCGTGCCTGCGGTGCCATGCTTTGGAGGGGAGGCACGGATTCGAGCCGAAGCACATCAGCCCGGTTTTCTTTTGTCTGGCCCATTTGGAAAGGGGTGTATGATTTACCTGTTCTCCCTGGCAGCACGTTAGGATCACCTGGGGGGGGGGGGGGGCTTGAAAAACGACTGAAGCCCAGGCCTCATCTCCAAAGAGGCTTCCATAGGTCCCGGCAGGGCGTGGCATCTGTATGTTCAGGGCCCCGGGCGACTCTCAGGGACAGCTGGGGAGAGAACACCTGGCACCTTCCCTGCCTTTGCCTCAGCGCCTGGTGCCCTCGGGAAGGTGGCACAGTTGCCATGGCCTCCCTGCGGGAGCTCCCGCTGCCAGGGCTGGGGCAGGGACATGTTTATCTTCGTGTCCCTGTGCCCAGCTTGGTGCCCGGCACCAAGGCCTCAGCCAGTGTGCGTGTTGTTAATGAGGGAGCTGGTGTCAGAAGACATCCTGGTTCCCCCGTCCCTGTATCTCCCCTCAGAGCGTGGACGGGACATGTGCCCACCAAGGGGTCCTTGATTTCATATCTCCGGTGCGGCGTGAGCAGTGGGTCCTGAGCCCCTGTAAGGCTCCGCGGCCTCTGGTGAGTCGCGGGGGCAGGGTCCTTCGGGGGCAGCCAGGGCGCTGTGTTCTCTTGCAGTCCCTGTCTCTCGGTCTCTCTGGCACGGGAATATAAATGCGAACGGCTGCAGATCTGTACTTACTGGAGTGGGGTGGGGCCTGATGTATTCAGACCCCATGTAATCACAGGCCCCTCACTGTCCCGTCTCAAGGGGAGACTTGGATATTGAAACCCACAGAGACGATCACACAGACCCTTCCCTTAGCCTCCTTACAGACACCGCACTCGGTGCTTTTCCCTTGAAGGAAATGAAGAAAGAAAGTGGGAGCCTCTAAGGCCCTCCCCTCCGCTGAGACCTTCCCCCTGCCTTCCCCTTCCCCCCCTCCCCCCAACCTCCAGAGTAGACAAGGAGTGTGGGTGCCTTAGAGGAGGCTGGGTAAAAACTCCCTTTCAGCTCTGGCTGGAATGCTGTGCCTTGATTTCATGCCAGCTGCTCTGTCTGCAGAGCAGTTGCCCTGCCACCGGCCCACGGGCCCACCTCTTCTGAGGCCTCATTGAAAGCTGGGTGGCATCGATGCAGCGGGCAGCACTGGGAAGCTCCGGTTTCCTCTGCCCAGCAGCCAGAGCCACATCAAAGGCGCACCTGACCCTGGCTGGCTTGGCTCAGCGGATAGAGCGTCGGCCTGTGGATTGAAGGATCCCAGGTTCGATTCCGGTCAAGGGCATATGCCCGGGTTTGCAGGCTCAATCCCCGGTAGGGAGTGTGCAGGAGGCAGCCAGCCAATGATTCTCTCTCATCATTGATGTTTCTGTCTCTCTGTCTCTGTCTCTCTGTCTCTCTCTCTCTTCCTTTCTCTATGAAATCAATATATATTAAAAAGGTGCACCTGCAGTGGGCACAGGGCACTGCCCCTCAGGTGGTCCAGAGACACCCAGCCCTGGGCAGCTGCAGGCCCTCTCCAGCAAGACGCTCAGCCCCCACTGCAGCCCCTGAGCCTGGGCCCAGGGAGACCCCTGCCCTGTGAGCCTGCATCCTACCTGCCGCTTGGACGGCCTCGTCTCTCTCCAAACAGGCTTGATTTGGCCCTTCTCCAAAAAACCGCCACCAGCTCCGCTGTCCCTGGGTTGTCTCTGCCTTTTCTCTCAGCTGCCAGGTTTTCAGATGCGGGGTTTCTACCTGAGGCAGCTGTGCAGCCCCTTCCCCTGTACCTCCTCAGCACCTTCAAAGAATCCTTCAGCAAATACCCACTGTGTGCCCGCAGGTGCCTGATGCTCTTCCATGCCTGGAGGGAAAGGACCGGCCAGGAGCCCCGCCCCCCGTGGAGTTTATAGTCTAAGCAGGGGAGACAGAGAAAGAACCGTAAATATTCGTATTTGAGAAGATAGGATGTTGTCACTTTAACGATCACCCTGCAAACACTTTGAATTTCCCCGGAGTAGAGAGAGCCATGCCTGGATTCCCAAGTACTCCTCAGCGGGCTGCACCAGTGACCGGTGTCTTGCCCATCGTTTTTCACATGTTCTATCCCCAACTTCAGTTTGTAAAGCAAATCCCAGACGTCGTGACATTTTGTCCGTGGCTGCTTCAGCGCGCATCCCGACGGACTGGGGTTTATTCACATTTTACATAAACACTGTGCCGTTGTCAGGCCTAACAAAATGAACAGTCATTCTTCTGGGGCCGGTTAACATGAGCGTATGTGAGTATGTGACGGCCTTGCCTCCCCAGGTATTGAAACTGCTCGAGAGTAAGGATGGTGGTGTTAAGAAAAAGCACCTAAAACCTGGAGACCAGGCAAGGATGACTGCCCGTCCTGGCAACCTCACACGGCCACCTTACAGGGCCGCCCACGGTCCACCCAAAGGGTACCTCATCCTCAGAGGGCACTTTTCCTTGACTGTCAATTGATCGTGGGTTAAGGCTGGACTTGATGAAGTTAGATGTTAACCCAGAGATCGATAAGACAAGCATCGCTCTTTACCCAGTAGAGGTGCAAGGGATTTCTGTCCAGTGAAAAGGTGTCGCCAACAGTTATGGTTCTGTTGCCCTGTAGGACGTTACCAGCGTTCTCTCATTTCTGCATGCCTTTCCTGACTGATTATACAAACCCCTGGTCTTCATAGTCTCTGTTGAGCTAGCCCAGCCGTGGGCAAACTACGGCCCGCGGGCCAGATCCGGCCCATTCGGCTGTTCTATCCGGCCCTCGGAGCCGAAAGAGCGGAGGGTTCTCCTGCTCTCCCCTCCGCTCCTTCACCAGCAGCCCAAGATGAGAGTGCCAGCATGGTCAGGTTGCTTTTGTTCTGGCCCTCCAGTCCAGTTTAAAAACCCATTGTGGCCCTTGAGTCAAAAAGTTTGCCCACCCCTGACTAGCCTTACCATCCCTCCTTAGTGGTAAAATAATTCTACGAGCGCATTTTGAAAACTGCACTTAGAAGGTGGCCTGTGGATTTTCTGGGTCTTGCCTTAGTCCGGCCCACCACCTGGCACTGACCAGATGTTCGTGGAATTGGATTCATACTTGACGTGGGATCTATAAGCGAAGGATCAAGGTTTCAAGTCGAGAGATGCTCAGCAGATGTTGCGAGCTCTGGAATGAGGGTGGAAGCAGCCAAAGCAGCCCCCCCTCACCCCCAGGCTCTGCCTCTCTGCCCTCTCTTCTGAGACTGAGGGCCGGGGCAGGATCTGTGAATGGGGGGCTATGGAGAGAGCCCTTGGCCACCCCTGGCTCCAGGGAACAAGGTCCCATCCAGCTCTAACAGTGGGTGAGGAGAAAGGAAGGGACCAAGAGCAAGGGGGTGCTCAGGAGGGTATGCTGGCTTGCCAATTTGCCCCTGTACTCAGAGGGCAAGGGTAATGTTGTGGGAGGGTTCTTTTATGTCTAAAAATTACCACCTCTGAGTCCAGGTGCTTTTCTGGGTGGGGAGTTCTCTTGTATATTCTTGCCCAAAGTATTACATTATGGTTTAGGCCCAGGGGTGCAGAGGGAGGCAAAAATATCTAAACATGTAACTGGGACTCGTGTGTGGTGGAAGACAGCTGCCCTTTTCATCTCTGGGAGGCTGTTTCTGTTCTGAGGACGGGGTGGTGGTGGTGGTGGTACCAGTGGTGGTGGTGGTGGTGGTGGTGGTGATGGTGGCAGATTACTTCACATTGCAGAGCTGTTGAGGGGTAAGGACTGCCCTGTGGGTTCCCAGGACCGGAGCTGTTCAGTATGGAGAAGCAAGTTCACCCTTCACATGTCTACTTGCCACCCTGGCTCACCCAGCCTCCTGAGTGCCTGTCCCCCCAGGAAACCAGAGCAGTGAGGAGTCAGGACAGGCTTTGCCCTCCAGGGCCCCACCCAGGCGTCCAATCTCCCAACCATTCGGTGTTCACGGCAGCACTAGCCAGGGCAAGCAAGCACCGGAGAGCGTTGTTAGCTAAAAGGGATTTTCCGTTGAATTTAAAGGTTGGATGTGCTCAATATTTTATTTAAATTGGCATGGAAGGGCTTTAATGACGTCCTTTTCTGTACGGAGCGAGCGCAGCATTTAAAAGTTATCTGTCTAATCAATGAGGGAGGCACTATGGGAGCATTGTCAGTCCCCGCAGACGAGGGTGGTGGGAAGGGGGTGCATTTCTTGTACCCCCGAATCTTCCTTGTCCCCACCCTGACTTGTCAGGCACTCCCATCCTCCTCCGATGCCCTCTCCTCATTCTGTCCGTGTGCCACCCCCAGCCATTCCCAGGAGACATTTGCCAACGCCAGACACTGGCGACACAAGATGAATGAGATGCTTCTCCCAGCCGGAGACGCTCTGAGCCCCGTGGACAGCGATCCTTCCTGAGAGAACATTGCTGTCTGGTTGACGGAGCACATTCACATGTGTTGTGGGTTTGAAGCCTCGAGAGAACTGAGGAGACAATCCTGATCCATCCCAGAGAGGAACCCGAGGCCTGGGGCGCAGGGCAGCTCCCGGGACCCACAGGTGGTGCTCCGTGGAGCCAGTGCTGGAAGAGCCTTGGAGCAATGGTCAAGCCCGGAATCTCCGGTCACAGAGCCTGGTGACTGCAGGTCGCAGGAGTTGGGGAGGTGGAGAGCCAAAGAGGCTGAGGGCCGAGTTGCAGGATGTGACGCAGGGCAGGCCTGTTCCAGGGGTAGGGACATTGCTCTCTTCCTTGCCTGGAAAAAGATGAAGGGTATATATTACCGCCTCAGGCCAGCCACCTGTTGGACCCCGGTGGTGACATGCCAGTGACCAAGGGATCCCTGGTCCCTATGCCACTCCCTTCCCTCCAGTCCTCAGCCAGGAGCATGACGGGGACTAGACATAGCTGAAGAGAGAGGGAGACAGGATGGGGTGGTGGGTCCATTACAAAAAAGGAATGTGTGAAGTAGAAATTGACAGGGGTGCCATTTAGTAGGTGACATGGGGTGTCCTTCCTCGCTGGGGAGGGACCACGTGGTCTAGCTGACCCCTCCCCCCGGACCCTGGTGCTGTTGGGTGGGGTCTGGGGTAGGGGGATAACTAGGGGCAGGAAGAGGGTGAGTAAGGGAGCAGTTGGAGCTGAGAGGTGATTGGCTGTGTCTCTCAGCGAGAGCGTTGCCTGATGGGTGGTGTGTGTCAGGAACTGCTGGGGCCTGTTGCTGGGCAGGTGGGTTGTGCTTGTCCCCAGCGGGGTGAGTGCCCAGCGCTTGTGCTGTCTCACGCTGGCCTTCCTGACAGCAAGAGGGAGGACAAAAGAGGTGACCTTGTAAAGCTCCAGGCGGCCTGGTCCTATTCAGAGGGCTCTTCCTCCAGAGCACGCTGGGTTTGTAGAGAGGCAGTGTGAGGTGTGGGCTGGCTGATCGTCAGATTTACGAGGGGGAATTTTAAGGGAAGACGGAGCACGGTCCATCCCCATGAGACTCTGATTTGATAGGTCTAGGGGGGGGACTGGGAGTCTAAATACGTGCTCTAAAGAGCAACACCATAATGCAAATACCTACTATTTGTTTGGCATTGGTAATCAGCTACCCAGGAGTCGGGAGATGAGGAGCAATCAATTTCCATCAACCGAGGAGCCTGGGGGAAGGCCAGCACGGCGTCTCCCCGCGTGTGGTGTGACCGCTCGCAGCCTGCACATTAAAGCCCAGCTTTCCGGAGACGCCGGCGTGGGTCATTCCAGATTTCAAAGTGTTTTAACTAAGGTGCCATTTGTTCCTTTTGGCAGCACCACTTTAAAATCGTCAGCGGCTGTGTCTGTGATTTTTCTATAAAATGTGTATTACATGCGTCCCTGCCTTTTTAAAGAGTCGCGCAAGCATAAACGTAACCTTTTCTTGATGTCCCTCGGGTATGTTAGGAACCTTAATTAATGTGCTGAGCTCTAATTCAGCGGGATGACTTGCTTACACCAAATGGCCCCCTTGAGGTTTCGAGTTGCTGTGCCTGATTTTTAGTTTTTTCCAGCTATGCTTCTTGCTGGCTGATGTCCCTTCTTGCTAGACACAATGTACCTGCCTAAAAAGCAATATCTTAGCCGAAACCGGTTTGGCTCAGTGGATAGAGTGTTGGCCTGCGGACTGAGGGGTCCCGGGTTCGATTCCGGTCAAGGGCATGTACCTTGGTTGCGGGCACATCCCCAGTAGGGGGTGTGCAAGAGGCAGCTGATCGGTGATTCTCACTCATCGATGTTTCTAACTCTCTATCCCTCTCTCTTCCTTTCTGTAAAAATCAATGAAATATATTTTTTTAAAAAGCAATATCTCTTTGCTTTTAATCCCCACTTATTATGTGGGCTTGGGAAGTGGGTAACTTAAATTCTTATAGCTGAGTGGGGCATCTGTGATTAACTTCCCATCATCCATTTCACGCCCCCTTTCCCCCTGAGTAGCAATAATGAAGTTTGGGATTGACCTCAGCCTGGTGGGGGGCGTAGAGAGGAGCGGTGATTGGTTTAAGGGGGACCCTCTTTTCCTTTGTCAGCGGTTGGCTCATAGATGGACACGGGACTCAATTTTGACTCGTGGGATTTGAAAAGAGGTTCTCGGCTGATTTCTGGGAGTCTTCCTCATTAGCAACAGAGCGCCACAGGAAATCATTCTCCAAGGAAATGTTACGGGAGGGGCCACAAGCCCTGATTGCTCTTGGCAGCCGAGTGAGAACTTCCAGAACTTTCTTTGGGGGAAAAGCCTCCTGGGGATGGCAGAGTGGGGCTTGGCCACTCCAGAGGCTGGCGCAGTGGAGGGATGGAAAGAACTGTGCACAAACTGGGTGGCATGTGTTTTTATTTTTTATTTTTTAAGAATATATTTTTATTGATTTTTTACAGAGAGGAAGAGAGAGGAATAGAGAGTTAGAAACATCGATGAGAGAGAATCATCAATCAGCTGCCTCCTGCACACCTCCTACTGGGGATGTGCCAGAAACCAAGGTACACGCCCTTGACCGGAATCGAACCCGGGACCCTTCAGGCCGCAGTCCAACGCTCTATCCACTGAGCCAAACCGGTTTTGGCAGGATGGCGTGTGTTTTGAACCGCTAAGCCTCCCCTCCCTCCTGTGGATTATATTTTCTTCGGAGGAAGCCCCTTTGAGTTGAGTTGGGTTCTTGGTGATTCGTAACTGAAAGGATACCAGTGGGTAAATAGCAAACGCATGGAATAATACAACAGGTTCCTAGTGAAGCCTGAGGGTTTGGGTAGGTGTACTTTATAACGGTCTTTTGTTCCCCCAGGAATTTGATTTTGACTTTGACGTGGGGGCTTACTTCTTCCTGAGAGTTGCTGGGTGGGCGGTGACTTCTGCTACGTCACCTTTGGGTCCCCAGGACCTTTCACGGTGCCTTGCACTTACTGAGTGTTCAGGAACTTCTTGCATTGACCTAAACTCGGCAGCCTGCAGGTAGCGGCAGGGTGCTCTCTCCTTCCGGTTGGCAACTATAACCGCTCGTTGTGCTTTACCTACCAGCTTTATTAGGATGTGAAAGTCGTACCACAAAATGCTCCAGGCTAATTGTTCTTTGCAGCACTTTCCAGCTTACCAAGTGCCGCCTCATCCTTACCTCAGACATGGGTGGTGCCAGGATCCTCACCATTTTACAGATAAGAAAACCATAGGTCAGTGGATGTGCACGAAGCTTAATTACATAATTAGCTCTTAACAAATTTAATTGCGAGATGGCATCCGGAGCACTTTCTTGTGGAATAAATAACCCTGTGCTCAAAAAAAAGAAAAGAGCGTCTCTTGTGAGACGTCTCCTAAGCAGGTGCTCCTCTGGTCGCTGAGAGACACAAGTTATGTAACGATCAGCCTGCGGGTCGGGTCTTCAGGAGCGGGCTGCCTCGACCTCCCGCCGCCAAGAAGAATTGCAATTTGCCATTAGGTTCAGGCTCTTCAGGATTCACAGCTTGAGCTTCTCAGGAAGCTAATTGGTGCTTATTCTTCAAATTGGGTTGCTCTCTCCGATGGAAGAGAAGCAGGGGTTTGCCTCTGTCTGCTCTTGTAAGTTGTGCAGCTAAAAATGAACTGTGAAACTTGGGTGTCTCTTGCTGTAGACTTATCTCACAATGGTTATCCACACGAAAGGGTTTGGGGGCTCTGATATACGTCTGCTTCAGAGGCAATACCTTTCCCGATCAGAAACGAGGTGTAATTCCCCTGCCCACAGGACCGGAGTAGGATCTTCCTATAACTTGAAGGGAGTTTTGCCCTAACTCATGGACTGTGCAAGAATGTACTTGCTGTTGGGTTGGACTGAATATAGATGGGTTGTATATGCTGTACTGAAGGTTATTGAATGAACTGGCAATGCTTAGGAAAAATATTTATTCTTTTTAAAAAAATACTTTTTGACTGATTTCAGAGAGGACGGGGGAAATGAGAGAGAGAGAGAAACATCAATGATGGGAGAGAATCATTGATCGGCTGTCTCCTGCACGCTCCTTCCCCCCCTCCCGGGCCCCCACTGGAGATCGAGCCCGAAACCCGGCATGTGCCCTGACTGGGAATCAAATCATGATCTTTATTCTTTGAGTATAAAAAAAATCTGAAGAGCCGAAACCGGTTTGGCTCAGTGGTAGAGCGTCGGTCTCCGGACTGAAAGGTCTCGGGTTCAATTCTGGTCAAGGGCATGTACATTGTTTGCGGGCACATCCCCGGTAGGGGGTGTGTAAGAGGCAGCTGGTCGATGTTTCTCTCTCATCGACATTTATAGCTCTCTATCTCTCTCTCTTCTTCTCTGTAAAATATCAATTTAAAAAAATCTGAAGAGCCTTCAGTGTGCAATGCACTGGGTTCACTGAATAGCTAAAAGTTAGCTGTACCATCACCCCTATCCATGACGCCTGTCTGTCTGGACCCAGCACAGAGCCCCAAGAATGATGCTCTCAAGTCGCCTCTTCCCTTCTCCCACCCCAGGGCCCCATGGAGCTCACCATTTTCTTTCTCCTTCTCTTGGGTTTCTCCCACCATGACCTCTCTCAGGATGCTTGACACACTGCCCTGCACAGCCCACCCAACTGATCTCTCCGCTCCCAACTATTAATAGAAATTTCTGTGTCGAACACTTATTCTGACCTCGCTTTGAACACGACTGGGTGTGTGTACCTTGTTTCCTGGAGGGCAAGGATTATATTTATGTCGCTCTTGCATGGTGCGCAAAGTCTAGCGTTTACCTTTCGGTGCAGAAGCTGAGGTTTCGAGGGAGTGCGTTACCCAGTAAACACCCAAGGAAGGGCATCGCCTCTTGGTGATCTGCTTTATGGATTATCCGAGCTCAGTCCTTCTGCCTCTCGGTACCTTGTCTGGCCACTCACGGGGAGGCCAAATGGGAAGTCGGGCTCTTAAGGGGATGGGAGGGTGGGATTTAGGTTATAATGTCTGAATGTTTTCTTCCATGCAGCACAAATACATCCTGGATTTCTGGTCCCTGGACACTTTAAAGTGGAGAGGGCTGGGAAAGAAGAGTTGGGGGCAGTGGGGTTGGTGTGCTGAATATTATAAGAGTGAAGTTTGAAGGGTTCTGCCACCTCTGAGGTGGAGAGCAGGGGGTTCCCCACAAAAGGCACGAAGGCCCTTCAGCCACCTGAGATGCTGCAGCTCTTTGTGAATTTTCCGCTGCCAGCAGCCAGTTAAAAACAACGGTGTGTTCGTGTGTGTGTGTGTGTGTGTGTGTGTGTGTGTGTGTGTGTGTGTGGTGGGGGGCGGGGAGGGGATAGTTTCCTTTCTAGTCTATGGCTTGGGTTCTCAGGCATGTTTCCTTTTTTATCCACAATACTAGGTATTACTACTGTTACCTGGGCCTCTGCAGAAAAAAACAAAACACTCACCCGCTGAGATTCTGAGAGCTATGGCCAGCCTTTGCCCCCGCGAGAGAGAATGTGGAAGTGAGACCCTAACTCAGACCCACCTTCAGTTTCCCTTTCAGGCCTTGGGTGTCTGAGTTTATGGCTTCTTCTCACTCCTTTTTTTTTTTTTCCTAGCCCCGGCATCATCCTTCCTCCCCCTTCCTGCAGCAGCCCAGTACCCTGAGCTTTGGGGGCCCTTGGAGGACTGGGGCGTCCATCCTGTGGTGTGGCCAGCTTCCTTTCCAGCCCCTGGCAGAGAGAGGCCAAGGCTCTGGCATCCAGTGCATTTTCCCACTCCAGCCTTCATCCCCACCTCCAGCAGTGCTCCTGGGTTAGACCCACTACCACACACGTGTCTGGAAGTGTGGGGCTGTGTGTGGTTGACAGAGTGACTTGAGAACCCCATTGTCATTTGGTGACAGAGGCCAGGGACACTAAATCCCTGCAGTGTACAGGAAGGTGCAGCCCTCAAAACATGCCACAGCGCGCCCCCCCCCCCCCAAGGAATACTGTGCACCCCAGGCCGAATGCCCCACTTCGGATCTTCCCCGGCTGGAGGCTGGAGGCAGAGGAGACTGGAGGCAGCGTGGGGTCAGGGAGGGTCTCGGTCCTGCTCGGCCACCCCTGGCCCTGTGGCTGGTCTCCCAGCCGGTGGCGTGGGGTGATAACAGTGCCCCCGCTTCACAGAGTTTAAATAGGATCAGACTTGTTAATCTACGTACGGATTTGGGCCAGGGCCCGGCGTGTGTGGAGTGCTGTGGAACCATTTGCTATTCCCGCCTGGGCCTCCAGGGCCACCCCCTTGGCCTCAGGCTGAAGCTGTTGTCCTGGCAGACGCTGGTCTCGTCCACAGTGGGCCCGGGGCCACCACGACTGAGAACCTTGGCTCCAGGTGCGGGCACTTCCCCAGGGCCTGGACCTGCGCCACGGCTGGGTACCTGCGCTTCCTCGAAGCCGCTCTCGCCCAGCCCCTCCCGCCAGCTGCTCTGGCTCCTTCCGTTCACCCGGAGGGCCGCTCCTCGTTCCCCTTACCGGGTGTCTACCTCTGCCACGCTTTCTCTTTTCTTCTCTGTCTCCATAGTTGTATATGCTTGCTGGCTTATTTGTTTTTTCTTTTTAGAAGGTCTAGCTTGGCCGAAACCGGTTTGGCTCAGTGGTAGAGCCTCGGCCTGCGGACTGAAAGGTCCGGGGTTCGATTCCGGTCAAGGGCATGTACATTGGTGGCGGGCACATCCCCGGTAGGGGGTGTGCAAGAGGTGGCTGGTCGATATTTCTCGTCGACGTTTTGAGCTCTCTATCTCTCTCCCTTCCTCTCTGTAAAATATCAAATATATATATTTAAATAGAAGGTCTAGCTTGTAGTTCTCAAAATGCAGAGATTCTGAGGCAGCATGTCCAGGCAGGGACCACGGATCTGGCTTTCACCGGAGCCAGCCGCCGGCTCCACGGGTCCAGGCTGCATGTCTCTCTTCCCCAGGAAGGGGAGGGCGCTGCTGCCCTCGCCACCATGTGCATGTCACAGCTGGTCCTCACCTGGCTCAGACACGTGTACCCTTACTCATAGTGGGGTTTGAAAAAGCCTACTTGAAATTCCACATTTACATTTTCCTGCAGCTGGAGCCAGACCTCCACCTAGCAGGGCTCCTTGGGAAGAAGGACAGAAGGTGAGGGATGGCATTGCTTTCTTTAGAAGTGGCGTCCTGGGGAGGAGGGGAGGGACTCTGTGCTGGGACCCGGCTTCATCGCTGGCCTGCTGTGTGGCCGTGGCTGGGTCACTGCATCTCTCTGGGCCTCGCTCTCCTCACTTCTAACATGAGGGGGCTGAGCAGGCTGGACCCGCAGAAGTTCTCTTCCAACTCCAAAAGTGTCTGTAAGTCTGCGAGCCCATTTAAATGTGCTGACAGCTTTAGAATGGCTAATTAATGAGTTTTTAGTGGAAACACAATTAGGTGATAATGAAGGCCTCAGAAGTAAATCTCTCCACTTGCAATGAGTGAGCAGATGAGACTCGGAGTGTGTTTTCACCAAATGGAGCCCCTGGGACGAGGCAGCTAGGGCTGCAGCCTCCTACCTGGGGACTCAAGGAATCCACCCAGAGAGGAATCGAGGCAGCGCCGTCTCCTCTCAGGGCAGGCGCAGAGCCGGGCTGATGGAGTGGGGCGTCGGCAGCTCCGCCGACCAGGGAATAGCATTCCTGCCTTAGGTCCGTGTCCGGAACATGGTCACCTGCGTGTCTTTTTAATCCTCTTACACGTGGTGAAATAGATACGCCTGGGCCTTTTATCTCCCCATTTCATGGATGAGACATGGAGGCTTAGAGGACAGACTCGCTCAAGGTTAAGGAGCTCAGAGGAGGTGCCAGATCAGGATCCAGCCCAGGCCTCTGGACTCCAAAGCCCGTGTGTCTCTTCTGCCCCACCCAGCTAGCTCCTCCTGCCTGGCAGACCACCACTGCCGGCTGCTCTGCGCAGCTGACCCCACACTTCCTGGGGAGGCACTCCAAGAGGGTTTGCACAGTCACCCGGGGACACTGCTTTGTGATCTGGCTCTGGCAATGGGAAAGTTGAGGCTGGTGTGGGGGTTTGGGAGTGCCCAGTCTGGGGTCAGAGGGCTCCAGAGAGGCAATCGTGGCCAGCATGGCATGCTCTGATAGTTTGCTGGCTGCATCTAAGGGGAGAATGCCCTCACTCGGGTATAAGGACAAGAAAGGCGATGCATGAAGGTGGAGAAAATCTCTATCCCAGAGAGACCCAATGAAGAAAGAAACCCATTGCCCTTGGTATGAGGGAGCAGCAGGGTTGGCTGGCCTGGGGGAACAGGCAGGGAGCTGACAAACTTCTCAAACACTCCTCCAGAGGCTGGTTTTGCCTGCAGAAGCACGGCCTTGACCTTTCCCTTCTAAGAGAAACAGGCCAGAGATGCAGCATTTTTTTTTTTTTTTTTTTTTTTTTTTTTTTTTTGCTGCAGAAGGAAGGAGGGAACACACCCATGAGCATTTGTCTAGGTCTTGCCCTAGAAATGCTCCAAGTAATAAAATCAGGATGACGTAAGCGATCTATCCTGCCTCCTGGCCTCCCCCAGCCACCCGCCCACCCTGGTGGGGACAAGGGAGGGGCCTGGAGAGCCAGCCAGGGGCCATGGTCTCAGCCTCCTCCCCTGGAAACCGGGGGTGGGGTGAGAGGGTCCTGAGGTCCACCCGCTCTGACCTCAGGTGGATCTGGAGGAGATGGTCGGGGGTGGGAGGGCACAGAGGAGAGATGCCAGGAAAAGGGGGAGAAGAGAGGATGGTAGTGGTAGAGGAGAAGGGAGAAAAGGGAGGGAAGCTGAAGAGAGCCGAGGAGAAGAAAGCCACAGTAAAGTGAGAAACAGACAAGGCAATCCGGGCTTCGGGCTGTCGGGGAGCTTCCCACGTTGTCAGAATTATAACTCTGGGGTGACAGGGCGTGGTAAAGGCTCGTGGTAGAATCCCAACCAGGAGGAGGTAAAGATTAAGGAGGCAAAACCAGAAGAATCTGGCCAAGGAACGATCGGAAAAGCCAAACCAAGATAGGATCCCGGGCGTATGTGGGCCCAGCCCCACGCACCATCCCTTCTTCCACTGCTCGTGTCTGGATCCCCATCTTGGCATGAGGCAAGGCCAAGAATGGGGGAATACAGGGCCGGGGTCAGGGCAGCCAGCTCCCCTGGCAGGCGAGATTTATCATTTGGCTGAAGCCGGTGGCAGAGGGAGCCCGGAACGATTCAGGGCATGAAAGGCAGCCCAGTGTTTCTTGAGGAGCCTCGGTGCCAAAGGCAGGAGCATCCATCTGGCATCTCTGTGCAGCACATTTGTCACCCTGGAGCCCGGGACCAGGCTGGCCTCCCTGCTGCCATCTGCAGCCACAGCTCCCACCTTCAGCAGCCTCTGCTGCAGGGAAGGCAGCCCGACAGGTGCTGTGATGGGGGGCAGGGGGGGGTGGTGAGAGGGGGAGAGGCAGTCTGTTCCCTCCCTTGGGACCCTGTCATGCTGGGTCCTCCAGCTGGTGCCCTTCCCAGCTGGTATCTATTTAACTTTCCCTAAAGGACCAGAGGCCGTGGCGCCGGAGAGGTGAAAAGGCCTCAAAGACAGCCAAGTGCTGTAGTTCCATGCGGAATTCCGGAGCGCCCTGGGGTTCCTCCAGCTGCCGTGAGAGCTGCTTCCAGAGGCGGAGCATCCAAGGGCCAGCCCCTACCCATCAGTGCACCTCTGCTTCTACCTGATCTAGAGCTAGATGTTTTCGATAAGATTTCCTTTGCATAATGGGTTCTGCAGAGAAGACCAGTAGCCCAGCCATTGTCGGCAGAATGGGGATTAGAGCACAAACCTTTTAGGTCCCCCATTTCTCCACAATATTGTGCTGTTTCTTCAGAGACGCCAGCCTGAGCATCCATGGCCAACACCTCTTCTCTACCCCCAGCAGAGCCTCCCCTCCCCGACACTATCCAAAAGAGCAAGGCCCACCTCACAAGCTTGGGCACCATGCTTTCTTAGCTCTTCCTCTGCCAGAGGCTGTTGCAGGATGTAAACCATGTGCAGTCCAAGCAAACCCGTTAAAGGTGTGAAGCGAGACCTCCCATGACTATAGCTTCTTCTCAAGACTCTCTCTAGGCGCAGCTCGTTAGGGTGGTGGCGCTCCCATCACCCCTGTGGGCACTGGTAGAGCGTGGTCATTTCCTTTATGTCCCTCTTGTTTCTGGAGAAACTTGGCTCTGTTCTATTTAGGCCTCATGTCATCCATTTTGGCTTCTGATTGTGAGTGCTGATCCAGCCACTCTCTGCCATAGTCCCCAAATTCCATTCCAGAAGATCCCAGACTAACATTTCTCCTGGGCAAGGGACTCTTCCGACCCCCAACACTGTGCCGGTTCTCTCCTGTGGTTCCTCCAGCCCTTGCCAGGGTCCCGTTCCCCAGCGTGATTTGTTTTATATTCTGTCTCCTCTGCTGGACTTCCTTTCCCAGCACCTGCCCCTCAGCCTCTCCTCTCAGGATTTACACTCTGGCTCTGCTCCTCCAAAATGCCCATCTTAGCTTCTCAGAGGTGGGCCCTTCTTTAAGCAGCCCACCTGGAAGCTGGTTCCCATGGCAGGAGCCACTGCATTCGTCTCAGGGTTCCACAGAAGAAAACGGGAATTCCCTGAGGGCCTCATGCAGACCAAGCCTGAGAGTAGCACCTCACATATTTTAACTCACTTGATTCTCATGACAATCCTAGAAAGTAGGTAGTAACATTCCTAATTTTCACACGGGGTCCCTGAATCTTAGAGATTTAGCAATTTGCTCAAGATCTCACCATTAATAAGTTTTAAAGTCTCGGCTTTGCCTAACCCCTGAGTTTATGCAGTTACCCATAATGCCCAGCCACCTAGGTGGTTGCCTTGCATGGTCAAGCTAATGGGGTTCCTCCAAGGCCTGGGCTGCCACAGCCCGGTGGTGACCTTTCTCCAAAGCTCTCGTCCCTTTATCAGATCCTTTGCCCTGGTTACCATCTTCTCTGTTTCTCTTTAAGAATCCATCAGCCTGCCCTAGCCGGTTTGGCTCAGTGGATAGAGCATCGGCCTTCAGACTGAAGGGTCCCAGGTTCGATTCTGGTCAAGGGCATGAACCTTGGTTGCAGCCACATTCCCAGTAGGGGGTGTGCAGGAAGCAGCTGATCGATGTTTCTCTCTCATCAATATTTCTAACACTCTATCCTTCTCCCTTCCGTTCTGTAAAAAAATCAATAAAATATATTATTAAAAAAAAAGAATTCATCAGCCCAAGCCAAGCATGGCAGAGAAATGTAGAAAAGAGACCAAAGCCCCCACTAGTTTCAAAAGTCAAGAAAGGCTAAAGTTGCCTGAGCAGCATTGCTCAGTGGTTGACTGTTGACCTATGAACCAGGAGAGTCAGGATTTGATTCTAGGATTTCAGGTCAGGGCACATGCCCAGGTTTTGGCCTCAATCCCCAGTGGATAGGTGAGGAGGGTGCAGGAGGCAGCCAGTCGGATTCTCTCTCATCATTGCTGTTTTTATCTCTCTCTCCTCTCCCTTCCTCTCTGAACTCAATAATATACACACAAAAATAAAATAAAAGAGAAACATGCAAATTGACCATCACTCTGATATGCCTACCAGCCATTCAGGAGTGAGTATGCAAATTAACCCAATAAAGATGGCAGCAGCCACAGTGCTGGAGTGAGCAGTAGGCTTGGGTTGCTCCTGGTAATGGAGGAAGCCAAGCTTCCCGCCCGCCCTGGCTGCCGCTGAAGGAGGGGCTGGGAGCCTGGGTTACCGGGGGACTTGGCCAGTTTGAAAAAGGCCCTCAGCCCTTACCCAAGCTGGCCACATCCCCATGGGGTGAGGGTCCCCGCTAGGGGGCTTGGCCAGCCTGTAAACAGCCATCAACCCCTCACCCAGGCTGGCCAGGCACCCCACTGGGAATCCCCACCCTGAAGAAGATGTGGCCAGCTTGAAAACAGCCTCAGCCCCTCACCCAGGCTGCACCATGCCCCACGGGAACCCCCACCCTGATCCGGGACACCCTTCAGGGCAAACCAGCCAGCCCCCACCTGTGCACCAGGCCTCTATACCAGTGTTTCCCAAAGTGTGGTACGCGTACCCCCAGGGATACGGGCAGAGTTTGGTGGGGGTATGCGTTGCACTGGAGTTTGGTGGGGATATGTACTGCACCGTGCTTAGCTGCGCCTAATTCTACGTTCTCATGAGTCAAGTCAAGACAATCTTGTGAGGCGTGAGATGGTCTGGTGTGCAAATAAATGTTATTTATAATATAACTTTTATTTATATTTTATTATGAATAATTTTATTTTTCGTTTATTATTATTTTGTGTATGTACCAAAAAAATAAAAAATAAATATATTTTGATTGTTATTAAAATACATCCATTTTTTTTTTTTGACGAGGGTACTCAGCATTACGAAAATTATAGAAGGGCTACACATATGTCAAAAGTTTGGGAAATACTGCTCTATACTAATAAAAGGGTAATATGCTAATCAGGCTGGGAGACCTTCTAGAAGACCTTCTGGATGTTCTTCTGGACAAAGCTATGGTGGCGGGGCTGAGGTACAGGCAGTTAGAGGCCAAGAGGGGAGGGCAGTTGTGGGTGATTGGGCCAGTGGGGGGAGTCATTGGGGGTGATCAGGCCGGTGGGGGGGCAGTTTGGGTGAGCAGGCCAGCAGGGGTCAGTTGGGGGTAAGCAGGCTGATAGGCAGAGTGGTTAAGGGCAATCAGGCAGACAGGCAGGTGAGCGGTTAGGAGCCAGCAGTCCCGGATTGTGAGGAGGGTGTCCAACTGCCGATTTAGGCCCAATCCCTGTAAACCGGCAGTAGGACATCCTTCGTGGGGTCCCAGATTGGAGAGGGTCCAGGCCAGGCTGAGGGACACCCCTCCCCGTGCACAAATTTTGTGCACCGGGCCACTAGTGTGTGTGTGTGCGTGTGCGTGTGCGTGTGCGTGTGCGTGTGCGTGTGTGTGTGTGTATGAAAGGCTAAAGTTGAAAGCAAGCAGTAGTCATCTCCAAAGAAGATGTTGAAGCTGCAGGTAGAGTCCTGGCCTGCTCTCTGGTAGCCAGGGCATGACAGGGGAGATGTTCAGACCTGTTGGAAGTGGGGAGACGAGAGACTGTGGAATATCCTTAACTCCTCACCATCACACCCCAAGTCCTGTGTCCTGTCAGGAAGAACTGTGCAGACAAGGTGACGTTACCGCTCACCCTTGTTACTGCAGCACCCTTCGGCGAGGGCTGTGGTACAGGAAGTCTGTGGCTCATTGGAGCCCTGCTGATGGGGACCTCCCTGTGGCCAGCCTCCCTCCCCTCAGCCCAGGACCCCAGGAGTGGGGTGAAGAGGGGCACGGCCCCGGGATGGGAGCAGGTGGGGGAGGCTCCTGGGTTCTCGCTTTTCTGGAGAATGGGCCCTGGGATGGGGAGCAGGGGGAGCAGTGACCACTGGGGACAGGGAGGGACCCAGGCTGGGGGAAAAAGAGGGACCGTGCTGCAGACGCGTCTGTGAGATGCTGCTTCTTCCAGCGTCGTGACCCACCCAGAGTGCTCTGCAGAGGAAGCCGCCTGCTGACAGCAGCAGCTGTGGAGGCGGCAGGAGGGAGAGGGGTGGCGTTCTCACCCTCCTGCAGGGAGGAGAGGATGGCGGCTCCTGCCTCCTCGGGAATCTGTGAGTCTCTCACCGCCCATCCCCCCACCCCGGCATCTCAGAGCCCAGGAGGGGAGAGGGACAGGGACCGGAGGGAAACCAGAGAGGAACCGACATCGTAGGAAGATGTACACAACCTTCCTCTCACACTCCTCTCCTGGCCACACGTGTGTGCAGTCTCTCTCTCTCTCTCTCTCTCTCTCTCTCTCTCTGGTTCTTTCTCTCTCTGGTTCTCTCTCTCTATCTCTCTCTCTCTCAGGTTCTCTCTCTCTGGTTCTCTCTCTCTCTCTCAGGTTCTCTCTCTCTCTCTCTCTCTCCCTCTCTCTCAGGTCTCTCTCTCTGGTTCTCTCTCTCTCTCTGATTCTCTCTCTCTCTGGTTCTCTCTCTCTCAGGTTCTCTCTCTCTCTCTCTCTCTCCCTCTCTCTCAGGTCTCTCTCTCTGGTTCTCTCTCTCTCTCTGATTCTCTCTCTCTCAGGTTCTCTCTCTCTCTCTCTCTCCCTCTCTCTCAGGTCTCTCTCTCTGGTTCTCTCTCTCTCTCTCTCTCTCTCTCTCTCTCTCTCTGATTCTCTCTCTCTCTGGTTCTCTCTCTCTCTCTCAGGTTCTCTCTCTCTCTCTCTCTCCCTCTCTCTCAGGTCTCTCTCTCTGGTTCTCTCTCTCTCTCTCTCTCTCTCTCTCTCTCTCTCTCTGATTCTCTCTCTCTCTCTGGTTCTCTCTCTCCCTCTCTCTCAGGTCTCTCTCTCTGGTTCTCTCTCTCTCTCTCTCTCTCTCTCTCTCTCTCTCTCTCTCTCTCTCTGTCTCTTGCTCAGGTCTCTCTTTGCCCATCTCCCTAAGCCACTGCTCTCTGGCCCAGTCTCTGGGGTGAGCAGTCCACTCCATGAGGAGAAATTGTCCTCGCCATCCTCAGGCGCCTTTGAGGAGACGCGGGAGAGGAAGCCAGCCTGGGTGGGTGGCTGGGGCTTGGCTGGAGGACAGCCTGGGCGCTGGTGACCGGTGTGTCGCTACGGTGCGAGCTGTTTCCAGCGGGTTTGCCTGGCGCTGGGAGCAGGCTCCACAGGGAGAGGGGCCGTCGGAGCCGTTCCAGCGGCTGCTGCCTGGACCCTGCTCTCCCGCAGCGGACCCGCCGCCTGGACTGAGGTGTTTCCTTGCCGACCTGCGCGCAGCAGCCTGACCTTACGGAGAAGTGTTTTCTCTCCAACAGCAGGAGCAGCGGTCCTGGTCCCCTGCTCTGAGAAACACTGGTGGGCACGCCAGTCCTCATCAGCCCACGCAAGCCCCAGCCCCTTCCAGGGACCTGGGAACTGAGCGTGTCTGTATCTGCAGCCCTGGGGCTGCTCCCCGGCGGGGCCGGGGTCTGGGGTGAGGAGTGGGGGAGCCGGCAGCTCCCCAGGCTCTGAGCGGCTGCCCGGCTGGCTGTGCCGGCTTCCCCAGGATGCACCTCCTGCCGGCGGCCTCTGGCTTCCCCACCCTGAGGCGGAGCTGCTAGCGGTGAGTCCTGGACAGATGTGCCTTCCCGTGCGCTGGCCGTGCCCGCGTGAGCCACGGCGGACTGGGACTGCCGCTTGGTTTGCAGAATTGAGGCACTGGTTTCCCCCACCTCCTGCCAGGTGGGTGGGTGGGTGGGTGGGGTGGGACCTGGGGTGAGGAAGTGTGGCGCCAGGGAACCCCGCTGCAGGGGTCAGGGGATCCTGGAAGGAGAGGCTTCTCTGGCTGCTTTCCTGCCCTGGTTGGGGAAGATGTGTCTGAGAGCGTGTGGAGGGGTGGCACCCGAAATGCCCACCACTCACAGGTGGTTCCGGGCTTGGGGCTAACTTGCACTCTTGCTGCCCAAACCCCGCTGATTGGAGGGTGAGGTTGCCCTTTGCTTCCCCTGCTGTGTGTCCTATTGCCTCCTCGGCCCCGACATCCCCATCCTGGGGCGACTGACGAGGCCCCTTGGGTTCTTCTGCCCGCCCACTTGGACAGGGGGCTGCTGGCAGGGCCAGGAAAGGGCGCTGGGACAGTGGCAGGCCCCCACCCCCCGGAAGGTGCCGAGTGAGACACGACGAGGCTGGGAGATGCAGCACTTGGGACTCAGGGACCCTCAGCCCTTGCCTGCCCGTCTAAACCGCAGTCCTCGGTCATGCTTTCAGCCTGGACTGCCCCCTCCCCCCCCCCGC
Organism: Vespertilio murinus; assembly: GCA_963924515.1. Classification (NCBI taxonomy): domain Eukaryota; kingdom Metazoa; phylum Chordata; class Mammalia; order Chiroptera; family Vespertilionidae; genus Vespertilio; species Vespertilio murinus. The sequence goes on along the minus strand of OZ004706.1, from coordinate 147,849,648 downwards.
ACCCCAGGACTAGGAGGCCACTGCCTGCTGAGCGAAGCTGCCCTTCCCGTTCTCCTGCAGGGGCCCGCCGCCTTCCTTGGGCCCCTCGGGAATGCCCGTCTCCCCAGCATTCCAAATGCCTCTGGGATTGGGTTGTCTGCTCCCTTGGAACCGCAGCCTTTACTTGTGGTTCCGTAAGTTTCATACAAAGTGCATGTTTGGATGCGATGACTTCTGACATCCCCTTGGGGAATATCTCCAACTTCCATGGGGTTTCTGAGGGGGGACAGCTCTGCACCTGACACTTCCAATATATCCTGATCCTTTGGGGCCTGTCTGAAGTCCAAGGCAGGGATGGGGGCCCAGGATTCTGACTCATTTGACAATTCCGAGCCATGATTCCAAAATCACGGGGAGCGTGAAGGGCACCAGTGTTTCGGGCAGGACCTTTTATTTATTTATTTTTTATTTTAAAATATATTTTATTGATATTTTACAGAGAGGAAGGGAGAGAGATAGAGAGCTAGAAATGTCGATGAGAGAGAAACATCGACCAGCCGCCTCCTGCACCCCCCCCCCCACCAGGGATGTGCCCACAACCAATGTACATGCCCTTGACGGGAATCGAACCCGGGACCTTTCAGTCCGCAGACCGACGCTCTACCACTGAGCCAAACCATTTTCGGCCAGGCAGGATTTTTTAAAAGTGGTGCCCCTGACAGGTGGGGCTGGATAACTTGGGGGGGAGAGCGAGGGGGTGGACGAGGAGACTGTCCTGTGCTCTGTAGGATGGTCAGCAGCATCCCTGGCCTCTGCTCACCAGTAGCCCCCTCATCTGTGACCATCAAAAATGTCTCCAAGTATAGGATTGCTAACCACTGTGTTGTACACCTGAGACCAATACAAAACAATATTGAAAGTGAACTGTAATTAAAACATAAAAATTAAAAAAGTCTCCAGACATTACCAAATGTTCCCCCCCAAGGACAAAACCACCCCAGCTGAGAATGCGGTCCCTGTGAATTCTGCTGCTTTTGCAGTTCTGTTCTCTGCTTTGAGCCTCGGGTGGCGGGTGGCGTTGGCCTCGTGGGGCGGGGTCTCAGCACGGCCAGGGGCAGCGTAGCCCTCTCTGCCTGGGAGTGCGGGCACCTTGGGCTCCGGGCTCGTGTGATCTCGCTCACGTTTCTACCCAGTTTAGGCCGAGCCCCTTCTAGCCGTCCCAGCCTCCACCAGCTTCCAGGTCTTCCTGGTGGAACCGTGGTGGTGAGGCTCAGGGGGGGCGGGTTGGGCCTCCGTCCAGGGGGGATGAGGTCTGGGGAGGAAAACCCCACTGCGGGGAGCCACCATTCTCTCATGGCATTTGCCCCAAAGCCAAAAGTGGATAAAGGGAGGGAGATCTCACTGTCGGGGCTGAAAGGTTGTAAGGTCCCAACGGAGAGGTTTGTAAGATCCCAGCTGAGAGGTAGGCGGCGCAGAAGCAAGACATGGAATCCAGGCGATTAAGAAGGGGGGTTTAATCTGCACTCACGGGCGAAGCTCCCTGGTCCGAGGGTGGGCCAGGGAAGTTCGTGCCCAAAAGCAGCATAGGTATTTCTTTTATACAGCTGTTTAGGGAGGGGAGGGTGAGGGGGCATGAGAGGTGTGGAATTCCTGCCTCGGGCCAGGGGTCCAGGAAGACCCTCAACCTAACAGGGGCAGCCTCGGGGCAGCGTACGGCTCTGTGGTTCGTGGTAACCTTCTGACCTTCTGTGGTTCGTGGTAACCTTCTGTGGTTTGCAGGGTCCCCTCTGCCATGTGTCTGTTCCGTTCTGGGCAGCCTGGCCATGGAGGGCCCCTGGCCGTGGGCAGAGGGGGGCGTGTGTAACTCCAGCACTGACAGGGGACACAGCCAGTATGGAGACGGGACGGAGAAGGGCCCAGTTCAAGGTCCTGCCGCAGAGAGCGGCCACATGCAGCTTCTCAGGAAGGACTTTCTCCTCACCGCCTGAGCCTGCCCAGTAGCAGACGGTGACCCAAACCCACAGCCCTCTCTGCCCGCACCTCCCCCTCCTCTCAACCAGGCGCCTCTGTGTGGCCGCTGGAAAACGGGGGGCCGTGAGCCTAGGAATGGATGGGGGGGAGCATGTAAAGCTTCTGAGAGGTTCTGGGGTTCCAGCCCAATCCCCCCGCATCGGGGCGTTGACTCTGTCAGAGCATGTGCTGGTCAGAGAGGTTTTTCCCTCGAGGCGCAAGGAGGGGGATGTGGGGAGAGCATCTTGGAAAGGGGACTCTGGCCAGTAAGTTTCATGCCAGTTACTAACAGGATCTCGGGGCAGGGAGGTTGGCCCTGGAGCTTCAGCAGAGGCGCGTCCTCGGGAGGCGTTGTACGGAGGGCAGCGCCCGCTTCCCCCGGAGCAGAGGGGCTGCGTTCATCTCTTCGTTCAACGTTGGTTGAGATGGTGCCAGCCCCGTGCCAGCCGGCGCGGCCTCCGGCTTGGAGACTCGGAGGAGCGGCCCCGGGCCCGCAGAGGCTGGTGGCGACGGGGTGGCCCGCACCGCGGTGGGGGCCTCGCCCAGGCCCAGACTAATTGGTTTCCTGGCCACTCTCCCAGCCAAGCTCTGCAGCCCCCCCTGAAGGCTTGGAGGAGATTTGGGGAGATAGCCGAGGTCTGGGGTCACGTCGCCGCAGTGGAAGCGGCAGGGCTGCTCCCAAACTGCCAAGTCCTGGAGGAGCCTGTTAATCTCTGTCCCCCGGGCCCCTCCATCCTCCATCTGGGTTAATTGCTTTCCACAGTCTGTCCCTTCTCCCCCCTCTTCCCGCTGCTGCCTGCCTGTGCGACTTCGGGACTGATCTCTCTCTCTCTCTCTCTGATCTCTCTCTCTCTCTCTCTCTCTCTCTCTCTCTCTCTCTCTCACACACACACACACACACACCCACCGTGCCCGCTGGCACCCTCCAGCGGGATGGAGGTGGCGGTGTTCCTGTGGGCCCTGCCTGAACATACGGGAGAGGGGGGACTGGGGAGGGGGGAGGGAGATAGGAAGAGCCTGTGCTTTCATTGCCTTTCGGACCCACCCCCACGCTCTCCTGTCCAGCGGAGGAGGGGCTCGGGAACAGGGGCTCTCAGTACCTGGCTCTGCCATTGAAGTCCCGTGCCTGCTCCTTATATAAAATGAGGGGGGTGTTCTGGAACGGGGGTCCTCACAGTGTGGACCTCCGATCAGCCACATCACCATGGCCACCTGAGAACCAGGTTCTTAGGGACAAATCCGCACCCCCTCCCACCGCCACAGAATCAGGAACTCCGGGGTTGGGACCTAGCGGCCCATGTTGAGTGTGTCCTCGGGCTGATGCTGAGGACCTCGGCCCGAGGACACCTCGGGGGCCCTTTCCAACTGCAGCCGTCTGGCTGGGCTCCTCACTGCTCCCAAAGCAAAAGCTTCTTATTCATATCCTGGCGTTTTCCAGAAGGGACTTGAGGTGGATTCCGTGCCATTCCCTTTAGGGAGGAGCCTGCAGAGCGGGCGGCAGTCTGGTGAGCACCGGGCGCCTGTGGTGCACACCGTGGGCCTGGGACCCGCCGGGCCTCCAGGGCGCCGGCCCACCCTCCCCACGTGCTCCCGGTCGCGGGCGGCAGCACACACTGGCCGACCCTTCCCGAGCCTCCAGCCTCCGTGGACGCTCTGCCCAGGGACTTGCCCACCGCCTCTCCCCCGAGGAGCAGGTGCCCGAACAGCTCTCCCCCGCCGCTGGCATCCTGCCCATCGCGGAGCTAATTCAAGCAATACTAATGACCGGCCTGCCCGTGTGAAGTCCTCTCGCAGACCCTGAATCCTGCCCGCTGGGGTGCTGATAACGGGCTGAGAATCCTGTCTGGCCACCTGCGGTCATTCACAAACCAGGACACGAAAGGCCCAGCGCTGGGCTGGCGGCTGTGATGACACCAGAAGAAAGAGAACGTTGTCCCTCCCTCCCTCCCGGCCCGCCCTCCGGTGTGAACCTGCTCCTCAGGAGGGAACAATGCCATGGTCCTCCGCCTTTAACAGGGGTCCTCCCTCCGGCCTGTTCTCCCCTCCATGTCCTTCCCCTCGCCTAAACCCTCTCTCCTTCCCCAGCGCAGGCTGGCCCAGGTTTCCTGGAGGTCCTCACCCTTCCCTCCCCCACCCACTCCCCCCGCCACCCCCCAAGCCGGGCTCAGCTTCCCGCTTTCCGCTGGTTCAGTGAGCCGCCCGGCCTCGGCTGAGACCTTTCCTGGCCTTTCTCTGGTCTCCAAGGAGCGGGCAAGAAATGCAGCCTGAGAAAACAGCCTCCCTGCCCTCCCCCACGGCTCTGTTCTCCGCCCCCCAACTCCCCAAGGCCGCCCCAAGCCCGCAGCTCCCGCCCCACCCCCGCCCGCTCCCCGCCCTCCCACTCTCATGTTTTATGCAGGAACATCCCCATTCTCATGGAAAGTGCGGCAAAGTTTGGGAAAGAATTTCAAGTCTCTTTTGAAGAGGGGTGGAGCGAATGCAAGGTTATGGGGGTTAACCTCAGCTGAGAGTTTTGTCCCCTTGGTGTGTGTGTGTGTGTGTGTGTGTGTGTTGTCCTTGTTTCCCTTCTGCCCACCATTTGCAAGGGGGAAGGGGGAGGGCCAGCACCACACACAGACACACAATGGACCCACGCCGACACACAAAGGGATCCACATATGCACACATGTGCCCGGAGTCTGCCTCACTCCCCAGTGCCCATCCCGCCTCCCTCTGCCTTCTGGGGGGCAGCAGAAGCGTCTTATCCAGGATTTAAACATTCTCAGACATTTGGAAGGCATGGGGAAAGAGAATGATTTCATAAATACTAGAGAGAAAATGAGCATACGTATAAAACTCTTTAAATTGATTTCCATAAGCTCCGATGCCCCTTTGTTTTGGAACATCACACTGGTTGTCTATGGTTGATTTTTTAAAAAAATAAAATAAAATCAGCTTATTGGGTGTTTCAAACGGTGTGTTACCGTTTATTCTGCTAATAATTCCAAGTTTCTTGTTATAGAAGTGCCTGCCCTTTCAGAAGTCTGTCATCCCTTCCGACAGTTAAGTAGGCAAAACCTTGAACAGAGGAATCTGTCTACAATATACCGTATTTGCCGGCGTATAAGACGATTTTTTGGCCCTGAAAATACCGTATTTGCCGGCATATAAGACGACCCCCTAACATTTCCACTCAAAATACAGAGTTTGTTATATACTCGCCGTATAAGACTACCCCCCACTTGGAGGCATATTTTTCAGGGCCAAAAAATCGTCTTATACGCCGGCAAATACGGTACTTAGAGTAAGACAAAGGACAGTATTATGTTTTCTGGAACCTGGTGCTGGCGAGAAACAGAAAAGCACTTATTTTCAGAAGAGGAACTGTGGGAGGAGAGGAGAGGGGGACCTTTAGATCCCATTGAGCACAACCGGCTCCTTAGAACTCGATCTAATCAGCCTCATTCTCTGCCTTCACCTGGAATCCTTTTGGATTCTTCTAAGACTTCATTTTTACCATCTTCCCAGAGTCCTGAAAACAAGTCCCGAAGAAACATTTTTACCATCTTCCCAGAGTCCTGAAAACAAGTTGCCTAGATTGAGAGAAGTCCCTCTCCTTTTCTCACATGTTCTTTTACCTTTTCACTTACACCATGTTTTCCTGAATGTCTCCATTCCTCTCATAGGCAGTAGGAGACTCGGGGGCAGGTTGGAGCCCACAGCAGTGTGGCCACTGTGTTGGGGGGTTTGCTTTCTCTAGACCCGAACCCCCACACATGCCCACTGTCTGCGGCATCGAGCCGCTGGGGCCTGCTCTGTGTTCGTTTTAGTGGATCTGTTAAATGCCGTGGCCATTCCCCACTCCCCTCTCCACAGATCTGCCCCGGGTCCTAGATCCAGTGGGTCTGCAGCAACGGGAGTTGCTGAGGACAAAGTTTTCCACATACTTGGTATTAAATAAATTTATTTTACTTCCCTCTGTACTTGTAAGTGGAACGTACTTGGGTTCCCAGGAACAATTGATTTTTCTGTAGGTCATTTAGAAAGGAATGTCAAGCAGGTGCATCATTATATGCCGGCGGAAGGATGGATGCAGCTTGTTCCACATAAAATCCCGTCGCATAATTTTTAGAAGCAGTTTGGGAATGTAAAAACACTCCATTCTAAACACTTCACTCATCCTAGAACATTTCAGAATACAGAAATATATTTGAAATACTTTATTTCAAGGAAGTCTTGGGACCAAACGGGGGAAGGATTTTTTCCCCCCTAATGTGCTTTATTTTCTGGGCCTTCACATTTTCAGTCTTGTCCCTGGGGAATCTCCTGTATTGAATACATTTAGAATTAAAATCCATCCTCCTCTTTCTTCCTCTGTGGCTTCCTTTGCCGTTATTGTTAAAGAAAGACATTTGTGGCCGAAACCGGTTTGGCTCAGTGGATAGAGCGTCGGTCTGCGGACTGAAAGGTCCCAGGTTCGATTCCGGTCAAGGGCATGTACCTTGGTTGCGGGCACATCCCCAGTGGGGTTGTGCAGGAGGCAGCTGGTTGATGTTTCTCTCTCATCGACATTTCTAGTTCTCTATCCCTCTCCCTTCCTCTCTGTGGAAAATCAAATTATATATATATATATAATTTTTTTTAAAAAAAGGAAAGACATTTGTGATGTGCCCAGAATCCCACCATGGCTCTTGGTTGGAGCAGGAGACCCCAGAGAGAGACAGAGAAAGACAGGGGCCCAAACCGAAGAACACAGGTGGACATAAAAAGGCCTGGACAGATTGGCAGCCCCCAACCGACAAGGGACAGAGAAAGGAGACTTTAGTGGCAAACCCAGACACACATCTAACACGAGTCCATCCCCTGACCATCATGGGAGTTGTTAGGGCATCTTCATTAGCTGTGGGGGTGGGAGGTCAGGCAGGTAGACCTGAGGGGAGGCCACCCTCCGAGCCTTTGAGCCCACAGGTGATGCTTCCAATCTGGGAGACGGCCTTTTGTGAGTGAGCCTGAGGGGGTGCAAGGGTTCCAGTGTGTGTTTTGAGGCCCTCCCACACCAACAAGCAATTCTAGGATGCCAGCAGGGTGCCCAATAATTCAACTCAATTCCGATGCCATCTGCCTAGACTAGACACCATCAGGTTCCACAGGTTGAGGGTTCAGTTTTACAAGACCACTCACCCCCTACCCCCACCCCCACTACCCCCACCACTTCAGATGCCAGGTGCAAGCCCAAGTTGTTACCTGTGCTTCTGACCAATTAGCTACAGTCTGCAGGTTCAATGACCCCCTCCAACTCAGAATGCCAACTGCAAGTCCAGGCTGTTACCTGTACTTCTGACCTACAGGCTTAAATCGGAGCTCCCACGACCCCCTCCTTGGGTTGGGTTAATTCGCTGCAGCAGCTCAGAGAACTCAAAGAAACATATGACTTACTAGATCACCACTCTATTATAAAAGGATATGACTCAGGAACAGCCAGATGGAAGAGAGGCATGGGGCAAGAAGAGGGTATGGGGGGATAAATGGTGATGGAAGGAGACCTGACTTGGGGTGGCAAACACACAATACAGTGTACAGATGATGTGTCGTAGAACTGCACCCCTAAGACTGATATTATTTTATTAATCAACTAGTGGCTGGTGCACGGATTTTTGCACAATGAAAGGAAATTAATTAGAAGAAATATTTTAATATCACTGTTCGCCCTTTCGCTATAATAGAAGTGTTAGAGATGAAAGAAAATTAGTAAAATGTATAAGAAAATTATATATAAATTGATTAATAAATAAATAAACAATAATAACATGATGTGACAACAACAGAGACATAAAAACAACGAAGACATGATGTAAAAACAACAAAAACATGAAACAAAAACAACAGTGATGCAAACAATGACTGACAAATCTGTTAAACTTATTCTAATATCTCTCTGTGTACCACATTAAGAGTAAAACACTTTCAGAGTGCTAGACTGATTTCCCTTGTGATGAAGTATTTACAATGTTAACTTTCACAGCACACACTCTTCGAACTCGAGAGAAAGAACATATAACTGACCATGTGTGAAAATGGGTTCAGGTAGGAATATTCCTACTCTGTCCAGAATTTGTCTTTGTAATTTATTAATAGTCTTTGCAAATGCTGGCATCATGGGAAATTGTCTTCAAATTAATTTAAATGGGAGGCCAGTGTTGAAACACACACCTGCTTTTGGCGCCATTGAGAGCTTTATATGTATCGCACATGCGCGAGCCAATGTTTATTTTTAAATTGCCAGTGCATATCATATGTACCGGCCAGTCTGTCAGTCAGACAGATGTACAGTTTGTCACTTAGACTTTTGTATATATAGATTAAATTTCATTTTTTTTCAAAAGGTATAGGAAAAGGGCACAGAGCTTCCATGGCCTCTCCAGACATAACACTCTCCCCAGTCTCCACGCGTTCACCAACCCAGAAGCTCTCAGACCCTGTACTCTTGGATTTTTATGGAGGCTTCTTCACATAGTCACAGGCGATTAAACCACTGGACACTGGTGATTGATGACACCTCCAGCCCTTTCCCCACCCTAGAATCAGGAGAAGGCGGGGGGGGGATTACGGGGGGGCTACAAGTTCCAACCCCCTAATCACAAGGCTGACTCCCCTGGCAACCAGCTCCCAACTTTAGGTGCTTTCCAAAAGTCACCTCATTTAATAACCAAAGACACCTTTATGCTCTCATGGCTTAGGAACATCCAAAGGTGTGAGTGGCGGTGAGCCAGGAATAATAGACGAAGACCAAATATCAGCCATGCTAGCTGTTTTTTTACCCCCTCCTCTGAGCAGGACCAATGAGGAGGTTGATGAATTAGTGTCTTCTAAAGGCCAAACCTTGAGGGTAACCTGCCTTTGCCTCTCTCTCCTCCTCCCTGGTTTCCCTTCACATACTGCGTTCCCTGCCACCCCCTTCCCTCCCTTTCAAGTCAGTGGTAACAGAATCATTATAGCTAAAGTTGACTGAGCAGTTATTAGGTGTCAGGCTGAGATGAACTGCCCCAGGCCCACCCATGGGGTCCTGCCTGGTTCTTAGGTTCTTTTTGTAAACATCAGTAGCCTCCAGCAACCTCTGGGGCTAGGTAAGGGCTATGGGTCTCCTCCCCACCTTACCACAAGAGGCAGTTTCCGGCCTCGTTTTCTCTCAGATATTTACCAGAGAGCCAGCACAAAGCAGTCACACAACCTGTTTGGGGAGCTCCAGGAAGTCCCAGCTCTCTGTCCTTTTCAGTGGTCCAGCAGCTCCTGGCCTGAAAGGTTCCCTTGACACGCGTCACGGCACCTGGTGCCGGGGTCCTGAACCTTGGAGGAGATGCTAAAGGAGTTGGGGCTGCTCGCCCCAAAGGAAGGCTGAGAGCAGGGGGCCGGGGTGATGACACAGCTGATTGGCACTGACAGCCGCCGTTACTTCCATTTAATTTCCCCCTTACCATTTTAAATCGAGATAGTAGGAAACAAGTATCATAAACCACAAAATAGACGTTTTAGTAACAGGTATATTAAGGTTAGCCCCTCACACCACCACCCAGAGGGGGGAGGAGAACTTGGGCAGCCACTTGCTCTAGGGCAGTGGTTCTCAACCTTCCTAACGCCGCGGCCCTTTCACATAGTTCCTCATGTCATGGTGACCCCCAACCATAACATTACTTTTGTGGCTACTTCATAACTGTAATTTTGCTACTGTTATGAATCGTAATGTAAATATCTGTGTTTTCCCATGGTCTTAGGCGACCCTGCTAGCGGTTCTCAACCTGTGGGTCACGAGTCCACTCCATTCCCGGGTGACCAGGGCAGCTCAACAAACACCCACAGGTCGCGACCCGCAAGTTGAGAACCGCTGCTGTAGAGCCTAAGACCACCAGAAAACACAGATATTTACATTACGATTCATTAACAGTAGCGAAATTACAGTTATGAAGTAGCAACGAAAATAATTTTATGGTTGGGGGTCACCACAACATGAGGAGCTGTATTAAAGGGTCGCGGCATTAGGATGATTGAGAACCACTCAACCACTGCTCTAGAAGCTCCTTTGTGTCTAAACTCAATCTCCACCCCGCCACCCCCAAAATAGCTTGACTTCCTTGTGTGTCATTCAAGTTTATTTTTTTAAAAATATATTTTTATTGATTTTTCATAGAGGAAGGGAGAGAGACAGAGAGCTAGAAACATCGATGAGAGAGATACATCGACCAGCTGCCTCTTGCACACACACACCCCCCCCCCCACTGGGGATGTGCCCTCAACCAAGGTACGTGCCCTTGACCAGAATCAAACCTGGGACCTTTCGATCTGCAGGCCAACGCTCTATCCACTGAGCCAAACCAGTTTTGGCAAGTTTATTTTTTTCTGATGCTTTATTATACAAAGGAACAGGGGCCGGTTTCAGCTTCCTGAACCCAGAACAACCCACAATTCCTAAACCCTCAGCAGAAAAGATTTCAGTTAGACTATAGAAAGAACTTCTCAGATTTTGAAATACAAGTCAGTGACCGAGAGCCAAAAAAATAAAAATAAAATAAAAAATGCTTGTGATGACTTTGGTGTGGTTGGGACAGGAAAATAAAGGCGATCACCCCATTCCGGGGGCCACCTCCAAGACTTAGACTGGCTGGACGCTCCCTGCCTTTCTGGTCAGCAGGACTGAGCAGCCCCTGTGGTTGGAGGGAGGTTGGAGGGACGGAGACAGGTGGCCCCTGACTGGTAGGTATCCTCTGAGGTCGGCCTGGCCTCAGCACCCGCTTCTGTGATCAGAGGCCAGCTCTTCCTCCTCACGCCTCTGATCCTGCCTTCGCCCCACAAGGAGAGTGTGACTCTCGAAAGAGACAATGGCCAGCTGGGGACAGGCCTGGGATGGGAGCCCACTCCATTCCCGGGTGACCGGGGCAGCCGAACAAACACACTCTGGCCCCGGGCCCGAGGGACACCAGGCAAGGCGCCTGGAGGAAGTGGGGCAGTGGAATAAGAGGGAAGTGAATGGTCTCCCGCTTTCCCTCATTGAGTGTGTGGTTTCCATGGGGCCCCAAGTGTGTTTACAGGCAGCAGACCTGGGGGGCCCTAGGGGACCTGGGCTGCGAGGCCGAGGGGATGAGAAAGGGGAGCCGGGGAGGGGGAGGCGGGAGGCAGGGGGGGTTGGGGGCACTTGAAAAACCAAATACAAAGTTGTCTGTTGAATGCTTTTCGCCAACCATAGTCAGTTCCTAATTATCCCTGTAATGGGAGGGAGCAGTGGCAGGAATGATTCAAAGCAGCAAATAATCCCAAACCGTTTAAGCTACATGATTTTTAAAAGAAAGGAGGAGAGATTTCCCTTCCTAATGATGTCTGGCTCCGGCTGATGTTAAATGAGGGGAGCATTAGCAGCGAGCTCCCCTGGGATCGAGGCCAGAACCAGCCTTATTTAACATGTTTCTAAATTATTGAGAGCTCACATTTCTCCGTTTTGTGAGCAGGTGCGGGAGGGGCTGTACGTCCTCCCCGGAGCCAAAGAAAGCCTCGTCCAGGAATTAGTCCACGCTCACAGGAGGGAATCCCCGGAGTGGGAAATGAGGAAGCCGGAGGTGTCCGGCTGAGAGGCCAACCTCAAGGGAAGGACACAGGTCCGGAGAGCCCTCCCCACCCCCCAGCCTGCGCCCAAGGAAGAGGAGCCTGAGTCTAAAACTCCGAATGGCTCCCAGCATCTTCCCGAATGAACTGCATTCAAGGCCCACCATAGCGTGGCCTCAGCCCCCTCCCCCTCCACTCGAGCCCTGCTCCTGACTTGGGGGACAATAGCCCGCAGGGCCTGGTGACTTGCCAGTCACGTGGCTAAGTGCACAGCACTTGGAATTGCCCCCAGAATTCTGTGACTCTCCATCCATCCATGTCACATTGATCCTGGCTGACCCTCAAAGCCATACCTGCTTTCCTGCTCCTTCTTCTGCGTCTAGTGTCTACTGCCCGGATTCTGCCCCCTCCCTCCCTCCCTCCCTCCCTCCCTCCCTCCCTCCTTCCTTCCCTCCCTCCCTCCCTCCCTCCCCCAGAAGGCCAGCGGCTGATGTGCCTCTCTCATGGCTCATGTCACACTCTAACTGTGACAGCCTTGGTCTTCTTGCCTCATTCCACTCAGATGCCCCAGATGCCTCTCCTCCCCACAAAGCCCCCAGCTTCCCGCCGCGCCCTCAGTGCCCAGGCCAGGGGTGAACCGAGTGGGGAAGAAGTGCGAGCTGACTCTCATAGGGCAGGTGTGCCCCTGGGTATGTGGTGACTCGGTTTCCTGCCAGATCCCTCACCTTTTGGTTTTCCAGAGAAGCCATCTAATGTGGACTGGCCACGGGTGAGCCAAGCCTGGGGCCAAGTCCTTCCCTTGTTGCATATGGAGCAACCCCTGTGACTCGTGCCTCCCCAAGTGTGCGGCCCAACCCCCTTCACCAGCATCTCCTGCTGCAGCCTGCCCAACTGGGCTCCTCAGGGCCTGGGGCCCGAGTCGTGACCAGCTCTGCAGGTGTCTCCTGCACAGGGAGGTCTGAGAACTGCTCCCGACGTGTGGGAGGTCGTGCGAAGGCGAGTGTGCAAGCACAGGCGCATTCACACCCGTGGAGCAAGCGTGTGCACACGTCCCCATTTCCGGGTGCCACTCCAGTAACTGCACCTATCCTTCACCACACTCCCAAAGTGCCACCTGGCGCCTTAAACATAATTTGGTGGCGCATGCTACGGCATGGATAGACCCCGAGGACATCATACTGAGGGAAATAAGCCAGTGACGAGAGGACGAACTCCACTTCTACGAACAGTGAAATTCATGGAGACAGCCAGTGGGATGGTGGTCACCAGGGGTGGGTGTGGGGAAGGCGGAGTTAGTGTTAATCGGCAGAGAGTTTCCATTGGGGAAGAGGAAGAAAGCTCTGGCGATGATGGTGGTGATGGTAGCAATGTGAATGTACTTAATGCCACTGGATGCTTAAGAATAGTTAGAATGGCCGAAACCGGTTTGGCTCAGTGGATAGAGCGTCAGCCTGCGGACTGAAAAGTCCCAGGTTCGATTCCAGTCAAGGGCATGTACGTTGGTTGGGGGCACATCCCCAATGGGGGAGAGGGGGAGTGTGCAGAAAGACACGTTTCTTCCTCATCGATGTTTCTAACTCTCTATCTCTCTCCTTTCCTCTCTGTAAAATAATCAATTAAAAAAAAGAATAGTTAGAATGGTAAATTTATGTTATGTCTATTTCAGCACCATAAACATCATAATAATTTAGGCCAGTGCCCATCTCCAGGAGGAGCCCTGCCAACCAGAATGATTGGTTTGCCCTTCACTTTGGGCCTTAAAGCTTTCCAGGGAAGGTAGGATTGTATCATCCCCGGCCTGGCCAGCATGTCATTCACACACACACACACACACACACACAGCTGCCCCTTCCCACCCTACCCTTCCTCAATCCCCCTTGAGACCTTCCGGGTCCCTTAGATCCACACCACAGTAAGCCATCCAGGGACGGAGGGGTTTTGTGTCGGGAGTCAGAGATGAAGTGAGCATGATTGGCACTGGGGAAGCCAAGAGCAGAGTCCAAACTAAAATGTGATGACATCAAAGCTCCCGAGTGATGGGATATGGGGCCAGCTGGAGGCATGGCCCCAAACAGCGGCAGCCTCGCTTCAGGCCATCGGCACGCATTTGGGAAAAGAACAAATGGGGAGCTGCCAGTGGTCTGACACAGTCCAGCAAACCTGAGGAGCTGCCGGAAATGGCCCCCTAAAGGCTTTGGAAGAGCAGACGTTACAGTGAGGGGGCTGGAAACAGCGTGGCATTAGGTTCTGACCTCAGAAAACCGAATGCGTGGCCTGTTTTCCGGAGTTGAGGGGTGTCTTTCTGATGCGAGAACGAAAATCTATGCGGACTCCCGTGCAGGCCGGAGAAGTGAGGCGGGCCGTCCTAATGGTGGTCGCCTCTTCCTATGAAGGCTGTGGTGGAGGAGACAGGGACTGGGTCTCCAAGTAAGTCCCTGAAAGCAGGGCAGGGGTGGGGGGGAGGGAGGGGTGGCCTTTGAAGCTGGTAAAAGGCAGCTTTAGCACAAATGAAAGTAAGTGCTATTTATGCAGCAGGTAGTAAACTTGTGTGGGACTTGTAACCCCCAGCGGTGGCATGAGCTAAATATAGGAGCAGGCTCAGGGGGCGTGTGGCCGTGTTTGTGAGTGACAGGCGTCATGGGCGGGCAGGGTGCGCCGGGCTGGCCGCTGCCATCCGCGTGGTCAGACAGTGTTGCGTTTCCTCCTGGGAAGGAGCCAGCGCTGCCCCATGGCTTCTCTTCTGATGTTCTCTCTGCCTTGCTCTGTCCTCACAGCAATGGGTATCCCCGGGCATGCCCCTCCCCAACCCCCCCAGGCAGCGGCCCTGCAGAGGCTGGGTGATTTTGATTCTCATCTGTTGATATTTGTGTTCCTTTCCCAGCTGTGGCATCCCTATCCTGTATCCTTTCAAGGTGTTCTTTGCACCCCACATTCCCCTCTCTGAGCCCCCTTTCCAGGGACCCGTGTAGTCAGAGGGCTGGTTAAAGAAGGTGTCGGGACCTGGGCAGGATGACTGGGGGTGGAGGGAGCACGGTGGCGTTGAGGTCACACAAGGGGCTGGAACAGAGCACCCAGAGCTGCAGGACCGTCACAGGTCCCAGGGCGCACAGGACAGCCATCAGCGTCCTACCTTGCCCTGGGCTTGACCTCCCCTTTATCCAGTGGAGCTGAGCACGTGTTCATGGAGCCCCTAGGCCAGCCGTGGGCAAACTATGGCCCGCAGGCCGGATCCAGCCCGTTCGGCTGTTCTTTCCGGCCCTCGGAGCCGAAAGAGCGGAGGGTTCTCTTGCTCTCCCCTCCGCTCCTTCACCAGCAGCCCAAGATGAGAGTGCCAACATGGTCAGGTTGCTTTTGCTCAGGCCCTTCGGTCCAATTTAAGAACCCATTGTGGTCCTCAAGTCAAAAAGTTTGCCCACCCCTGTCCTAGGCCCTCAGCAGCTGACAGGGCAGGATGCTGAGGACACAGGAGCCTTCCAGCAGGAAGTCCCTGTCCTCCTCTGTACACACACCTGGAAGCTGCACTCCGGGCCACCTGACCTGCGGTGCTGGTACTGGATTCAGGCCTAACCAACCTCTCCCAGGCTGTTACCTATTTCACTGTTAGTTTTTCTAGGACCTAACTTGGACCCACGGTCTGTGGGAGTGCATTAAAAACAAGCTGTGGCATAATGGGCTTCTACTGTCGGGGTCGATTTTCCTCCTGTCTGCAGGAAGGGAAGAATGCTGGCTGGTGGTTGGGATGCTGCAAACACCGCCTCCCCCTCCCCCCACCACAGCCCTGGCCCCGCCTTCCCGCTGGCCTGTGAACATTCAGCTGCTCTGCTCACTTCCCCAGCTGAGTGAGCGGTTCTTTTCAGGGGCAACCGACTGCACACAGATTCCTGAGCCATGATCTCATCGGGCTCTCGTGAGCCCGAGCACGTCCACCGACTCACAGGGAAGATAGAGGGGCACCCTAGGGTTCAAACGGGGTCAGGAGTTTGCCCTTTGGGTTGGTGTCAGGTGGGAGTAGCCAGCAGACTCCCACCTGCCACGGCTGCACCCGCACCAGAGCCCCCAGGACATCGTCTGGGGAGGGTGGCATGGCCCTGGCTTGGGTGCCTTCGTGCCCACACTGTCGCCTTCAGCGTCCCTTGACTAGGCAAATGTCTACTGAGCTCCAACTGCAGTGCTTCCCAAAGTGGCCCATGGAGGATTGGAACCTTCTAGAATGATGGTTAAAGGCTGGCTCCTGGGCACTATGCCAGACCTAACCATCAGAACTTCTAGGTGGAGCCTGGAGAATCCACGTTTTAATTGTTCCTCTGAGTGACATGTTTGTGTCCTTGGGGTTGCGACTTGCTGGCCGTGATGGTTGTTAGTTTTGTGTCAACTTTGCTGAGTCTCAGAGCCCAGGTATTTGGTCAGATGTTATTCTGGATGTTTCTTTGAGGATCTTTCTGGAGGAGACTAACATTTAAAACGATGGACTTTGAATGACGCCGATTGCACTGCGTACTGTGGGCGGGCCTCATCTGATCACTTGAAGGTCTCAACAGAACAAAGACTGACCTCCCTTTGAGCAAGAGGAAATCCTGCCAGCGATAGCCTCCAGACTTGATCTGCAATATCTGCTCTCCCCTGGTCTTTAGCCCACCAGCCCAACCCTCCAGACTGTGGACTGCCAAGTCTCTATAATCACATAAGCCAGTTCCTTAAAATAGATATCCATCAAACTACCTACCTGCATATGCACACACACACACACACACACACATATATCCTATTGATTCTGTTTGCTTAGGGAACGCTGATTAATACATTGGCACGCTGTGTGCAAGGCCCTGGCCATCACAATCACACCTAGGCTGATGTCAGCTTAGAAAAGACCGCTGGCTGACCCTGTCTGCCAGCCAGGCCCTGCAGGCGCATGCTCCAAGACACCACAGGGGCAGAGTAGTTGTTGCTCTGGTTCTTCCCTGGATAGAGGGTCCCAATCTGAGCTCCTCGCCCCCGACCCCCATCCCCCTGCTCTCAGCACAGGGTTTAGCTCCTATGGCCAAACTTTGCAAAGAAAAACACGGGATGCCCAGTGGAAAAAATTAATCTTTATTGTTCAGATTATTACAGTTGTTTCTCTTTTTCCCCCCACCATAGCTCCACCCAGTTCCCATTCCACCCCACCCCATGTCCTTACCAGCTCCCCGCCCTGTCCTCATCCATAGGTGTATGAATTTTGTCCAGTCTCTTCCCACACCCTTTTCCCCCTAAGGATTGTCAGTCCACTCCCTTTTTATGCCCCTGATTCTTTTATATTCACCAGTTTATTCTGTTCATCAGATTTTTTTATTCACCTGATTTTTAGATTCACTTGTTGATAGATATGTATTTGTTGTTCATAATTTTTATCTTTACTGTTTTCTTCTTCTTCCTCTTCTTACAGAATACCTTTCAGCATTTCATAAAATATTGTTTTGGCAGTGACAACTCCTTTAGCTTTTTCTTATCTGTGAAGCTCTTTATCTGACCTTCAGTTCTGAATGATAGCTTTGCTGGGTAGATTAATCTTGGTTGTAAGTTCTTGTTATTCATCACTTTGAATATTTCTTGCCACTCCCTTCTGACCTGCATAGCTTCTGTTGATGAATCAACTTACAGTCATATGGGTGCTCCCTAGTAGGTAACTAATTGTTTTTCTTTCTTTCTTTCTTTCTTTCTTTCTTTCTTTCTTTCTTTCTTTCTTTTTTAAATAAATCTTTATTACTCAGATTATTACAATTGTTTCTCCTTTTACTCCCCCAAAGCTCCCTACCACCCAGTTCCCATCCCACCCTCTGCCCTTACCTCCTCTTCCCCCCATTGTCTTCATCCATTGGTTATACGATTTCAATCCAGTCTCTCACTGCTTCCCCACCCCCTTATCCTCCAGATAATTATCAGAGGATAATTTTTCCTTCTTTGCCCCTGATTCTACTATATTCACCACTTTATTCTGTTCCTCAGATTTTTTTTCCCTTCTCTTTTTCTTTTTTCCGTATATGAATTTCAAGTGGGACACTCTCTCTCATTTGTTTTTGTAGGGAAATACAACAGAGTGTTCTGTAGCTAATGGCTGCAGACTGTCCAAATGTCTCAGGACCACACGAATAGAATCCACTCCTCCTCCAGTTCACACCGTCCCCTCTCCCCAGGTCCCACCATTTCCCCAGGGCACACAGCTCTCCCGGTGTACACGGCTCCCTGGGTCCCACCGCCCCCTTTGGGCACATGGCTTCCCTGGGGCACACGGCTCTCCTGGGGCACATGGTTCCCTCAGGGCACACAGCCCCTCTGGGGCACATGGCTCACCCGGGGCACATGGGTCCCCCAGGACCCACCGCTCACGGCGGGCGGGCTGGGACAGCTGCAGGCAAGGAGGCCGGGCTGAGATGGCTGAGGGCGTGGAGACTGTGCTCCAAGGCTTCTGGGCCGGAGCGGAAGGTGCGGCTGAGGCCTGTTGTTGGTTCCCTCGCTCCCACTTTGGGCAGGCTGGGATGGCTGAGGATGTGGAGGTCAGGCTCTGAAGCAGCCCACTCCCTGGGCCCGGGGCGGAGCGAGCTCTGCTTTCGGTGGGCTTCCCTTACTCTCGGCAACGGCAGGTGTGGTGACAGCGGTGGCTCCAGTGGCTCCATTTCCACTGTAGTTTTAAAATCCACATGGCGGCAGCAGCATCCCTCCTCCGGGGCTCGGTAGAGGCTCTGGCCTGGCTGGGCAGTGGCGGGACTGACGGGCAAAGGGCTCGCTGGGGTCGCGAATGGAAGGCACCGCACTAGCTCCTCACCAGCATGGCGGGAGGGCTGGAATGGCATTGGGCGGGGAGACTACGCTCCAACGCGTCTCATTTCGCACAGAGGTGGAAGGTGCGGCGGAGGCCCGGCATTGGTTCCCTCGCTCCCACGGTGGGCAGGCCAGGATGGTTGCAGACGCGGAGGCCATGCTCCAAAGCAGCCCACTCCCTGGGCCCAGGGCGGAGTGAGCTCTGCTCTCGGTGGGCTTCCCTCATTCTCGGTAGCGGCAGCGGCGGTGGTGGCTCCGGCGGGTCTGGTTCCACTGTAGTTTTAAACTCCACATGGAGGCAGTGGCCGTTTTCTTTGTCTCTAGTTGTAGCCATCCCATTCTGCCAGCTTTCCTGTGGGTCTGATGTGATCCCTTTCGATTTTAGCTGTTGTTTTTTTCTATATTGTTGATGAGGCGGCAGCTTAGGAGACTACCTAGGCCACCATCTTGTTTCGGTCTCCTAACTAATTGTTTTTCTCTTGCTGCTTTTAATATTCTCTCTTTGTCTTTTGCTCTTGGCATTTTAATTATGATGTGTCTTGGTGTGGTCCTCTTTGAATTCTTTTTGTTTGGGGTTCTGTGTGCTCCTTGGACTTGTAAGTCTATTTCTTTCACCAGTTGGGAGAAGTTTTTTGTCATTATTTCTTCAAATAGGTTTTCAGTATCTTGTTCTCTCTATTCTTCTGGCACCCCCATAATTCTGATGTTGGCATGCTTGAAGTTGTCCCAGAGGCTCCTTACACTGTCTTCATATTTTTGGATTCTTTTTTCTTTTTGCTCTTCCAGTTGGGTGTTTTTTGCTTCTTTGTATTTCAAATCTTTGACTTGATTCTTGCGATCTTCTACTCTGCTGTTGGATCTCTGAATGTTATTTTTTATTTCAGTCAGTGTATGTTTAATTTCTAGTTGGTCCTTTTTCATATCCTCAAGGGTCTCACTAAATTTATCAGCCTTGCCAAAACTGGTTTGGCTCAGGGGATGGAGCATTGGATTGGGGACTGAAGGGTCCCGGGTTCGATTCTGGTCATGTACCTTGGTTGCGGGCACATCCCCAGTGGGGGGTGTGCAGGAGGCAGCTGATAGGTGTTTCTCTCTCATCGATGTTTCTAGCTCTCTATCCCTCTCTCTTCTTCTCTGTAAAACATCAATAAAATATTTTTTTAAAAGAAAAAAATTATCAGCCTTTTCTATAAAATTCTTGAAAAACCTTATAACTATGGTTTTGAAATTTATACTTTTTACTTTTCCAGTCATTTGCTTTCCTCCATTTCTTTCATTTGTGACCTGTTTCTTTGTATTCAAATTTTGGCTGCTTCCCTGAGCTGATAGAGTGGCTTTGTGTGTTAGGTTTTCTACAGGGCCCAATGGCTCAGTCTTTCCAATTACCTGAGGTGGACACTCTTGGTGCACCCCTTTGTGGGCTGTGTGCACAGTTTTGTTGTAGTTAAGCCTTGATAGTTGTTGGTATCACTGCGAGGAATTGACCTCCAGGCCAATTGGCTGTGAGGATCAGCTGTGTCTATAATGGGAGAACTTCTGTGCTAGAGCACCCTTAAGTGGCAAGACTTGCTTCAGTGGGGTTTTGTTGCTCATTGAGTCTGCCCCCTGAGTGGGTTCCTTATGGATCTGAGGAGTTGTAATCTGGATGGTTCTACTCTGACCTCTGGTTACACTAGCTCTTGGATCTCCAAGGAGATGCAAATTTAGCCTCTGCCTGAGGCCACCCAGCAGGAGCTATGGAGAGATCTGCAGATTCCTTTTCTTTGTTTGGGGTTTTGGAGGTGCCCAGATGAGGCCCAGCTATGAAGCAATGCAAGCTGCTGTGGGGCCTTGGGTCTTCTTTTGCATGTTATGGGTTTCTCTGACTCAGCTACAGTTTTATAGGTAAGTTTATATTTCAAAGGAACAGACCATTCATATGCAAAAGCCTCTGCACATAGCTTGAATGGGGCGGAGTCTCAGGGTGGAGCAAACAGCAATGACTTCCCATCAGCCCTGCCTTAAGGGGTCCCCTAGGTCTCAGTGTACCATGATAATAACTGCAAGTACCTCTGAGAGAAAGCCACCTTGAGTTCTGCCCACTGCCAGATAGTCCCGTTTCTCCCCAAATGAGTCTCACCCAGAACTGGAGTTCAGAGCAGTCGGGAGCTTGTGTCTCCCTCCCTATTGAGGAATCCAGCCGCTTCCTCAACTGAGCAGTACTCAGTTGCAAGCCTTTTCCGAGTGTGCGCCTCCATACCTCTGCCTTCCACACCTCCTCTGAGTCTCAGTGTGCTTTTGTCTTTCCTTCTAGTTATAGAATTTTCACTTAGCCAGCCTTCCTGTGGTTCTGGATGATGTTTGTTTTGTCTTTTAGTTGTAGTTTTGAAGTTGTTGTGCCAGGCGGCAAGTTCAGGTGCTTACCTATGCCGCCATCTTGGTTTCTCCTGCCCAGTGAAATATGAAATTGGAATTTCAGATAAGCAATGAAACATATTGCAGTATAAGCATGCCTCATGAGATTATTTGGACATACTTGTACTAAAAAATTATTTGCTGTTTATCTGAAATTCAAATTGTGCTGAGCATCGGCATTTTATCTGGCAGCTGCATGACAGCTCTGGACACTTCTTACCAGCCTCCGGTCATTGATTGTTCCCTATTAACCGCAAAGCCCTTTACGTAGGGCTTCCTCAGCTGTGATTTCATTTCAGCCTTGTGATGGTGGAAGGCAGAGCAGGTCTCCTCCTTCTTCTCCTCCTCCTCCTCCTCCTCCTCCTCCTCCTCCTCCTCCTCCTCCTCCTCCGGATTTCACAGTGGGAACTGGAGCTAGGAGGCTGTCAGAACCCCAGCTGAGTTCAGAGTAGACCAGGCTGCACAGCGGAGCCACCTGGAGGGTTTTTTAATTGCTCACCCTTGTTTGGGTGATGTGTATGATGTTTGCAACTTACTTTGAAATGCATTAAAAAACACAGATAAATGCATGGACAGAAGGATGATAGATATGTGTTAAAGCAAACAGAGCACAATGTTGATGACAGTTTCTAGGTGGTGGATGTATAGGTGTGCGCTGCACAATTTTTTAAAAGCTTTGAGTGTTTGAAAATATTCATAAAAGGTTGGGAGGAAAAAAGGTGGATGCATAGGCCCCACCCTCAGACCGGTGACATCCCTGCAGTTGAGGGCCAGGCAGCAGTAGCTTTCAGCATCCTTTTAGGGTGAGGATATCTGACATCAGTGGTTTCCCACCCGGGGTGCGTCAGAGCCTAGAGGGCGTGTTAAAACAGGTTACTGTGCCCTGTGCCCAGACTTTCTCACCCAGTGAGTCAAGGGCAGGGCCTGGGGATTTGCATTTCTGACAAGTTTCCAGGGGGATATAAACGCTGTTGGTCCAGGGACCACAGTTTGAGAAGCACTGCCCTCACCTTCACAGGGTGGATTGGTTCCAGGCACAGGGCGGATTGGCGCCAGGATCAGGATAAAGCCACACGCTGCCTCTGTCAGCAGAGGAAGCCAGGAACTGGGCGAGGGTCCGAATGGGCTTCCCAGGAAAGAGGGCATGTGTGTGAGGGGGAAGAATGGGAAGGTTTCTCTGAGGAGAGGCCATTCTGCGTGGGGCGAACAGGAGCTGCAGAGGCACAGAGCTGGCAGCTGCACGACTCCATTCGGGGTGAGCTGAGGAGGGGAGGATGCAGAGGGGACGGCCAGAGCGGAGGCAGGAGGGTCGTTTTGTGCCAGATGCAAAGAGCGCTCAGATTTGATCACGTAGGCATCGGGGAGTTGGCGAGTGTTTATTAGCAGCAGAGAAATGTGGCCGTATCATCGCCGCTGCTGTGGACTGTCGTCCTGGCCGCTCAGTGAGGGCGGATGGCAGCAGAGATGACAGATAGGAAGTGCACGTAGGGGCCGATGGGGAGCGTCTGGAGTGAGTGATGTGATGGGCCCGCGCAGTCAACAGCACTAACGATGACCATAAAACAATGGCTGACATTTATCCAGCGCTTTCTAGGTGCCAGCCAGTGGATTGCAAACATTATCTTTTTAATCTTCACATGGACCTGTGTGGTCTTACAGATGAGGAAAGCAACTCAGAGACGACGAGGGATGCGGAGACTGGGATTTGAACCGAGAGCCGTTTGCACGAGAGAGAGAGAGAGAGAGAGAGAGAGAGAGAGAGAGAGAGAGAGAGAGAGTGTTGGCACAGACAGGGAGTGGGGGGAGGAAGAGGTGAGGGGAATGCCGCTGCCTTGGTCACTTCTGTAGGCAGCCATCGGTGTTTGCAGGCGTAGGGTCTCATTGCCCTTCCCCTGCCCAGGCTCAGGCCTGAGCCAGGAGAGGCACCGCTGGACAGGGGAGCATCCATCGCTTCCCTCCCCCACCAGCTGTGCCTCCCTCCCGCCTGCCCCTCCTCCGCCAGTGCCACCCACCGCTGCCTGCAGACCACACCAGCAGCCACATGACTAAAGCTTCCGGGAGAAAAATGACCCTGCGTCCCAGCCCCGTCCACATCCCTGCTGGGGCCTGAGGAGAAGACACTTGCAGTCATCTTCCCAGAATGTTTGCACTTCAGATCCTCCTCCAACAGACCCTGCCATGGCCCTCTCTATCCAGGCAGTTCCATTGTGGAAAAGGAGACGGGGCAGGGCGAGGGAGGGGGGCAGGACCTGCATGGCGAGTTAACAGATAAAGTCCTTATAGAAAAATGCCTGCAAATGGTAAGCCTGTTAGTTCTTCTTCTTATAACTGGGCTCTATGACTGCAGAGCTGAAGGGGTTTTGGCACCAATGACCAGGTTTAAACAGAGACATTCATAAAGCACTGGGAGGGCTTTGTCAGCGCTTGACCATCTTTCTGTCTCTGAGAAGGGCTGCTTTTATACGGGTCAGAAAGAGCTCGCTGTGCTTCTCTGAAGACCCCCTTCTCGCCTCCCATCCCCTGGCCCAGGGCTGAAGCTCTCTGTTCTGCCCCCCACCAAGCCCCAGGGCCTACTCACCTCCTAGACACTACCCCTTTGAGGGGTTCTCTGGCCCGTGCCCTGCCATGCCCTCTCCCCTCCCCCAACAAAAGGGCCTGTCACCTGCCTTGCAGCTGCCTACAGCTGAGGCAGCAGTGTGGCTGCCATATTGCACCTGCAGGAGAAGCCCTGTAAGAAGGAGTCTGGATCGTGGGCCTCTTAGCGTGTGTGTGTGTGTGTGTGTATGTGCACAGGTGAGTGCACCCGGGTGCATATTTGCATGTTGCAGGGGTGTGTTGGGGGCAGTGGTGGTGATGTTGTCCTGAAGAGGCCAGTCTAGCTGTGTGTGTCCTGCAATCTGTCCCGGCCTCCCCTCTCCATCAGCCAACCACCTGTGGGCCTCCACCCGCCCTGGACTGCAGCAAGTGGATGTGTGGGGAGCAGATGGGGGGTGGGGAACCTGGGCTCCTCCCAGCTTCCCTCAGCCAAGCATTTGCTGCCAGATAGGTCTGCGTGCTGACCGGTGTGCTGGGGGAATGGCAGCCGCTCCCAGCCGATCCATGGCCTTGCCCTGGTGAGCAGGAGCACTGTTATCTTTTGGAAGGTCAGGAATCTGCACTGGCAGGGCCCGGGTCCACAGGATTTGAGCCTTTTGTAGAAAACTCTGAGCCCTCCAGGAGGAAACCCTGAAGGATTTGAGGAAGCCCGGGACTTCTCTCCACCTCCCCCTCCCATTCCCGGGAATCTGCAGCATCCCACAACTCCAGCCTCCCATCCCTTCGCGGTTTTGTTTAGTGCACAAACGCCATCATAACCGCAATAACGTGAACCAAAAGAAAACCTCCCTTTATTTCATGGCCTTGGCAGATGAACTTCTCTTTCCTTCGTTCCCTTCCAGTCCTGGCCCATAATGCACCCCTTCCTCCTCCCTCCATCTCTCCCACAACTGTTATTTATTTACTTTTTAAAAAAATATATTTTGTTGATTTTTTATAGAGAGGAAGAGAGAGGGATAGAGAGTTAGGAACATCGATGAGAGAGAATCATTGATCAACTGCCTTTTACACCCCCCCCCCCCACTGGGGATGTGCCTGCAACCAATGTACGTGCCCTTGATCAGAATTGAACCCGGGGCCTTTCAGTCCACAGGCTGATGCTCTATCCACTGAGCCAAACAGGTTTCAGCTCTCCCAAGCCTTTTAGTACCTTCCTCTCTACATGAGGAAAGGGGGGCGGGCTCCAGCACCTTCCACGGCAGGCCAGGCTCTGCCCCTCTCACCTTGGCAGGAAAGGTGTCCTCTGCTGGCTGCCTCTCCCTGGGTTTGAGGGCTCATGTGCTGGGTCCCCTCAGGGGTCTAGGGATGCAGGCCTGCCTGGCACCCTGGTTGGGAAGCTGGGGGTGGGAAGGGAAAGAAGGACAGAAACATAACCTGGACATGGGCTGGAGTCAGAGGCCAGGGACCCAGAGTGGCAGGAATAGCGATGGTTTGTTCTTCCCCGCCATAGTCTCACTTTCCAGAGGGTGTTAAGAGTGACTCTTCTGGGGATCTGGGGGTTCAGTTATTTTGAGCTCTCAGGTCCCCAAACAAGGCATGTAGTTCTCTGAATGACCTGCCACCCGTCACTGGGAGCTCTCTCAGTTTCTGGCTCCCAGCCCCACGTCATTGAGAGCCATATCCAGGGTGAGCCATCCAGACTTGCCTGGGGAGAAAGGGACCCTCCAGGAGCCGCAGCGGGAGAGGGTGGCTGGGTTAACTTACTCTTCTGGGCTGCTCTCAGGACAGGGCCTCTGATGTCGCCTCTGTTAAGTGGAAGGGATGGCAACCTGCCTGCAGACCCCTGGGGATCTGACGAGGTCCTGGTTGAGAAGAGCAATGGAGCCGACAAAGAGAAGGGGCTAAGTCTCATCCCTGACACGAACCTTTCTGCTGAGTCATTTCAACTGCTCCCAGCCCCGCATTCTCGCCACGCTCACAGACTCATGACTCACGGGGCCTCTCTCCCAGAGCTGGCCAGTTTGCCCAAACGCATCAGTGGGGTCAGCTCAAACTACTGGGTTAAACAAAGAGCTGAATAAAGTCAAACCATAGCACAGGCGATGCAATCCAATGTGTAATCAAAGAATGACTGTTATTTGACTCAAGGTCTGGGGTGGCTGATGCAGGCTGAGTTTTGTGCGCGCGCGCACGCACATGTACGCGCGAGCACACACACACACACACACACACACACACACACACACACACTGGAGAAGGGAGAGATCCAGAGTATGCTGGGTGGCAGGGGAAAGATTGGCATGTTCCCCTGGGGAGCAGAACCCTGTGTGTTACCATGAGATTTGGAGTCGCGCTGATTGGGCTCATCCGATGTTAAGTCGATGCACGCTCTTCACAGCATCAGTGCATGACTGCAAGGAGTCTGTTACTGCTGGCTTCCTGGGAATACCGGAGAACCATGACTGTGGGAAGATCCCGCCATCTGCCATCTTACACACTCCCTACTAGAGATGTGCCTGCAACCAAGGTACATGATTGGGCTCATCCGATGTTAAGTCGATGCACGCTCTTCACAGCATCAGTGCATGACTGCAAAGAGTCTGCTACTGCCGGCTTCCTGGGAATACTGGAGAACCATGACTGTGGGAAGATCCCGCCATCTGCCATCCTGTTCCCTGTCACCCTGGAGGGTAGAGTAAGGGTTCAGATTGCAGTAGGAGGGAGGCAAGTTAGACAACGGAAGAACTTGCCGTCTGGAGAGGTGAGGGGCCCTGTCCAGCCTGGAGGAGTGACCCAGGCACATGGGGGTCTCAGTGAACTCATCTGGCCAACAGCATCTGCTGAGGGCTTGTTCTACTCACCGTGTCACCGTTTCCACAGCATCTCATTGTCAAGACAAATCTATGAAGTCGTTGTGATTATTGCTATCATTATTGTTGTTATCATTATCCTTCTTTTAAAGAGAAGAAGGCAGCAGGCCCAGTGGTGAGGAGCACAGAGCCTGGAAGTGCTCCCACTGGGATTGTGTCTATTGACTGGTGCGGGGTGAGAGCCAGGGCTTTCCACTCGGTCCACATCCATCTGAAGCCCTGGGGAGGCAGCCACCACCCACTCCCGCGGCTGCGTGTGAGCGCCTTCCCCGTGGGTTCTCAGGATGGGAGGCTCACGTTCGTTCACTCAGCAGGCACGGTGGCCGGGGACCCAGCGGGGAAAGTGTTCTTGTCAGTTCTCAGCGGACCTGTTAATACCTTTGCTTTTCAGCCCACCCTGGATTTGGGAAACCTTTCTTATCCATGCCATTGAGCAGAATTATCACCTGCCCACATCTTCCTTCTCAAGACTGGCTGTTTCATGAGTGGGCACATTAGCCCAAGTCCCTTTGGCTAAGAACAAAATGTCCCTACCCTTTGAGCCACCATTCAGCCATTCTCATTCAACAAGTAATTCAGGGTCTGCTGTGTGTCGGGTGTTGTGTTTTAGGAGCTAGGGATACAGTCTGAGCAAAACAGACATGGTTCTTGCTCTTAGGAGTGTATGAACGTTCATCAGACCACTCCTCTCTCCTGCTCTGCTGTGTCCCCAAGAACCAAGGTGCTTGGCTCAGGGGCGGCATCCTCAGGCTTGGCATTCCTAGGGCACTATGCCACCCAGAGTTGGCCCATCCTGCCTTCTGGGAATTATAGGCCCCTGGGCCAAGGACACGTCTTGGTTGACCATTCCCTTTGGAAGAAGGCAACGAAGACCTGTAACCCTCCAGGTCTCGTGGCTCCTGATCCAGCCCTTCCTGGGAGAGGTGCCCTAATGGGCAGGCTCAGAGGGCCCCTGGGCAGGAGACCATTCTGCTCACCCCCAGAAAGGGGTCGTTTGTTGAAGAGGAGCCGTGTTTCTCTGTGGAGTTTGAGGACTTGGGAAAGGGGGCACTGAAGTTAGGCTGCTGTGGATCCCAGTGCCAGAACTGTCCCTTATTAGCTGTGTGACAAGTCAGGGACATCTTTGTGCCTTAGAACCCAGCAGTACAGTGGGGACAGTAAGGCCTACCTAGCAGGGATGCTGTGGGGATTGAATGAGACGTTGTTTAGGAAGGCATCTGGCACACCGTTGACATGTAGAAGAGGCATGCCCACCCTTCCTTTGGTGTACATTTGACTTTCTGCTACTTAAAGACGTGACTACCTCCTGAGCTGGCACGTGCTGGGAAAAGGCCAGCCAGCATTAAAAATTAAGGAAGTATCAGGTTTTCCCGGTGGTATGGACAGGAGGCCAGAACCATGGTTCCCGAAGTGGGTCCTGGACTCAGCCTTGCCGGGAATGCAGCTCAGGAACCACTGAATCAGGAACTCTCGGGATGGGCCCAGTCATCTTTCGTTTTTGTTTTTTGTTTGTTTGTTTTAATATATTTTATTGATTTTTTTACAGAGAGGAAGAGAGAGAGAGATAGAGAGTTAGAAACATTGACGAGAGAGAGAGAGAGAGAGAGAGAGAGAGAGAGAGAGAGAGAGAGAAACATCGATCAGCTGCCTCTTGTACACCCACTAATGGGGATGTGCTCTCAACCAAGGTACATGCCCTTGACTGGAATCGAACCTGGGACCTTTCAGTCTGCAGACCGATGCTCTACCACTGAGCCAAACCGGTTTCGGCCCAGCCATCTATTTTAACAAGCCCTCCAGGCAATTCTGAGACGTGCCCAAGTGGACTAGAGATGGCAACCCAGTTGTCAGTGGGCCAAATTCTTCCACAGATGCGGTTTGTCTGGCTTCTGTCATCAGCTGGAGCTGAGCAGCAGCTTCCCCTGAGGCGTGGCCGTGCCCTTCGGAAGGGGTGACAGTCTGCACTTTGCCACTCCCTCTGTGTCACACCAGCTGGCCTCACTTGGCTGCCTAAACCCTGTCAGCATCTGAGTTTGCAGCCAGGGCTCCAGGTCAGGGGACTGTGTGGGTCTGATGTCTGGAGAGGGAGCAGCTCAGCCCAGTGTGGGACCCCGAGCCACCCAGCCCAGCAGGAAAGAGGAACAGGGCAGATGGCTTTCTAATCCCTGAAGCCCGCAGCCAGGCCCTGCTGGTTTCTCTTCAGGGTTTGGTTTGAAGTGTTGTGAAGTCCCAGCACATCGCACACACCCACATTCAACTGTAGGTCCAAAAATACCTTCCGCAGCCAAGTAGAGATGATTTTTACATTCCCACCACCGTGGATTATCTGCCTCGCTGCTCTCTGCCACCCCCGCCTCTGGCCCAGCTGATGAGCAGCGCCTGGAAGGGGATGACTGACGTGGAGGAGCAGAGGGGCCAGGGCCTCCAGCTCCTGCAGCAGAGAGCAGCTCAGCGAGTCCCTGAGGGACTCACTTCTCCCCAAATATAAATACAGGCAGGCTCGGGGTAGGGTGGAGGGGAGGAAGAAAGACCTGGGACTGGGAAGTCTGGGGTGGAGCAGGATGGAGTGCAGCTGAGAGCTCTCCTTGCAGAGGTGGATCGGAGAGACTGAGTGAAGGCCTCATGCTGCAGCATTCCAGCCAGGAGAGGGGAAGGAAATGGGTCTAGAGCCCGGCATGGGATGGGTGGGAATGAAAGCTTTGAGCGGCGGGAGTAGAACCGAGCTGGACTCAGCCTTTTGGGGACAGGGGTGAGGAGGAGACCCAGGAAGCTGCCTGCTCTGCACCCCATAGCTGGTGAGAAGACCAACCCCCACCTTCCTTCCCGAGGGAACTGGCTGTACAGAAGTCAGGTATGGAGGTGGGAAGCAGGCTGGCTCAATGCTGGGTTTAGGCACTGGCGGGACACACAATTAGGCCCTCGCTCAGCTACTTCCTATGTGACTCTGGGCAAGTGACCCAACTTTGCAGTTTTCTCATCTGTCCAAAGGCAGTGAAACCCATTTAGAGGCATATGGTGAGGCTATAACGAGACAACACTTGTGAAACAATTAACACACTGTCATACAATAAAAAACTCAATAAAGCTTAGATGTAATTATTTGAGATCAGAAGTCACATGTTTTCGTCAGAAGACCTGGTATCTGGGATTTGGCAAGTTGGGGTCATTGGTGAGGAAAATGGAATCAGAGGTGAGTGTTAATATATGAGCAGAAAACCGTGGAATTCTCAAAAGAGGGGTGCTCCAAAGAGAGACAGTGTCCTCCTCAGTGCTTGGGGCCCACGGCATTCATTAGGGCCCTTGGTAAGTGTTGGTTCATGGAGTAGAAACGACTAAACAATGTCCTTATAGTGACGGGCACCAGACACTGATGAGGCCACTAAGTGGTGGTGACCCGAAGTGGCCCGTCCCCAAATCCGGCTGCCCTGGAGTGAGGAGTGGCGGTCTTGCCTAGAGCCTGGGGGAGGGGGCAGAACGACCTCAGATGCCTAACCTCAGGAAGATCCAAATTTACCTGATTTCCCCATGTTTTAATAAAGAAATATTCCCAATTATGTTGGTATGGGGGGTGGAGGGGATGGGGTACGCAGTCGTGTAAATAGCTTCCTCCCCTTCCCATCTAAGAGGCACATACCTGGGGGCGAGACCTCTCCGGCCCCTTCGGCCCCCACCCCACCCACTGCTCCGTCACCCCGGGACCGCGTTCCTTGCTTCTCGGGAGACCAGTTCTGAAAAGAGGGCCTGGGCTGGGGGATTAGCTTCCATGCATTTCCCACTCTGTCCAGCTGTGCTAATGGCTTAGAGGGGGAAGAAAGCAGACCGTAATGATAACAATTATAACGCGAGGGAAGAGCACGGGTGCAGAAGTATAATCCAAATTAAACTGTACAGGGGACATACCCTGTCTCCCAAGGCCCTTTCTCCACTAACACCAGGCGTCTGTGGGCCGAAACGTTCCCGGGGCCCTTCCCGATAATCTCCTGACAGGGAGGCCAATTGATTTCTGGATTTCCAGCTTTCCAGGAAAATGTGGGGCCTTGGAGAGGATTTACTCATTTCCATGGAGCGTGGGGAGGATGGGGGTGTAGACACCAGCTCTAGGCAAGGCTCCCGTCCTGAGGGTGAGGGTTGAGGGCTGGGCCGGCGGGCCCCATGCTTTGTCTTGCATGCAGGGCGAGGGGCAGAGCCCCGGGCCAACCAAGAGCTGTGCACTTGGGTCCTGATGCCAGCTTCTTGTCAGCCCTCCTCTGCGAAGGGCTCCTGTGGGCTTAGCCTTCGGTCAGGTTCCCTAGACGCAGGGCAGCCTGAGGCGAGACTGGTGTGCAGGTGGCTGACTGGGAGTGCCCACAGGAAACACCTGAGAAGGTGAGAGGGAAGCCAGCAGGGCAGCCGGGGTTACACAGAGGCTTTTGTACCCCTGCTCCCGGCAGTCAGTGATTGCCCAGGGCCCTGTGTGAGGGTGAGGGCTGCAGGGTCCCAGGCATCTCTGGTGAGGAGACTGCCTCGGGCTAAGGGCCGGCCCCTTGAGAATGTTGCTGGGGGGTGGGAGGTGGGTGCTGAGCCAGGGAATGGGGATCTGCGTGGGGAACCCCCTCCAGCACCTGCTACAGAGCGGTTCCTCCCCCACACGGTCCTCTCCTCTTTCTCGCCAATGAATTGTCACATCAATTCAACTCAAGAAGTGCCTCACATTCCTCGACCGGTCTCCTCTGAAGATGGCACGGAGGTCGTTGGTGAAGTGGCTGGGAAGATGGAGGTCTAAGGTTCGTCTCTATCCTAAGAGCTGCCAGGTTATTATTATTTTTTTAAAATATATTTTATTGATATTTTACAGAGATGAAGGGAGAGAGATAGAGAGCTAGAAATGTCGATGAGAGAGAAACATCGACCAGCTGCCTCCTGCACACCCCCTACCGGGGATGTGCCCGCAACCAAGGTACACGCCCCCGACCGGAATCGAACCCGGGACCCCCCAGTCCGCAGACCGACGCTCTACCACTGAGCCAAACCGGTTTCGGCTGCCAGGTTATTTTCAAAATGAGTAATTGTTGGGATAGTTCTTCCAAGATTAATCACATCGGAAGGCTTATTTGAATAAACATTCTTACAGTGTTCTTGGGTGCTGATTTGGTTCTCACAAGAGCAGTATGAGAGGGGTTTTATTCTTCTTCCCATCACACAAACGACTGCTCAGAGTGGTTCAGGGTTTGATTTAAGGTGACCTCGCTAGTCAAAGGAGTCCATGTGTAATGGTAGATTTTCAAGCAGGACTACATACATCTGGGGACTGTTCTTTTTAGGGTGTCTGTTTTCGGAGCAGCTCTTTATATCACCAATCTCTTAGTATCCCTCCAAAGCATCAACCTGAAATGAAAGTACTTAGCAGCTACCGGCAGCGTTTAAGACACTGGTGGTTTCTGGAGGCTTCAAACGGATAGTGGCATCTGCCTCCGGGGCTTCATTCAACACAGGGAGCCGGATGTGTAGCAAGGAGCGAGGTTTGATGGAATTTAAGTAAGAGTGTAGTGGGCATCACAACCTGGGTGGGGGGCTTTTGAAGGGCAGGGGTGTTGCAGGCTGGCCTTTGTGGAAGGGGGGCTTTTGAATCACCTAGATTCAAGCTAGCTGCTAGGGAGTCCCTTCCTGCCCGCTGGTTGTCACTGGGACGGACACCTGTGCCAAGCCGTGGCACATGCATCCATTCATGTATTCCCCACACGCGGGTCAGCAGAGCTCCCACGGCATGGCAGGCTCTGGCTTGCCGCTGGGGAGGCAGTGGTGAGGGGCTCCCCTCGGAGCCCACCATCTGGTGCAGCCACGCCCACACTGCTGTCCACGGTCCAGACCCTAGTTCCAGGTCCTGGGCAGTCCCGGTTGGGAAATGCTCTGAGCAGCAGCCTCTATTCTTGACTTCCCTCAACTCTAATTAAACAAGTGGTCAGTTGATCTCCTTGGAGAGAAGAGGGTTTAGAGGCGAGAGTGCATCACTAAGGAGTTCTTTTGGCTGCAAGTAACAGGAAAACGCCAGCTACAAGGACTTGAAACGTAGGGATTCATTTGATCGCTGAGTGAGAGGGATGGAGGTGGCAGCCGCTGCTGGTCCTTGCACACTGGCTCAGCTGCATCGGGTGCCTCGTGCCTCTGCTCTCATAGTGTCAACGTGGCTGCTATAGCCAAGACGTCACATTCCCCTGGAAGGCAGGAAGAATATGGGAGGGAGGGGGTGGTGCCCGCTGGTTCTGTTCTCTCATAAGGAAAGCAGCCCTGTCGTAGGGTCTGTAGCAGACTTCTGCTTATTTTTTGCTAGAGGCGCCATGCATGACATTTGTGCACCAGCAGTGGGACATCCCTCTCACAATCCAGGAACGTAGGCTCCCAACCTCCCACCTACCTGCCAGCCTGACCACCCCCTAACCCCTCCCCTGCCAGCCTGATCGATGCCTAACTGCTCTCCTGCAGGCCCGGTCACCTCCAACTGCCCTCCCCTGCAGGCCCAGTACCCCCCAATTGCCCACAACTTACCTTCCCCTACTGGTCATTTTGTGGTGGCCATCTTTGACCACATGGGGGCAGCCATCTTGTGTGACAGCATGAGGGTCAATTTGCATATCACCTCTTTATTATATAGGATTGTCAGAACTATGCACATGACCGTCCCTAACCGTGTGAGAGGTTGGGAAAGCATCTCACCTGTGGCTAGGCTCATTGCTGCTCTGTGCAGCCTGGGTCTTTATCGAAACCGGTAGAGCAGTATTTTCCAAACTTTTGACATATGTGTACCCCTTCTATAATTTTCGTAATGCTGAGTACCCCTCGTCAAAAAAAAAGGGGTGTATTTTAGTAACAATCAAAATATTTATTTATTTATTTATTGGAACATACCCAAAATAATAATAAATGAAAAAGAAAATCATTCATAATAAAATATAAATAAAAGTTATATTATAAATAACATTTATTTGCACACCGGGCCATCTCACGCCTCACAAGACTGTCTTGACTTGACTCATGAGAACGTAGACTTAGGCTCAGCTAAGCACGGTGCAGTGCATATCCCCACCAAACTCCGGTGCAGCGCGTACCCCCACCAAACTCTTCCCATAGCCCTGGGGGCACGCGTACCACACTTTGGGAAACACTGCCGTAGAGGAATGGACATCAGGGAGGCAACAAGGAGAGCTGTGGACCCCCATGCTCAGTCCTGGGAACTGAGCTTCTTCCCCAGCTCCTGCCCACGAGATATCTCGGTGTCTGAGCCTCCTACTAAGACATAAGCCTGCTTCTTCCTGACCTGTCCTCTTCCTTTCGGCAGATGGGACCTCACACCCTCTCCTCCTCGGCCCTGCCTCCAGCCAGGACCTCCCATCCCATCTCCCAGTCTGCACGCCAGCTTCCAGCTCCTGTTTCCTTCACCCAGGAGCCCTGCTGGGAAAGGAGAGAGGAGGGAGGGTGTTAATTAAACACCAGATGTTTAACTCTGTTAATTAATGGCTCTGTCACCCAGAGTGGCATCAGCTTTCTCTTTCTTCTCTCCCCCTCTGGGGTGGGGGGCGGCATCTAAAGCTGAAGAGCCCGGCATCGGTTCAGGGAGAAGATGGAGAAGCCAGCCCCGAGGAGATGGTCTCTTGTCCAGGAGGGCGCATGGATATGCTGACCCGCTGGCATGGGGAACAGGAAAGTGGGAGAGAGGCCGAAGCCCTGAGGTCACAGACAGACATGTTTTGTTTGGTGTAAATAGAGGTTTCAAAAAATGCAAGTAACTGCAGCATTCAGAAACAAGGGGCTGTCATAAATCACATGTATAGCCTTTCTTTAAAAATGGACAGGTCGCCGAGATCGGTTTGGCTCAGTGGATGGCGCATCGGTCTGCGGGCTGAGGGGTCCCGGGTTCGATTCTGGTCAGGGGCATGTGCCTTGGTTGCGGGCACATCCCCGGTGGGGGTTGTGCAAGGGGCAGCTGGTCGATGATTCTCTCTCATCGATGTTTCTAGCTCTCTATCCCTCTCTCTTTCTCTCTGTGAGAAATTTATATATATATATATATATATATATATATATATATATATATATATTTAAAAAATAAAAAACTAAAAATGGACAGGTCTGGGCCCACGTCCTGAGAAGGCAGCAGCCGGCTGGTGCCGAGGAGAGCTGGGCACGTGTCCTCCAGCCTCCCCACTCCTCCCTGTGCACTTTGCTCAGAGGTCGCCGGCCAGCCCTGGACACATCTGTCTGGGGATCTGCTGTAGAGGTACACGTGCCAGGCCTCCACAGTGGGCTGGGTGTGGGCGAGGAGGTGCAGGGGAGTCTGGGAACGCTGAGGTGTGAGTCAGGCAGTGGTTGTAGTTCCAGCGAATGGGGGAGCAGGGGGAACAGGCTCAGGGAGGAAGGGGACAGATTCATTCTGGGCGGCCTGTGGCGGAGGTGTCTGGGTGTCGGTGGGTTGGAGACGGCCATGCAGTCTGGAGTCCAGAAGAGAGGGCCCGGAGGTCTGGGGAGCCGACTGTAAACAGAAGCCCTGGTGGCCGCTGTGGCCTGGCTGGTGCGGCTCCGTTGGTTGGAGTGTCCTCCTGTGTGCCGAAAGGTCGCAGGTTTGATTCACTTCAGTCCCTGATTGATGTTTCTGTCTCTCTAAAATTAATAAAAAGTATGTCCAAATTGCTGCAATTACTTGCATTTTTTGTTTGTTTGTTTTTGTTTTTTTTAAATATATTTTATTGATATTTTACAGAGAGGAAGAGAGAGAGATGAGAGCTAGAAACGTCGATGAGAGAGAAACATTGACCAGCTGCCTCTTGCACACCCTCTACTGGGGACGTGCCCGCAACCAATGTACATGCCCTTGAACGGA
Organism: Vespertilio murinus; assembly: GCA_963924515.1. NCBI lineage: Eukaryota > Metazoa > Chordata > Mammalia > Chiroptera > Vespertilionidae > Vespertilio > Vespertilio murinus. The sequence goes on along the minus strand of OZ004706.1, from coordinate 147,814,647 downwards.
ATCGAACTCGGGACCTTTCAGTCCGAAGACCAACGCTCTACCACTGAGCCAAACCGATTTCGGCTACTTGCATTTTTTTGAAACCCTGCCGGGCTGCTGAGACCACCCTGGGAGCAGTCGGAGTGAGAGAGGGGAATTGGGAATTGAACCTTGGAGAATACACATTTGGGAGAAGGAACCAAAAATGAACGTTAGGGCCAACTGAGAGGTTAGAGGGAACCTAGATGTTTGATGGCACAGAAGTATGTGCAGCGGCCAAGATGTTTGTGGCACCTTCCTTTACATTATCTGCTTCGAGGCCAAAGGAGGATTTCCGGGGCCCTGTGCTCTGGGGCCACAGGAGGGAAGGAAATGGGGCCAAGCCCCTGGTTCCTTCCGGTGCCCTGTGCTCACTGGCTCCCCAAGGAGACAAGGAATCCACTATTCACACCAGATCTTACCTGTTTCAGGTCATTTGTATTCTTTTCTCCCATAACCGTAGGATGACAGGCTTTGTGCCTAAGTGAAAGTCTCAGCGTCATTCCAGTAGTGACCTAGTAGGTAACGTTGGAGGGGTGCAGCTTCTGTCACCAGCACAGACACACAACCCTCACCGCCCCCCGGAAAACCTCTCCTCCCTAAGGAAAGGCGGAAGGAGCAGAGGCTGGGGGGGGGGGGAGCCCTGGACCAGCCCCTACCTGCTGTTCTCCTTCCCCTCCCCTCCGCAGGCGTGGTGTGTGCCCGCGGAGTGAGGAGAGGTGCCCCAGGGATGAAACGGATGTTTCCCGGGGCCCAGGCTGGAGCCTGAGCCTGCCTCCCCACCTCCGCGCTTCCTCCCCGCTCCCGGTGACACCAGCGCACAGAAGGCGGCAGATGTTCCCGCTCTCACTTCCTTGCGGTAGATTTACAAGCATCCCTTTATGTGCTTGTAAAAACTGGGTGTAAATCCTATTTTAAGAACACAGTGGAGCTCATTACTTGGAGAACGCTTTGGGAGACCCTTTTGCAGACGTGACTAATAATCGCCCTTTGGTGAAACTTTTGTGCCAGCGTCGTGAATTTCTGTGCCGCGCAGCTCACCTGTGAGCCTCCCCCCTCCCCCCTCTCCCCTTTGTATTCCCTCTGTCTTCGTCCCCACAGGACGCACCCCTCGCCTATCCCCGTGAGTGTCCTCTCCCTCTCCCCTCCACCCCGTGCTCACGCCTCATGCCCACTGTCAGCTTCCTCAGCTTCAGCTTCTTTCCTCCTCAAGACCGTGGCCGTGACCCGCCAGCTACCGGGCTTCCTTCTTCAGGAGTTCAGGCCCAGATGGGTCTTGGGGCCACGTGTGACCGATACCAGGTGGGAGGGCGGGTGGTGGGTGTGGTGGACAGAACAGCCCGCCAAAGGCCTCCAGGTCTCCGGAACCTGTCAGTATGTCAAAAGAGACGTTGCCCATGTGGTTCTGCTAAGGACGTTGACCGTAGTCACCCCCGGTTATTTGGGTGGCCCCCAGTGTAAGCACACGGGTCCTGAAGAGCGGAGACCCCTTCCCAGCTGTGCTGGAGGTGGTGCTTTGGGCCGGGAGATGGGGTGTGGGCGGCCTCCCCAAGCTGGCAGGGCAGGGAAATCCATTCTCCCAGAGCCTCCGGAGAGGAGTCAACACTTGGATTTTAGCCCGCGGAGGCCCCTGTTGGACTTCTAAGCAACAGAACTGGAGGAGAGCGCGTGTGCTGTTTGAAGCCACTAATTCACCACCAGGAGAAAGACCCTGGAAGTCAAGCTCCAACCAATGAGCACAGGGATACTGTTCCTCTCCTGGGCTTTCATTGGCTAAAACCAGCCATCCTTAGCGCATGGCTCTTTGGGTAATGTAGCAATGGAAATGGGGTGCAGCAGCAACCGAAAATGAACACAGCGTCAGGCTCGCTTCACTCACTGGGCAGAGGCAGCGTGCCCCGGGGGACAGGGAGGGGCTGGCGCTGGCACCACTCTGTGGTGGGAGAAGACCCCATGATCTGGGGTGTCAGCAGCACCCCTTCCGGCTCTCCTCAGTCCCCTGGGTTTGAGGAGCTCTTTTAAAAAAAAATTGTCATAGCACATACATGACATAAAATGTACCACCTTACCCGTTTTTAAGCGTACAGCTCGCTAGTATTGAGTAGAGTCACATTGCTGTGTAACCGTCGCCACCCTCCATCTCCAGCGCACTTTGCACCTTCTGGGGCTGAGACTCTGTGCCCAGGAAATAACGGCGCTCCCTCCTCCCCTCCCCCAGCCCTGGCAGCCACCATCCTACCTGCTGTCTCCGTGGATCTGACGGGCGCAGGCACCTCGCTGAGTGGAATCATGCAATACCCGTCCTTTTGGGTCTGGCTTTATGTACTCAGCATCATGTCTTCAAGGTTCATCCACGCTGTGGTGTGAGTCACACTTGCATTCCTTGTTAAGGATCAGTAATATTCCGTTGCATGGATAGGCCACACTTTGCTCATCCATTCACCCGTGGGTGGGCATTTCGGTTGCTTCCCTCTTTTGGCTGTTGCGAATAAGGCTGCTGTGGACCCGCGTGTACAGATATCCTTCTGCGTCCCTGCTTTCAGTTCTCCGGGGTACATACCCAGAGGTAATTGCTGCGTCATATGGTAATTCTATGTTTAAATTTTTGAGGAACCGCCGAAACCGGTTTGGCTCAGTGGTAGAGCGTCGGTCTGCGGACTGAAGGGTCCCAGGTTCGATTCCGGTCAAGGGCATGTACATTGGTTGCAGGCACATCCCCAGTAGGGGGTGTGCAGGAGGCAGCTGGTCAATGTTTCTCTCTCATCAAAGTTTCTAGCTCTCTATCTCTCTCCCTTCCTCTCTGTAAAATATCAATAAAATATATTTTTAAAAAAATTTTTTGAGGAACCATCATACTGTTTTATATAGGGGCTGCACCATTTTGCCTTCCCACCAACCCATTTTAACAAAAATTTTAAATGTGTTTTTATTCGTTTTAGAAAGAGAAGCATGGATGTGAGAGAGAGAAACATCAATTGATTGCCTCCTGAATGCACCCAACTAGGGATCGAACCTGTAACCCAGGCATGTGCCCTGGCCGGGAATCGAACTGGCGACCTTTTGGGGCATCGGATGATGCTCAACCAACTGAGCCAACAGGCCAGGGCCATTTTAACAACGTGTAAGGGCACAGGTCAGTGGCGTTAAGGGCATCCACATTGTCCTGCAGCCATCAGCGCCACCCATCTCTTTAGAAGCTCTTTGAAGATGCCGAAACTGGTTTGGCTCAGTGGTGGAGCGTCGGTCTGCGGACTGAAGGGTCCCAGGTTCGATTCCGGTCAAGGGCATGTGCCTTGGCTGCGGGCATATCCCTGGTGGAGGGTGTGCAGGAGGCAGCTGATCGATGTTACTCTCTCATCGATGTTTCTAACTCTCTATATCTCTCCCTTCCTCTCTGTAAAATATCAATAAAATATATTGAAGAATAGCAAAACTAGCTCTCCGGTGCCAGGAGCCATGCTCCAGAGAGTGAGGGGACGAGACCCTCCCATGCGGGTTTATGTTGGGCCAACTGGTCTGTCATTGAAACCCCAAGAAAGCCCCGGCCGTCAGCTGGGTTTGCCGTCTGCTTCCGAGCTGTAGGCATGGTTTCAAAAGCAGTTTCATTTTCTATAGCAATGGACTATCTGATAGCGGAATGTTCCCACGGAGAGCGCTCGCCCTCGGGGAGGAGAAAAAGAAGGCTGCTCTAATGACTAGATAAGCTTGATTTATGTTTGGCAACATCCTTAGCACTTAATTCCAGCAATTAAAGCAGGCAAGCCGCCGCCTTTGTTTTCGTTTTCATTGCAAAAACAGTAAAATATTATAGAATGTTTGGAAAACAGGAAGAAAAAAAACTCCTGCTCATCGTCACACCACCTTAGTGCGACCACCGCCAGCACCATTCATAACACTTAACCTGCGCAAGCCGGTAACTTAACGTGTCAGTGACCGCGTTTCACCACAGAGAATCTGCGGCTGCCAGGCAGGGTCCTGCTTCCAGCCCGCGGTTTCTCCCTCCAACCTTCTCTTCCTCCACATGCGTGTCGCCGCCTACAAACCTACCCTCAGGAGGTTCCCATTGGCTCGTTATCCCAAGTGATGTAAACATTCCCTTTCTATTCTTTTCAGTCCTGACCTTGGGTTAACATACGCTGTTCATAGCAGCAAGTCCCGACTCCATGATTAGAAATACAGAATGGGTGTGGGCCGTGCTTTAGAGGTTTCCCTATCTGCAGATGCTTGCTGGAGCAGTCTGCTAGCCCCGGCAAGACGCCCGCCAGGCCTGCGCTCCTTTCACAGGTGATGTCAAGTCACGTTCCCGTGTGGTCTGCTGAGACTGGGCAAGGGGCAGGTCTGGAGCCCCACTGCCCCAGTTTGGATCTGGCTTCTATGTGCCCGGCTTTATGCAGGTTACTTAACTGGTCCGTACCTCGGTTTTCCCATCCATAAAATGGGGATGATGACAGTACCTGCCTCACAAGGTTATATACCGTGTTTTCCCGAAAATAAGACCTACTTCGTGGAAACATAATACATCCCCTGAAAATAAGACCTAGCGCATCTTTGGGAGCACAAATTAATATAAGACACTGTCTTATTTTCGGGGAAACAGGATATATATATATATATATATATATATATATATATATATATATTCTAATATGCAAATAGACTGAACGGCGGATCAACTGAACAATATTGACGTGCCCTGACCACCAGGGGGCGTGTGCGGAACATGGCAGGCATTGGCCAAGGCAGGATGGTAGAGTAGGTGAGTGGGGGCACCAGACCAAGGCGGGACACCAGTCGCTGTCTTTGGGGCAAGCCTCTGGTGGTTAGTGAAAATTCTTTGCTCTTGCACACTGCGGTCCTGCATGGCGCTCACACCTGTTGCCAGCGCTGGCCCCACTCACACCCATGCTGGCTCTGGAGCCACCGCTTGCACCTGCTGCCGGTGCCCAGTGCCGGTCCCGATCACTTGGCACCATCAGTGGATGTGAGTGACAGATGCTTCCCTGATCACCCCTCAGGAGCAGGGGGAGGCTCGCACCCGCTGAAGGCACCGGTCCCACTCACACCCGCTTCTGGCACTGACCCCAACTGCTCCTTACAGTCAGTCAGTGCAAGAAGGCCAGCACCACCCGCGTGTGGGAGCGACGGCAGGCGTGGGGCTACTGGCAGACAGTGGGCCAGGGGGCCGCAGCAGGAGGGGCCGGGCAGGGGTGAGGAGGATGGGCCAAGACCCTGCCCTGTGTCCACGGCAGCCTCGCCGCCCACAGTTCCTTTCAGGGTGCATGAACTCGTGCCCTGGGCCCCTAGTTTAAAGATAAACAGCATAATGTAAAGAGCTTAGAACACTGCCTGCTGCATAAGAACATCGTCTTTGTTGTTGCCTTTGTTGTTATTTAGTCTCCCACCAGCTTCCTGCTCAATACTCTCTCTCAGGCCTCAGTTTCCTCACCTGTAAAACACGGGGTTGAACCAAATGATCTTTAAGAGGACGTCTTATTAAGCTTTTGGTGTGTGTGTGTGGGGGGGGGGTGGCTGCAGGAAGGACTGCCAAACACTGATATGACAAATGCACATGACTTTTATTTGATAGGATATTGACAGAGGAGAGGGCCCAACCCAGCGGGGTCTGGCCCAGCCCAGGCCGGAGAGCAGAGTGCAGGAATGAACTTGCCCCTGGGAAAGGGGAGAGGGGGGGGAGGCACCCTCACCCTCACCCCCAGGTTCCACAGCTGGAATGTGCTGGGCAGTCTTTCAGAGCCTCTCTTCCCTCCCCCACCTGGTCCCAGCCTCCCCTCTGGGCCCCAGTCGCCCAGATGGTCTAAATGGGAAGAAAAGGGGGAAAAATCCGTATCCAATCTGCTCTATTCAGAGCAATGGGAAAGAATCTGCATCTCAATTTTATCTTTGTCCCGAGCTTTGCTCAACTTTGCCCCCCAAGTAGTGAGTGATGGCTGGGTGGGAAGATGGCATCCTGGCAGTAGGTGGGGGTGAGTGTGGGGGAGGGAGGGCCCCCCCCCCCATACCTGCCCCTCCCCGCTAAACTGCAGACGGAATACATTCTTTCCTGCTCTTGGTTTCCCCCCTATTTCCTCTTCTTTTCTTTTCCTTCTATTTTTCTCCCCCTTTCCCAGGCAGGCAGCCAAGTGGAGACTTTGAATGGAGGCAGGGAGGGGGGGACCCAGGAAGGAGGATCGCTGAGGCCCCTTCCCCAAAGTCCTCAAGGGCTCAAGGGCCAAGCTTGAGGTGAGGACAAAAGGAAGCATCTCGGTCCCTGGTCCCTGCCCCCACACGGAGCCCAGCCAGCCCAGCCGTCCCCTGGGTTGGCGAGGCTCCCCCAGGCAGGCAGTCCTGCTGGGAGCTGGGCTGGGCTGGGCCTCTGGACTCTCCTCTGTCCACCCGCAGCCCAGCGATGGAATTTCTCCCTCCAGAGCCGCTCAGAACCTGGAAAAACTGCTCCCACACCCCAAACTCACAGGAGGCTCATTTGCAGCAGGAAGTCAGTTTAATAATTTATAGTTAGAAAGCGCTCACCCTGGCCAGGAAGCCGACTCAGGAAACCAAATTAAGCTTGTAAGGCCGCTTGGAGAGTTCCTGGAGCCAGGGCTACGGAAGGTGCCAGGAGAGCCGGGCCATTCTCTCCAGGGGGGACGGTGCATGTCGGGGCCCAGAGCACGGGCTGCTGCCGCAGGCAGTCTGGGGTGCCCACCCCTCTGTTTTTAATGGGCACTGGGACCTTGGGCGCCTTCCTCAGCCCCACTGACCTCTGTTCCTTCCTGTCGGCTGAGGATGGCCACCACCAGGCACCTCCCGGCTTTCTTGCCCGATGGCCACCACGTCTTGCAGGGAAAGAGCTTTGCACAGCGCCTGGCACATTCTCAGGCCACGGCAACCGTGTTTTTTTCTTTTCTTCTTTTATTTTTTATGTTTGATGTACACGTTTTTTTCCTTCATTTTTTTAATTAAGGTATTATATGTGTACATACCTTACCAATCCCCACCCCACCCCCACTCCCACACATGCCCTCCCTCCCCAGAGTTTTTCGTCTGTTGGTCATGCTTCTATGCATGCATACAAATCCTTCGGTTGATCTCTTATCTCCCCCACAGCCGTGTTTTTTCAAGTCCCCCATCTTTTAGGGTCATAGATGGTCCTTTCCCGCCTGATTACACCCTTCTTGTCAGCCAGAGGAAAAGGGCCCTGATTGCTCTGGAGGGGGCCCCCCTTGCAGCAGTAATTTGAGGGTTCAGCTCCCCTACCTGGTCCTCCATTCTTTGCAGCTGGGCTGGTGTGTCCTCTACGGGGTGCAGTGGGGGCTGAGATCCAGCCGTGCTCCTGGTGAGGGGCTGGGTTCTCTTGGAGGAAGAGGCACCCAATCAGTTCTGGTTCTGAGAGTTGCCCAGCAACCCACCCCTCCCACTGTCCCCTGTCCCTTAACTGCACCAAGCACAGGCCCGCCCTCGTCCTTCCACGGCCTTAAACCATCAACGCGTCCTCCCTTTCAGCAGAAGAAAACCTCCTGAAGCTTTCGGTTTGCGCTGGAATCTCCCATGAGCCGGCCTCAGTCTTCTGTTCCAGACTCCTCTCCCTCCACAGCTCTCTCTGCCCCTTCTCCAGCCTCCATGGATTATGTGAAGATGGTCCGGGGCCAACCACGTCTTTGCCTGTGCCGCCTGCTGGCCCCTCAGTCTGGAATGCTCTGCCCTGATGCCTGGGAGAAGTCGCCCCTTCTTTTCTTCAAGATTGTATTTGAGGTCTGCCTTCCAGGCGAGGCACCTTAGACCTCCATCCTGTTGCATCATCTCACCGCCCTTGCCCAGGGCAGCTTGCATCTCTCTTCAGACCCCTCCCGGTCTGCTGCCTGATCATCTAGCCACTCTGCCATCTCCTCTGCAGCCCTGGAACCTGCAGGAGGGCTGGGACCCCTTTCTTTATCTTCATACTGAAGGATCTGAGGGTCCTTGGTGTGGCAATCCAGCCTCTCCCAGCAGGAAGACTGGCTTTCTGGTGAGCAGGGGAGGGCACAGTTGTGCAGGGGGGGCCTGTTGGGAGGCCAGTTTGGGTTCATGGGAAATTTCAGCACACACACACACACACACACACACACACACACACACACTACCCCATGCTCCTCATCCTTTGCCCCAGAGAGAAGAGCAGAAGTTCCTTCCAACAGCTCTGGCCTGGCCCTCTGCCCTTCTCTCTCACGCAGCAATGTCATCTCCTCCCACGGTTTGAGCTAATCCTTCTCCCACTCTCTGTGCTGGGAGAGTGAGGCCTGGAGAAGTCCCAGAGAAGGCATCCTCCAGGGGGTGCCTGTGTGGGTGTGCCTTCTCTCGCACATACATGCACACGCATTCACACGCCTCCAGGCAGCATTAGCGTGACCTCCTATGGAGGACTACAGGGAATTGGGGCAGCAGCGGCGGGAGAGAAGGCAATAGAAGCTCTGGCTGATGACTTGGGAAAATGCTTTCCTTATCACTGGGGGTTTCCCGAAATAGCAGGAGTCCGCTGGCGCTGTGCCTCCCTTCCTCCAACTCCTGGAGCCAGCATCCTGCGGCAGAGCCAGGGGCCGGGCCCTGAGAGAGGGCCAAGCGCAGGCTTCCTGTGTCCTCTCATCCACCCAGACCCAGGCCCAGTTGGTCGTTCTCTCTGCTTGCGACACAGTGTTCCTTGGGGAAATGTCTCCTCTCCTCTATTAGACTATATGCTCCTTGAAGGCAGGGAGCTTACTTATGTCATATGGGCATCTCCCTTCCCTCACTTTCCCTATCTCTACAGGGCCTGGCACATACTAAGTGTTCAGTAAATGTTCAGTGAATTTATGTGTAAATGGATGAAAAATGAGCCTGAGACAGACACTTGGTCACCAGTTGAATATTTTATACAAATGTGCTTCATAAAGGGCACTTTATGCCAGACTCTGTGCCAGACTCCCTTCTGGGTGCGGCATAAGCACTCTCCCTAAAGCAGGTGGATTATTCACCTCCTCGTACAGGTGATGAAACAGATTTGCACGTAGGTCTGGCAGTCCCCCACGCTCAGAACTTCCGTGGCACTCCACACTCCTCAGGAGGACTGGCTGGCTTCTGCTACGCCCCGCCAGAAGAGACGTTCTGGGATTCTTTTAACATCATACCAGACAAACCTATTAAAAATAGAAATTCTTGTCTGTCTTGGGAGAATTGGTTGTGAGTATGAGAACCCAAACTGAAGGGACAGGAATGGTGCTTGGCTAGTGATAACTGAGACCTGAAAAGCAAGGGTGTGAGCAGAGCAGGAGTGAATGATTCTCTAGTAATAAGCCTATCTAATAAAAGAGTAATATGCAAATTAACCATCACTCCGCAACAAAAATGGTGGCACCTGTAGACACAAGATGGCGGTGCCCAGTCCTCTCAGGTCTGCCGGAGTCCCCCAGTCCCAGGGAGGGCTGCCGATGAGAGCTGGTAGCGTGGGGCCCAGGCTGTTGACCTGGGAGGCAACAGCACCCCCTCCCCCTACCCAGCACCATCCATTCCCAGCCCGGGCCTGGGCCATCAGCCTGAGAGGTGCCCACACTCTCCTGGTGTGATCAGTTCCCAGCATCGGCCAGGGCCATAGGCCTGGGAGGCAGCTGTGTCCCCTCTTCCCCCAGTGCAATCAGCTCCCAGCCAAGGCCCCCAGAGCCATCCCTTCCTAGCAGCAGCCGGGGTGTCAGCCTCCAAAGGGCCTGCACCCCCATAGAGTGATCCCCCCCCACACACACCTATAGCCTTGGAACTACCCTTGCCCCCAGCCAAGTGATTGGAGATGAGGTCGGGGCTAATCTGGGCAATGCTGCCCAGCAAACCTCTCCCATTGGGTAGAAACTTCTGACCAGGTGAGGGAGGTAAATGGGTTTTGTTTAAAATCTTTAGAAACGGCAAAGGAAATGTCTGAGGTAGGGTTTCACACTGGAAGTAACTTACAACTAATTTCTGAAGGCAAACGGGGACATGGCGGTTACATTCCTGGAGAGTACCCGGAGGTCCGGAGGTTGGATCTGCAAGGGCGGTGTGGGTGCTCCCCACCCTGGTTCCTCAGCACCTTGGGCAGGGCGTGAGCCCACCCAGGAAGGCCTTTTCCCCTACAGTTTCACCAAGGCAGAGAGGTTTTGTGACATGGATAAGAAGTGCCCACACACAAGTCCTGAAGATGCCGGGGCGGCAGAAATGACAAACAAACCGGGAAAAGAGCAAAACCAGAAACACCACCGATCCCAACATAGATCATCTTTTTCTTCAGATGAGGATTAACAACAACAACCAAAGTCAGACCCTGTAACACCCTCGGTGATTGGGGGATTGACCACTCTTTGTTTTCCAGGGTGGCACCTCCTATTCCTCTGGTGTTTGCAAAGCTGCAAGCCCTGGCTCATTGAGCACTGACCTGGCCATTAGCACCCCACACTCCAGCCCCATGCCTCGCTGTCCGGGTCCCTCTGTCCCTCCTTTGCACCCTTTTTATGGTCTACTGTCTTCCTTGCCAAGGGCAGAGGAGGTCCTGGCAGATGGGGGCAATAGAGGTGTGCGTGTGAGCCCCTGTGGGACTCCTCAGTCATCCCCTGGGACCCGTCTTGTACTCCTAAAGACTGGCATGCCCATCCTGTCCCCTCCCTGACAGTACCCGTTCTGTCTACCTCTGGGCGACTCTCCCGGGTCTGTGTGGTGTGTCCATCTGCTGCCATGGCTCTCTCCTCCTCTCTCTCTCTCCCCCGCACCTGAGTGGAGGAGATCCGGAATCCAGGTCCTGCCCTCAGACCTTGCCCACCCCCATTCACAGCTGTGCTCCTTCCCTTCTCAACAGCTGGAGCCCAGGTGGAGGAAGGGATCTTAATCTAGCGATTATCGATTCAGGAGGGCCGTGGAAGACCTGGTTACATAAAAACCATAAGTTATGGATGTTAGGTACTTTAAGTACCCAAGGGGAGGGAGGGAGCTAAGGATGTGCTCCTAATTCAGCCCGGAGCTCAGGATCTGGCCACACAGAGGTGGAGGCAGGTCTAGGGGCGGTGCGGGTGGTAGTCAGGCCTGGGGTGGGAGGCAGGAGGCCTGGGAAGGGAGCAGGGGGAGGGGAAGGAGGAGGGTTGGGAATAATGAGGGGAGGGTCGTTGTCCTAATTAATACCTTAGTTGTTCTGAGCTGCTGAGAGGAACAGGCCAGCTAAGGTCTAAAGAGATGATATTTGCATACGCGCTGAATATCACCAATTAGGTGTTGCAACCCCAACGAAACAGATGGCACAAATTGGGGTGAGGGAAGGCAGTTTAATAAAAGAACAATCTACCAAGCAGTGGGAAGGGATTCGGAACCACTTGGGAGTGCTCACCGTGGGTCTCCGGGGCTGGTGAGGAGGCGTGGTACCCCTGGGTGTGAAGGGAGGAGGGAGGGAGTGATTACTGAAACCTGGAGGCTAGGACCAGGGCTCTGACAGGAGGCCCTCTGCTGCCTCCTCCCTCAACCCCTCCCCCTGCTATGTCCTGCCAGTGCCCTTCCCACCGTGGGTCAATCAGAGGGAAGGGGTCCCAGGATGCTGCTCGGGCACAGAGCAGGAAGGAGGAGGGCGGGTGGAGGGACAGATAGGAAGCATCTAGCACAGGAGTCAAAGGGCAAAAGGAAATACCTCCAGTCCCCTCCACCTCTCCAGGGCATCTGAAGAGTTCTCACTAGAGGGTGCTCACTTGCCGAAACCGGTTTGGCTCAGCGGTAGAGTGTCGGACTGCGGACTGAAAGGTCCCAGGTTCGATTCCGGTCAAGGGCATGTACATTGGTTGCGGGCACATCCCCAGTAGGGAGTGTGCAAGAGGCAGCCGGCCGATGTTTCTCTCTCACTGACGTTTCTAGCTCTCTATCTCTCTCCCTTCCTCTCTGTAAAATATCTATATCTATATCTATATATATATATATCTATATATATATATATCTATATATATATATATATATATATATATTTAAAGGGTGCTCACTGTCTGTCAGGCACTGTTCCAGGCCCTTTAAAGATAGTCATTCCTTTAATACGTACATCTGTGGAGGGAGCTGATTTTGCTCTTCTCACTCCCAGTTTGAGGAAACTAAAGCAGGGGGGAGTATTTTTCCCCAGAGTCACACAGCTGGTAAGGAGAAGAGCTGGGATTCGAACCCAGGTTGACTGGCTCCAGAGGGTTGCCCTGGCCTGTGATTCCCCACTCCCTGAGGCCAGGGATCAGTGTCGGGGAAAGGAGACCCCGGGACAGGACAGCAGTGCCAAGCGCCAGGCCGCAGGAAGGGCCCGGCTCAGCACGGAGGACTAACTCAGCGAGTGGCAGTGGGAAACATCACTCCAGCGAGTGAGCTCGGGCTAAACCTTCTCCGCAGAGGGTCTCTGCCGAGAGAGATGGTTAGACTCTCAGACGAAGGGATCAAAGAGGTGTCCTAGGAACCATTGCCCGTGGGCGCGGGATGGGGCAGAGTAAGGGAGAAGGGCGCACTCCTGGGCACACACATGGTGTGGTCATGGGGGTGTTCCCTTGGAGCCTGGCAGCAGTGCAAGGAGGGTGTTAGCCCATTGCACACACACGTGAGGAAGCTTAGGCCGGGAAGAAACCCATCCTACTGTGATTCTCCAGACCTGGACAGGGTAGTGGCAGTAGGAAGGGAAGAGAGAGGAGGGGTCGGGAGCAAAGGGACTTAGAGAGGGATGGAACCCCAGGGGGTGCTCAGGAAAGCTGGCAGAATCCCCTTGGGGTCACTCACCTGGGGGCCGCAGGCCGCCACTCTCAGTGGAGTGATTCTGATTGGCTCCCCCGTGGCCCCCCCTGGAAAATCCCGAGTCATTTAACCTTTCATTTCACAGATGGGGAAAGTGACACCAGGAGGTCACGCAGTGAGAGGCCTGGGGCCAGGGGGCGTGGTGACACAGTGGACGGCCTCTGAGGAGAGCTGGGAGCTGGGAGCGGGCTCAGACTGCGGCGTGAGGCAGGCCGCAGGGAGCTCTCCAGCCTTCCCTGTTAGGAGTTTTAGGAACCAGACTTTAGTTTTCAAAAAGGATTAATTTTCAATAGACTAGGTAATAGTAGACATGTTTATTATTCAAAAATGAAAATAATATAAAAGGTATAAGGTATATCTTGAGAAGGCCGGATTACTATTTTGCTATTTATAGGTAACCTCTTTAGAAATATATATAGTTTGATTTATGATTTCAGTGTATGTTAAAGCTAAGATAAGCAAATAGAAATACATACATAGTCTTGTCTCTACTCTCTTTTTCACAGAAGGTGGCATGCTATTACCCTGTTGTGCACCTTGTCTTTTTCACTGAATATCCCCGGAGGGTTCTCCATATTGAAATCTAGAGAAAGCCTCATTCTTCTCTAGAGCTGCCAGGACCCCATTACAGAGCTCACCGCAGCGTATTGAAGCGGCCTCTGGTTGCTAGGTGTTGGGTTGTTACCCGTCTTCTCTTACGACACCGAACGCACAGGAGTAACCTTGTGCTCCCGGGCTTGGCAGATATGCAGGTGCCTCTGTAGCCTATTTGCTTCTCGATAACCTGTGATGAAGGAACGGGTTTTATTTATCAATTTACAGCCTGTTGCAGGTGGGTGATCACGTACAATGTAATAAAAGTGAATCCCTAGGGAAGTGAATTGGGAAGAAAAAACAAAACCATCTGCAAAATACAAGCCCAAATATTTTGTTATTAGATCCAATAGACATGAAAATTATTCTGTCAAATGACTATAAAGGTTTTTAAACACTTACTCTCCGATGTCTGCATTAATCTTGCCACAGAGTCATCAGAGTTCACACAGCCTCACCAGCAGTGGTCTAACTTGGCTTCTTTTTTTTTTTTTTAAATATATTTTATTGATATTTTACAGAGAGGAAGAGAGAGAGATAGAGAGCTAGAAACGTCAATGAGAGAATCATTGACCAGCTGCCTCCTGCACACCCCCCACTGGGGATAGGCCCGCAACCAATGTACATGCCCTTGACCGGAATCGAACCCGGGACCTTTCAGTCTGCAGACCGACGCTCTACCACTGAGCCAAACCGGTTTCGGCGAACTTGGCTTCTTGCTTAACGGATAGGTGAACAGAGGTTATCTCAGGCTAAGTTTTAATTTTGCATTGCTCTTATGCTGAATGAGAATAAGTGTCATTCATGTTTTTAAGCCTAGTTTGCATTTATATTATTGTCTACTGGATTGATGGTTTTTTTTCTTTTTGATTCCCAGGAGTTATTTACATAGCAGGAATATTAGCTCTTTTGTCTGTGATATGAATTGCAAATATTTTTCCAGTCTGTTATTTGGTTTTGCTTAACACTGTTTTGTTTTTTGGTTGTTTTTGTTTGTTTGGGTTTTTTTGTTTGTTTGTTTGAGGGTGTTGGGGGAGAGGGAGGTGTGCAGAAGTTCGTGGATTTTATGTAGTTAAATATTTTCTTCAATAACTTCTGGGTTTTGAGTCATGGTTCTTCCACTCCAAGGTTATAAAGATTACTGCCCACATTTTCTTCTAGTATTTTGTTGGTTTTATTCTTAGCATTTAATCTTTTATCCAGTTGGAATTTTGCCCAGTATAAGGTGTAAGTTATGGCTCCAAATTTATCTCTTTATAACTGGCTATTCATTCATCCTAGCTCCATTTATTAAAATCCCTAAGATACAACTTTTATCAATAAGACAAATTTTAAGCCATTGGGGATCATAATAGGAAAAAAGCTCTATAATTTGTCAGTTTTGTGTAGAATACCATTCCGAGGGAAATTAGCTTTCAAGCTATGATCTATAATTTTGCATTTCTAGAGCAGAATAAACTCCCACTCTCATAAATGTATTTAAACAAACACAAACCAAACCTGTGGGGCCCCTGACATCCACGAGGAGCTTGGGAGACGTGGGCGTTGGGAAGGAGCACGCGCTGAGGTTGAATGTTTGCGTTGCAGGTCTTCCCGGGCCTGCCGGCCTGCCGCTGGGAGCCGGGACCCGGAGGAGCCCGCCATGGTGCTCCCGGGAGCCCTGGCTGCCACCCTGTTGCCACCCAGCCTCGTGCTGCTGGTCTTCCACCTCTCCAGCTCCCAGGATGCCACCAGCGACCCCAGCCGTGAGCAGCAGCAGCTGTGCGCCCTGAGGGAACACCCCACCGTGGCCTTCGCAGGTGAGAGACCCTTCCCGCCCAGTTCTTTCTGCCGTGACCACGTCCTGAAGGACGCAGGACGCGGGCCCACCTAGGATTCAGAGGTGCGTACGGACGGCAGCCACAGGTGGGATGGGTCTGAGTTTAGTCTCCAGGCAACTGTGTTCAGGCCTTTCTCTCATACTTACCTGGGAGGCGGGGTCTTCCTCTGGCTTCCTTTGCTGGGGAAAGGGGTGTGGGCCCCCTGGGTGGGCTGCCAAGGGCTGGTCCCGATCAGCTCTGGCTCTCCTGGAAGCATGAGCTCTGCGTCCTGACTTTTCAGGGGGGAGGGGAGGGGCAGAATGAGGATGGCTCACTCCTTACACGTGCCTGGTGATCTCTGCAAAGCCTCCTGCCTACGACATCTGCAGGGATGCCCATCATTGGGGCCCTGGGAAAGGGGGGGGGGCCTGGGAACCCCCTGGGAAAGGGGCCCTGGTGACTAGCAACGCCTTCGGTCTGTCAAGGGAGGACATGGGAGTGTCCAGCTGACGTGTTTCCCAGGCTGGGATTTGTGAATCGCTGGGCATGTGCCGAGGGCCTATCAGTTTTCAACAAGAGTTTCTAAGGTGTGCATATGCATTTGATGATCATCTAAAAACAAAGCAAAAACACAACTACTGGAGCTTCCTGGATGTTCTCCGCTGACCTGTGAGCCAGGGTGGGGGTCCCTGGTGGTGTGCTCATCACATCGATACTTCGGGCCCCTTGCCTCATGGCAGCTCACGCTGATGCAGTCTCGGGGGTCCTCGGGTTCTTAAGTCTCACGAACACCTGTCCTGTCTCCCCTTCACAGTAATCCTGGCTAGGAGGCAGGGCAAGGCTACCACGCCTTCTGACAGATGCGGGCCGAGGTGCGGAGGGCCGGAGAGACTTGTCAGAGCCTCCGGACTCGGGCCCAGGCAGAGTGACGGAGCGCTCCACCCTCCGGTGCCCAGGCAGGAGGAGGAGCAGCCTGTCCTCTGCGATGCCACAGCGTGTCGGGAGGGGCAAAATGGAAGCCAGCGTTGCCCTGGCAGGTTTGGCTCAGTGGATAGAGCATTGGCCTATGGACTGAAAGGTTCCAGGTTCAAATCCGGTAAAGGGCAAGTGCTCAGGTTGTGGGCTCGATCCCCAGTGGGGGGCAGGCAGGAGGCAACTGATCAAGGATTCGCTCATCATTGATGTTTCTATCTCTGTCTCCTTCTCCCATCTTCTCTGAAATCAATAAAATGTGTATATATATATATGATGGAACCCAGTGCAGAAAAATAAACCCATGAGTTAGAGGCTGGCATGGGATTGGGGGCAGGGGAGCCCTATGCATAGGAGTTGGGGGCTGTGCGGTGGGAGAAGAGTGGGGTTCCCAGCTGCGGGCTGCTCCTGTCTCCTGCCTTGGGGAGCTTTTCCAGCTGGTTTCTCTGCGCTGTTATCTCTGTCTTGCTCGAGCGGGGATCCAGGCTTTAAGGGCTTAAGTGGATTACGGTAAATTAGCAATCCCTTTAAGCCTACAGAACGGGCATGCACACCTTCAGACTTCTGAGGGCCCCTGAGGCGCTGCTGGTGGCTGACCCCGAAGGGAAGGACCAAGGCGGGGACAGAGGAGCCGAGCGCAGGGAACCCTGTCCCCCAGCCAGGCTGCTCTGATTCGGGGGTGGGGATGGCAGGGGTGGGAGATGGTTCCTTGAGTTCCTGGCTTCCTTGACACCATTTTGTACCTTCACGTGTACATTACTTGACTTGCCACTGCACCCTCTTTCAGAAGGAGGGGATGGGGCTCAGGGTGGCATGGATGGTGACATAGTCATAAGGAATCTCCTCATTTCCGGGCGAGAGGAGACGGTGTGTCGTCTGGGACTGGCAGCCCTGCGGAGTGGCATCCTCCCAGCTTCTCCTCCCAGCCCTCCTGGCCTCCTCCGGCTCACCTCCTCCCCCTCCTGACAGCTCTGGCTTTTCCTGCCCGCTCACTAACTTTTTGTTGGTCCTGCTTGATGCCAGGCACCGATTGGGACCCTGTGGGGCCTCAGAGGTGAGCAAGCGTCTCTTCTGGGTACTCACGTGCCTCTCATTGCTTCTTCAGTGTCACTCCCCTTCGGCGCCCAGTGCAGTTGGTCCTGGACCAGGACTAGTCAGTACTGCTGTTGCCCCCTCACCCTCTCCTGGGTGACAATGTGTTCTAGAGAAGTTGCCGCAATCTATCCCAGCACAACCCCCACATGAGGGCACATGCTCAGGTTGTGGGCTCAATCCCCAGTAGGGGGCATGCAGGAGGCAACTGATCAATGATTCGCTCATCATTGATGTTTCTATCTCTGGGTTCCAGGGTTCCCTCAGATGTTGCACTTTATTTTCTGACCCATCTGTAGGTTTCCAAGTTTCCTTCTCCCCGACACCTGACTGATCTGTGAGTAACCCCCTCAGTACCCAGAGGAGCTGCCAGGTGCAGTCTGACATTTTCCTGTTGTGGAAGGTTACATCTTCTGCTGTGTGTTTCTTTTAAGGGGGGGCCACCTGGGTTTCTCTCTCTTTTAAGGGGGGCCCACCTGGGTTTCTCTCTCTCTCTCTCTCTCTATATATATATATATATATATATATATATATATATATATATATAATTTAAAATATATTTTATTGATTTCAGAGAAGAAGGGAGAGGGAGAGATAGAAACATCAATGATTAGAGAGAATCATTGATTGCCTGCCTCCTGCATGCCCCCCCCACTCCACTGGGGATCGAGCCCACAACCCTGGGCATGTGCCCTTAACCGGAATCAAACCCAGGACCCTTCAGTCTGCAGGCTGATGCTCTATCCACTGAGCCAAACCAGCCAGGGCCGCCTGTGTTTCTCTTTGGCCCTCACGGTATTCCTCTCGCCACGGCCTGGCCTTTCCCAGGCAGCAGGGGAAGCCAATAAGGAGTTCACACTGGCAGTGGTTAATCCACAAGGTGGGTAATTGAATGGACTGTACATAATTAAAGTCGCAGGCGCGTCATGGAGAATGTCATTTTTCTCTTAAAGACGCTGTCCAAAGCCTTCGCTGCTCACGGAGCTCGGACGTGCTCGGCGTTTTAAAGACAGCCCTCCCTCTGGTCCTCTTTGCCTGTTTAATCGGAGGAGGCTGGCTGCCTTCCCAAGGAGGCTCCCCCAGGATCGCGGGGGAGCACATCTCCCCCTTTCCCCGTCGCCCGTGCTGGCCCCTTCTGTGTGAGGGGAGAGGCTCAGAAACTGGAAGGGGCCTCCCCCCGCCCCGCCCCTGGCTCCTGACCTGTTTCCTCTCCCTCTTCCCTCCTCCTCAAGGACCCACCTAAGCAAAGACTGAGAAGTCCCCAGATGAGGTTCCTCCTGGTTTGCTGCAGACCAGCCGTGCCACCTCTTGCCCTGTCTGGCTGCCCACATCTGGAATGCCTCGGTTGGGAGGGGAGAGAATTAAAGTGTGACCGAGTTGCCACTTCCGGAGAGCACCCAGTCTGATGGGCAAGCCCTTTCACACACACACACACACACACACACACACACGCACACGCACACGCACACGCACACGCACGCACGCACACACGCACGCACACACACACACACACACACACACACCACCCCGGCCCCCTCTCCGGGAAAATACACTTGAGCACATTGAGTGATAACAACATACAATGTGAATGGCACAGAAAGGGTAGAGAGAATGTAGACCAAAATAAAACCAGCTGGAGGGGCAGTAATCCAGGAGAGCTTCCTGGAGGAAGAGGACTCTTGGCGTAGTCTCTAAGGTAGCATAACATCCTTCCAGGGTTTCTGAGAGTGGCCCTGAGGCCAGCTCAAAACCCCGTCTGCCCGGCCGTAAACCTACTTCTTGTGCCGATACTGCAAAAGTGTCATTGCAATTACATGACAATTGTGGCCAATCCATAGCCACCTGCTGGGGGCAGAGGCAGAACCAAGGGGTTAGCTTCACTCTGTGGCAGAGTTCCTTTCTTATTCTTTTTTAAATTATGCATAACACGGTTTTCTAAAAACACATCCAACTCGTAAAACCTCCAGTTCTCCGGCGAGCGATTAAGTGTTTGCCTGTTGTGCAGAGACGAAGGGCTGCTTTTACTCTGTAGTGGAGGGATAATGAGCAATGATTTATTTCCCTTGGATTCCACACACACACACACACACACACACACACACACACACACACAGACACACTCCTCTGGGCCTCCTGTGAGCCGGTCGCTAATGCGCTGTGGGGAGGAAGCACCGGGCCTCACCTTCCCGCCTTGTCTTTACCCCATCAGCATGAATGTTCCTCTGCTCACGGCTCTCTCATTCCTGGTCCGTTCCCTCCCATCCATGAGGCAGGGGTGAGGGGCAGCGATTAGGAGGCCAGTGCACTGAGGTGGGAGAAGCGGGCCTCCACAGACGTCATCTGGGTACCGTGCCCACCCATCCAGAGGGCTGCACGGTCTCCTCTCTGCCCACCCGATGCCCACGAAAAGGTTTGGCCCTGTCTGGGAAGACCTTTCCTTGGAGACAGGGATGGACGCTGACCGCCCACCCTCTGTGGAGCCTTGTCGGGTAACCGGATTCTCCTCGTACAGGAGGGAGCTGAGGATTACTCACACATTCATTCAGACACTGCCAAGTGCTGGGAGAGGCCTGGCAATCCAAGAAGCGATATCTTCCCTGTCCCCCAGGACAAACCACCGGGATAGGCACCCAGGGAGAGGGGGACTCTGATGGCAGTTAGGTAGAGGTCTGGGGGAGCCCCTTACTCTGCGTGGGGGGGAGTCGGGGAAGGCTTCCTGGAGGAGGCGGTGCAGGGAGGACAGAAGTGCGGGAGGGGGCGGGCTCTTGTGGAACAGATTGGAGAAGTGCATGGTGTTCTGGTGCAGCGTGGCTGGGTGGAGACGCTAAGGCGGGGGTACAAGAGGAAGCATCATTCTTTCCAGGGATCACTGAGTAAGGACGGTGCCAGGCAGCTGGCTTGGGGGGGGGGGGACACGACAGTGGGGCCACAGGTTGGGACGCTGTCTCCAGGAGCATTTACAGGCTCCAGCTGGAGAGGGACACCACGAGATTTGCATTTTGGAAAGATCGCCCTGGTCGCCCTATGGGAAATGGGCTGGAAAGGCAGGAGCGGAACCAGGCCAATCAGGAGGCTGTTGGCGCCAGTCCAGGCTAGAGCTGCTGGAGGCTGGATGGGGGATGGGGTGCAGAGGGCAAGATGGATGGGTTTCAGAGGGAGTTGGATGTATCCCAGTCAGGGTTTGCCAGCGTGTTTGCTGCAGCTGGCGGGGGTCTGAGGGAGTCAAGGGTGACTGCAGGTCTCCCTTCGGCAGCTGGGGCAGGTGGAGCCCTTTTCTGAGCTAGGCCAGAAGCGGGGACAGGGGCAACACCCCACCCCTGCTCCCCACCGCCTCCCAGCCGGCTGCTCACAGGTCTCCTGGCGCCCCCTGCCTCACTGCACCCTGAACTGCACCCCGGCCGATGCTTCACCCTCCCGTTCTCCGGTCCCCTCCCTGCTGGGCAGCTGGTAGCCTGGTCAGTGGTTAACTGGATGTCTGCCTCTCCCTTCCCAGACCTGAAGCCCTGGGTCTCTAACTTCACCTACCCCGGAGCCCGAGACTTCTCCCAGCTCGCTCTGGATCCCCCCAGGAACCAGCTCATCGTGGGAGCCAGGTAAAAAACGGTGCAGGAGGGTTGGGGTCAAGAGCGCAGGTGCTTAGAACTGGGTGGAGGGAATGCTGTTTGGGGTGAGCCTCCTGTGGGCATCCTCGTGTCCTGGGCCCCCCTGTTCCTCTCTGTGCCTGGATGTCTGTCTCCCCCAGAAGGAAGCATTTGGGGTTGGGGGTGGAGAAGTGACCTCCAGATCCCAGCAAGCCACATACCTCCGCGGCTGGCAGTTACTCAGAGCGGCCTCCTCCTGCCCCCTGTCCCTGCCATGCGGCCTCGCTGGCATCCTCCCTGGGAGGGAGCTCTGTGCAGAGAAGGTGCCCAGGAGCCCCCTGCTGGCCGGCTGGCCACCTGCACCTGGGGCTCCGGGACACAGGCCTTGAGCTTCTTTCAGGCAGGACTTCCTCGCTTCCCTGTTACCTGGCCTCCTTTAGTCCCTCTGTCCAGGGCCTGTATCCAAAGGACAATCCGCTCTAGGGAGAATGTATGGGGTGGAGTAGGAAGAGATAATTCTCACAAAATTATAGACCATGAGTTCTGGTGGGGAAGGGAGTTCAGGGGATAGTTGAGTCCAGTGAGTCTCAAAGAGTGGACCAGCCACACCAGCAACAGCTGGGAGCTTGTTAGAAATGCAAATCCTTGGGCTCTGCCCCCAAACCGCTGAACCGGAAGCTCTGGGCTGGCCAGCAGCCTGCATTTCAGCAGTCCCGCCAGGCCAGGCGAGTCTTCAGCACACTCAGGTTTGAGGATTGCTGGTCTACTAATCCAGCTGCCTTTTATGTAAGCATGAAGAGGCAGAGAGAGGCCTGTTGAGGGCCAGGGGACCTTCTCAGGATAATTTAGCCAGATGACAACAGTGATGAGGACAGAGCCCAGGTCCCCTGAGCCCAGGGCTCCCTCCAGTTTGTCCTGCCAGTCCGTGATGTCCCCTCCTGCTGCAGGGGTGTGTTTTAGAGGCTCTCCGCCCCGAGAGGTCCTGATTCTGTCGTTCTGGGGGGGGGGGGCGCGGGGGAGAGGGAGGATGATCACTAGGTAGCTGACCAGCCTTGACCTCTGGGCTCTCCTGAGTGCTCCCGTCCCCTCACTGTCATCTGAAAAGGGGCAGGTGAGGACAGAGCTCTGGGTTAGGGCCCGAGGAGTTACATTATTGTCCTGGGTGATCTTCTTCACTTTTTTTTTTTTTGTTTTGTTAATCCTCATCGAGGTAATTTTTTTCCACTGATTTTTAGAGAGAGTGGAATGGAGGAGAGACAGAGGGGAGACACATTAATGTGAGAAAGACACATTGATTGGTTGCCTCCCGCACGCGCCCCGACCAGCACTGGGGATCAAGCTTGCAACTGAGGTACGTGCCCATGACCGAAATCAAACCCACAACCCTTCGGTCTGAGGGCCGACACTGACCACTGAGCAAAACTGGCTAGGGCTGATCTTCACCTTGGAGCCTCAGTTTCTTTACCCGTCAGGTCTGGGTGACAGTCTCTGTGCTGCCACCCTCACAGGACTATGGTGAAGCTGGGCAGGAGGCATTTCACTTTTTACTTTTTTTTTATTTTCTAACTTTTTTTTTTCTTTTTAATTCCTCACCTGAGGACATGCTTAGAGAGAGGAAGGGATAGAGAGAGAGCGAAACATTGATTATTTGCCTTCCATTGGTGCCCCTACCGGGGATCAAACCCACAGTCCAGGTAAGTGCCCTGACCAGGAATTGAACTAGAGATCTTCAGAAAGTGCACGGAATGAAGCTCAACCGTGCCATGAGCCACTCCGGCCGGGTTAATTTTTACTTTTAAAAGAACTAGTCACAGTGCATCGGTGCTACGTGTGTATAATGTTCAGAAGGTACAGACAGTACACCGTGATGAGCAGGGCGCCCCCTCTGCACTCCCCTCGGAGACACGCCCTACTGTGTGTGTGTGTGTGTGTGTGTGTGTGTGTGTGTGTGTCTGCCCAGAGGTAATCTGTGCATGTGCAAGTCTGCAAGAGTATGGCATTTCACTTTCCAGCTCAGAGAATACTTGTTCTGCTGTTTATTTTTGAGATACTCATGGATTTACATGCAATTGTAAGAACTAACACAGAGAGACCCAATCTATAAGCCTCCCACCCAGTTTCTCTTAATGATATCATCTTGCTTAATGGCTGTACAACATTCCAGTCAGGATGGTGACGGGTGACCGGTAAGATCCTTCCACCTCATTCAGGGCCCGTCTGTTTCCCATATATACTTTTTAAAATCCCGCCTTCTGGCTGTGGGCTGTGTGGAAACATTTTAGAAGCTGCCATTCATCCTGCATCGTGGGCCAGGCACCATGTATGTAGTGAAGCATCTAAAACACGTAGGCAGTCCGGTATGTAAAGATGCACCTCATCTTCCCAAGAGCCCCAGCAATGGTGTTCTATGAGTGGCCCCATTGGATGGACCCAGAAACTGAGGCTCAGAAGGATAGGTGCCTGCTTGTGGTCACACTGCTCTTCCTGACCCCATCTGGGGCTTCCCCCACATGGTGGACACACACCTTTTCCTATCCCTGGTCTCCCCCCCCCCCCAATCCTGGCTGTGCCCCAAGGATCGGGGCGGGAGGGGGGCAGGGGGAACCAGCCCTGGACTTGCCCCTTGCACCTCTTGGAGCAAACGAAGTGGGTGCTTGGTTTCTTCTCCCTTTCCTTCCTCCCCTCCTGCCGGTCACATCTCCCCTCCTTTTTTTTTTTTTTTTTTTTAATATATTTTATTGACATTTTACAGAGAGGAAGGGAGAGAGATAGAGAGCTAGAAACGTCAATGAGAGAGAAACATCGACCAGCTGCCTCCTGCACACCCCCTACTGGGGATGTGCCCACAACCAATGTACATGCCCTTAACCGGAATCGAACCTGGGACCCTTCAGTCCACAGACCGACGCTCTACCACTGAGCCAAACCGGTTTTGGCGACGTCTCCCCTCCTTGCTGAGCCCCCGGGCCTCTGGAATTCCGGCTAGGGGACGTGTTTTTGCTCCTTTACACCCCGCCCTGTTTCCTGAGGGATTCAGGGCGGGTCAGGATACAGCGATTTCTCTCTCTTCTCACCTCCCAGAAGAGCCAGCCCTCCACGTCATGGTGATGAATGATTTTTGATGGGATAAACATGAGAGAAAAAAATTTAAAAAGTGATGCAATGTTTCCCCTAATTCTTTAAAGCTGTGACTGGATGCCTATGTTACCTAGCAGGCAGCTGGGGCAGAGCCATACCGCAGCCCATCTGTCCCCAGGCCGGCGGGGAGAGGGTGGGGCAGCTCTCCACGGCGGGCGGCTGGGGAGGGGCGGCAGAAGCCCGGAGCCAAGGTCACCGGTGAGGCCCCGGGAGCCGGCAGAGCCGCTGAGCGGGCCGGGCCAGCAGCCAGAGCTGGGGAAGAGGAGTCCCCGGCCTGAGCGGTTTCCTCCGGGCCCTGGGTTCATTTGGCAGGGCCCCTCGGCGTGCTGGCCCGCCCCACAGCCCTCCCCCTCATTTCTCTTCCCGCACAGCGGAGGGAAGCCAGAATGTTCCAAAGCAATTACTCCTAAAAGACGGCAGGAAAGGAAAGAGGAATGACCAAAGATGTAAGAAGGAACAGAAACTCGTAGGGAAAAACCAATATTTTACATCTGCCTGACATTAATAAAGCATCTTAACATGCGTCTCGCCATTCACTGCCCTGTCTCCAGCACCCTGTGGAAGAGGAAAGACAGCCACATCCGTTTTAGATGCAGACGCTGGGGTGCTCAGAGGGCCCCTCACAAGCAGCTGAGCTGACTCCCCCGTCTCTGCCGCAGGGTCTGCGCTGTGAACCTGCACTCTCACATGGCCCTCGGACCCACTAGTGGTTCTGCCACCCTCGGGTCCATGCAAGGGGGCCTTGTGGCTCCAGAGTCCAGGCAAAGCAATTTCAGCAGAGCCTGCTGCTGTGCTCAATAGGTAACATCATCATTAAGACTCTCTTAAAAATATTATTTTTTTTTATTGATTTGAGAGAGGAAGGGAGAGATAGAAAAGTCAAAGATGAGAGAGAATTATTGATCAGCTGCCTCCTGCATGCCCCACACTGGGAATCAAGCCTGCAACCTGGACATGTGTCCTGATGGGGAACTGAACCATGACCTCCTGGTTCATAGGTCCATGCTCAACCACTGAGCCACACTGGCTAGGCAAGTCTCTCTCTCTCTCTCTCTCTCTCTCTCTCTCTCTCTCTCTCTCTCTCTTAGAGCAGTTTTAAGTTCAGCAAAATTGATGGGAAGGTACAGAGAATTTCTATTTACCCCCAGCCCTACACGTGCAGTCTCCCCCATCGGAGCCGTGAGTTCGTTACAATTGATGAACCTCCGTGGCCACATCATTATGTCCCAGTGTCCGCACATGATGGAATGGTGCACTGTTGGTGGTGTGCATCCTCTAGGTTTGGACAAATTTATCATGATATGTACCCATTATTATGGCATCACACAGAGTATTTTCACTGCCCCGAACGCTCTCTGTGCTCTGCCTATCCTTCCGTTCCCTCCCACCTCCAACTTTTGGCAACCACGGATCTCCTGTGCTGGCCCATAGTGGTGCCTTTTCCAGAACCTCATATACTTGGAATCAGACAGCATATAGTCTTTTCAGATGGGCTTCTTCCATTCCGTCACACGCATTTAAGGTCCCTTCGTGTCTTGTTACATCTTTTCAGCTCATTGCTTTTTAGCGCTCAGTAATATTCCCTTTTCTGGGTGGACCACGGGTTATTTATCTATTCACCTGCCAAGGGACATCTCGGCTGCTTCCAGGTTGGGCGATTATGAATAAAGCTGCTACCCACAGTCCACGTGCAGGTTTTGGTGTGGGCGTATTTCCTCGCTTACGGTTTCTGAGCAGCAGGCTGATCTGAGGAATCTGCGTCTGGCAGCCAGTGCCGGCTAGACCCTGGGGAAAAGCATCGTGAAGAGGCAGAGGGGGCGGTCTGGGTACGAGGAGCAGGTGGTCCAGGGAGGCAGCGGTGGAAAGTCAGACCCAGGGTCACTGACTGCAGGACACGGGGAGGCAGACAGGACCCCAGGGGCCCATGGCGTGAGCCAGGAAAGACAGCTGGTGGAAAAGTGGTGGGGGCATCCCGGGACCTGCCAGGGTGGCCAGGCGCATGGAGTAGACAAGTCTGGGTTTTAACTCGTCCTGGGGCCATTTACCTGTTTCCTCCTCTGTAAAATGGCTTTATTTCTCCTTCCGCGCTCCTGGGGCTGCTGTGAGGATTCCATGAGCTAAGGGAGGCGAAGCTCTCCTTGAGGGTCCGCTTACCGCAGACCCTCTGTCCTGGCACCCGGCGTGCGAGGCGGGAGCGGCTGCCCCCGGGACCGGCCTGCGGGCCCCGCCTGACTGATGATTTCCGTCTTGTTTTCACAGGAACTACCTCTTCAGGCTCAGCCTGGCCAATGTCTCCCTCCTTCAGGTACGTTTGCTTCCTTTCTCTTCCCTTTTCTGTAACGTCCCTGGGGTTTGGGGGGCCCGGCTGGGGCAGAGCAAAGAGCAAGATTCACAGTTTAACCTCTAGGGTGGAAAAACAGGAACCCTGGGCCCTTCTCACCGGCCATCGACTTCCTCCCCCTGGCTGTCAAGGCGATTGCTGGGAAGATCATTGGAAGTGGGGGCGAGGCCGCGTGAACAGGGAGGCACGCCCAGGGCCCCTTCCCGCCAGGAGGGGGGGAAAGGAGCCCCAGAGCCCTGCTTGCCTGGGTCTGAAGGGCCTCAGCGTGCTGGGCCCGCCGTGCTGGAACCGGGGCAGGACTGGCAAAACGGGGCTGGTTGGCCCCTCTAAGTCCAGCACCTCACTCCACAGGAAGGCCCGAGTTTGGGCCTCAGGAAACAGGACACCCCTCGTTCCTTTCTTAGCCTGGCCTGGGTACCCCCTCCTCACCCAGCAGCTTCACTGGGCGGTGGCTTGTTGGCGATTTACTGCCAACGACGCCCCGTGCCTCCTTCCCTAAGTGCCCTGGGTGAGAAGGCGTTTGAAGGGGCCTTCTTGATCCAGAGCGTGTATCCCATATTGAGAAACAAGATGCCACACCCTCTGCAGGGGCTGAACGTTCCAGAGAAAGGGCGGCCCCTCCTCCTGTCCAGGAGGCTTGCCGGTCCCCAGAGGGCAAGTATTCATTCCGAACTGAGCTGGGGCAGAGGGGCAGGAAGGCAAGCAGCGTCCCCGACCCTCCCATCTCACACGACAGCCAGGAGGAATTGATGGGTGATGCATGGAACTAGAGAATGGGATGAGGAGTTAGTCAGGGGCTGGGCTGCTTGGTATACAGTTTCACTGCAGAGGCCAGTTGGGAGAGGGGAGACCTCCGTGGTGAGCTGGTGTGACATTCTGGTATGTTTTGTTTTGTTTTTTTCTTGCTTTATCTGGGTCTACACCCCATGGGCCATTGCTGCTGGTTTCCAGAGGGGAGGCTGAAGGGAACAGCAAAGATCTGTCCTTCAGGCCAGATCCAGGGGTGGGCAAACTTTTTGACTCGAGGGCCACAGTGGGCTCTTAAACTGGACAAAAGCAACCTGACCATGCTGGCACTCTCCTCTTGGGCTGCTGGTGAAGGAGCGGAGGGGAGAGCAAGAGAACCCTCCGCTCTTTCGGCTCCGCGGGCCGGATAGAACAGCCGAACGGGCCAGATCCGGCCCTCGGGCCGTAGTTTGCTCAGGCCTGGGCCAGACCCTTACCAGCCAACTCACCCATCCATCCATCTAACCAGCTGCAATAAACATTGTTGAATACCTGCTCAAGCCCAGCTCCCGTCCTAGGCATGATCCCAGGCATTAAGATCCAAAGGTGAATTGGGCTCCATTCCTTGCCTCAAGGAGCACGTATGTAAAGGATATACATGATTCCCTTTCCTGGATGGGACCCGTGCCGCGTGTTCCTGGAGCCTGGGCTGGAGCAAGGCAGAGGACGTCCCAGAGGCAGCGTCCTGTGGCCACCCGGCTCAGTCACAAGCAGCCCACCCAGGACCTAGTTTTCTCTTGGCTTGCTGGTCCCCCCGTGAGCAAGCACTCAATGTGCAGCCTACGTAGGAGCCGCTGCTCCCGGATGTCAGGGAGGCCTTTTCTGTAGGTGCTGCCCAACTGGTTTGGCTTCCCCCTGTGTCCATGAAGCTGGCGCCCATTTCTGGGTCTGTACCTTATCAGATGTTAGGCTCTCCGAGTGGATGACCAGGCCTGGGGTTTGGTGCATCCAATGCCACGTTGACCTCAGCCATGGGAAGGTATCTGAGGCGAGCCCACAACTTGTGCTGAGGGCGGGCTCAGCTTCCAGGAGCTCTCTGAGGGCTCTGCAAACCAACCCCAAGTACACACCAGGAATTAGTTTTACCATCTTTTTAGGTTGTCTCTTTGGAGCCTCATCTCTGGAATTCAGACTAAATCCTTCCCAATGAAACAAAAAAGAAGAAAAAAAAATTCCATTTCGTGTCCATGTCCCCACCTTAGGGGTACCATCAGGTCACAAGGCAGAGAGAATGAGAGAAGTTGGAGTGGGCTGTCCAGCGTTCCCTCGAATAGGCAGGCGGCAGACCTGGTGAGAAAGTCCTGACTCCAGCGAGCCAGCTCCCTGCCACTGCCCAAGGAGGCTTCAGGTCCCTGCTGGTAAATGTTCAGTCCCCAAACCTGCTGTTCAGTCCCCAAATCTGCTGCCACAGGTGGCTCACAGCAAGCAAGTGCTGAAAATGAGCTACACTCCAACCCAGCCCAGCTTCCTTTTTTAAATTTATTTATTAAGGTATTATATGTGTACATAGCTTACCGTCCCCCCCCCATTCATGCCCTCCCTCCCCAGAGTTTTGTGTCCATTGGTTGTACTTATATGCATGCATACCAGTCCTTCGCCAGCCCAGCTTCCTTGACGCTCCAACTCCCTGGGGTCCGCGTGGCTGTAAAATCCAGACCGTGAGAGACTCTGTGGGACACATGACCTACAGAGTCTCTCACAGTCTGGATTTTGCTGATCTGAGATTACCATCCTGGAATTTCTGGGACAGTCCCAGTGACTCTCCATGACAGCCCACTGCTCCTCCCACGTGGCCCCAGGGCACGCTTTAACCAAACTTTAAAACTCAGTGCTTTATCAATAGTTTAAATAATTAATATCCCTTAAAGAAAAATCTAAGTGCAAATAGTTCATGCAAACCAGTGTCCATTAAAAGGACGTTTGAGTGCCGACCCCTTATTAAACAGGTCATGTAAACTACTGCTCCTTAAGGCAAATCAAAATACCCCAGTGTCCTCCAGTCTCCAAGCACTGAATAGAGGGGTATGGGTGGAAGGGGCAAAGTACACACACACACACACACACACACACACACACACACACACACTTGCTTTCGAAGGGAGCGGAGAAATCAAATCAGCTCACCTGTGATGTTATTTATCAGTGTAATGCAGTACACTGGCCTAGGGAAAGGAAAGGTGGCAAGTGGTCCGGAGTGTCGGGGGCAGCTGTATGATGAGCTAAGTTGGGCTTGGCAATTAGGAGCCGAGTGATGAGACCAGAGCCTGGCGTGGCTGGAGGTCTAGCTGCAATGGCTTTCTGATCTCGGGCTGCCAGGTGTCCTGCAAATGCAGACATGAGGACTGAAATGCACAGACGAATCGGAACGCATCCGGGGCTGGGCCCGGTCCGGGCCTGGGCACACGGTGAGGCTGATGCTGAGCTCTCGCCTAGTTACCTCCACATTCTCCAAGCTAGTCTGGCAGCCCTAGAGTTGTTTGAAATCTAAACTCTGCTGAGCACTCAGAAGATGTCTTAATGATCAGCCATTGTCTCTGGTGTCCGGGGGAGTTGCTGAGTCTGCAAGGAGATTACCCAGTACCTGGCTGTCTCACTTGCTCTTTCCCGTAGCCGAAAACCATGCAGTTATTCTGCTTCTAGAGATTACCATCCTGGAATTTCTGGGACAGTCCCAGTTTAAAGCACTATGTGTGGCAGATTGGCCATACATGTTTATCTGGACTCCTTCATAAAACTCCACCAAAGGACAGTGACAGATTTTAAAGCTACAGGTGCACAATGACAGGACAAAAGAGACATCGGTGGACAAGAAATTAACTGCATTCTGGGGAGATGGAGAGTGGATGGAGCAATCGCAACTGATTTATTTATCAGGGGATATGGCAGACTCCCAGAAGGCTCAGAAATTTGGGTGTCAGCTATTGTGGACTGTGAGGATGAGGTGCAAGCCTAAAAGGAGGGAATGGTTGAAATTCTCTAAATTGGGAAGTTGGAACCCAGATCTCTTGTCCCATCCCCCACAGCCATCCCTTCCTCCATTTTACCCCTCCCCCAACAAAGAAAGACTAAGACCCTTTCTCTAAAGACCCAACTGGTGAGGCTCCAGATTTGGAGACTCCAGGAAAGGGGAGGACACTGATGGGGTTTGAGACTTGAACAATGTTCCTCTCTCTCTTCCTCTTCCTCTCTTCGTGCAATTTATTTATTGAAGAAATATGGTCATGTGTCCCACAGAGTTTCTCACAGCCTGGATTTTGCTGATTGCAATCCAAGCATAACTTAACATCTTCCCTTATCCCTGGTATCATCTGTAAATTGATTGTTAGAGCTAAAGACTTTATTCCATTAAGGTTCCCACAAGATTACATTATAGGTGTTATTGGATATTTTTAAATATTAGTATTTTATTTTCTCTCTGTATTTTCTTATGTTATCAACTACTGATGATTGTTTCCTGGATCCATTAATTCCTTTGGCATAATAATGTATTAGCTGGACGACTTCTGCAAAGAGATTCTTCCCTTCATCTACTATTTGGTTACCCAATGATAGCCATATAGGAAGAGTAGAATAAATGTTTGATACTCTGTCTTTATTTACCAGTTGGTAGTATCTGTCAATAATTAATATAATCAATTAATTGTATTCTTTTGTTATTAAACATTATCTATCCATTGCATGATTATCCCATTTTTTTGCCACTAGGGGGCTGCTTCAAGTTGGCTCCTTGGTCCTTTGACATGAGGATGCCAATCACCTGTGATTGCATCCTTGCTATTTATATGTTTCTTTTTTATATATATATATTTTATTGACATTTCACAGAGAGGAAGGGAGAGAGATAGAGAGCTAGAAATGTCGATGAGAGAGAAACATCAACCAGCTGCCTCTTGCACAGCCCCTACCGGGGATGTGCTCGCAACCAGTGTACATGCCCTTGACCGGAATCGAACCCAGGACCCTTCAGTCCACAGACCGATGCTCTACCACTGAGCCAAACCGGTTTGGCCCTTGCTATTTATAAAGGAAATGTTTCAGGCTCACCTTGCTCATTCCCTGGAATAAGCCATTGCTCTAAGAAGTCTTTGTTCCTTTCCGTGGGAAATGGTTAGAGATTTATTTTCCAATATAAAAGTCAAAAATCCCCAGACATTTGAAGAAAGCCTAAAATGAAAGAGAAAGATCGAAACAAACAGGCAAACAGAGTGAAGGAAACTGTAAGAAACAGGGTCAATGCAAGAGCTAAAAGAAAACATTAAAAAATAATTAGAAAAAAATAATTACACTCTTCTGAGATATAAAAATATATTTTGTTACATAAAACAGTAAGTTAAAAATATGGAAATTAAAAATATGATTGTGGAAATAAAATTTGAATTTAGAAGATAACATTGAAGAAAAATCTCCTAGAAATTAGGACAACAACAACAATAAAACAAGAAATGAAAAACAGGAGAGAAATAACAGAAAACTAGATGATAAATATACAAAGACCAACAGTGGATTGGATAAATAAGAACAAGAGAACAGAGAAAAAGGTGAGGAAGAAATTAAGGACAAAATAACCTGAGAAAATTTGCCAAAACAGAGGATGCACCATTATACTGAAAGCGTTGACTGAGTTCCCAAAAGAGACCTGCACTAAGGCACATCCGTGTGAAAGTCTGGATTCGGTTATCAAAGAGAAGATCCTAAAAGCTCCAAAAGCCTAAAGAAAATGCTCACTGCCAAAGATGGGGAATGAGACTCACACCAGACTTCTGACGAGCAATCCTGGATTCTAGAAGACAATGGAGGAATAAATGCCTTTGAAATTCTGAGTGAAAAAAATATTTTCATCCTAAAAACCTATATCAAAACCATCAATCAAGTATGAAGAGAGGTTGAACCAGACATGCAAGAATTTTTAAAAGTTGACCTACCGAATTCCTTTCCTTAGGAAGATACTGGAGATGTGCTCCACCAAAATAAGCACGTAAATCAAGAAAGAGGGAGACATGGGATTCAGCGAGCCAGGAGAGGAGAGAAGGTGAGTCCCAGGTGAATAGGCAAGCAGGAGGCTTCCGCCCACACTTGGGCAGGAGGAAGAGGATGGAGACTCAGATTATCTGAACCATTTGTGTGTGCAGTTAGCAAACAAAATCAAGAGGGTTTTGTAACACCTGTTGAGCACCTGGGGAAAATTAGTAATTTGCAGAACAAGCAAATGAAGAAAATTACCCAAGATAATTATTCCATTCAAGAAAAACAAAAAGCTGGTCAAGAAAGGAAACCTTGTCAGAATAGGCAAATTTCCTTGATTCTCAGATGCACGTTTTCACATTTTTAAAGAGTCTGAAATCAGGCCACGTCTTTCCGTCGAAGGCATCCTACAGTCACTGTGGCCAGACTGCAGTTCTGATGGAGTTGTCATTGCCTGTGCCTGAACTTGGTCATCATTCCCGTGTTCCGATCCTACAACACCAACTAATTGGCATTTTAGTCCACAAACCATTTGCAGATGATATGAAGAGGGAATAGAAGTCCTGGTTTGTCAGAAGACCTTCTGTGAGCACCTTCTGGTAAGATCAAGAAAGTGCCAGCATCCAATCTTGCAGGATGGGGTCAATAGTCTGGAAGAAAAATCTGGAGAACAGAGTGCAACCTTCTTTAAGAATTGCTGTATTACTGACACCCTGGGTAGTTCAAAGAATGAGACGCCAAGACAAGCAAACAACAGCAACAAAAATGAGCGCTGACAACAGAACAGAAAAGTGGTTCAGACGAGGTGAACTATGAATTCAGAGAAGGTTGAAGGACACTCAGTTCTGCTTACATTTTTCTTTTTCGTTTGCACAATACCGAATATGACTTAAAATGTCTAAATAAGAGCACTGTCAATAAATTCACATTAAAAATTTAAGTAATAAAGGTTTGGCAGCATATATTCTTTCCTAGTGGTTCATATTACAATCACTGATGCAATCTGGGGTATTAAGTTGGAAGTAGTGAACAATTTTTACATATTTATAATACTAATTAAATACCGATGTTGATTTTTAATTAAATTACTATCAGGCTAAGAGATTAAATAACGAATGTTACAGAATTGTCATGGGAAGATGGGGAGGGCGGGATGAATGTGCTCTGAGGTAGGAGAGATGGGGAGGGGTAAGTGGGGGAAGTCTTCACCTCCATAGCAGAAGAAGTCAGAAGATGCAGCCTGAGGTTGACACATATTTTTTTAGAAACTGAACTTAACACACACAGAGTAGCTGACCTTGAGACATGGGGTTGGGGCGTGAGAGGAGTAGGCTACTTGAGCTTAGTTAGATAAACTTTTCCTACCATTTAACTTTTTCAACTCTGTGCATCATTACTTTGATAAGAATAATTTTTAAATAAAATAAATGACTCAAGCCCATTCTACGCTGTTATCATTATAAATATACATATTCTTTGCGGGCCATCTGCTCTTAGCTCTTGGGTTGAGAAATCTCGTCGCTGTGAGAGGCTGTGGGATGCAGCAGAGAGAGCTGAGCGCTGGTGTCTGTTGCCTGAGCTGGCATCTCGGGTTCGCTGCCTGCTAGCTTTGTGACCTTGGGCACATTGCTCCGCCTCTCCGAGCTTCGTTTTCCTCACCTGTAACATGAGCAGAAGGCTGCGCGTCTCACTGGCTGTGCTGAGGTTCAAAGAGAGGAGGGGTGTGAGGTCCCTGGCACCGTGCTTGTCCTAGGGATCAGCCCAGGGTGACTTGAACGCCTTTTGATTGAACACACCAGCCCCCACCCAGTGAGGTTCCCACCCCCTTAGGAACCAGCCTGACCCCTTCACAGTGGCTCTGTGCTGAGGGATCCCAAGGCCCCAGTGAGGTTCTTTGCCCACACAGCCCCCCCGCAGCCACCCACGTTCGGAGCTCTAGGCCTGGGCATGTGCGATGTGTGTGAGTGAGTCACTGCGCTTTTCTACCCACAAAGCCCAGGGGTTTCTTGTCTATGTCCCTCTTTTCTTCTCACTTCAGGCTCAGCCTGGGAGCCGCTGGGGCTCTGAGGATGACAGTGGTTCCCCGGCTTCTGTCCAAATGAACCTCACAGCGATGCGGCTAGGTGCCGGGGGTCATCTGTCTTCCCCTGAGCCCCCTGGCCTGGCCTGGCAGGATGAGTGCAGCCTGCTCCTGGGTCTGATGGAGGCCTGGCCAACCTTGCCACCGCTCCTGAATCCAGGAAGCCAGCCCTCCCTCGGGCCCACAAAGCAACCATCTTGGGCCTGTGGGAGGCTGCAATCTGGAAAGCAGAGAGCAGCCCTGCCCCCCCCCCTCCAGGCACCCTGCTTGCCCCCTCACACCCGGGCCCCTAGACCCCGGCAGGCAGTGACTGCACAGCTAGAGGGAGCTATGTTAGAAATGAGAAGAGGTGGTGCTTTATTTTCCCCGTTTTGGAAGGGAGAGCTGCTTGCTCAGGGCTCCCGCTCCCCGGACAGGTAGGACAGGGGACCCAGAAATCTCTAAAGAGCCACACACCGGGGCTGCTGACATTGCCTGGACCAGGGGGGCATCGCTTCTCCTTCCAGATGCTCTTTTGGAGGCCGGGAGGGGCTGGCTGAGAGTAGAGACGGAATAGATGAAGGGGGAGGGGGACAGCCCTCTCCCAGGGCCGTGGGCACTTGGGAACATGACAGTGTCCTCTGGGTCCCTGAGTGAAAGCTGTGTCCCCAGGCATGTTGCCTCATGAGAGAGCATGCCGGGTGCTAAGGGGAAACAAGAAGGGACACAGGCAGCTCAGAGCTGGGGGCGGAGGGGGAGAGCAGTTAGTTAGGAAAGTGGAAGTCCTGGGCTCTGGAGGTGGTGGGATAAAGACACACACACACACACACACACACACACACACACACGCACACGGAGCCCTTGAATCCAGAATGTGGGTCCCAATCCCAGCTCTACCGTGTAGCAGCAGCAAGTCACACAGAACCCGAGTTTCTTCACCTAAAGACAACAGAAAAGCACTCTGTAGTGTTGCAGCGGGGAAATTAAACAGGTCTCTGGTCTCTAAGGTTTGCAGGAGCTAGCCTTCCTTGCCCCCCCCCCCCTCACTTGAGGGACATCTGGTACACGATGGAGGCACGCTTCCTGCTGCCCACTCAGGTCCTGAAGGCGGACCACTTCCAGCTCCTGCTGCCCCGGGGAGGAGGGCTCCGGGGGGTCCTAGGAGGGAGCGGCAGGGCATGCAGCTGAGGAAGCTGGGAGTCCAGCCTCCCCTGACCCCAGCAGGTGCGGAGGGTGTTGGGCTGAGGGGATGTTCAAGGTCTCGGTACGCAGGTCTGCAGCCCTCTGGGTCCATGTGGATGCAGTGAGAGGAGCCCTTACCCTGCAGGCTGTCCCTGACCCTTCCCCAGCTTCCTGTCCACCCAGACCGCGACAGCTGCCCGCCCTGGCGGCGAGTGGCACCGCGGTGTGATGTCTGTGTCCTCTCCCCACAGGCCACAGAGTGGGCCTCCAACGAGGACACGCGCCGCTCCTGCCAAAGCAAAGGGAAGACGGAGGTATGGTGGCATTGCTGGTCCGGGGTCCCGGCTGGGGCCAGTTAGGGGGCTGTGGTTTCGGGGATGGACGGGCATGCTGTGAGCACAAGGCCATCTGGGCACGGGCCCAGACTGGATGCTCTGAGCATTTGAGAGGGCGATGATGCCGTGAGGCGGCCGGGGAGGGAGGTATGGGGGCAGGGGATGCCCACGCTGCCACCTGAACTTGAGATGTGGGTGAGTGGGACACAGGGCAATGCTTTTACATAGCTGTGGTGCAGTGGTGCGAGGGCAAGACACCCAGAGCCTGGAGCGCCGTCCCTTGACCGCCTCCCCTTCTTGCTTTAGGAGGAGTGTCAGAACTACGTGCGCGTCCTGATTGTCACCGGCCGGAAAGTGTTCCTGTGTGGGACCAACGCCTTCTCCCCCGTGTGCTCCAGCAGGCAGGTGGGGACCGCTTGGGGGGGGGGTGCGGGGGGAGAAGAGGGAGGAATCAGGCACACAGCAGGTTCTCTCGCCTAGGCACATAGCCTTGGAGTGGGGGTACCAAACTTATCAGACCCCAAAACAAGAAAGGATGCCCAGTTAGACTTAATTTCTGATATGCAACAAATTATATTTTAGTATAAGCATGTCCCAGGAAGGATTTGGGCCATACTGCCCAGACGGCGCGGCTCAGGGGTTGAGTGTCAACCTAGAACCAGGAGGTCACGGTTCAGTTCCTGGTCAGGCCACATGCCCAAACTGTGGACTTGATCCCCAGTGGGGGGTGTGCAGGAGGCAACCCGTCAATATTTCTCTCTCATCATTGATTCCCTTTCCCTTCCTCTTTGAAATTAAAAAAAAAAAAAAGCCGAAACCGGTTTGGCTCAGTGGTAGAGCGTCGGTCTGCGACTGAAAGGTCCCGGGTTCGATTCCGGTCAAGGGCATGTACATTGGTTGCGGGCACGTCCCTGGTAGGGGGTGTGCAAGAGGCAGCTGGTCGGTATTTCTCTCTCATCAACGTTTCTAGCTCTCTATCTCTCTCCCTTCCTCTCTGTAAAATATCAATAAAATATATTTTTTTTAAAAAAGAAAGAAAGAAATTTAAAAAAAAAGATTTGGGACATACTTATACTAAAAAATGATTTGTTGCTCATCAAAATTCACATTTTCCTAGGCCCTTAGCATGCTGGGGCCAGAGCAGGTGGGGCTCCTGACACAACCTTTCCGCAATCCGTGAGGGCTGCTTCCGCAGAGGGACTGTGGGGTGGGCATTGAGGGGGAGGCTGGGAGAGAGAGGCTCACGCAGACCAGGGGCGCAGGGGGAAATGAACTCTGAGGCGGGAAAACAGGCAGCCCCTGGATCTCAGGGAAAAGTGCCCCCATCTCCCCACCATCCCAGGTGGGGAACCTCAGCCGGACGATGGAGAAGATCAATGGCGTGGCCCGCTGCCCCTACGACCCTCGCCACAACTCCACAGCGGTCATCTCCTCCCAGGGGGAGCTCTACGCAGCCACCGTCATCGACTTCTCCGGTCGGGACCCCGCCATCTACCGGAGCCTGGGCAGCGGGCCGCCCCTTCGCACGGCCCAGTACAACTCCAAGTGGCTCAATGGTAAGGAGACTCAGCCCAATGGTGGTGTTCCTCCAGTTCTGACCCACCAGCCCACTCTGACCCCCATCAGTCCTCCTCCCTGCCCAGCCTCCGAAAGGGCTCACGCTGGCTCCATCAAGGGGCCCAGAGTGGGGGGTGTGTTTGCCCAAGGAGATGGACTCTGGCTGACATCGCAGATGTCCTGAGTGCCCAGGGCAGAGGGGGGCAGGCTATCAGGAAAAGAAGCGTTAGGAATTGATGGGGAGGATGGATTATGGGGAAAGTAACTGGGGGAGAGTGGCACCAGTTTCTTGCCCCTTGGAGTTGAATCCCTGCTTCTCTACCAACTAGCTGTGTGGCCCAGAGCAAGTCAATTACTAGTGTTCTCATCTACGACCTGGGGCTAATCACGGTGCCGACCTCCTCGGTGGTTAAGAGGATTAAATGGCTGATGCATATAAAGTGCTCACACTAGGCCTGGTACACCGTGCGTGCCCAGCAATGCCTGTCAGTTATTATTCTAACTGCACTTTGGGTTGGAGGTGGGGACAGGGCTCCTTAGAGCCTCCAGGTCCCCGGGCTGGCAGAGGGAGGTCAGGATGCCCACCTGGGAAAACGGCAATAGGCGCCTACTCCTGACTCTGCCCCCTTCCTCCCCGCTGGCCCGACCCACCCTCGTTCCTCTTCTGCCCCCAGAGCCTAACTTTGTGGCAGCGTATGACATCGGGCTGTTTGCGTACTTCTTCCTGCGAGAGAACGCGGTGGAGCACGACTGCGGGCGCACCGTGTACTCCCGCGTGGCCCGCGTGTGCAAGAACGACGTGGGGGGCCGCTTCCTGCTGGAGGACACGTGGACCACGTTCATGAAGGCCCGGCTCAACTGCTCCCGCCCGGGCGAGGTCCCCTTCTACTACAACGAGCTGCAGAGTGCCTTCCACCTGCCCGAGCAGGACCTCATCTACGGGGTCTTCACCACCAACGTGTGAGTGCCCGCCCGCCCTCCGCCCCCCCCTTCCCGGGGATGCCTGGCCCCGCAGCCCGGTGGGCTCGGGGAAGTCCCGCTCCGAGTCTCGTTTCCCTCTCTGTGCAGCGGGGATGGTTGTGCCTTCTGCACCGGGCCATCTGAGGGTTTTGTGACCTGCTGCCCCTGCCGTGGTCAGCACGCATTCTGGGTTGCCAGGAAGACCAGGCCTAGGCCAGACAGGAAGCAACCAAAGGAGCTGGGTTGTGGCTTCGTGAAGAAGGTGTGGTGATGAGAGAGAGACAGCTGTCTGGAGGGAGGGGATGGCGGCTCTGGAAGGGTCCGGCAGCAGCCTATCCGGGAAACGCAGAAGGGGGTCTTTCAGTCCCTTCCTCTGCCCTGCTAACCGTTCCCAGCAAAGCAAGAGCAGACCTTAAGGAGCTTCCATTCTAGAGAGGGTGGTTATCAGTAATTGTGATATTAATTTCTCACCATTTTAATCGTGGTAAATGCTACCATGGGAAAGGGCAGTGAGTGCACAGGGAGGTCTCTAAACTTATAGAGAGAGGGGGGTGGTGGTCAGGGAAGACTTCCTGTAGGAAGTGACACCCACAGGACAAACAGGAATTAACTAGCGGAGAGGAGCAGTCTAGCCCAAGGGAACCACACATGCAAAGCTTTTGGGTCGGAAGAAACGTCTGAGGAACGGAGCCAGACCAGAGTGTTAAGAGCCTGGAGGGAGCGGAGGAGGCAGACAGGAGAGGAGGCAGAAGGGCTGGGAGAGGGAGGATTGTGTCCTGCAGGCCTTGTAGACGGTGTTACCGGTTTTGATATTTATCCTAACAGCAATGAACTATTGAAGGGCTTGAAGCAGACCAGAGGCTGGCTCGGACGTGCGCTGTGAAACACACACTCCGGCTGCTGAGTGGAGAATGGGTTGGAGGGGACGAGGCAGTGGCGGGGAGGCCAGCCAGGAGGACAGGGCGGCACCCCGGGGAGATGGCGGCGGCGGAGACTAGGCAGAATTGGGCACATCTGAGGGAGGGACTGAATGCAGAGGACGGAACTGGAAACACTTGCTGTAGTGATATCAGCACTGAACTGTTCACCTCAGACTGATAGAAACCTGAGACTGTGACTGGGTCTTAGAAGTCACGTGGCTCAGGGTGTTGTGGGCTGCAGGATATCAGTGGTCTGGTAACCCGCTTTTAAAATAAATAAACAAATAAAACAGAATAGACTGGAATAAAAATATCAGAGTGTAATGTATTTAATAAGCGTAAGAATTGCCTCATAAAACTTCATTGCACGTGTGTGCATATATGTGTGCGTTATACTGAGTTGGAATATAAAAGACTAGAGGCCCGATGCACAAAATTCGTGCAAGGGGCTCGGCCCTCGCAGCCCCTGCTGCCTCAGCCCTCCCCCCCCCCCCCCCCGCAGCCCCGCTCCCCATCCCCCACTCTCTGGTCATTCCGGAAGGTTGTTCCGGAAGATAGTTCTGGAAGGTCGTTCTGCCATCGGTCTAATTAGCACATTAGCTCTTTATTATATAGGGTATTTCCTACAGTGGCCATGGATAGAATGCAAATGCTGAGTTTATTTGACCCTCCCACGGGAGAAGGGGAAGGGATGAGGAGGTAGCACAGAACCACCAGGGTTCTCATCGGTGGCCTTCCTTTCCCAGAGGGTTCCCAGAGCCTGAGGACCACGGTTCCTCCTCTGGACCCCCCATCACGCGGGAGGCACCAGGCTCATCGTAGGTGTTGAGTCGGCCTTGGAGCGGTGCCAGGCGGTGCCTTGACTGCTGGCTGTGGGCTCTAAGGGAGGGTGCCGAGGCCTGTGCGGGGGGCAGCCTCCCACCACCTCTTGCCTTTCAGAAACAGCATCGCTGCTTCTGCTGTCTGCGCCTTCAACCTCAGTGCCATCTCCCAGGCTTTCAACGGCCCGTTCCGCTACCAGGAGAACCCCCGGGCTGCCTGGCTCCCCATCGCCAACCCCATCCCCAACTTCCAGGTACAGCCTCTCCCCTCTGCCCCTCTCTGTGCGCTCGGCCTTCCGCCAGACTATACCGGTCGCAAGCTGACTCCCAAGCCTGTCCCCGCTCATCTACGCCCTTCCGAGGGGGTCTGCAGTGGTCCCCTCCGAGGGCGGTAACCTCTGAGACTGTGGAGCAAGAAAGGTAGAGCGGTTGGGTCCCAGAGCAAGGGATCATGCTCTCAGCCATCTCTAAATGTGACCCCCACCTCCAGGAAGGTAGGGAGGTCGGACCGGGAGACCACACATGATCTGTCTGCCAGAATTTGGGGGTTTTGGCTGGAGTTTGCTTGCCGTCTTCATGGGCACTAATGCCTGGAGGGTCTCTGTGTCAGGAGCGGCGAGGGTGTGTCATCACCTCGTTGATTTCCTCAATTGTTTTTGCCCGGCAACGGACCCGAGCTTTCCCTGCTCCGGTGTGTTGTTTTTCTGCTCCTACGCTGGACTTTTTCTGTTTCTGTGTGTTCGTACATCTTGGTTACCGCAGGCCCTCCCCTGGTTTCCCATGCCTCCCGCCCTAAGTCCAGAAACATTTTATTATATCTGCTTGATGGATTCCTGTGGTTAGGCTGGCTCAGACTGCCATGCCTGCCCCTGCCGATGTTCCACCTGCCTTTGTTTTCCACTGGACCCTGCCCTATCTGCCTGCGTTTCCAAGGAACCCTCTCCAGGGCACTGGGTGCCCTGGGTGGTATGGGGAAGAGCCACGGGCAAAGGAAACTACGGAGGGTGGACTTTCATACCCATCAACTTCCTGTCCAGGCCAGAGGCGCCGGGGGAGACTTCAGGCTCTACCCCTGTCTCCGTGTGTGACCTTGGGCAAGTCACTCACCTCCTGGCCTCGCCTTTTCTTTATCTGGCATGCAGGGATAACTCCACTGGCCTCATAGGTATGCGGGAGGGTTGATAAGCACCCCGATATAGTGCCTGGCATGCAGTGGGTGCTCAGTAAATGGTAGCTGTCTGCCAGTGTTGGTTTGGAAGGCATACCAACTTGAGCAGGGAGGGACACGGGAGAGGAAGGCAGAGCTGACACCGCATGAGGGAGGGGCGCCTAGAGCCACAGCATAAGATCAGAGGACACTTGTTGTCTGCACTCAAAAAATAACCCGTTTTTGCCGAAACCGGTTTGGCTCAGTGGTAGAGCATCGCTCTGCGGACTGAAAGGTCCCGGGTTCGATTCCGGTCAAGGGCATGGTCCTTGGTTGTGGGCACATCCCCAGTAGGAGGTGTGCAAGAGGCAGCTGGTCAATGATTCTCTCTCATTGACGTTTCTAACTCTCTATCTCTCTCCTTTCCTCTCTGTAAAATATCAATAATATATATATATATATATATATATATATATATATTTTTTTTTTTTTTAAATAACCCGTTTTTTGGACAATACAGTCTCTCCCCTTCCTCTCCCCCAGCCCTGGCAGGTCCTTCCTGCCCCACCTTCCCAGCCTCAGTTTCCCTTAGTTCCCAAAGAGGCATCTCTTCCTGGCAGAGGGTGCAGGGGGCTGGGTGGGGTTGTTGGGGGAGGACTGAAGAACCAGAGGGTGCCAGTGGCCGCCGGGGTCACCATGAGGAAGGAGGGAGACAGGGATTGTGACCCGCCTCCCCGCGCAGTGCGGCACCGTGTCCGAGCCGGGCCCCAACGAGAACCTGACGGAGCGCAGCCTGCAGGACGCGCAGCGCCTGTTCCTGATGAGCGAGGCCGTGCAGCCCGTGACCCCCGAGCCCTGCGTCACCCAGGACAGCGTGCGCTTCTCGCACCTCGTGGTGGACCTCGTGCAAGCCAAGGACACGCTCTACCATGTGCTCTACATCGGCACCGGTGAGCCGGGCCCGCGGGGTCTGGGCGCGGATGGGAGGGGGGCAGAGGTGGAGGGGCCGGGGCGAGGGCCGTGAGGTTCCTCCTGGCCCTTGAAGGCCACCCCCCCGCACCTGACCCTTCCAGAGTCGGGCACCATCCTGAAGGCGCTGTCCACCACGAGCCGCAGCCTCCGCGGCTGCTACCTGGAGGAGCTGCACGTGCTGCCCCCCGGGCGCCGCGAGCCCCTGCGCAGCCTGCGCATCCTGCACAGCGCGCGCGCGCTCTTCGTGGGGCTGAGCGACCGGGTGCTGCGCGTCCCGCTGGAGAGGTGCGCCTCCTACCGCGACCAAAGGTAAGCGGGCCCGGGGCGGGCCTCCGCGGGCTTGTCCCCGCCCACCGCGCCTTTGGGGGCGGGGTCTGTGGGACCCGGAGGTCCATCCTGGCGCAGCCTCCAGCTGTGTGCCTTGGAGCCAGTCACTTAACCTCTCTGAACCTGGGTTTCCTCCTCATAAAACCCCCCGCAGGGTTCCGGCAGGGTTTGGTGGAGGTTAATTGGGAGAATCAGCAGAGACCACTTGTCACTGTTGCCATCCCTACTGTCAGCCCCGTATAGTTACAGCCCGCTTAATTTCTTCTCGGCCCCCTCTGTTCAGAGAGTGGCCTTTATCTTTGAGACCGAAGTGCTTTTCAGGGGGAGGTGGGGGC
Source organism: Vespertilio murinus (assembly GCA_963924515.1). Classification (NCBI taxonomy): domain Eukaryota; kingdom Metazoa; phylum Chordata; class Mammalia; order Chiroptera; family Vespertilionidae; genus Vespertilio; species Vespertilio murinus. The sequence goes on along the minus strand of OZ004706.1, from coordinate 147,771,984 downwards.
AGATGGGAGACGCGCTTTGAGTCAGCCACCACCCCCCCACCCTCCATCCCCTCATCCCCCAACCCTCATCTTTGCTCCTCTTGCTTCCTTAGAAACTTCGCTGGGGTGGGATGGAGGTGAAGAACCATATGGAGTCTGTATACCCTTTCCAACTGTGTCCCAGATCAGTTCTCCATACCTTAGCTCCAAGCAGTTTCACCAATTTGGCAACAGAGACACTGGCATTAAGCAGGGGAGGGGCGGGGGGCTTATTCCAAAGCCAAATGGAGATATAGCTCAGCCTCCCACCACGGGAGCCTCCCCCAAACTGCAGCTCTTCATGTCTGAGCTAATCATGAACGGCCTTTAGCTGGCATGGCCGCAGCCACGCGAGCTCCTGTGATCTTTGCAGCACAGAGACCTCCTGGCTGTGCCCATCTGTCCTTGAGATTTGGGAGACAAATGCATCTCTTGCTGCCAAGAATTGTCCTCCAGCCGAGACCGGTTTGGCTCAGTGGATAGAGCGTCGGCCTACAGACTGAAAGGTCCCGGGTTCGATTCCGGTCAAGGGCACGTACCTTGGTTGCGGGCACATCCCCAGTGGGGGGTGTGCAAGAGGCAGCTGGTTGATGTATCTCTCTCATCGACGTTTCTAACTCTCAATTCCTCTCTGTGTAAAATCAATAAAATATATTTTAAAAAAAGAAAAAAAAGAATTGTCCTCCAGCCCCAGGAGGGTGTGCTGGGAGCTGGGCAGAGGTCTGGGGAGCAGGGGAAGAGACCTGATAGTCCTGATGTGGCAGCCAGGGGAAGGGAGGAGGGTAGCAGAGGGCAGGCAGTCAAGCTACCCTCAGCCCCAACACGTGGCTCCATCAGCAAAACACCAAACATTCACTTAGCCCTCCCGTGCTCAGAGCCCTTTGCAGGGCTGTCGGTGTGAGAGGAGCGAGGCAAGAGGAACTAAGTCTGGAACGCTTTCATTTTCCTCGGAATTCTGGATGTGTGGCTGGGGAGAGAACCCTTGGCTTGTATCTGACATGTGGGGAGAGACGAGAGTGCAGTGGGAGGGACTCGAAAGCTGGAATTGGATACACCTGGGGTGCCACCTCAGCTCCATTGTCTGCTCTCGGTTTGATCTTCAAGTTCTTTAACCTTTTGTGCTTCAGCATTTTCATTTGGGAAAATAGGGTGACACAGTGATGGAGCAAATACTGTTGAATTTGGGCTGAGTCATTGTGAGGATTGGGAATAATACTCATGAAGCGCCAATCCAGCGAGTCAAAAGTGATAGCTAGTGTTCTTATTCCTTTTCCCCCTCTAGAAATATATTTAGGGGTCTCCCCGCTCCTGGGTTTTCTGGAGTTTCCAGTCTCCAAGCTTGAGCACAGACAGCACTGCTTGGCAGTGAGTCACAGGCTCCTGCTGATGGCATATCCCCCATTACTTGTGTTCATTAACCCCTTGTGTTGTTACTAAACTTTTCACATGTGCCTTGTTCTTTAAGAGGTTGGAAAGCGTTGAAGGTAAACTCAGTGTCCCAGTATTTTTTACATTCCACCAGGGGCCACGCCCAGCCCACGGCATAAACTGGCCTTGCACACGTGACTGATCCTTCTTTTTTTCTTTTAAAGTAAATAACTGATTTTCTTTTTAAAAAATATATTTTATTGATATTTTACAGAGAGATAGGGAGATAGAGAACTAGAAATGTCAATGAGAGAGAAACATCGAACAGCTGCCTCTTGCACACCCTCTACCGGGGATGTGCCCGCAACCAATAATGTACATGCCCTTGACCAGAATTGAACCTGGGACCTTTCAGTCCGCAGACCGACGCTCTACCACTGAGCCAAACCGGCCTCGGTAATGACTGATCCTTCTTGATTTGGCCTGAAAGGAGGTTGGTGCAGGAGGGAGTGAGGAATGGGGCCGGAAAGCGGATTGAGGCCAACTGAGGATGCCGAGGGAGAATTTTGATTTGAATCCTGTGACCGTGGGCCCTGACGTGGTCTTAGAGCAGGGAAGTGACAGAGTGACAGAAGATCGATCGGAGAGTGGCGGGCAGCACTGTCGCGTAGGGCAGATGGTCGGCCAGCGTGAGCTAAGGCGGCTGTGGCCAGCTCCGAGGTAATGGGTCTGCAGCGGAGGAGAGGAAGAAAGCTGCTGCTGGGACAGGTCCCGCTCACACGGTGCTGCAGAGAAGGGACGGGCGGGCTGCAGAGCGTGGCCAGGTGGCACGGCAACTTCGAAAGGGGTCAGTTGGGAGTCTGAAACTTTCATCCTATTTGGCTTCCTGAGTTTGGGAGAAGGGGCATTTGTGTGTCCAGTGAAAACCCTGCCAATAAACCTCGGGGTGGATGTAAAAATGGAAAATGTGAGGTCTCATTATTGCAAAGTTAATAAACTGACCGGAGTACACCGGTGCAGCCACCAAGCTGCGCACCCCAGAGTCTGGAAGCCAAACTGTCTGTCGTACAACGTACCTCGGAATGTGCACAACATGGGTGGGTTGTCACAGAGTTCTGTCCTAGGATAGGCGTTTCATGTGTTTTCCTCATTCCTCTCAAAGCTGGCAGGAGGGTGAGGTGGGTAAGCGGAGCGCCTTCAGGCCCCTATCCCTTCCCCAAAATCCGGGGCTTGTGTCCAGCCCTCTCCTTTCACTCGGGAAAATCTAGGTTCTGTGGGGGCACAACCAGAACCCTAGCCTGGCCAGGGAGAGACCAAGGCTCCCAAGAGGAGGAGGAGCAGGGAATGACACTGTCTTGGCTCTACAAAGCAGGTGTTTATGCATGACCCACCACCCCTTCCTCCTTCCAGCTTGCCGATCAGGCTGCACTGGGGGGACGGAGGGACGTGGCCTCTACCTCAGCTCTCTGGGGAGGAACGCTCAGAGAGTGTGTCCTCCTGACCTTCCCCCCACTCTGCTGCCATCTTAAGTAACAGCCACTTGCTCCCAAGCTCCCGAGACACCCCCTGCTACCTTGGACAGCTCCCATTTAGAGCCTTGCTACTCTGTGCTGGAAACTGCCTGCTTGCCACCTCCACCATCCATCTCTGAGGCCGTGGAATGAGCCTGTTTCCTTCTATAATGGCTGCTTGAGACATTGAAGTAAGAAAAAACAAACAAAGATGGTGATATATTATTGGTCTGATGGCTGCTTTAAAAATACACACATACACACACAACTCTAAACTGCCACCCAGTCCTATAGTCAGAGAGACACAGTTTAACTCTTCCCTGCTTGGAGCTTGAATTTTCTTAAGAGCGTTCCCTGCCCTGTAAGCTTTGGAGCTTCACTTGGCAAAAGCAGTGAATGCAGATAAGAGAGCTCGGATACTAGCCCCAGCGCAGCCTTGCAGGCCTCCCCAGGCAGGCAGCCAGAGCCAGGGCCAGAACAGGGCAGGAGTGTCCTTGGAATAGGAGAGGCGGAGAGGGTGAGGGATCCTGATGGTGGAGGGAGGAGGGGGTAGGGGTTAGCATCTCCTCTGAGGTTTCTCTTTGCTCCTTTCTTGTTCCCTCCTGGGTTGGAGAGACGGGGCACTTTATCTCTGGGCTTTGGACCTTTGACAAGGGTGGTCCCAGAAAGCGTTCTCAGCCATGCTATTCATTAGAATCGCCTGGGGGAGTATTTCAAAGATCCCAGTCCCTGGGCCTACGCCCTTCCAAAGACCCGGGTAGAAGGCAGGGTTTTTGTTTTGTTTCTTTGTTTAAGGTTTTTAAAAGATTTCCAGGAGAGCCAAAACCGGTTTGGCTCAGTGGTAGAGCGTCGGTCTGCGGACTGAAAGGTCCCAGGTTCGATTCCGGTCAAGGGCATGTACACTGATTGCGGGCACATCCCCGGTGGGGGGGTGTGCAAGAGGCAGCTGGTCGATGTTTCTCTCTCATCGACGTTTCTAGTTCTCTACCTCTCTCCCTTCCTCTCTGTAAAAATATCAATAAAATATATTTTTTAAAAAGATTTGCAGTTAAGACTGGAAACCGCTGAAACCAGTTTGGCTCAGTGGTAGAGCGTTGGTCTTCGGACTGAAAGGTCCCGGGTTCGATTCCGGTCAAGGGCATGTACCTTGGTTGTGAGCACATCCCCAGTAGGGGGTGTGCAAGAGGCAGCTGGCTGATGTTTCTCTCTCTCTCTCATGGATGTTTCTAGCTCTCTATCTCTCTCCTTCCTCTCTGTAAAATATCAATAAAATATATTTTTTTTAAAAAAAGACTGGAAACCACTGTTCTAGAACTGGCTAGGCCCTAGATGAAAGAAGTAGCATGAGGCAATTGCATTCCTCCTGAATCTTCTGCTTTGATCTTGGGTGAACCGACTCAAATGTGCTGCTCTTAGTCATTTTCTCTAGTGGCAGACATATGTTTTTGACAAATAGCATCTTGATTATTATTAATGACCACGAGTCATGGCTAGTTCTTCTTTAAACAGTTAATGTATGTTGCTTAGGAAGTGCAGTATCAGCTGCTTCTAGAGTTTGGTATCCCTTTCGGAGAGCTGGGGGGAAATACACTCAGGAGTGTGGGCTTTATTGAATTCTAACTGGTTGAATTTGCTAGCAGCCAATTTGGTCCAAATGTCAGCACGTGAGCAGAATCTTAAAAAGCACAGGTTGCTGGGGCTAAGCTTACACGTGTGTTTAGATACATTCTGCTCGTGAGACACCTCCCAATCAAACCATTGGTCCTGGACGAAAATATGAGTGCATTTATACTGTTCAATTTACACACATGGTGCTTGAGTGAACAAAGTGGAAACAGATTCTTGAGCAACAGATGAGTGTTCTGCATTCCCAGCTGGGCCAGCGTATGCTCACTGGGCTCCAGCAAGGCCCTCACCCACTAAAAGCCCAAGCCCCACCTCCCTTATACAAGGACAAGGGTTGATGGAACAAGGGAGAGAATTGTCTTCTCTGACCTCCGCTGGGGACAAGGGAAGCCCCACCCTCTTCTCTATAAGGCCTCTCATAAAACCTCTTTTCTCTCTGAGCCTGGTCTGGAGGCATGATCCATTGAATTCACTAAAAATAAAAAAACTCGCCTAACAGGGGACTCTCCCTGAAGCCTCAAGGAGACACCAACAGGGGCAACCCCTTGACTCTTTAGTATATCCCTTTAGCCCTCTGCATCCCATGCCCCGCTGGCCAATGGGAAGTCCCTCTGCAGACTCCCGGAGGGTAATAGCAGGGCCTTCATTATTGGGTTGTTGTATTAAATTCTCCCATGCTGGTCAAGCACTTACAATGATGCCTGGCAAACAGTAAGTGGTCAGTGAACGTATCCTTGTGGAGGACAACTGGATGGACAGGGGTGCCCCGAGGGGGGTGGCCAGGTGTATTCTTGGGATGCAGTGAGGCTGGGAGGCCAGTGGGCTTGAGTCTCAGGACCTCTGTTTGGCAGGGCATGCCTGGGGGCACGGGACCCGTACTGCGGCTGGGACGGGAAGCAGCAGCGTTGCAGCACCCTCGAGGACAGCTCCAACATGAGCCTCTGGACCCAGAACATCACAGCGTGTCCTGTGAGAACCCCCACCTAGGACCTGTCCCCCCCATTTCAGGCTGTGACTCCCCCACAGAATCCCCATACCAGATAGGACCTCCTGCCTTCCCTACCCCTGCCTTCTGAGACTGGTCCCCCCACCCCCGCCCCCACCTGTTGTGTGTCTGCAGGTGCGGAATGTGACTCAGGATGGGGGCTTCGGCCCGTGGTCACCGTGGCAACCATGTGAGCACTTAGATGGGGACAACTCAGGCTCCTGTTTGTGTCGGGCCCGGGCCTGTGATACCCCTCAACCCCGCTGTGGGGGCCGAGACTGCCTGGGGCCAGCCATCCACATCGCCAACTGCTCCAGGTATGTGTGGCTACAGGGTTTGCACGGCTACTGTCTTAACCTGGAGTGGGGCGTCCCTAGCCAGGCGTTTGCACTAAAGGGTGGAAACCACTTCAGGGCTTTACAGGCAACTGGACAGGTAGCTAAAGTCCGAGGCAGGAAACGTGAGAGCTGGGGGAGCTTCCACTTTCGTGGGAGACAAGTTCTGCCTTGTGGGGACTCTTGACACAAAGAGGAAGGCTGGGCAGACTTGGGAATCACCCCTGGACAGACCTTAGCCTTCACAGGCCTCACTGTCCCAAACATTGGGGGCAGCGTGGCATGGTGGTAAGGCAGGCAGACCGGGTGCCAGTCCTGGATGGCCACTGTCTGGAGGTGTGGCCTTGGCCAAGCCAGCTGACCACTCTGAGCTTCTCTAAATGGGGGGTCAATGCTCATACCCCAAGGGTTGTTGAGCAGCTTATAGGAGGTGATATATATATATATATATATATATATATATATATATATATATATAGTGCTTGCACACTGCCTAGTACTTGGGGACCTCATAAAATGCTTATAACAAGTGACCCACAATTCTGGACCCTCATAAAATAACTTAATTAGTACATTTATTTAACTGTTGCTAGAACCCGATGGCGGTAGGAATACAATCATTATCCTTACTTTAAAGATTAGCGTATGATGAGGCACATAGAAGGTTTTAGTCACTTGCCCAGGCTTATACAGCCAGTACGTGGTAGAGCCAAAGTTTGAACATTGGAGTCCAAGCAGACAGGAGTAGAGCAGGAGAGGGAGCATGGGTCTGAGTGCAAGAATTGGCTAACGAAAAAGGTTGAAACGAAGGTTGCAGATTGGAAAGGTGATTGGGACCGTTTCAAAAAAAAAAAAAATGTGTTGTTTTATTTTTGTCCCTGTGAGTAGAACCCATGTCCTATCTCTGTACCCTTAGCCCTGAGCACAGTCTGATATGTGCAGGAAGGCTCTCAACACATGTTTGAGGATGGATGGATGGATGGATGGATGGATGAATGGATGGATCACTGTCTGGCACTTCCTGACAACAGCAAATCCGTCTGCCCGGATGTAGACTAGATCAGAGAAGCTAGGGCTCAGAGGTCCTCTGTCTCTGTCCCCTCCCACCCCGCCAGGAATGGGGCGTGGACCACGTGGTCGCCGTGGGCCCTGTGCAGCACCACCTGTGGGATAGGATTCCAGGTCCGCCAGCGAAGTTGCAGCAACCCTGCTCCCCGCCACGGGGGCCGCATCTGCGTGGGCAAGAGCCGGGAGGAGCGGTGAGCTAGTGTGTGCTTGAGTGTGTGTGAGTGTGTGTGTGTGTTGGGGGGTGGGGGGGTCTGAGAAGCTAGCCCTGAGGTCCCAGACTTTCCCGGCCTTGTAGAAAGCGGCTGGGGTTTTCCAGGTGATCCAGTGGACTCTCCTCCTTCCTAGTTTGCACTCCCAGCGCCTCTTAGTAGGGAAGGGGGGCGCTCGCTCCCTAGAGGGCTGACCCCCCTCCCCTCCCCTCCCGCCCCTCAGGTTCTGTAACGAGAACACGCCCTGCCCAGTGCCCATCTTCTGGGCATCCTGGGGCTCCTGGAGCAAGTGCAGCAGCGACTGTGGGGGCGGCGTGCAGTCGCGGCGTCGGGCCTGCGAGAACGGCAACTCCTGCCCGGGCTGCGGCGTGGTGAGGAGGGCCGGGCTGGGCTCCGACTCCGACTCCGTAACCTACCGGGGGGCGGGCCGCCGGGCGGGGCCGCGGGGCGGGCCTGGGGGCCGCCGGGCTGCGAGACAGCCCCGGCTCCTATTCCCCCCCCCCCCCCCCCCCCCAAGGAATTCAAGACGTGCAACCCCGAGGGCTGCCCCGAGGTGCGGCGCAACACGCCCTGGACGCCGTGGCTGCCCGTGAACGTGACGCAGGGCGGGGCGCGGCAGGAGCAGCGGTTCCGCTTCACGTGCCGCGCGCCCCTGCCCGACCCCCACGGCCTGCAGTTCGGCCGGCGGAGGACGGAGACCCGAACCTGCCCCGCAGACAGCTCGGGAGCCTGCGACACAGACGGTACAGCCCGTGTCCCACCCTCCCCACCGGCCTCCCTGCTTCCCGGGTGCAGAGCGAGGGGGGCGGGGCGGGGCGGGGCCTGGGCCTGGGCCAGGGGCGGGGAGGACGGGGAGGGCGGGGAGCCAGCGGAGCTGTGGGTGGCACGGTTTGGAGGAAGCCCCTGTGGCTGAAGCCAGCCTCCCCCCCCACCCCACCCCCAGCCCTGGTGGAGGATCTGCTGCGCAGCGGGGGCACCGCCCAGCACGTGGTGAGCGGGGGCTGGGCCTCGTGGGGCCCCTGGTCGTCCTGCTCTCGGGACTGCGAGCTGGGCTTCCACGTGCGCAAGAGGACCTGCACCAACCCCGAGCCCCGCAACGGGGGCCTGCCCTGCGTGGGGGACGCCACCGAGTACCAGGACTGCAACCCCCAGGCGTGTCCAGGTAACCCTGTGCTAAGTAACCCTGGGAAACCTCCGCCCAGGGAACCCGCATCTAGGAGACTCCCAGGCCACACAGCTCATGCCCGGGTGACCTCTTCTCCCTGCCGTCTGGGCGAGGGCCCCAGAGCAATGGTCCTGAGCAAGGACCCGGCAGCCACGCCCGCGGAGCAGAGCTTTCCTCGCCTTCCTGTCGCTTTCCTCTCTCCTTTAGTGGGTTAGCGGGATGAGGAGCTTGTTTGGGGTTTGTTTGTTTGCTTGGTTTGGGCTTTTCTTTTTTTTGAGTTTTATTTATTTATTTTTTTTAAAATTTATTAAGGTATTATATGTGTACATAGCTTACCATTGCCCCCCCCCACCTCCCATACATGCCCTCCCTCCCCAGAGTTTTGTGTCCATTGGTTGTACTTATATGCATGCATACCAGTCCTTTGGTTGATCTCTTATCTCCCCCAGATCTCCCTACCCTCCCCACTGTCATTTGACAGTCTGCTTGTTGTTTTACTGTCACTATATCTATCTTTCTGTTCATCAGTGTATAATGTACTTTATTATCCATAAATGAGTGAGGTCATGTGGTGTTTCTCTTTCGTTGGCTGGCTTATTTCACTCAGCATGATGCTCTCCAATTCCATCCAGGTTACTGCAAGTGATGAGAATTCCTTCTTTTTTTATGGCAGCATAGTATTCCATTGTGTAGATGTACCATTGTGGCAGCATAGTATTCCACTGTGTTGATGTACCATAGTTTTCTGATCTAATCATCTGCTGACGGGCACCTAGGCTGTTTCCAAATCCTAGCTATTGTAAATTGTGCTGCTATGAACATAGGGGTGCATATATCCTTTCTGATTGGTGTTTCTAGTTGCTTGGGGTATATTCCTAGGTGTAGGATTTCTGGGTCACTGACCCCTCTACAGCCTGCCTTTCCCCCTGCCACCGCTGACTGGGAGGGGCCTCTCCCTGCCGTGAGCTGTGGGAGTCGGGGCGGAGCGGGTGTTGAGGTCTGTGTGGCCCAGGGCAGACGTGGCCTTGCCTGGGAGGGGACGGAAGACTGCCTGGTGCCCTGCCTGGGGCCCGGCAGCTCCCTTCACACTCCCTACCCCCTCGCAGTGCGGGGTGCCTGGTCCTGCTGGACCTCCTGGTCCCCATGCTCAGCCTCCTGCGGTGGTGGCCACTACCAGCGCACCCGGTCCTGCACCAGCCCCGCGCCCTCCCCGGGCGAGGACGTCTGCCTGGGGCTGCACACGGAGGAGGCACTGTGTGCCACGCAGGCCTGCCCAGGTACTGAGTACACCCGGCCCGGGGTTGGGGAGCACCAGGGAAACCCTCCAGTCCCCACCAGATGGGTGCTGGGGCAGTTAACCTCACCCCAACCCACAACCCACAACCCACAGAAGGCTGGTCCCTGTGGTCCGAGTGGAGCGCGTGCACTGAGGATGGAGTCCAAGCCCGCAGTCGGCACTGTGAGGACCTGGTCCCAGGGCCCAGCGCCTGTGCGGGCAACAGCAGCCAGAGCCGCCCCTGCCCTTACAATGAGATTCCCGGTAGGTCTTCCAGCCAGCCCCCTTCGCACCAACGTTTCCCACTGAGCCCCAACCTCCTTCCCTTTCCGAAGCACCTACCCTGGGGGGTGCAGGATAGAACATCAGGGTGGGAGGCAGGCAGCCCCAGGCCTATCCCACAGCTCAGTGCTGACCCAGGGGTCCTCTTAGAGACACACCTAGCCCCAGAGGGACCCCTCTTGCCCTCCCCCCCCACTTCCACCTGCCCTAATACCCTCTTTGCTTATCTTCCTGCAGTGATCCTGCCTGCCTCCAGTGTGGAGGAGGCTGCCGGCTGTGAAGGTAAAAGGAACCTGTCTCCCCCCACCACCACCCCACACACACCTTTATAGTCCTGTCCTCTACCCCTCCTCTTCCAGGAGGAGACCCACCTTACTTTGAAATTTGGAACCTCTCCACCTCCCACTCCAGATAGATGAACCTTGTGGAGGTTCCCCACTGCTTCAGACCATGTGGAGGGGGCCCTGGGCAGTTTCATTCTTGCCCCCCCTCTAGGAGGTAGTCATCGAGTCTGTACTCTAGAAGTCACCCGTCACCCCGCCCCACATCCTCTGCTTGCCTGTGTCCCAAGCCATCGGTGGTCCTGTGTCCACTGGCTCTGGTCTCCAAGCTCTCCCTGTATGTCTCTGAGCCTCCTGTTGGGAGGCTGCCCACTGCCCAGTGGCCCTTTCCTTACCACCTACCGCTCCCTCCCCCAGGGTTCAGCCTCATCCACCTGGTAGCCACGGGCATCTGCTGCTTCCTGGGCTCTGGGCTGCTGACCTTGGCCGTGTACCTGTCCTGCCAGCACTGCCAGCGCCAGTCCCAGGAGTCCACACTCGTCCACCCTGCCACACCAAACCACCTGCACTACAAGGCTGGGGGCACCCCTAAGAATGAGAAGTACACACCTATGGAGTTCAAGGTGCGAGCCCTCCCATAGAAGCGGAGGGCAGGGTGAGGGGTGCAATGGCTCTGGCTCTCAGGGGGGCTTCCTGGGCTGGGCACTTGGGGGGGGGGAGCACTGGTGTTGTGAACAGGATACTACATCAGCCTCCGGTGGCGGTGCGATGTGCCGGGTAGCCGGAAGGGGGCGCCCTCCTCAACTGGGCTCTCCTAGGGATTCCTCCTCTTCACCTCCCCCATCGCAGCCTCCGCTTGTGGGGAAGCCAGTCAATGGGGAATCAGCAGTTAGAATGTCCTTTCATTGACTGGCTCCTGATCTCCTTAACCCGGCTGTCCGCTTCCCCTGTCTGTCCCTCAACCCCTCCCTTTGTTCCTTCCTCCTCCCGCAGACCCTGAACAAGAACAACCTGATTCCGGATGACAAAGCCGGCTTCTACCCGCTGCAGCAGACCAATGTGTACACAACTACCTACTACCCCAGCCCCCTGATCAAACACAGCTTCCGGCCCGAGGCCTCGCCTGGACAACGGTGCTTCCCCAACAGCTGATACCACTGTCCCTGGGGACTTGGGCTCCTGGCCTCCCGGAGGCACAGAGCAGATGGAGGTGGGACCGTGGAGCCAGCTTGGTTTTCTCCTTCTGCACCAGGCCAAGAACTTGCTGCCTTGCCCTGGGGAGGTCCCGTCCAGCTTCAAAGAGCTCTGGCTGGCAGTGACCATGGGAGAGAGGGCTGGCTTCAGGTTGGCGCATGGCTGCGGTTCCAGCTCAGCCCAGGTCTCTCATGGCCTCCCCTCGGCTCACCGTCACGCTCACCTCCCCTGCCATGTCTGGGTTGTGGACCTGGTGGGCATGTGAGGAATTGGAGAGTAGAGATGGCAGGAGGGCAGGCTCTTAGGTTTGGGTCGGAAGCGACAGCCCTGTAGCTATCATGGGCTGAGTCTGCCCCTCTCTGGCTGGCTGAAGAAAGGCCTGGGATGCAACCTGATTATCTCTGAAAGGAGTTGATCCAATGGCCTCAGAAGCTCTGGATTTTCTGCTCAGGGCTGGGCCATGGTGGTGCTGCCACAGTGTGACAGAGGGACCACGGCTGGCCCAGGTTGCACATACCTCTGGTCAGAGGCAGTGAGGGCTGAGGGCTGAGGACTCATCTTTGCTGAGAAGCCCTGGAATCTGGGCTGGCCCAGACCTCAGCCTTGTCCTCCGAATGCATGGGAGGTGGCCCAGGAGAAAAGGAGGCGGGAGCCGTGCCGCCATGCCGCTATGGAGACTGTCTTCCAGTCGCTGCTCAAAAGAGCTGTTGGCTGAGACCTGCTTGGGAGCTGCTGGCCCCTCCTCTGTTCATGAACACACACACACACACACACACACACACACACACACACACACACGATCACAACCCGCTACAGCGTCAAAAAGGATGCTGGGCTGTGGCATTATTATTAAAGATGATATCCAGTCTCCAAATGGAACTTTGTCTTCATGCATTTGCGTGTGGGCTCCACTGGGGTGACAGGTGGTCTGCTCAGGCTGGAGGAAATGACCCAAGTAGAGTGTGACTTTACTAGAGGGTATCTTTCCATTTGTGAGCACAAACACACGCGTCTCTTTTGGGAAAAGAGAGTAGGGACAAACGAATCCGCGAGTGGGAACACAGGGTATGCCAGTGGCAACACGACAGGAGAAATTTCTGCCCGTTCTCTTAGCAGCTCTTCCAGAGCGGGAATGTGTGAGTCCGGCAGGGGAGAATTGATGAGGGTTATTTCATGAGGTTTTTACAATGCTGAGTTTAATAAAATCAGAATTGGCTGAGAAATGAGTAAAGCTGTGAGGTGTAAATGAGTAAACCTGTGAAGCCCCATGCCGTTTTTGCTGGATTAAATAAAAGTCACCTCTATGTCTCAGCCCACCAAATCAATGCTTCTAGGTGAGAATGATGGACATGTTAAATTTAGAGAGCAATTTCCTCAATAAGCTGGGTCAATTCTCAGGATTCCCAGCAAAATCTGCTTGTGGGGTCACTCGGTAAAGGCTGTGATCCTAGTGGTAGAGAAGGAAGAAAAGAGCATTGCTGGACCGCATGTCCCGGAATCCCTGTGTTTACAGGACAACTGAAATAGCAGCATCCTCAGGCCAGGGGGGAGCCTGTCGGAGAGCTCAAGGACAAGGAGTGTTTCTGCAGCTTTGGGACTTCTCACTGGGTTCTTGTTAGCCCCATGAGTCCAGAACTTGTGGAGCTGTGGGGGAAGAGGGTCAGGAGGGAGGGTGATGTTAGACCTTAGGGTCTAGTATTCCCTTGGATCTGGTAGAGCCAGTAAAGTTCAATTGTGTTTGAAATCCCAGTGTGCCTGCTTCCCAAGGACCCCTCACGTTGTCCAGGTGAAGGGAGGGTATAGGTCTGTAGGAAGTAGTCATGGAAAAGTCCCAGATAATGCCCACTCCCCATTGACTGCAATGGCACCATTGGGAAGAAATCAATAGATGCCATGGCAAAACACCACACACACACTCTCTCTCTCTCTCTCTCTCTCTCTCTCTCTCTCTCTCTGGATTCACTTTTTATAAAAACTGTTGTGGTTTTGAAGGCATGACCATTCAGCATGCAAGAAGGGATCCACACCATGCATATTTGACATGGCTACCCCATAGCCAGCCCTGGCTCAGAGATGAGGAAACCAAGATTGTGCTTCTTGACAAGGAGGGTGTGGCAGATGTTTGGCAGATGTTTGAAGCCCCATGGCTGGCTGCATGGTGTCAGGAAGCTGAGATGTGAAAGATAAGGGGGCTTCAGGAGCCCAAGTGGCTCAGCAAGAGAAGGAGGAACATGCAGGATCTAGTGCCCCAGGCCTTCAATAAAACTGTGTGTGTGCTTTTTAAAAAATTATTATTAAAGTAATATGTGTTCATTGCAAAAATGTAGAGGATACAGGAAACCAAAAATATAATTACAGTTATATTAAAAACCAAGGCAGAGACTTAGCGATTTAAATGGTGATGTGAAGACCTTTCTTCCCCTTCTCTTAACAGCACTCCAAAAGCAAAGGACACAAAAAACAAAAGCTCTGTCACTGTTTTCAATAAAACTAGGGTGTACCTGTAATCCCAAATCATAAAGACAGAAAACAGATGGAGCAATCTCAGTCATCTAGTGGAGTGGATATAGGTCCAATCTGGGCTCCCAAGCAACATAAGAAAGAGTCAGTAATTGGAGGAACCAGGTATTAAGAAAAGTGAGATTAAGGTGGGAGCATGAAAAGAGAGGGGTTGGCTGAAAATCTGCATGTAAACTTCAGCTAGACCCTCAAGTTGTCTTCATTCTGAACTTTTACAGCTAGATCCCCACAGAGGGCGATATTTATGTTCCTTTGAGACACTGAACGAGAGAGGCCTCGGACATGGGAATACTAGGCACTGAGGTGGGTGTGTGGTGATAGCCTGTTTAGATAACTACTGACATATATATGATTCTCTAAGGACTGTATGATTATCAATGGGAGTTAGCAGTTGCCTTTTCCAGCTAACTCCAAGACTCTGGCACCCGGGTTTCTCCCCCTCTGACTCTAGGCAGGAGATTGGAAGATGATTCTTTCAAGAAACAAATCAAGCCTACAGATACCAAAAGAATAAGCCAGCTAGTCATCCATGCAACAGTCCTATAGCGAAGTATACTCAGTAGTAAGCAGTGCCCAAGTACTAAGAGTAATGGGCACAGACATCAGAAAAAAGTGCCAACATGAAAGAAAGACCAAAACAAGTCAACAGATAAACAGGACTTCAACGAAAATACAGATGGTATATAGAAAAGCACATTTCAAAGATACCATAATTCTTCAGAATAAGTGAAGATATTTCAGTCATGAACTAATATAGAATGCAATAAAAAAATTAAAGCCCTTATAATTTTTTAAAAATGCATATGACAGCAGAAAAAATAGTAAAAGCATTTAAAGATAAAGGAAAATTTCCCAGAAAGTCAAACAAAAAGTCAAAAAGATGGAAAATAGGAGAATAGAGGTAAGAAAACTAGAGGATTAATCCAGGAGGTATAACAGCCCATTAAAAACTCAGTGGAGGGCACTCACCAGGTTACTCAGTTTGTTGGAGCATCCTTCCATTCACCAAAAGGTTGAGTTTGATTTTTGGTCAGGGCACATACCTAGGTTATGGGTTGGGTCCCCTCCCTGGTCTGGTGCATACAGGAGGCAATCAATCAATGTTTGTTTGTGTTCTCTCTCTCTCTCTCTCTCTCTCTCTCTCTCTCTCTCTCTCTCTCTCTCTCTCAATTTAAAAAAGCAAACACAGCAGCCCTGGCCAGTTTGTCTAAGTGGTTAGAGTGTGGGCCCACAGACCAAAGGGTTAAGGGTTGAGTTCTCAGTCAAGGGCACAAACCTCGGTTGCAGATTCAATCCCCAAGCAGGAAGGCAACCAATCAATGTGCCTCTCACATGGGTTCCTTCCTTCCTCCCTCCCTCCCTCCCTCCCTCCCTAAAAAAATCTATTCTCAAGTGAATATTTTTTTAAAAAAAAATTTAATGCCCTGGCTGGTATGGATCAGTTGTTTGGGCATTGTCCCATGCACCAAAAGGTTGCTAATTTATTTCTGGTCAGGACACATGCCTGGGTTGTGGAATCAATTCTCCATAGGGGGTGTGCAGGAGGCAGCCCATCATTGTTTTGCTCTCACATCAATGTCTCTTTCTCCCTCTCCCTTCCTCTCTCTCTAAGAAATCAATTAAAAATATTTTTTTTAAAAAATTTTAACTCAGAGGAGGAAATTGTGAGAGAAAAAATATGGGAAAATTTGCCACAAACGAAATAAGTTGTCTCAATATCCACTAGTACCTAGCACCATGATGAGAAAAAATTTACCTTGAGGCAAATAAACCTGGTGTTTCAAAACATCAACTCTGAAGAGAATATTCTAACAACAGACAAAACCAATTAGGAATGTGAATGGCATAAATCTCTTACTAACAAGATTTAAAGTTAGAATACAGTGGAAATTATCTCAAAATTCTGGAAAATAATGTTTGGGTGTGAATTTTATACCCAGCCCAACTATGAATCATATGAGAATAGAATAAATACAATTTCAGGCATGTAATCTCAAAAACTGTATCTCACATGTGCTCTTGTGTATCTCACATGTGCTCTAAAACAAAAGAGTAAAAAGAGAAAATGTGGATGCAGAAGAAAGGGGACCTAACCCAGTAAGAGGGTGAGGAAAGAGCAACAATACAGATTAGGGGGATAGCCCTGCACCCAGAGGAAAAACTGGAACATCAATAAATCAACACACAACAAGTGCTGGTGAGGATGTGGAGAAAAGGGAACCTTAGTACACTGCTGGTGGGAATGCAGACTGGTGCAGTCACTGTGGAAAACAGTGTGGAGTTTTCCTAAAAAAAAAAAAAATGTAAAATGGAACTGCTATTTGACCCAGTAATCCCACTTCTAGGAATATATTCTAAGAATCATGAAATACCAATCAGAAAGAATATATGCACCCCAATAGCAGCATCATTTACAATAGCAGAGATCTGGAAACAGACCAAGTGCCCTTCAGTATATGAATGGATTAAAAAATGCCGTGCACACACCGGTAGTACATTTACTCAATGGAATACTATGCAGCAGCAAAAGAGAAAGGATCTATTACCCTTTGAAACATCATGGAAGAACCAAAGTTGATTTTGTTAAGTGAAATAAGCCAGTAGGAGAAAATCAAATATGGTTTCATTTATAAGTGGAATCTAATGAACACAATAAACTGATGAATAAAATAGAACCAGAAGTATGGAAACATGGAACAGACTGATGGATCTCAGAGTGTGTGTGTGTGTGTGTGTGTGTGTGTGTGTGTGTGTGTATGGGGGGGTGGGATGGGAAGGAAGAGATTAGCCAAGGAATTTATATGCATATATGCGTAACCCATAGATAACAGGGCGGTGAAAGCCTGAGGTTGGGTGAGAACCAGGTTGTGTGAGCAATAAGGTGGGGGAGGAACTTCTGTAAACTCTCAACAATAAATATCTATGATAATAAAAGTGTAATATGCTAATTAGATCTTCCTTCCAGACAACCTTTTGGATAAAGCTGGTGCTTCAAGGGAAGCCCAGGTACCAGGTGCCAGAGGGAAGCTGGTACAGCAGCCAGGGGAAGGAAGCTTACTCTTGCACGAATTTTGTGCATCGGGCCTCTAGTAAAATATAAAAATAAAAGTCTGGGAGCCTCAGAACCTCTTTCAGCAGCTGCCCTAGGAGTGAGTCAGGGAGGGGAGACAGGGCCTTGTTTGTAGAGCTCCAAAGGTAACCTCCTGCCCAACCCCACCATTTGAAGTTCAATTTACATATATGTCATTCACTTACATCACTGAAGAAGATTTATTTTGAAAAGGTTTGCATCAAATTTGAAAAATCCTGACCTAAAACACTCTATTATATAAGTGCTATTGCCTTTACACAGATTTATCTATTCTATTACATAAATTTATTCTACTCTATCATATAAACCTATCATTCTATTACATAAATTTACCATAATTTAAATCACTCTCATTTGTTTCAAAATTTTCTTTATCAAAGAATGCTGCTATGGATCTTATCCATATCTCTATGTCCTTAGGATAAATTTCCGGAAGTGAGGGCTCCTAACGTCTAAGGCCAAATCTCTTGCTGGCGGGAATGCATCCCACCGGCAGCGTATTCTCCTTTCATTATCACTAACACTAACCGCTCACACTGATAAGAGCTGTTCTTTCCAAGCACCATACCAAAGTGCTGTGCATAGATATCATCTTCAATTCTCCCTGCAATCCTAAGAAGGCACAAATGTCATATCCAATTTACAGATGAGGAAACTGAGGTTTAATAAATTTCATTGCCCAAAGCCACACAGTTAGTCTGTAGGAGGGCCAGAATTTCAACCCAGGCAGTCCATAAGCTTATTATCAACTTGATAGTTTTTATAAAAAAGCACAATGGTTTACATCTTCATATTTAAATATATAGATATTTAAATATTTAGTGAATGACAATTCTCCCCCTGCCTCCCCACCCCCATCCCCCACCTAAGCATACTGGCTATTTGCATTTCTTCTTCTTCTTTTTTTTTTTTTAATATACTTTATTGATTTTACACAGAGAGGAATTGAGAGGGATAGAGAGCTAGAAACATCGATGAGAGAGATACATCGACCAGCTGCCTCTTGCACACCCCCTACCAGGGATGTGCCCGCAACCAATGTACATGCCCTTGACCGGAATCGAACCCGGGACCTTTCAGTCTGCAGACTGACACTCTACCACTGAGCCAAACCCGTCTCGGCTGCATTTCTTCTTTTTAAGGGGGATATTCTCTGTTCCTTTTCTCTTAGTTGGTCATCTTTTCCCTATTGTTTTATAGGAACTCTTGTATATAAAAATATTAATTCTTGGTCAAAGAATTTAAATATTTCTCTAATTGATCCTATGCCTATTTTCAAACATTGAATTTTTTACGTAGTCAGAACTATTGATTTTTTAAAAAAAATGAAAATTGCACTGATTTTGCATGAATGACCCTGAAGTAATGATCCTTCTTGCGGTCACCACCATGAATCTCAGGTATGGAGACTTCAGAGGACACATTTCTCCCCTGTACACCCTGCCTGGTAAGCAAGTAAAGACGGGTCCAGGTTGGGGAATGATCAGTTTGGAGTTTGACTTAGGAAGCTCCCATCCTTATGCTGTCCCAAGGAAGGGGAATGCCTAAGCGAGAAAGAGAACAGGGTGTAGGTTGAGAGGTTCATGTCTCCTGGGGAAGGAAATACAGCCGGGCCCCTTCTACCTACAGGACAAGTGAGCTTTCGATGAGAGACAAAACCTAGGGCTCCTCTCTCGGCTGGCAGAGCCTGGCCACAGTGGTCAGTAGTTATTCCAACCCAGAGTACAGGGCACCCTTGATCACAAGCCTGGTCTCTGAGCATGTCAAATGGACCCCACAAGCATCCAAGGGTAGGAGCGCATTGGTGATGCAAAGAGGTCATCTCCCCACAAGGCCAGGGAGGGGTCGCTGACAGGAGGCGGTACGCCTGTATGAGGGCCAGGTCTTCTCTCACTCGATGCTGGCTTCTGAGTCCTGCTTCCAAAGTCATACAGCACAGTTCAGCTCTCTGTGTGCAAAACTAAAATTTAGTCCGACTTGGTTCATGCGGTCTGGGGACAGAGGATATTGCCCCAAACTTGCTTTGACAGCCAAAATACAGGCCGGGCACCTCTCCCAATAGGGTTCCATTCTGCGTGCTCATTCCGTGGGAGAACAGACGTGGGACAGAATGTCAAGAGCCCAGAGTCTCTGGCTTTCCCTCTCATCAGCTGTGCGACCTCAGCAAGTCTCTTCCCTTCTCTGGGGTTCCATTTTCTGGCCTAGGTAATGGTAGGTAGGGCCTAAGGTCCCTGCCAAATTCTGTGATTCCCAGAGCTTTGGGGAAAAAAATCTTATATAGGATGTTTTTTTCCCTTTGGGATGTTTTACTAGCCAAGCGCTCTAGTGTTGCCCCAGCCCTGGTCCCCACTGTCTTCACACAGGAGCCTGGGAAATGTCTTCCTCGGAGAGCCATCCAGACGGGTGCGGTCTCCCCGACTTGCAACATTCTAAAAGGGGAGCTTCATTAGAGAGGGAGCGTCGCCATTAATACCACACAAGGGTCCAGAGTCCCGAGTTCCTAAAACCTGATTGGGTCCCTAGGGATAGTCTTCCATATGACTCTGTGGTCAAATGGCTCGGGTGTCCATGACCCTGGGCCTCTGCCCAGGTGACTCTGGCCTCAGCTGCACCACTAGGTTGCCCCCCAGAACTCCTGGAGAACCTGCAGGCCAGCCTGGGGAGGACCTCCTGGCAAAGCTTGGTCCTCATCCTGAGCTGCCAGCGGGACACTCCCTCCCTCAGTGCCCGAGGGCTGGGCAGCTAATTCCACATCTCTGTTGACCGTGCTCAGCCTCAGGGTCGGACACCTAATTCTCAAAGTCATTGGAAAACTCATTTCTATCCATGAGGTCCTTCCAAATGTCAGGGAAACATTTTCCCTAGTCTCCCAGGCTGAGGGGACACAGGATCCCCGCAGTACTCGGGGCATTCCTAATCAGCTGTGCCCAGCACTGGCCATTCTCAAACATAAGGGTCAAGTCCCTCCCCCCCAGTAAATCTCCTTTGCAAGATTCCCAGGGGTGCAGGCTCTAATTAGGCCCTGCCATACAGCTCTCCTAGGTGTAACCAGGTAGCGCCAAATTCCTGCTCAACCAACAGCATTTCTCTCCTTGAACGTAAGTGTACAACTTCCTTCAATATATTTTTAAATACATTTCTTTAATGAGCATAGTGGGTATTTAGAAAGAATACCTGCATGGGGTTTAAAAAAAAATTCAAACAGTCCAAAAAAGATATCCAATGACTAGTGAGTTTCCCCGTTCTTGGTTCTTGTGCCCCAGATTCCCCTTCCCTGAGGCAGAGAGAGGTGGACAAGCAAACATATCTGTATGTTTATGTGAATGTACATAAAAATGCACCAACGTTTGGCTTTGACCTTGATATTCAACCCAAGATCTGTGAATTGGCCTCCACTCTCAACGTCTGGAAGTCTAAATCGCTGAGTGTGTACTTTGTCATCGCTTATAGAACTCCCGAGCGTGTGCCTGGTCTACAGGCATGATTATATAGGTTACCATTGTATCGAATCAGCACATCAACTCTAGTGGTTTGCACAGGGCACGCCACTTAGATTTATTGTTAATAGGTGATACGTGCTATAAATGTACACCTGGACCTTGAAATAGAAATCTCCTTATGCTTCATATGTTAAAATACTATTTATGTGTATATTTAGTATTGTAAGAATGAAATGCCACGTTAATGATGATTGTGAAACTGCTCACTGTATTCTCAAGCACAAGTAAGCAGTTTAAAACAGTAAATACATATGGGGAAAAGTTGAGAGTTAAAAGAACATGGTGAGAGAATAATTCATGATAGTCTTTGTGAGTCAACAAATGTTAAACAACTTTACAGAGAGTTTAGTCAAGGTGGTTTCATTGTCCCTCCATCTCCAAGGAGTCCCCTCCGTCCCCGCATGGCCCTGGTTCCTCAGGCACCTGGTCAGACCCCCTTAAAGGATCCTGCCACACCTGTTCTGTCACCATCAAACTCTGTCTGTCCTAGGACCCTGTTCTCTAAAATAGTAGCTACATAAGCAGATTCCCACTTCATAGAATTTCCTTGCATTAAAAGAATTAGGCTTTCCAGGCCTAACCTAAAAGAAGTGATGCTGGGATTTTGTCAGGTGAGACTGACATTTTAGGTGGTGGCAGGAGCCTCCCAGACTTCCAGAGGGCACAGGCCAGGCTGAAGGAACCCCCCCCCCGAGTGCACGAATTTCATGCACCGGGCCTTTGTTTAAAAATAAAGTTGTTCTTTTAAATGTCTTCACTTGACATTTCCTTCCTGCACCCCTTTCCATGTTTCAGGAATTAAGCAAAGGCCTGGGGTTCTTTCAAATTCCTCCATGGCTTCCTCCTGACCCTCTACTGAGCACTTTCATCTGGGCAAGGAGGGGGGTCTCTCTGGCTGCTTGGGGCATCTTTTTGTACTTGGAAGGTTCCTGTGTTTTCTTGATCGTCATTTTAATGTCTGTATAGGAACCTGCCCCCTAAATAGCAGTATAAAGGCATTATTTCAACTTGATTTGTGGCAGGAGATTGGGATAAGCAAGCATGGAGAGAATCAGACTTCCATCTCAACCCCACAGAATGACACTCAAAGGAACACATCAGCCCAAGTCCTGTCAAGTCTATTGTTCCCAAAGCTCTGAAGCAGCCCCACCCTCACGCCAGGCCTCCTCCCATCAGACAAGCAACCTTTGTTGTTGATTGGCTCCACCTGCCACAGGGTGGCCTGGCATGAAGGACTCAGAAGCTCAGAGGAAAATCAGCTAAGCCAATCACATTGGAACTCTGTGGGATTTGGGATGATAAATAAAAATAAGATTGGCCAATAGCAATAGAAGAATGGAGCAGACACACAGAGACCCCACAGAGAGAGCATGAGCTGACTGAGAGAGATGGAGGGAGGGTGGCAATGCCCTCTCTTGGTTCCACATATCTTGCCTTGCTGGGATGGCTGAGGTAACTGTGATTCCTGTGACCATGGAGCACACTATCTCACGGACAACCATGGGTGCAGCTCAGAACTCATTCTCCTGGTCCACCTTCTTCCTCCACTCAATATCCAGCCAAGGAGATTCTCCACCCACAGGGTCTAAGACTGGCCTGGCTCATCATCTTTACTTTTACAATTTTCTTGCAGAGGAAAGAGGGGTCTGACATTGTCATGTTTGCCTGCCCGACCACACCCAGCGGCAGTCGATGTGCTCAGGTAAATCCAGTTCCCTAGCATATTCTCTCCCTCCTCTGAGAGGCACACCAGCACCCAGCCAGCAACTCGTGTGCACCTGTTGTCCTAAAGGGTAGAGCAGTGGCCATCATTATCTTTTCTTTTCTTACATACTTTCTGAAAGAATTTTGAAAAATTTAGTTACATCTTCAGATTTTTACATTGACATCTTGAGTATTTCATCATACTTTAAAGAGCTGCAAAGGATGTAATTTCTGGCATATTCTAAATTCTGGCATCCTATATAATAAAAGGCTAATATGCAAATCGACTGAATGGTGGAACGACAGGTGGCTATGAAGCACACTGACCACCAGGGGGCAGACATTCAGTGTGCTCCCACAGGGGGAGCTTCACACAACTAGAAGCCCTGAGCAGGGCTCAAGGCTGATGAGCACAGTAGTGGTGGCAGGAGCCTCCCAGACTGCAAGAGGGCACAGGACAGGCTGAAGGAACCCTCCTGAGTGCACGAATTTCATGCACCAGTCCTCTAGTTTAAAAATAAAGTTGTTCTTTTAAATGTCACTAATATAATTTAAAAAGCACAGCATTTTAAAAAATACAGGAAGAGATCTTTAACAATTGGAAATTCATGTTGTTCCTTTTACCCCAATGTAATATATTTTTAAGCTCAAAAGTCTCTTAATATTCACACTATCATACTTCTCTGCAACTAAAATGTGTACATGGATTATAATGTTATTTTTTAAAAATGTCTTATGACTGTAAGATGTGAGTTAATCAAGTATTTGAAATTGAGATGTCATAATTATTATTAACATCAAACATCACAGAGACACTTGAATTTTAACTAATATTAAATGTAAAATAAATTTTAGGCAACAGTGGTTTAGAATAAATGTTACTTATTACTAAAAGGAGAAAGATTAACAATAGAGAGGGAGTTCATCTTAGGACTTGCAAAACAAGTATTAATGCTGAGTATAAGTGCATTATTTACAGAACAACACTTCAGAAAATGGTCTGGCCATTTCTTAAACAATTAAGCATGTACTTACTGCATGATCCAGCCATTCCACTCCCAGGTATTTATCAAAGATAAAAGAAAGTATATGTCCACACAAAGAAAGAAATAGAGGTTTTATTTGCAAAGCCAAAAACTAGACACAGCCCCTCATCAGGTGAATGGGTAAAATTGTGGTATATCCATTCAATGGAATACTATACAGCAATAAAAAGGAACAAACTATTGATACACACAGCAACTTGAATAAATATAAAAATAATCACACTAAGTGAAAGAAGCCAAAAATAAAGGGCACATACTGTAGTGCACTGTTCATTTATATACAATTCTAAAAATGACAACTAATCTATAGTGGCAGAAGGCTGATCAGTGTTGGCCTAGGATGGGGTATAATGACAGGAGAGAGGGATATTAAAGGGAACCATAGATATGTCCACATTATGATGGTAGTGATGGTTTCCTGGGTATGTACATGTATCAAAACGTATATTGTACACTTTAAATATGTTAGGCAATTATATCTCAATAAAGCTGTTAAAAATGTAAGTGTCCAAGAAAATATAAAATACATGACTTAACTCCTACAGGGTTTCCTTTACTTGAAGATGTACTATTCATCTGGCTGAAGTAAATAGGGAACTTCTTTCCTCCTGGACTTTGAAAGTCTCTCAAGGCTTCCCCTGGGACGCAGGCCCGGCCTGGCTGAGAGACAGCCCTCTCAGAGCACTTCCTCCGGGCTGGGCGTGTGGAGAGGCCATGGGGATGGCCTTCTCACGCAGCAGGCTTTATTCCAACCCTGAAGATCCTAACAGACACAGTGAGATAAGGCCCGCAGCCCAGACACGGGTGTCACGTGGAGGAGATAAGGCCCTGCCACCGTCATCGTCTCTCACTTGCTTTGCTTTCTTGGGCTATTGGGAGTTTCATGATCTTGGACAATAGTTGGGGGATAGAAAAGGTGACGTTATTGAACAAAAGTTGTCATCCCTCCTGCTCCCCCACTCTATACCACATCTGAATTCTGAGCCAGAGCACCCCATTTGTAATGCCATGTTTTCTGTCACAGACATATGCATAAGAAAGGGATAGATACGAAGCCCTATAATAATAACTAACTGTAGGAGGCATTGTGGAATTGTCCCGATTCCTCCCCTTTTATGGGGCAGTGGGAAGGTTTTCCCATCCCGGGACCTCCATAGTAACAATGCTAAGTGTGAGAGATACGCTTATCATTTATAAAGTAGAAAAGGGACAAATATGAAGTGGTAAGTAGGAAAAGTAGAACCCAGCCCTCACCTCAGGTCGGCCATCTCAGAAGGGTGTTAGGAAAGGCCACTCTTGGTTTCCTTAAATCCAGCACCCTGTGACCCTCCTGCACTCACACGCCCTGATCTGAAAGCCCTGGATTCAGAAGGATGAGCCCCGAACCTTTGCATTCTAGACCCAGACCCACCCTCCCATTTCCTGGCTGGATGATGGGAGGTGGGAGCGGTGACAGCTACAGTACCTGGCAGGACTTCTGTGAAGAGTAAATTAAGCTGAAACCGGTTTGGCTCAGTGGATAGAGCGTTGGCCTGTGGACTGAAAGGTCCCAGGTTCGATTCCGGTCAAGGGCATGTACCTTGGTTGCGGGCACATCCCCAGTAGGGGTGTGCAAGAGGCAGCTGATTGATGATTCTCTCTCATAGATGTTTCTAACTCTCTATCCCTCTCTCTTCCTCTCTGTAAAAAAATCAATAAAATATATTTTTAAAAATATTTTTAAAGAGTAAATTTTTTTTTTTTAAAGAGTAAATTTTATAGAACAGAGCCTGAAACAAAGTCTGGCAGTGATCTTAAAAAAAAAGAACCCTCCTTTTGGGGTGTGTGAGTGAGTGTGTGTGTGTGTGTGTGTGTGTGAGAGAGAGAGAGAGAGAGGGAGAGAGAGAGAGAGAGTTTTCCAGGACCTGCTGCCTCCTGGTTGGAGTCAGGGTCTGCATCCTCCCAGCCTGGGCTCTGACCCAGCTCACCACTCACCAGCGATTTGACTTTGGGCAATTTGTTCTTCTTATGCAAAATGGAGCTAATAATAGAATGTACTCTGGGTTTGCTGTAAGGGCTAAAGCATGGAAAGTGCTTAGAACAGTATCAGGCACCCAGCAAGCACCCAAAGTTGTTATCCCTGTTACTGAGCTAAGCGTGGGGGTTAAGGTTTGTCTCAGCACTCTAAGTCACTGGTATGTCAAAGTAAATATGGAAAATAAAGTCTTGAGCTTCACAAAAATTGCTTCGTTGACAAAATTCCAAAATATGTCCTAGCTTCCTTTGGGGACAAAAGATACCAGTCCAGTAAATTATGCATGAAACAGCTCTGCAAGACACCACTAGTGAAAAACTAGTCTCCTCTGTAGGATTTTCCATTTATCTCCATTTATCCAAACTTGAGAATTTCTCTTCTTCCCTCCATCCCTTCCTATGCTGCCTCCTCTGGCTTCTTACTTACTGGAATTCAGAATTGAATGGGATCTTAATGTTCAGCACATCCAGTGTGTTAATGTAAGAGAGAACTAAAGGGTTGAAGCAAGGGTCATACGTGCCAAGGGTGTGCGATTTATGAGAAGCGAAGAAAAGGCCAGGGAGGGGAAAGAGGCCAGCGTGACTTGCCCTCCTGTCACCCTGCCTGGTCACTTTCCCACCAGAGCAGCATCTCTGAAACAAACTCATTTGCTGGTAGACCTAACGGGGCGTGTGACACAAGAAGAAGTAGACATTTGGTCTCTGCCTCCACTTTGTGGCGCACAGATCCTAAAACCAGGTGAGTCTCCTAAGTGCAGTGTCTTTTTGCATGCTCCTGAGACAAATGGGGGCACAGCCACAGTATGGGGGCTGGTTGCCAGGGGAACCAACCACAGGGATTTAGACCCAACTTCAGTCCCACTCTGAAACCTCCCGGGCGGGCAGAGGGACGGGAGGTTGAGCTAATCTCTAACAGCCAATGATTTAAGCAATCGTTGCTAAAGAACCCCTATTAAAACCCTAACTGAAGGCATTGGGACCTCACCCTTTGGTGAACACGAGGAGGTGCGGAGAGGGTGGTGTGCCTTGAGGGCACCAAAGCTCAGTGCCCCTCCCCCCATATGTCCATCTCCTCCACCTGGCCATGCCTGGGTTGTATCTTTTTATCATAAACTTCTGACCTAGTACATAAAGTGTTTTCCTGAGTTCTGGGAGCCATTCTAGCAAATTATCAGACCTGAGGACAGGCTCATGAGAACCCCTGATTTATAGCCTTTCATTGGTCAGACACACAGGTGACAGCTTGGCTTGCAATTGGCCCCTGGAGTAGTGGGGAGGGGGTCGTCCTGTGGGGCTGAGGCCTTAGCCTGGAGGTGTACCCTAACTCT
Source organism: Vespertilio murinus (assembly GCA_963924515.1). Classification (NCBI taxonomy): domain Eukaryota; kingdom Metazoa; phylum Chordata; class Mammalia; order Chiroptera; family Vespertilionidae; genus Vespertilio; species Vespertilio murinus. Next base: position 147,745,464 of record OZ004706.1, on the reverse strand, counting down.
GGCAGTTAGTGTCGGAATTGAGTTAAGTTGTTGGTGTCTGTTGAGAACTGGAGAACTGCTTTGTGTGGAAAACCCTACACATTTGGTGTCAGAAGTGAGAACAGGCCTGCCTCATTTTATTGAGCTTCAGAGACATTGATATTTATTTATTTATTTATTTATTTATTTATTTACAAATGAAAGGCAGGACCTTCCACCAGCAGAAAGATTCCAACGCATTGAAGGCTCGGCTGATGGTTAGCATAAATTTTTTAGCAATAAAGTATTTTAAAATTAAATAATCTACATGTTTAGATAATCCTGTTGCACCTTTAATAAACTACACTATATTTTAAACTTTTATATACACTAGGAAACCCCAAAATTCGTGTGGCTCACTTTATTGTGATACTCACTTTATTGCAGAGCCTGGAACTGAAATATCTCCAAGGTATGCCTATACTGAATATAGAGAAGAAACAGTTTTTCCATTGAGGCTGGATAAATAATCCTCTATAACAAAACCCTAATATGCAAATCAACTGAACATCAGGACAACCAGCAGAACCACCGGTTTCTATGACTCGCACTGCCCACCAGGGAACAGATGCTCAATAGAGGAGCTGCCCCCTGGTGGTCAGTGTGCTCCCACAGGGGGAGCACCACTCAGCCAGAAGCCGGGCTCATGGCTGGCCAGTGGAGTGGTGGTGGTGGGAGCCTCTCTCGCCTCTGGTGGAGGTGGATGGTAAGGAGCAGTAAGGAGAGAGGGGTCTGGGACTGTGAGAGGGATGTCTGACTGCCGGCTTAGGCCCGATTTCCCCAGCCATCAGGCCTAAATTGGCAGGCGGACATCCCCTGAGGGATCCTGGACTGCAAGAGGGCGCAGGCCAAACTGAGGGACACCCCGACCCCACCCCGCCCCAGAGCACAAATTTTGTGCACTGGGCCCCTAGTTAAATTAATATGAGGATATGTGTCAGGAGCTAAAAGTCTTCATACCTGAACCAAATAATTCTCCTTCTAGGTATCTTTCATAGGAAAATATTGAGGACCTAGGACAAAGGTAAATATCAAACAATGTATTTCCCCCCGGAATACATCTCCTCAGAACAACCTTAATGTCCAACAATAAAATTAAAAAGCCTTACATTATAAAAGTGTCCCTTGTCATAGGAAAATCTTCATGACATGATGTTAAAGATATAAAACAAAAATGCAGTGATGCACTGTTCTATGTTAACATTGTTCACAACGAGACGTAAAGAAAGCACTGTATTTTCCTGTGCTTTTAAAAATGAAGACTTTGGACCCTGTAAGAGGAGAACAGGACAGTTCGGAAATTAATCCGGGGAGATTAAGGAAAACTTTCCTCCCCAAGGTTAGAGGACGTTCACGACGCCACGTGTTTCCAGGACTGGGCTCCGGGCCACTCGCCGTGGATGAGCTTGCTTTGAAACTAAGGAAGGAAGTGCCCCCATGTTTTAGCAATGGGTCTGGACCCACTTCAATAGCTCTAGCTGCTTGTTCTTTTGTTTCAGATTCCACAAGGCAAATCCCATTGGGTCTCCAGGAGACTTAGGGTGCTGTCTACTTACACAATCAGCATCACCTCATTCCCCAGATGCTCTTTCAATCCAGCTGTGAGCAACAGTTTTTGGAATTAACTCCCACAAAGAATTAGAAGCAGCATTAAATCTGTAAACATCTGATCACTATCTTCTTACTCCGAGGCCAATACATTTTAACTTGAATTTTTAAAAAATAAAAAAAAAAATGACTTTGGGAGAGAGACAAGAGGGAAGGAAGGGGAGAAGGCAAGTAACACCAGGCATAAAAAAAAAAAAAAAGTAAAATAAAAGAATAGCTGAAGCCAGTTTGGCTCAGTGGATAGAGTGTCAGTCTGCGGACTGAAGGGTCCCAGGTTCGATTCCGGTGAGGGGCATATCCCCGGTAGGGTGTGTGCAGGAAATAGCTGGTCGATGATTCTCTTTCTCATCGATGTTTCTAGCTCTCTATCCCTCTCCTTTCCTCTCTGTGAAAAATCAATTAAAAATATTAAAAAAAAAAAAGAATAAAAATACTCCAGACTTCAACAGTTCCAATGTGCCAGGTGCTCCATGCTCCTCACTTTATGCTGTCATCACAAAACTCATGGGAGGGAAGCATGATTTCCCTTCCTTTATTTTAATTTCGTATTTTTAAAATTACATTTTATTGGCCTTTAGAGGGAGAGGGAGAGAGAGAAACATCAGTTGTTGCCTCCCACATGCACTCAGATCAGGGACAGACCCGAAATCTTGGGATGTATTCTGACAAGGAATCAGACCTTTCGGTGCACCAGACGATGCTCAACCAACTGAGCCACGCCAGCCAGGGCTTTAATTATGTATCTTTAATGGATGAGAACACAGGATCTCCAAAAGAGATGAAGGGGTACCCAAGTCTGGGGCTCATTGGTTGAGGGCCAGGGTTCGGCCCAGCCCATCCTACTCCCAAGCTCATGTTTTTCCCACCACATCTCGCTGCCCAACCGCTCAGGGGGCATTGTCTTCACTTCTCCTGCCACTTGGAGTTTGGTTAAAAACAAAATGCGGACCACGCTAGCACAAGTGCTTTCAATACACATTTATTTGCAAAAGCACAGCATAGTCACTACGCCGTCAACATAACCGTATTTCCTGACTGAACAGGAGATGGCCATTCTAATGTGAATTCTCCCCGAAAGCGGGCCCGTGAGGAAGCTCCCACGCTGGGAGTAATGACTGGAGCCTCCATTCTGAGCTCGGAGTTCTAAACCATTAAACATTTAATTACCACTCTGGCAAAGCAAAGCACATTACCATTTCTACAATGTAACAGCACAGAGATTTTAAATGCATCTTTATTTTTTAGAATCTTCAGTATTCACAACATGTAAAATGACGTTTTAAATAAAAAATAAAAAAAATAAAAACTTATGCCAAAACACAGTTTCTTAGAAAGGCCCGATGGCAAGGAAGGAAAATTGCACATGAATAATATTTATCAGCGCTTAGAGTTGACATGAACTATAGTTTTAAAAGAATACAAATACTCACGACTTTCACAGTTCCTTACAAAAGTATACTTGGCCATAAAATAAAAATCTAGGAAAAAAAACTCCACTGTTGAAAAAGTAAAATGAAAAAAAACAAAAACAATTTCTTTTATTAAAATGTAATACAACCTTTACACGGTAAGAATTATTGAAAAACGCACAGAACCCTTCCTAAGAGAATTCATCTTATACACTCATATTATTTTAAAAAAATACATTTTATTGATTTTTTTACAGAGAGAAAGAGAGGGGGATAGAGAGTTAGAAACATTGATGAGAGAGAATCATTGATCAGCTGCCTCTTGCACACCCCCCACTGGGGATGTGCCAGCAACCAAGGTACATGCCCTTGACCGGAATCGAACCTGGGACCTTTCAGTCCACAGGCTGATGCTCTATCCATTGAGCAAAACCATTTTCGGCTGCACTCATGTTCTGACAGTGGCATAGACCCACCAGGTCACAGAGCTGGGACCCACAGCATCGTCTCAGTGCGGGCAGACGGTAAGCCCCCTCCCTGCACCCGTTCATATTTGCACCCCGCCTCCTGCCAGGAGACCAGTTTGCTAGGCACGCAGGGAGTCACAGGAAGAGAGCACCGGCTGCCAGGAGCCTGTAGTCACCTGGGACTTGGAGGTGCTATTTTAAAGTCAGGTCCTGGAGGTGGGAGAAGCTCAGTACATCCTGTGCTCTATCCTCAGTCCCCTGGGACCGGTCTCGCCTGTTCTTAACTCAGAGCCCAGAGGCAGGCGTTGGGGCAGCAGGGACTTCCTGTGTCTGTCCCACTGCGGCCGTTTCAGCCCAAACGACTCCCAGGACCCCAATAGGTAAGGACTTTGTTCTCCCACAGACTGAAAAGGAGTCAGGGGCTTCAGTGTGGCCGGCACTGGGAGGAGGAATAGGGAAAGGCATAACATTCAAGGTCTAGAGGGAGGCCTAAAGCCGAGGGATGGGTCACCTCCAGGAACCCCAGGGAATGGGGTGAGGGGGACCCTGTTTGGCATGTGAGGCCTAGGGTGGAGAGTGGTGACAATGGGGCTATTAAAGGCTCCCGCACCAGCAGCTGCCTCTGCTCTTACTGCAGCCATCCCACTCAACTCTCTTCCTCCTGCTGCCCCTGCCAAACCAAACCACATGCACCGTGGCTTGAGAACAGGAGAACGAGGGTGCTTGGGCGTTGGGAGGATGATTTTGGTTGGACAGGTTTTGTGCCTTGCTTCTAGGCGAGTGAGAGGGTGGAGGCAGATGGAGAAGTCTGAATGGAGTAAGGCATGGCAACCTGACTTGAATCTAGGGCCACGTGGATGCCCCGATTCCTCTGCTGCACGCTTCGGCCTGCGAAGTGATTCCTCAGGCAGAGTGCACGGAACACACTGGGGAGCTGAAAGCACGCCTTCCCTTACAGGCATTCCTAAAAAATGGGAGGGGCACTGGGAGTTACAGACTTTTATTTTTAAATATATTTTATTGATTTTTTATTTTATTTTTTATTTATTTATTTATTTATTTTTACAGATAGGAAGGGAGAGGGATAGTTAGAAACAGCGACGAGAGAGAGATCATCGATCAGCTGCCTCCTCCACACCCTCTACTGGGGATGTGCCAGTAACGTAAGTGCATGCCCTGGACTGGAATCGAACCTGGGACCCTTCGGTCCGCAGGCCGACGCTTTATCCGCTGAGCCAGACCAGTCAGGGTGAGAGCTACAGACTTGAATAACACTCAGTTCCTCTCGAGAGGCAGTGCAGGTGTAGATTCCCACTGTTTCTCAGAGCAGCACAGGCACCTCCACTGTGCCAGGTGAGGCACCGGGAGGGCAGGGTTTCGGGCAGCGAGGGCTCCACCGTGCAGTGTTCCGGGGGCTTTGGAGTGCGGAGGAAGTCACCATTCCTTGTCCACCGGGGCCTCTGCCCTGACTCGTGCTGCTTGTCTCCTGTCACACGGTTTCTTGACCCCGTCTCTCCTGCCATGCCGCCACTCTTTGGAAGCAAGCACTAAGCGAGAAGGGGCTGGCTCTGGAACAGACCACAGGGGGACTATAGAACTGCCGTCTCTCAAGAGCTGAGAAAGCAGGTGGCCAGACGCACCGCAGACAGGATGTGTGTGGAGGCAGGAGGCTGGGCCAGATGAGTCAGGAGATGAGCCAGCTCAAGCTTGCTTTCTGGAACCTGCTTCCACCACAGTTCCCTGCCTCCCGCCTCCTCCTCCACTTCTGCTCAGCAGACATGCTGACACATGCCTGTAAGCCAGTCACGCCTCACTAACTCTTCCACGGGGCCTCCCGGGTCTCCCCGTGCTGAAGGCCATTCCCTCTGCCCAACTCCATGTCTGAATGAACACTAGCAGATAGGAACGCTTTGGAAGCTTGTCGTCTTTCCCTCAACTCTTTCCAACTCTTTTCAAGCCATTAAAACAGAGTCATCTGCGTCCACGAAGGTTACACGTTGATTAGAGAAGGCATGGAATTTTGACAGACCAAGAAAACAGGATTTAGAACATATTTTCCAAGGAGGGAAAGATCCCATAGACAGCTGTAGAAATAAGCTACAGAACTTCCAATAGCATTGAGGAGGTGTTGCTGGCTTTGAATCAGTTTTTTATGAATGGATTCTTCAGAATAGGAATGTCTCTGAGGGCCAGGACCCTGTCTTACTTGTTTCTGTAGCCACAGCACCTAGCCCAGTGCCTCGTGTGCAGCAGAAACCCAAATATACCAGGTCCGGGGTCGGCAAACTGCAGCTCACAAGCCACATGTGGCTCTTTGGCCCCTTGAATGTGGCTCTTCCACAAAATACCACGGCCTGGGTGAGTCTATTTTGAAGAAGTTTAAGTTTAAAAAATTTGGCTCTCCAAAGAAATTTCAATCATTGTACTGTTGATATTTGACTCGACTAATGAGTATGCCGACCACTGTACTAGTTGAATTACAAGATCCAGCCTCCTCCATCCCAGGTTTGGTTTTTTTCTTTTTGTGTGTGTGTGTGTGTGTGTGTGTGTGTACACGATCTGCTTCTCCCAGCATTTAGTATTGACTTTGATGAAATCCCTGCCTGACTTTATTTTAGGGTGTTCTGTTATGATCTCATCTATATATATATAAAAGCTTAAGTGAACAGCTGACCGGCTGACTGTCCAGTAGCTATGATGCACACTGACCACAAGGAGGCAGATGCTCAACACAGGAGCGGAAACTCCAGGCATGGAAACATGGAACAGACTGATGAACCTCAGAGGGAAGCGGGGAGAGGGGAGGATGGAAAGAGGTTAACCAAAGATCTTATATGCATACTAGAGGCCTGGTGCAAGAAGGGGTCCCTCAGCTGGGCCTGTGGGGGTCGGGCTGAAACCGGCTCTCCTGCCACGCCCGGGTCCTGGATTGTGAGAGGGCACAGGCCAGGCCAGAGGGGCCCCCGTTTTGTTATAAAGCACTCAGATGAAAAAAGATCACAGTCTGTTTTAAGACAAAAGAAGAAACTTTGTAAGCAGAAATTAAAGCAAAAACAAGGAAATCAATTTCAGGACCTAGAAAACAAAAGAATAGGCTGGTAAAGGAATACTGATAAAAGAGTGAATAGGTCCAGGAGCCAATGGCTGGTTCATTAGAGTAACCTTTCCCCCAATTAGATGGAAGGACAATTATGGGCGACAGAATGCGGCACAGAGTTGCCTGCCCAGGACACTGGGGGACTGTAACAGGCTTGTGTAAAATGACATGGAGAGGCCTCTTTATTCTGAGATAGAAGAAGGTGAAATATCAGGGTTAAGATACCAACTGATGTTTTGTGTTTCCCTGACAAGGACAAGGGTACCTGCATTTCTTTGGGACATGGAGCAAGAATTCTGGGGTGCACGCCGAAAGGACCAGGAGGTCATGGAGGACAAGGGACAGTTCCATTGGAGACATTTACTACATCACTTACAAAAACGCTTTTCTCAGCAATAGCTTATTGATCAGGAAGAGCAGTGCAGTGTGGGTTAGAAGGTTCAGAGGAGGACTGAGAAGAGACAGCCCTCAATTTGGGGTGGATTACATTGGGTGGCCTGGTTCCGCCCATGGTTGGTGAGGCGGGAATCAGTCACCTTCACGGAACTTCCCGGTACTTTCTCTGAATCACAGACCTACACAGAAACGTGTGTGTATGTCAAGGAAGTGATTTTGTTTGAAACCTGTAGATGCAATTTGGTAAAATGGAGGCAGAATTTTCCTAATATTTCATTTCCAAAAAATGATGTTTCTGGTGGGGAGGGAAGGAAATTTGAAGTTGGGAATGCATAGCAAACAGAATCATCTACAGAACTAAAACCCGCCCTTTGGGTTTCTGCAAAGGCATCGGAAGGCCAGGACTTCACTAGCAATGCAGCAAGCGTGGCTCCCAGTGTGGCTCGGGCCTCGGGGCTACCACATCTCCAGCCCCCAGAGTAGCCCTTCTCTAGCTGGTATCCCAAGTTCTATCATTAGAAATCCTTCTTTCTGGTGTTTAGACTTTGTTCTTTGTTAAAACTCAAGTCTCTTTCAGAAAGAAGGCTCACCAGGCCTCCCGAGCATGTGTATTTCAATGTGTGTGCATTTTATCTCCAGAGGGAATTGAGGAGCCAACAGTATCCCCAGCTTCCCTAAGGAATAGTCCCCCATCCCCCAGTCATGGAATGACAGGGCCTGGGGTTCCCTGAAATGGATCCTATGCTCCCAGACAGGTTCGGTCCATGATGACAATTTCAATGGAAGAAAATATGCTTCCTTGAATTCAGTTATAGTCAGGGATGCTATGAGACAAATATTTGGGTTCCTTCTATGCATAATTAGGTATTTGGAAAACTGTCACCATCCCTTTTAATTGCTAGTTCAGGAGAGTGTTTGCAAATCAACGCACAATTCGAGGATCAGCTTTACCGTCTGATCTGACAATCTGATCCCTGCAGGTGCAAACCCGCTGCTGGCCCACGATGGATCAAGCCAAACCAATGGACGTTCCTGGTAGGCCTGATTCCCACGAGCACACACCGTACTCTGCCCTGGCACCGGAATGCTCCCTCAGCATCAGATGGCAGATTTCCTCTTATTGCATTTGATAAATTTAATAAACCCACATTTCACGTATATAGACCTCCAGGGAAATAAATAGCACCTGTGGCTTATCTCCTCTCAGAAAATGAAGAAGCCACTTCTTATTGCATGTGAGTGCGGGGGCACAGCCCGCGTGTTCACGAGCCAGCAGGCACAGTGGAAGGGCTACCGCACAAACGGAAACGTGACCACGAACGTGACGGCTTCCCAGGCTGCGTGACCTTCAGTCATTTTCTGATACTCCAGTAAGAGCGGACCCGGATTTCCTGGAAGAAACCTTAGCGAACGTCTTTGCTCACTCCCTCATTTCAGCGATGTGAGTAAATGAGAGCTGAGGTGACTGGCTCGCAGTCAAACAGCGGAAGGCACCAGGGCTGGGGCCTGAGCCAGGCCCGGGGCTCCTCGGCCAGGGTGCTTTCCCTAAGTCCTCTCTCATCTAGTTCATTGGGACACTGCTTGGCCAGCTCACCTCCCTGATGCTGGCAATTCAGAAATTTCACACAACTTGCTTCCAAGCATCGTCAGAAATAAGTAAGAACACAACCAGAAGGGAGAGCCGGACGGGAGGGAAGGCAGGAAAGGAAGTGACCCCACAAAAGCTAAGTTCTTGTCCCGCTGCAGCTCATCAGCTTCGCTGCTAGCAGGAGAGACAGGAGAGCTGAGGGAGCCGGTCAGCGAGACAGTAAGGGTTACCACACCTTCCTTATCTATTCTTTTGAGCGAGTGGAATCACCTACGCACATCCTCCAGACGCCTGGTGGGCAAACTGCGGCTTGCGAGCCACCTGTGGCTCTTTGGCCCCTTGAGTGTGGCTCTTCCACAAAATACCACGGCCCGGGCGGGTCTATTTTGCAGAAGTGGCATTAGAAGAAGTTTAAGTTTAAAAAGTATGGCTCTCAAAAGAGATTTCAATCGTTGTACTGTTTGATTAATGAGTTTGCCGAGCACTGCTCCAGACGTTCTGAAGCATTGTGTGCCTCTGCGGAGAGGCGGAGCCAAGAAACAGGGTCAAGAAATCTATTTGGATTTTGGGGGGCCACTCTTCTTCTTCCCTCACAGTATGTGGACCTTAGTTGGTGACTTAAAAACAGAAGCTCTATTTCCCCAAAGAAAAGCAGAATATTGCATATTGGAATCCATCTCTAAATTTTAGGATATGATAGAGCTTGATGGTATATAACGAGGCCGGTGAAATGCTGTTAAATATTAGCCACTGTGAACATTTGATTCAGACTCACGAGGAGACAAATAAGGATTTCAGAAACCCCTGCTTCTGCCCAAAGTTAACACCAAGATGGCCGAAGAAACATTCCTTAGATCACTTGATTTTAAATCCCAAGGTTTTATGCGTTTGTACGAAACTGCAGAGAAAGATTTGAGAGGCTTCTGAGGGATGACCTCTGTCTGGAAGGGAGAATGGATTAACCAGCACTTGTTTGTAGCGTTCACTTTATACTTCTGAACTAAGTATTCTATAATGAGTCATGTATTTCTTGTTTAATTTTCAAAAATTTTAAAGAAATGAAAAAAAAGTCTACCTGTAAGAATTTGCTTCTGGTTGGCACATGCGATGGAGGGAAATGCTGGTCTGGGAGGCGGTGACCTGCTAAGCCCCGGCTGTGTCATTAGCTTCCCAGGTTCTATTTTTTACTTACTTGTAAAATGAGGTGGCTGGATTAGGTCATCTTTTTGATTTTATGATCCTTCTGGGTAAATGGGAAGAAAGCCAATCTGACTTATAGGAAGTCCAAATTAAACTGTAGTTTCTTAAAGAAGTATCACTTTCTAACCTTGAGGTAAATTAAAAGTATCTCCAAGTCATTCTGGCCATTTTGGGGGAGCCCCCCTTTTAAACTGGAAGAGCCAGGTGGGAACCTCGGGAGCCTGTGACTTGGGGTGGGGGGAATCTCCTGGCAGTCCCTCTGGAGCCCCAACCCTCAACATGTACCAACCCCTGCACATTAAGCAGAAGTTTGACGTGTGTGTGTGTGTGTGTGTGTGTGTGTGTGTGTGTGTGTGTATGTGTATAGTTTAAAAGAAATCATTTTACCAAAGTGGCTGAAATTAATTCTGTGCCTTGTTTCATTTTTTACCTGAGTTTTTTAGAATTTTATTTCAATGCCCCCTTGTTGAATGAACTTAGCAGGTGGGGTGGGCTAACTTTCTGCTCTTTCTTGGTAAGGGCCAATATGGAAGTTTACTGTTTGAGGTCTACTAAGTTCCAAAGCACAACAGGACAACGTCAGGCAATCTAATGTCCAAATTCTAACATGCAGCAAATAACAAGCATAGGAACTTGTTAGAGACCTTTGCAATTCTCATCTCAGGAGACAGTCTAACGTACGGGCCTTGACCATAAGGAGAGCTGAATCTTTCTGGAGTATCTGGATTTTCTTATGTTTGGGCCATGTTAGCATCCTTTCAGGAAAGGGGAGGTCTACTACCAGTCAGGACTGAGCCGAGGACTTTGGCCCGGGAGCTGGGGGAGGGTGGAGGGCGTGAAGAACACTGTGCCAGGAAGTCAGTTTTAAGAAACGGGCATCTAGGAGCCCTAGGAATCGCAGGGATGGAGCTGAGGTCTGACTCGCGCAAGCGTTCCGAAAGCTGAGGTGCCAGGCAATGAGAACGGTGGAGAGACCCAGAAACTGTTCAGTGAAACAAGAGGCTGATGTTTCCGTCCCACCCAGAACAAACTGAAAGTGGGTATAAAAAGAAGCATGTTCAGGGGAGAGACTGGCCACACCCTCTATCCTTCCCATCCCCTGGCCAGAAGGAACACAGAACCTCAGAGTCAGGAGGTATTATTCACCTCCTGACTCTGAGGTTCTAACTGAGCTGGGAGAACTCGTGAAAGGAAATGAATGCTCAGGGTGGCCAACATGATGTCTGCTCCCCCCAATGGATGCTCCCATAAGGGAACCCCCTGTCTGTCAAGTTTTGTTCTTCTAGGGTGATCCAACACTTTATCCAAAGTATTGCTTCTATTTCCTAACAGAGTAGCAACTCTTTGATATTATAGAAACAAACTTTATCTTTCTCCTTTCTGCATAGTTCCCAACTATAATGGAATTCTAGTTTTCCTTTATTTAGGTCAAACAGGTCTGGTAACATTTTCTCACAGATATATATATATATATATATATATATATATATATATATATATATATATAATTTAATGCAGCACTTATTCCCTATCACAGCTTTTGCACTTGCATGATAATATGGTATAATCACAGTAATCCCTTTATTTATTATTTCAGGGACAAATGTGGAATTAAATGTGGCTGTTAACATTAATATAAAGCAAATTTACTATGCATTTGTATTGGATCTTAAAAATGAAGCTTGTATTTATGCAAACAGGAGAATGAATGCCTAGATTTTAATAAATATAATAGCAACAAAACTAATTAAAAGATAAGTAGATGGGAAATTAACATCTTCAATTTAAAAGCTCTTAGCTTGAATCCTTCATTAGAAGAGCTTCATCAACAAGTTGTAAGTATTCTCAGTAATTAAACATACATATGTGATCCATGATAAAATTTGGCCCTTAGGCCATATATGCTTAACTATACAAGATTATATATGGATTCCCTTTTTATTTTTATTAGCTCCACCCTCCAGGGAAATGTGTGCACTTGTCTTGTTCCTATTCCTCCATCATGGACTATATTAAAAAAATGTGTCTTCCCATAGACTAAGGGTTCATTGATAAGCCACAGGGAACTTAGATTATAACAAGTCCTTACCAATTAATAATGTTGTGGACTTGGTTTATGAGGACTGAACTATTCATCAGAATCTTTCTGTATCATGCCATTGCAAACTAAGACTTAGAGCACCAACTGGAGAGTGAAGAAGAAAATAGAATGGTTTTACTTTAAAAACCAAATAATCACTTCAATTTAAACCCTGGACTTTCCACACAAAATAATGGCAGTTTACTCTTAGGCCCTATTGTTTGTGAACATGGAGGAGTATTCATAAACTCCCCCAAGTGTCCAAATTAAGCTGCAATTCTGTGAGGTAGGAAAAAAAGTATTTGGAAGTCAGAAGATGTGGGTTTAGTTCTACTTTTGCCACTAAGAGTGTGATTTTTGGCAAGGTCCTTGACCTCTCTGGGACTGCTTCTACAAATTCTAAAATGAAGGCTTGGGTTAGTGGAAAGTTAAGATTTCTTTTAGTTAGAAAACTTCATTAGGATTCTATAATACTTGCTTAGAAAGTGCAAAGATAGCAGCTGGCCTATTATAATGCAAGCTAGAAATAAAAGCGAAGATTAAAAATAAAATAAGATCTGAAAAATTCAGGTAAATAAATAGTGTGTAATCCTCCCCGACCCCAAAGCTTTTTGGTTCTCTCTCTCTCTCTCTCTCTCTTTTTTTTTTTTATCAGATTTTTGTATATGAAATTTTAATCACTTAAAACAGCTGCAATTTGTGATGAGAACAATGAATGACCTGCTGGAGTGGCAAGTGGATATAAATGAGGGCCTCATCTCATGCTGAAAACGATGGCTGGTATCTGGCACATGCGAGAACTTTTAATCACTACTCGAGATATTGAGTTGACTAATGAGCTGTTAACTAATTAGTCATTTAGGTAATAAGTGTTATTCTTTACTTTGTGTTAAAACTAGAATTAACCATAATGAAAATGTTCTACTGGTATATCAGAAGCATTACAGCAAAATTTCATACAGCAACATCCTCAAATACAATGGATCTGACTAAAACCAAATGCTTCAGAATGCTTCCCTCTGCTCTCCGTCTTCTTTCTAAAGAGAAGGGCTGGTGGTTAATTTAGGGCATGAACCACTGAGATCCTTAGTGGCTGGCTTTCCATCATCTAAAAGAATTCTGGTTTTATTTTATTTTTATTTAAGAAGAATGATTGAGTTCATTGGAAAGAAGTCTAGCTTTCGTGGGTTTTCTTCCACTTTTCAGCAACTTCCTTAGTTTCTTTGTCTCTTGTTGCTAAGTCAGCAGCGTGGTTATAAAAGGGAGATGATTTAAAGGTGACTTACAGATGTTAAATTTCAGGGTTTCTGTAAGAAACTTTCCAAGTTGAACAATTTAAAATTTTAGAAGAAGGCTCAGAAGTAATAGAATGTTCCTCCAGGACCGACATGGGTTAATGAATAGCCTTGAACTTACTAAGGGTTGGAACTATGATGAGTGTGTGTGATGGTACATGCACACATGGAGAGATGAGTAAGTGATGACCAGCTTTCCTTAACCATACGTCACCCCATGGCTAACAGAAAGACCTGGCTTATACCTTGTCTGCCCCCCCAAAAAGAACAAATATAAATTATATTTAGCTGACAAGGAAGACACAATTTCAAGTGAGGAAAAAGGAAAGAGGGTTGAGTGAAACTGAGGATAATGAAGGCAAAGGATCACTCTTACTTCTGGGGGAAATGTTTGGTTTTCCTGTGTGAGGGGAATTATGTAAATGTGAATAGTGGACATAATCCCACCACAGCATGTTTCATGTGGCAGTGAAGTACATGTCTGAGAGCTGTTCCTTGAGTTACTGTTATTTTTTACAAAGCTATCCTCCTTACACAGAAAATGAGTACGGGTAAAATACTGCTCCCTTAAATACATCAACTCCATATAGAACTGAATATTTTACAACCTGAATTGAAATACAAGAATGTAATTAACAGAAGTTTCAATGTTGTAAATTGTTACTTTCAAACAAGGGTCATTTAATAAAATGTAACACCTGCAAATAATAGCTGGTGCTGGACTTACATCTCATGCCAACACACACACACACACACACACACACACCCCACACTACACATATACACACACACACCACACACACACCACACCACACACATACACACACACATACACACACACCCACACACACACACACGAAAACATCAAATTTCCTATGTGATTTGTCATTTCTCTTTTAACAAAGTGCTAAATCGGAATGGAATTACATTTGTCATACAATTTTTAATGACTACATTAAACGTTTAGTCACCTTTAATATAATCATTTAAGAGCCTAAGAGATGAGACTGTACTCCATAGAAACAAGGATAATTTTGGGTCGAGACACAAAGCATGTGTTCTGACATCACTGGAGAGTGGTTGGTCGCCATAATAAGATGGCCAGGGGTTTCTGACCTAATTAGAAATAAGGAGTCATAGAAGAAATGGCTTTATTAGAAAAAAAAAATGTAGTGTACATGTGGCCAATTTCTATCCTGGATATACCTGTCGGCTATTTTTTTGATTAAAATCGGATATAAGGTTTAAACTTCTTTAGAAGTTAGTGGCATTTCTTCCTATTCTGATATGTCACTTAGGGAAGGAGTTATCTCCATGAGATAGACGCCCTTTATTTCTTCTCATAGTAGCAATGGATCCGTCAGCCGTGTGGCACTGGCACAGAGCACAGAGGGAATTATTTAGGTAGTGCCTTGTGTGTAAGACAGCACGCTGCCAACCCCAGCGGCGGGCACAGGCATGCCATTTAGAGAGTTTTTCAAATCCCCGATTACTATTTGAGTCCCACATTATCATTACCTAGTAAGTAATTAAATTAATGCGATCACCGGTAACTTCACAAGACCTCTGAATGAAGTTTCCGCCTCCTCCTTTTTATCCGTCAGGTGTGCAGTTCCGAGCAAATGCGCGGGATGCAGTATGGATCTCCAGTCTCTCTGAAAACTCCTTCGAGTCTGTGCTATTTACACGGAGACAACCACATCAAGATAGAGTCTGTCATAGGATTCCCTGAAGCACAGGATGAGGAGGAGACTGAGCAAACACGACCCGGGAAGGCACCAGTTGAACCAAGACAACTCTGTAAGACAAAAACACGCAGTTGTAAGCATCCAGGTGTCACCGGCAGAGCGCCACCTGCAGGCCGGGAGCAAGCTGCTCTGCATTGAAAAGCACTTTCCATCGACTTACCCTCCAAGGCCTGGCAACTGGCTTTCAATAAACAGAGAGAGTCTGGGGTTTAAGGGGTGCTTGTGATATCCTACAGGGCTTTTCCTGTGGAGTGTTTTTAATCAGTATTGTTAATAAGTTCTCATCAATTTAATCCATCTTGATTTTCGTGGCAGAAAAGAATCTATTAACTTCAAAGAAAAAAATCAATCACCTTCAAATGTTAGTTTGTTAATTATTTTTAAGGGCCCTCTATCACTCTCACTTTTGTCCTTATTTAGAAATAGCTGATGGATTAGAAAGACAAATAAGAAAATCACCTGAACTTTGAAATAACACTTTATTTATTTATCTATTTATCTATCTATCTATTTATTTATTTATTTTTGGATAGGAACATCTAATTCTCAACAAAAACATCAAGTAGTAATTTACTGTAAAACAGATGAGAAAAATATATAAAAATTAGAGAACAACATGAAAAATTAATCCTAATTCTACTCTCACAAAAACTACTGTGCATATATTGGCTTATTTATTTCTTCTTTTTTCCTGCTGGCATCATAGTTATATATGATGCCAATTACCAGAAAACCTACAAGAATCACCTAAACAGACAATTCTGTTATGATCTGATTTAATGGAATTAAAAACATGCTTCTTCAAGAAGGCTTGCTCCTGAACTCAGGACTCGCCAACAGGCCAATCCCGGGCTTCTCGAACGTGGCTGCTGCCAGCTGTTTCCTCAGCTCCCGTGGCCCTGCAGTGAGGCGTCCGCTCAGCCTCTCCTACCCTGACCCTTTACCGGTCAGTCCTGAGGTGCTGGGTGCAGAGGTGGGCGGCTTCTTGGCATAACGAGGCTGGTGGCAGTGGTGGGGGGAATGCCTGTAGTTTAATATCCATGTAGCAGTTTCAATGTCAAGAAACAGCAAAGGAGAAGTTCCCCGGGACATCGTTCCTTTGGGCACTGCTATCGGTTTATATTTTCCCGTTGCACTTCTACCGAATGCTAATACTGCCCCAATCTTCAAAAATCATCCTAAAGATGTCTGTCCACAGTTTAATCCATAATTCATATGGCTCAAACAGCAATTTTATGCTCGGGAACGGAAATTCAAAAACCAACTGGTAAGAGAGGATATTGAAATACTTTTTTTTCCCTCTGTAATATGCTTAGAAAAGCCACCTCCTTACCTCTCAATTTCTACATTGTAAAAGTCAGACATGCTATTATATGGCATGTAACAAAGACATGTATTTCAGTCATATTTCATGCAAAGCTGTTTTCTGTGCTTTACTTGGGCTGAATATAATCTAAACACTCGGAGAGGCTGTGACCTCTGGGATCTTGTCTTTATTCGGATATTCCCTGAAATGGCACACCAGATGTCTTCTGATTTAATATTAACTACATAACGTCTGGATTTCTGATGATAATATTAACAGGCAAAAAGAAAGCAGTAAAAAAATAAGAGGAGAAAAAGCAGCAGAACAGTTGACAACAGCATACCGTTTGTAGTGGGCATTTTGACTTTAAGAAAAAAAATTTCAGCTGTTTTTTATGGGGAGCTAGAGCAAACACACATGCAGCAACAATCAGCTTGTCCTTGCTCTTCTTAAACCTGCCAAAGTGTTTGCCAAAGCAAAACTTCGTCAATGCTAAGCAAAACTTGATCAAATATTGCCAAAGCGGACCTTCTAGTTTTTCAGAGTTGTAAATGATTCCCGCTACCTGTGTTCGGATGCAGTCTTTAAAAATGCCTCATAATTACTCTTTTAGTGTCACGGTGGGTTGGCCCATGTTTACCATTATGCTTCTCTCAGAAAAGTCAGATCCATCTTTCGGTAAGTTCACTTGGCTCAGTAAACTATAGGGTTCTTTGAAACTGTTTGCCTTTTCCGAAAGCAAAAGGTCAGAGATGTGAACCTGTACATTTCCCCACTGGAAGCCACTCACATAAACCACGATGTCGGAGCTCTAACAACCAGGAAATGGTTTGTGTAAAGGTGTCATTTACCTTACCAGTAGCAAAGTCAACCGCTGTCCTTTCCAGCCAGGTGTCATACGACGCAATTGAGCCAACAGAGTTCTAATCCATTGGATTTACTTTTATCCTTAAATCTTTCCAAGTGAGCACTGTATTCTAACATTCCTTCCTTTTGCTCTTAACTAGAGAAAATACAGATCTATACTCCAAGGCTCCGCAATCTGCCTCTCTGCTCCTGCTGGTTCTCTCAGTTATTATGTACACGGTGACCTGAGACTCTCTGCCGATGTACAGTGTGGACAGATGGCACATTTCACTCGGTGTAGTGGCTCTGCCCCAAATGGTGATGCTTTGTTGGAACCGAACTAATTAGGGTTTTGCTCATCCTCTTCACCTTTTCACTATTGTGGGTTCCACCTGCTCTTCCCATTCAATGAGGCCGTGGTTTTGTCTCTACCATCTTCAGGCACTTTCCTGAATCCGGGTACCTTCTATTTGTTTTTGGTGCTTTAACCAGAATTATGATGATTTAGCAAAACTGCCTCCATTCTCATTTGTGAGGATCCAGCTGATATCATGGTTTCACACACAGGGTAACACCCTGCCCCCCTCACTCCACATTAATTACCCACCCGATCTGCCCATCAAACACACTGCGTGCTTTTACCCCTTAGAGGTAAGAATACTTCTCACGGGCCCATGCATGCTGAAGCTGTTGTAACCACTAGTCAACGCCTCCCACCTCAGCCAGACCCTGAATCTTCTGAGCCACAGTGTAGCCTCAAATTCATGGTCAGCTGCTTCAAACATGAAAGGACCGAGATAAAACAACAACAAACAAAAAAACAACAACACCCCTTAAAGGCTTTTAGCCAAAACCTGCTGTGAAACTTCTAGAACAATAAAAACAACAAGCCAGAATAAGTTACAACCCATACAATAGAACGTTGGAATACATTTCAGAGCATATAAAGACTGTAACAGCATTCCCTGATGATGCTGTAATTAAAGTTATTGGAGTAAAGTATCACTGTACTGTGTGAAATAACTCACTGAGATCCTCAAAGCAAATATTATAGGAACACCTGAGTTTTACAAAAATGCTTATGATTAGGGAACATGTAACAATTTTTTAAAAGTGACCATGAGCCAAAACCAGTTTGGCTCAGTGGTAGAGCATCAGTCTGCGGACTGAAAGGTCCCAGGTTCGATTCCGGTCAAGAGCATGTACCTTGGTTGCGGGCACATCCCCAGTGAGGGGTGTGCAAGAGGCAGCTAATTGATGACTCTCTCTCATCAATGTTTCTAACTCTCTATCTCTCTCCCTTCCTCACTGTAAAAAATCAAATATATATATATATATATATATATATATATATATATATATAAAATCTTTTTTTTTTTTAAAGTGACCATGAAAAAGCCAAGTCAGAACAACTGACCCGGTCCCAGGTACCCAAAGCAGAAACAACTTGAACCTGGGCGGCCCTGTGACCCGGGCTCCAGTCGTCGGTGTAGGAGCCTGAGTGACATTTGCTGTCAGGGGTGGTGACGGCCATGAGCTGCAAGCAAATGGACAGTGGAGCCTCTCCCGCGGGGCCGGCGGGTCTGCACGCCCTGAAAACCTGCCTGACGTAACGGCTCCCGGGCAGCACCCTGGGGAGACAGAACTCCGTCAGGAAGTGCAGCACTTCCTTGAGAAGAGACCTAAAGAGCCGCAGATCATGATGATGATTAAAAAGCTGGCCTTCCAGTCATGTAACTACCAGCTGGATGCTGACATACCACTTAGCTTCTGGGTGAATGTTTCAAGTTTTTAAATGACTAAATTATGACATTTGAATACTGACTCTAATGGAAGGAAATTCAATGTATCATAAAAACTGTCGAGGGTACTAGGCTATGGGGCTAAAATATATTTTTAGGAAATAATTTTACTGAATTTTCAGATTTGCAATTTCTGTATCATCACGCCTTGGTTAGAAGGCATGAGGACTGCCCAAACCGGTGTGGCTCAGTGGATAGAGTGTCGGCCTATGGACTGAAAGGTCCTGGGTTTGATTCTGGTCAAGGGCATATACCTTGTTTCGGGCACATCCCCAGTAGGAGGTGTGTAAGAGGCACCTGATCAATGATTCTCTCTCATCGATGTTTCTAATTCTCTATCCCTCTCTCTTCCTCTCTGTAAAAAATCAATAAAATATTTATTAAAAAAAAAAAAAAAAAAGAAGGCACGAGGACTTTTGCTGCAGGACTTTTGGGACAACACCAGTTAATTGTATGTGAAAGAATCTCATCACAGTTTTCATAGTTTTGAGGACTGCACCCTCAGAGAGATGTGGGGTATGTGCGTGTGCCTTCCATAGCCACACTCAAAAACAAATGTATAAGAGTATTTCTTTAAAATAGAAGCCTAGGTATTTAAATCACTAACACCAACCAGCCAGTTATCTAGACAGAAACAAAACAAACATTGGGGGAGAGTCGGGGTCTCGGGCGGGACACAGATATGCTGCTGGCCAAGAAAATGGTCAGGAGTGCCCCGGGCCCTCCCGCCAGACAGTGTAGGGATGGTCCCTGCCCTGACCTGATCAATAAACAGGTGTTTCAGCCAAAAACCGGTTTGGCTCAGTGGATAGAGCTTTGGCCTGCGGACTGAAAGGTCCCAGGTTTGATTCCAGTCAAGGGCATGTACCTTGGTTGCGGGCACATCCCCAGTAGGGGGTGTGCAAAAGGCAGCTGATCAATGATTCTCTCTCATCGATGTTTCTAACTCTCTCTCTCTCTCTTCCTCTCTGTTAAAAATGAATAAAAATATTAAAAAATAAATGAATGGGTGTTTCAGTCCAGAGACTGCACACAAGAGGTTTATTGAGGGGAAACATTATCTGGCATCGACTGTTGTTTCTAAATACTGGGAGGACAAGACTATTTCCAGCAGACAGGAAATACCACGTTCTACTGGTGCTGGGAACCAATGCCAGCATGTAACAATGACAAGAGTTTTACCAAAAGGTTGGTGAAGCTTGGGAAGCTCAACCGGGGTGAGTCACATGTAGTTTACCTGTTGGAATCGGCTACAGAGCATCTCCCCCAAAACTGAATGGGACTGTTAACTGCCAGACAGCTCAGGGCATTTTATTGCCTCCTGCTGGCCAAACACCTGAACAGCTATAGGCTCTTCTTAAAACTGACAATCTCTGTAAACCCTTTGATACCCTACCCTTTGAAGTGTATATTTCCCCCTTGCCTTGGGACAAATTGTGTTTAATAAAAGCACGGGTCCTTGGCCAAGGAGGAGAGTCTTCTAGCTCCTTCAGCTGGAAGCTCCCCTGACCCCCAATGCCTATCACAAATATCTTTTGTTCACAAACTTCTTCTTCTTCTTTTTAAAAAAAATATATTTTATTGATTTTTTTTACAGTGAAGAAGATAGAAGGATAGATAGTTAGAAACATCGATCAGCTGCCTCCTGCACACCCCACATTGGGGATGTGCTCTCAACCAAGGTACATGCCCTTGACCAGAATCGAACCTGGGACGTTCCAGTCCGCAGGCCAATGCTCTATCCCCTGAGCCAAACCAGCCTCGGCCACGGACTCCTTCTTAATCATCTACGCGCAGCCCTTTCTCCAGAATGATGAGGAAAAAGAACCCCGGCATACTGGGCTGCAAGGATCTCTACCAAACCTGTGCCCGTGAACTGGAAAATGGTTTCCACCACAGCCATCTTTGATGCTTTACCTGGCAAGAGAGAGGTGCGGAGCCTCTTAATTGCAACTGTGACCAAACTGAAGTAGGAGAAAGCGGATAGTTACTCATTAGCAGGTGATTCTGTTCAGAGAACTCTCTGGAGGCAAACGCCTAAGCCCAGCAGGTGGTGACGGCACTTTCTCCAAAGGAAACACGTTCGTTCCCAGGACAGCCAGGAGTGGCCTGATGTCATTAACGTCACTCCTCCGAGCACAGGTCAGGGTTAGCAAAGCTAAAACCTACTTTACCTGCATTGCTGATGGGTAGAAATAATCTACTTTGTTGTTAATTATAATTGAAAGGTTATCCCCCACCCCCACCCCTAACTGGTGGGCGGAGTTTAACACATGACTGGCACCTGTCACAGAGACATCTCAAAGACATTGAACCACCAATCAGCAAGGGCCAGAGTGTCCTTAGAGCCCACCCCTTCCTGTTCTGCCCTGGGCCCAACCCCCTTCGGTTCTGGCCCTTAAAAGGGACCCCCAGGCAAGACATGTGCTGCTTGTCCTCCATGCCAGGAATCAGCCCGGCTGGGTCTCCCCTGTCCCCTCCCCACTCCTCTAATTTTGATTTCTCTACCTCCATAATGGGTTCCACCCATTACTGGGGAATAAACTTTACTTTAAAATTCCCTGGTGGTCTGTTTCCTGCTTCCTTTCAAACCTAACAATAATCAGAAATGAATATATCGTTTGTATCACTTTTGCTGTTAGGTGAAAGCAGGATGCCGAAAGTTGCCCAAAACTTAGGGCAAATTCTGTTTCATCAGCTTTGAAAGTTTCAAAGATGTCTTTTCCAGGTAAGCAGGTTATCGTGGCTACGATTTCCACTATAAGCTTGTCAGAAAGCTTCCTATAAACAATTAGGCCTCTTGGAGCAACACATTTTAGAGCACTCCTTACATCTGAATTCTTCCATGTACAACTTATTCACATTTACCGGTATTTGATGAGTAGTTAAGAGAATAGCAACCAGAGTATGGGAGGGTAGTAATATTAGATTGATTAAGATGAGATATAAAATGGGATATAAATCTAGTAGAAATTAATAAAAGCTTCCTATTCAAAGAGTCACAAGCATAAGTTCGTATTTTAACAGGCAAAAACAATTCTAGATAATTATGCCCAAATTTTCTGAAATAGTAAAACAGAATCTGGATCGCGGGAGAGAGAACATCAGAGAAAACCAAGCAGCTGTACACAAAAATACAAACCACGAACCCGAATCCCAGCGGGCCTGCCCTCAACAGGCCCAGCAACCTCTCCAGCAGCCGCTGCAGCGCCCCCTCCCGCCCCTCAAAGGCTATTGAGAGTCTCATTCCCCCCTGAAGCCCTTTCTCCACCTTCTTCCCACCAACTCTTAACAGATGAACTGGCTGCTAAGCAGAACGATGATACCAAAAGGAATGAACTCCTTCAATATTCTGCCCAGCAAAGGCATCTGCCTCCACGCCCACCCTGACACAGCCTTCCCTCCTCTCTCCTTCTGTGCAAGGCCAGCCCCTCCACCTGGGTTCAGGACCACATCCCTTCCTCCTTCGTACGGACTTCCCTCCTCTTCAAATGTGTGCCCCTGGGCCCCAACTTCAACCTTCTTTTCACTCTACACTTGCATGACTATGAGTAGCTACTTAAACTTGAATTAATTAAAATTAAATAAAAAAAAATCCAGCCCCTTAGTTGCATTAGCTTCATGTGGCCAGCGGCCACTGTGCCGAACAGTGCAGATAAAAACATTTTCATTATCACAAAAAGCTCCGTTTGGAGAGTGCTGTTCTATACATTCTGTACACTCCTTGGATGACCTCTCATTCATTCCAAGGCTTTAAACTATGTACCCCTGACATTAATGAATACCTCTGTTAAGATAGGAGATTCTAAATATTTTTTAAAGTAATATTACCAGTGGTTCTCAATAAGAGCCTTCATATTAGAATTTATAAAAAAATTGTAAATGCTGGGCCCTGGTCCAGGTTAATTAAATCAGAAATGTGAGGAGGGGGTAAGGGTACATTAGATCAGATTAGGATGCATTAAAAAACAACAACAACACTGAAGGTATTGTCTCTTACTAGCATGTAAAAGCTCAGCTAAAGTAACTGGTCTGAATGAAAACTCTCCATATAAATTCCCTATCTAGCAGTGCCACAAACCCCTCTCATAACACTTGTAGATAAACAAGAAGCCAAATTTCTTACCTTTGTGATAAAATGTGAGAAAAAGTAAAAGCACTCCCATGAACATATTACTTAAAAAAGTGACGACTCCACAAGTAATTCCTTCTGGAACTGGGTAGACAGTTTCCACAAAAAGCTCAAAAAATATAGGTATACTGCTATTCAAGAACACTCCCAGGAGAATGCAGGAGGCATACAACGTCACTGGAATGAAAACACAAACATGTCAGTCTCCCGCTGGCAGCAGGCAGTCACAGCAGGCAGGTCTTCTGGGTCTTCTCTCTTATAAGTATTGACTCGGCAGTTCCCTCTCTTTTCAATGCCGCTGATAATGGTTGACAAGGCATCAGACACCCATCAGCTCTGTGCTCCAGTGGGCAGATAGGGAGACGTTTTGTTGCTAGATGCTTACCAGTTGAACTGTTTTATCTTTTTGGTGGCTTATTCCAAAGCACAGAAACAATTTTACCATTACAATATAATTACAAGGATTCTTCCTCCTTAGTCCTACACTTCTGGCAAATAGAGACAGACAAACCATAGCAACTAAATTTGAAATCTAGACTCATTCTATCATTTAAAAGAGAATTTAAAATTTAAGAATAAAAGTAAGAAACATTATTACTGACAGTTACATATTTAAAGAGACTGGTTAATAACAACCCTCCCAGTACAAAATAAAAATTATTCAGTATGAAATTCCAGAAGAAACACTTAAACTAGAATTAGTCCTTAATTTTGGAATGAGTTTTGTATCAACTATTGTTTTAAAGTTTGTAACTTTTTGAAACACAAAAAAAATTCTATCCAGAAATATGTAATTAATAGTAATTAGAGCTCTGGCCAATGAGTGTTGGCCCGTGCACTGAAAGGTTGTGGGCTTGATTCCCGGTCAAGGGCACACACCGGGGTTGTAGGTTTGATCTCCAGCATGGTTGGAGCACATAAAGGAAGCAACTAATCGACATGTCCAACTAATTGACGTGTCACTCTCACAATGAAGCTTCTCTCCCTCTCTCTCTCTCTCTCTCCTTCTCCCTTTCTCTTTCCCTTCTACTCTCTCTAAAAATCAGTGTGAGGATTAACAACAACAACAAAAAACAGTCAGAACCCTAGATTAGCCAATAAAAAGCCAATTAACCCTGTTCTGTAAGTGAAATTTTTGAATAAGAGCATTATTCTTTTTCTTAGAATACAGTTTAGAGACATGCACCCCACTCCAAATAATGATATCACAAATTTTCATTTGAAGAGAAAAATGGAACCAGTGAGGAAAAAATGATATCCTATTCAGAAATCTAAAACATGTCTCCTATAAACTAATAAATATATCATACACACTAGTGATAATAAATAGAACTTATTCTAAGATTAAGGTTGCCAGGAAAATATCTATAATAATAAAAGGGCAATACACTAATCAGATCAGATGTCCTTCTTTCCGGACAAAGCCACAGTGGGCGAGGGCTGGGGCAGAGGGGCAGAGGGGCAGAGGCCCCAGGCCGCAGCGGCGGTGGGCGAAGGCCGGGGGCAAGGCCCTTGCATGAATTTCGTGCATCAGGCCTCTAGTTTTTAATTAAAATATTTGTTAAGGAAAATTTTTCTGTACAGAAAGTGAGTTATCCTAAATCTGTTAATGTATTATTCATAGGACATAGCAAATTACCACAATTTATCATATTGATTATAATAATTAACAGTCTAAGACATTATTGAAGGGGTAAAAAAAATAATATGCACTGTTTTTCTAATAGAATTTCTCCAATTAACCTCAACTCCCGCTTCCTCTTCCAATTATACTGGCATTTCAGGGTTATAAAGTATTTAGTGCCTTTTAATAACATAAATAGCTGGTGATTACTTTGACTTTCTTTGCATAGATGACACACGAAAATAGAGAACAAAGGCCTGACAATGGCTAAAGGACATACTGCTGGCTCAAGCGGTGACCAAATTACCCACAGAATTAAATGGGAAGCATCTAATAGTTACAATAAATGCCATTTAAATCATGAAGTAATTGTCAAGAGATTCCTGGAAACAACAAAACCTAACACTGCATGCTCACTGTCTATTTACTAGACATAGATCATGTAATTCAATCACCAATTTACCCACACATGACTCACGAGTGATCCATTAGGAAATCCAGGGATGGAATATCACTGGCAGCTTTTATAGAATTTTATAATAAAGTATTGGGCAGTTAATGGTAATCGGAGCAGATTTGGCTATTGACCCAAACACAGACAGGCCTAGGAGTTTAAAACAAGACAACACTTAAGTAAGTGACAGGAAAAAGTAAACCCTTAAGAACTAGAAAGTGCTACTGCTAAGAATCCATAAACCAGTGACAGACTTACTATGTTTTAGGAAATATTTTTGGAAATAATCCTTTTGATATTTATATTTCTGAAGGATATATACCCTCACATACAATATATAATCAGGAAAATTAAAATGTAATACCTACAAATTAATCATAATCCCTATATAATAGAATAACTGCATGTTGTTAAAAAAGAAAGAAAGAAAGATAATGTGATGACGAGCATACATTGAAAAGGGACCATCTATTGGTACGGAGTCTTGAAAAAAGACATCTGAGTTTGGTGAATTTTATCAATCATGATACAGAAAAGAGAGGGAGGGAGGGAGGAAGAGGGAGAGGAAAGGGGAGGGAGAGATGGACTTGGGATGTCTCAGAGAAAGAGAGCCTGGCGATGCAGGGGAGGAGCCCTGTCTGAAACCCCTCACGGCCACACAGCTCCCATGGCTTCTGTTCATGCTCATTATAACTCTCCCAGGTTCGGTTTCTTAGGTATCTGAATTGTGGGAAGGGAAGAGGAAATCTCGGTCATTGGAACAATAAAATTTTTATTGTGATTAAACTTTGCTGATGGAGCTGTAAATAATTCATCTTCTGGTGGGTAACTGAAAATGTCTATTAAAATAAATAATGCATGCTCTTTGATCCAGCAAGTCCAGATCTAGGAATTTATCCTGCAAGTCCAAGTATGTAAAGCAGACTCACTGAAAATATTGTTGGTAGGATGAAAATATTAAAGCCAAGCTAAATGTCTACCAATAGGAGGTTGGTTGTTAAAAAATTTATCAAACATCCAAACAAAGGTACATTATACAACCATTAAAAATGAATTAACTTTATATGTATTGATATTAAGGACATCTAAGATAGTATGTGAGTAAAAAAGGTACAAGTGTTTTATATTTTTAAAAAAGATGCACACACATTTGCAAATGTATAGAATTCTCTGGGCAAATACCCAAGAAACTGACCTTCAGGGTTGCCTCTGGAGAGGGAACTTGGGGGCATAGGAAGATAGACATTTTTCATTGCATACCCTTTATCTACTATTTCAAATTGAGTTTTTTAAACTATGCGTATATCTTGCCTATTTGACAAAATTAAAAGGGAAATTTCATTGGTAATAAAATAATGACTTGGCAATTCACCCAACTCCCCTTCGTGCACAATTGTTAGCTCACTGATGTCTGTACTTGGGAGCCACATGGCCAGGTCTTGGTGCAGGAGCCTTGACATAAACATTCCCATTTCATTTACTAGAATTCCTGTTACACACAGGAAAAATATGCTGTGATGTATAATGTATTACTTCAGAGTCCAGCAATAAAAAAGTGAGTGTTTTCATTCAATTCTCTTACTCTGGATGTTTGCTTCTTATCACTATATATAAAAGGCTAATATGCTAAGTGTCGGACCATCTGACCAGTCTCTATGATGTGCACTGACCCCCTGGGGGAAGACACTCAATGCAGGAGATGCCGAGCTGCAGTGACTTGGCAGTGTCGGTTCTCAGGTGACGCACCCTGAAACCAGAGAGGAGCCCAATTCCTGGTGAGGCTGCATGATTCCACCTTTGGCTGTGGGTTCTGTTGTTGCTGAGGCACTGTTGGCCCTGAATCTGGTTTACTGCACACTTCCATTTGCATTCCACACCCTGCATAACAGCAACTTTGCAGGGTGCCCTCACGCACTCTGGGACCTCTTGGGGGATGTTGCAGATTTTGGCCTGATCCCCATAGGTGCTGCCAGCTGGGGAGAGACCATGGAGGTTGGCTCCAGAGCATTTCCAGCCCAGTCCCTCCCTGCTGGATACAATCTAATTAATCTCCTTTCAATGTGCATGAATCCGTGCACCAGGTCATTAGTCTATATCTATAAAAGGCTAATATGCTAAATGTCCAACTGGTGCTGCCGTGGCATGCACAGAGAAATGGCACCACGGACCTGGTGCTCACAAAGCAACACTTGGCTTCCCCGAAGTGGGACACAGGCCCTGCCACCATCCCGGAATGACACCCCACAAAACTGCAGCCAAAAGGACCCCATAGTGCAAAATGTGCCCCCAAAACGGTAGGTGTGGGTGCTGGATAATGATGTCACATAGCAATGCCTGGCTTCCTTTCCCTAGCAACCAGCCTCCTTGCAGTTTCTTTAGCCCAGGAACATGACTTGCTTTACAGGCAGGTGGAAACAATTCACACCTGTGAAGAGTTTTCCCATGCCTCATCACATATGTTCCTCACAGAAGATAGGAGACTCAATGGGATTCTATTTTCTTTTCATTTGCCAGAAAATGGAAATTTAGAAAGCTTAAAAACTTGACCTGACTGAAAAGAAGTAAGAAACGGTGGACCTTGAAAATAACTTCAGGATTTCTCATTGCGTAGAACAGAGTCAAACACTGCTGCAGTTAAATATATTACCCTTAGTACTCCCTGCATGATCTACAATAATAATCTGCTTCGTGTTGATATTTATTGCTGTGTTGCTCACAATTACCTGAATGGGAAGTTGGCGTGCCTCACTGGGCTGGACAAAGTTGAGCTAAATCAGAAAGCAGGTCTAATTAAGCAAGTTTCTCTACCCTATCTAATAAAGAGGGAATGTGCTAATTGCTGCCACGCCCTCAAAGATGGTGGTGCCCAGTCCCCTCAGCCCTCAGCTGGAGCAGCAGGCACATGGCACGGCTAGGCCTGCCCCCAGGTGGATCCGGCTGCTTCACACGCCTACCTCCGGAGTCCCCCAATGCCCTCAGCCCCCCAGCCACCCAGAGCCAGCCCAGGGTGTAGGCAAGCCTCGGATGGTGGCTGCCCAGCCACTCAGGGCTGCCCAAAGCTCAGGTAACCAGGGCTGGCCGAGGCTTGCACTGCTGGCAGTGGCAGCAGTAGAGGTGTGATGGGACATTGCTTTCCCCTGATCGCTGGGTCACCTCCCACCCCTGAGAGCTCTGGAACTGTGAGAGGGGATAGGCCAGGTTGAGGGACCCCTCCTCCAGTGCATGGATTTTCATGCATCAGGTCTCTAGTATATATATAAAGCTCTCGCTGGCACTAATAGCATGCAAATGTGTTTCAATCTGTCATTGTCGATCGTCAATTTGGTTGATACTTCTATTATAGAGAAAGGACAAATAGCGATATTAAAATATTTCTTCTAATTAATTTCCTTTCAATGTGCATGAATTTGTGCACTGGGCCACTAGTATTACTATAAAAATGATGAGCAAGCCCTAGCCGGTTTGGCTTAATGATAGAGTATCAGCCTGAGGACTGAAGGGTCTGGGAATCTATTCCAGTCAAGGGTACATAAATTGGTTGCAGGTTCCCCAGTCCTGGCTGGGGTGCATGCAGGAGGCAACCAATCAATATGTCTATCTCATGTCTATGTTTCTCTCTGTCTCTCTCTCCCTTCCTTCCGCTCTCCCTAAAAATCAATGGAAAAATATCCTTGGGTGAGGATTAACAAAACAAAACAAAAAAAGATGAGCAAAAGGTTGTTTTGCACTCAACGGATATGCTGAAATCACTTCCTATTGTAGAAACTAAAGAATCAAAGTAATTTGAACAGGAAAGGGTTAAATTAAGATCTTCGTAAGCAGAATGGGGGAAGGTGGCTGTCAGGACTGATTTAAAATATTCCTCCCCAGTGTTCTGGGGAATGCCGAAAGTAGAAGCTGATTATTAAGAGCCTGAATTTGACTTCCATTTGAGTTTGCAGTTTAGAGCCTGATACAGTGTCTTTATACACTGGTTTGGCAGATCTAGTGGGTGAATGTCATCTATTAAAAGTCAGGCAGACAAGATAATTTCCTGCTCATCAGAGAGGGTTCAAACTACATGATCATTAAATATTTCCATGACTTTCTATAGTACTCATACTAAAATTATAACAGACTGCCTTTCAATTAAAAAGCCAAGGTAATTTAGCAGAACAAACACAATGCTGATGCAGAGTTCTTTCAAAGAAGCTAAGGAAATTCACAGGCCCATAACTTAAATTATAAAAACACCAAGTCCTGTGTAGCACAAAATACAGTTACAATGGATGTGTTTCAAGAACATTAATTGTATCTTAACCCTGAATGTCCGCTCCCCCAACCCTGCTCCCAAGGACAAACCAAATTACTAAACCTTAGGGAAATAAAACTAAGTATAAATACATGTTTCAACCAAAATATTCAAACCTTAGATGAGTAGCAGTTATAAAACAAATCACAACATTTCAGATAAGAACTATTTCCATTCAACATCTAATGAGATTCCCAAGATATCATCAATAACAGGAACGATTTCAAATCTTGGGTTTACATAATTTTGAAAACATTTTTTAAAGATATTTTCGAACATATCATATTTTATCATCCTATCAACTCTTTGAGGCAGGTAAGGTGTTTTACAGATGAACTGACCAAAGTTCTGAAGGTCAAAATGACTTATTTAGAAACAGTGTGAGTTAGCAGTGGTAAAAATAATGTAACAAAGGCCTACAGAATCTACCATGTTTTCCATCAAGCAATTGTGTCAGGTTGGGGAAAAAAAACAAACAAGGCTTGGTATTTCTTTGACTCAGTGGTACTGACACAGCAGGCATGCTTCTCAAATCTGTATTCAGCACAAAGCTGGAAGTGACTGCACATAAGACAGATGACAGAAATCAAAAATAGAGCACCAAAAGGTTACAAAGAAAGAGATGAACTTTAATCATGATAAATGCAAAACGAGTCCAAAAATTACTGCTTGGGCCTATAACAGGGAAAACTTCAGCTTAAGTCGTTCTTCAAAATCATTTATCAGAAGCCTATTACATGTAAGCCACTCTACTAGAACAATTAATAGGACACACTCTGTCCTCAAATCACTCCGAATCTAAAGAAATATGATAGACGCCTGTTGGCTCAGCAGCCATTTACACGCACAAGAAGAGTTCAGGAGATAATTATTCTTCATTCTCTTAGAAGAAGCAATGTCTAATCATGAGAAATAAGAGCCTCCTAAAATTAAGTGCTGAGTGCAGCAGGAAAGGTGTGCTAAACTCTAGCAGTACATTGTGAGAAGGACAATGACAAGCAATGGTAGGTTTAGAAGAGAGTGGTCAGTGGTGTGGAATCCAAGTCCAGTGAGCAAGAGTTTTAAGAACTGGGGTATGGTTAGATTAAAAGGCTAAGGCCAGACATGATAAATGTCTTCACATGTTTTGAGGGCCATTAATGGAAGAGGGAGAGAGCTGGCTTGCTCTGTGGAAGCCATGTTGCTCCACGTCAGTTATCCCAATAAGAGAAAGAATTTCTCAGGACTCAGAGCTGACTAACAACAGAGCTGGTAATGTGCTTTCTCTTTAGGAAGGTATTTAAATTGCAGTGCATGAAGATCTATCTGGATGGTAATGAAAGAGATATACTGATACATTTATGGGATGATAAATTATGATGATGACCAGGATTCATTTAAGTAGATCAATAACAAAATTAAAAGATGTAGGTAAGAGAGCTTAACTAGAATATTAAAAACAAAATCTTATAGGTGTTTCTAGATAGATAAAAATAATAGAGAATTTGTAGTTTTATTAAAAATCATTATAAATAATAAATAAGGATTATAAAATAACAATACATTTTATTAGTATTCTTTATTAGATAAACTTTTATTCTCGTGTATATTGATTGATTTTTATTTTATGACAGAGTTAGAAAAATAACTGGGAATTATTATATTAGACCTTTACTAAAAATGTTTCTACAATCTAAACTTGGTATTGCAAATCCTTTTGGAAATAAAGACATACCTATAAATAGAAAGAGTAAACACCCACATTATTAACTACAGAGTCTTTCTTCATAGATTTTGAGGATGTGGCACACACAGAATCCATATGTATGCATATACACACACACAAATACACATTCCTGTGTCACTGAGCTGTACCTCTCTTTTCAGCCTCATATTTTCTTCCTAAAAATGACTGCTGTGGCCTTCATAATCTCTCGTAATTAAAATATGCAGTGCATGAAACTGGGGCTCCAAAAGAGGACGGGCATATTTTGCTCAATATTCAGCAGTGGAGACGATTTCCTTTCTCTGTGTTATTAATTTGTGGTGTCCCTTGTTTGTCCTTTGTTGACACAGGCTAGTCCTCCAAAGGTTCATGGTTATGTTTAGAGTCTCTAAGGGCTAGAAGTGATTATCTCAAAGGAACGAGGCACAACTAATAATCCACTGTAACAATGGTCCCAGAATAGAGACTATTGTGAAATCAGATATTGTAGATAAAGGTTTCTTAACTCCCAAAGAATTATGTAAGGTTCTGAAGAAGGTGATGAAGGTACTATTAAATCATGAAACACTGATCACCTGGTCAAGCCCTCAACCTTCAAGAAATACAGATTCTGCCTGGAAAATTATTTATTCTTGATAATCTCATGGATAAACAAACAGTATATGGTCTTCCACAATAGGCCCTTTGGGCATTTCATAACTACATTAAAAGATTTTTCACAAATTCATTTTCTTCTTTTAATCTATGTTCTATTTTTTCACTCTTAATCAGTCATGAACATGAGTGAAATCATTTTTAGTTCATAAAAATTGAAAATAATTAAGTCATTTCTAGTCTTCTTAATATCCCTAATTGATCCCTTAATACTCCTAATTTCCTTAATAATATGCATTTCTTTCAGCATGTTCATCATTGTTTCCTGAATTTTCTTTTAAAAAAATAGTTCTGTTTTCTAATATGCTTTTATTGATTTTTAAAGAAAGAGGAAAGGGGAGAGAGAGAGAGGGAGAGAGAGAGAGAAAGAGAGAGAGAGAGAGAGATCAATGTAAGGGAGAAACATTGATTGGTTGCCTCCCATATGTACCCCAACTAGGGATCAAACCAGCAACGTGGACATGTGCCCTAATCAGGAATCAAACTGGCAACCCTCCAGTGTATAGAATGACACTCAACCAACCAAGACACACTGGCTAGGCCTGAATTTTCTTATTTACCATCCTTTCTGGCAATTATGTTTTACTTCTTTACATGCTAATTAAAAAGGGACATAATTATCTTAATAAATGCAAAATACATGAAAATATATTAAGAGAATAAAGCTCTCCCCTATTTATATCACATGCCTTCAGTACAACCAAATACGTTTTCTTTCTTCAAATATCACTCGAAGTCAGCTTGTTGTCAGGTATCACCCTCAAGGGGCTCGTGTCTAGCTAATTATCCCCCGTGTTCCCCTACCACTATCTGTTTCTGACATGTCACCATCATGGCATTCTAGTAACTTGAGTTAGAGGGAAAATGTCTCCCAAGGCAACTTCTGTTAAACACCCAAATTATATTGTTTCAGCAAACTCAACACCAAAGTGCTAACATTTTTCAAAATGCCATTTTCAAAGTATTCATCTGCTCTGTGAAAGATGACTGAGTGGTGGCTAACAGGGCTAGACATCAAGTTCTCAGATAAGGTGAATAATGTATTTTCATAATTTTGTTCATGGCAGAGCTTCAAGGTTTTCAAACTTGCATTATCTAGTCATGAGTTTATTTATTTTCCCTATTGTAGATGCTTCAATTAATGAAGATATAGTGCAATTTTAAATATTAATTTTCCTTAAGGAAATAAAAGCATATTGCTGATAGCCTAACAAGAAGATATGTGCAAGCAAGTACATATAGCAAAGCAGTGTGCCTTTACACAACTGAAATGATCCAGCGTTCTTCTGTATGGCACAATAGTGTCAAGATCAGTGGGTTACAAAAGGATTGCATTAGAAGGTTTTAGTCGTAGTAGCACGTACAACACATGGGTTGAACAAAATTAACTAGCTTTTAATTTATTATGTCAACTGTTATAATTAATGCATATATTTTCAAGTGCTTTTCATGAAAATTCTTCTGATACAGAAAAAGCAGTAACAAATACTAAGTTTGCTAGAAATGGGGAATAGGGCAAGATATTTTCCTGATTAAAAAAAGAATGACTGTGGTAAAAAAAAGAAAAAGAAAAAAACAAAAGAAACATGAATTTGCCATAATTGACTTTAAATAGCTCCAAGGTCTAACTTTGTCTATAATTAGGCTTTATAGTAAGTTCCTTTTTGTTGAAACCTCTTTTACTTAAGAGGAATGAGATCAGATTTTTACAAAGGCGGTAAGAATATCTGTGACAGGTTTATTTAAATGCTCCACTGTTCCATTAAAATGTGCCCCTTTGCCTCCCTACAGCTAGTGCTAAATAGCAGAGTGGGCATGATCGCTGACTACTACTTGCAATAAGTCATATCTATTGAGATACAAAATGAAGATAATATATACATTTCACTCATTCATTCATTCACTCACTCATTCATTCATTCCTCAGGGCTTGTGGTAGGAGTTGAGGTCAGAATTTAATAAGGCACAAGTTCCTACTCCACATTTTTAGAGGATTTTAAACATACACTCAAGTAACTATTAAGTGGTATCAGGAAAGTAAAAAAAAATCTAAGCTAATAATAGAGTAATATGCAAACTAACCATCACTCAGCTACATAAGCCCCGCCCACCAGCCAATCAGAACAAGTATGAAAATTAACCCATCAAAGATGGCGGTTAATTTGCATACACAGAGGGAGGGAGGAGTGGAGACTGAAGACAGCATAGAAGAAGAGGGAGGCAAAGTGGAAAGCAAGGCGGCTGAGGCTGCTGGAGGGAAAGCACGGGCAGTGCATCCGGGGTGGTGCGAGGAGGCCAAGGCAGCGGGAGGCAGCGGGTCCGGTGGGCAGGGTGCGCAGCTGCGGTGCGCATGTGGCTCCAGAGTCCGCAGCAGCAGGCGCAGCAGCAGAGACTGGGGTGGAGGTGGCCGTGGGTGTGGTGGGGCGAGCAGGGTCCGCCTGCCCTGCCCGCAGCAGCTGGAGAGGCGGGGGTGGGGGTTGAGGGGGTGGGGGGGGGGAGGTGGGAGGTGGGGGAACTCATCAGGCAGAGGTTTTAAGCTTGGGAAGGGGCTCAGCCTGCGATCAGAGGGGCGGGGTTCCCCTTCCCAAGCCTAAAGCCTGGGGCGGAGGCTTTTGGCTTGGGAAGGGGCTGAGCTTTGGGATTGGAGGGAAGGGGAAAATATAAATGAAAACATATCCTCAGGTGAGGATATAAAGGAAAAGAAAGATCCGCCCTAAACTGGTTTGGCTCATTGGATTGAGGCCTGAAGACTCAAGGGTCCCAGGTTCGATTCCGGTCAAGGGCATGTACCTTGGTTGCGGGCACATCCCCAGTAGGGAGTGTGCAGGAGGCAGCTGATTAATGGTTCTCTCTCATCGATGTTTCTAACTCTCTATCCCTCTCCCTTCCTCTGTAAAAAAATCAATCAAATATATTTTTTTTAAAAAGAAAAAGAAATGTCATATCCTGTGAAAGACACATCTTGAAAATGCTTAAAAGGAAGTTGTCATTTTTTCATGGTGAAGGGACTGGAGTCCGTGTTGATGAAAATACCTTGGCGCCTGCAGTGACTGGCAGTGGCTGCAGCAGTGGGGTGATGGGGCTGGTGCCTTCCCCTGATCAGCCCGGTATCGGTCCGGTCACCTCAAGCAAACGGAGGGCAGACTGCGGCTTAGCTCCTCTCCCAATGGGGAGCAGGCTTAAGCCATCCGTAGGACATCCCCTGAGGGCTCCCAGTATGTGAGAGGGGGCAGGCTGGGCTGAGGGACCTCTCCCCAGTGCACGAATTTTGAAAAAAATATATTATTTTTATTGATTCCATTGAGGAACGGAGAAGGGTACAAAAGATAGAAACATCAATGATGAGAGAGAATCATTGATCAGCTGCCTCCTGCACGCCCCACACTGGGGATTAAGCCTGAAACCCAGGCATGTGCCCTGACCCGGAATTGAACCCTGACCTCCTGGTTCATAGGTCGATGCTCAACCATAGAGCCACACTGGCCAGGCTCAAAAAAAATATACTATAATCAAGAGAAGGAATGTGAACAAATCTAGTCTTTAACCCAGTGTATGTATAAATTATAAATATAAAAAATATTAAAACGGCATCTTTCAGGAGTATCTAAGTGACATTCAAAAACTGACTTGCAGTTGAAAACAACAGTAGAATTTATAAATTCAGTAGTTGTTAAGATGGCCATGTCAAACTCAACCTTTCAATTATGTTCTTGATTTAATTTAGAATTCTGTTTTCCTTTCTGTCCAACATAATTATTTTCAGGGACAAATTGGGAAAACAGTCATGACCAGGTTCTGTTACATCAATTTTCTTTCAAGATTAAAAAAGATGTATTGTTTTCAAATATATCCTTTTTTTCTGATTATAAAAGTATGTTCATTATACAAATCTCAGACCCCCCCAAAAAAGAGGTAAAAAGTTAAATTCATTCCTAGTGCCTCCATCCAGAGATAAAACTGTTAATTTATGTTAATTAGAAAATACATATAATTTAATGAATGTACTATCTTATAATGAATATTTTACACTTAATTCAAGGGAAAGAAATCTGCTCGTTGGATACTCAGGACCATGTTCTTGTAAAATCTAACAGATGCATACTTGACATACAATATCACACAAAATTCTGAGCATAACGCCATGAATAAGAAAAGTTATAAACCAGAACTGTGCCACCAGAATGTTGTACAACTGCTAAACTATGAAATTATACCAGAATAATATAAAATTATGGCCCAGAATACTTTCCCAAATTGCTCAAAACCCTAAAGTAGGGATTTTAATGTATAAAAAGTACAAAAGTATCCAACTATGATTACTCTGGACACTGGGCTTTATGGGCAAAGCGATAAGCATTACAGAGGATTCCCAGAGTGGTAGAGAGCAGAGGTTTCAAACCTGCCCTCTCAGCAGCCTCTCTGTCTCAGTCAGTCTTGCACGGCACTCCCAAGCCAAAAGAAACAGCTAACACTTGTGTTCGTTACACAGTTAGAGCCAAACAATTTAAAGAATATACGTGTCCTAATAGTTTAGTAGCTACCGTATTTCAAAAAATAACACCCAAATATTGAAATAAATATGTTTTTTATTTCATTCTTCAATAACCACAGTTATCTACCAATGGGATGTGTGCATCTGATGGGCAGTGCGCAACTTCTCCAATCTTAGAATCAGACTGACACCACCACTCTCATTTCATGCTCCACACTGATTTTTGGCCGTATTTGCTTTTTATCACAGCAACCACAGAAAACCTAACTTTGCCAAGACATCATCAAAAATAACACAGCAGGATCCATGCTGAAAGTGGAAACTGCCTGGAATTAGAGGCTCGCACAGTGTCTGGCAGATGTGGAATATCCGTTTCCTTTGGGAGTTTAAAATAGCCCGCGTTGCCCCGTGAGTTTGCTGTGGCACCCCAGGGCAGCTCGCTCGGCACAGTTTGGTAATCATGGTTATAGGACAACTGTATCCTGTTGCCCTATTATTACCATGACAGTGATAGGAACTCCCAAATAAATGAGCGCCTTGGAAAGATTTGCACCCACCCCCTTGCATGACAGGTGTTGGTCCTTTTATTACAGACAGTAGAAGTCCAAGTTGGGATGCATAATATTCCTCAATTATCGGTAGGTAATTGGAGCCCTCCTCTCATGGAGTCCCCGGGAACATGCATGCCACTGGCTAATAGGTGGCTACAGAGCCACTTTCAGACTATTCACTCCTACCCATAACAGTGCTTGGTATAACACATAACCCTACAATCCTACAATCTACCTCTACAACAAATAATCCTACAATTAAACATATAATCCAACAGGTGGCCGAATATTCATTGCAAATGAAGTAAAAAATCTAGTAGTCCCCTCCTTATCTGTGGGTTTGCCTTCTGCAGTTTCAGTTACCCGAGGTCAAACTTATTCTGAAAATATTAAAAGAAAATTCCAGATATAAATAATTTGTAAGTTTTAAAATTGCACACTTTTCTGAGTAGGGTGATGAAATCCTTCATTGTCACCTTCCTGTACTCCATCCGGCTTGGAACATGAACCATCTCTTTGCCCACACATCCACAATGCATCTGATGCATATGCTACCTGCCCGGTACTCACTGAGCAGTCTGTTATCAGATCAACTGTCATGGTAGCTCAGGGATTGTGCCAGTAACCCTTACTTTACTTAATAATGGTACAAAAGCACAAAAGATTCTGCAATTAGAATATGCCACATAGAAGCCATAAAGAGCTTTCTTTAAGAGAAAAGGTACTTATGTATAGGAAAAAAAACAGAGTATATCTAGGGTTTGGTATTCTTCAGACTTTCAGGCATTCACTGAAGTCTTGGAACATATCCCCATGGATAAGAAGGACTGGTGCATGCATCTTCATCTTTGGTTAAAGTGAAAGAAAAAAAAAAGACACAGAATCCCTTGATTTATAAAATAATTTGTCATAGTAATTAAAAAATGTTTTAATTAATTTCAGAGAGGAAGGGAAAGGGAGAGATCAAAACATCAATGATGAGGGAAAATCACTGATCAGTTGCCTCCTACACACGCCCACTAGGGATGGAGCCAGCAACCTGGGCATGTGCCCTTACTGGGAATCAAACTGTGACCTTTGGTTGAAGGTTATAGGTTGAAGCTCACTGGCTGGTCTGTCATAGTAATTTTATAAAGATCCTGTGGTAGGCAGAATAATGTCCCCCCACCCAGTCCTAACCCAAAATATATTTATGTCTTAATCCCTGGAATCTAGGAACATGTTATCTTTAGAATTAAGGCTACTAATCAGCTGACTTTAAAATTGGGAGACTATCCTATATTATCTGGATGGGCTCAATGCAACCACAAGGATCCTTAAAAATGGAAGAGGGAGCCGAAACCGGTTTGGCTCAGTGGTAGAGCGTCGGTCTGCGGACTGAAAGGTCCCGGGTTCGATTCCGGTCAAGGGCATGTACCTTGGTTGCGGGCACATCCCCAGTGGGGGGTGTGCAAGAGGCAGCTGGTCGATGTTTCTCTCTTATCGGTGTTTCTAGCTCTCTATCTCTCCCCCTTCCTCTCTGTATAATATCAATAAAATATATTTTAAAAAAAATGGAAGAGGGAGATAGAAGATGAGAGTTCAGAGGAAGACGTGGCTTTGGAAGAGGCACAGATGATACAGCGTGAGAAAGATGGAATAGGCTGTTCTGGGCTTTAAAGATGGAGAAAGGGAGCCACAGCTAAGGAATGTGATAGGAAAGACAAGGACACGATTCTTCCTGAGTAGGCCCACACTTTCATTTTAGCAGCCTGAGGAGATCCAAACTGGACTTCGAACGTGCAGAAATGTAAGGTAAGTTTGTGCTGGTTTAACCCACTACCTTGGTGGTAGCTTATTCCAGCAGCCACAGAAAACTAACATAGACACCGCCCCCCCCCCCAATGATACTAATAACCCCAATAAAAACGACAACTATAAATGTTTCAGGTCAAATGGATGAGCTAAGTAAGCTGCCTCTAATATACTTCCAATAGATAATTCCAGGAAGTTTTCTTTTGTATTGATGATGTAATTAGACTACATATAAAATAAATTATAGTTGCTGGCTCAAAGGATTTTACTGGAGTGTACTACAAACATCATAGCTTTTTGCCTTTGTTCATTTTCTTTACTGTTGTACAATGATGTAATGGCTATAAAGAAGATAAAAAATCTTTGTATTATGCACTGATAAGAATGTTAAAAGCATACAAGCTTTTCCATGTTATACAGCTTGGGTTAAAGATAATACTCCTTTTTCATATGTAAAATACCAGTGAAAACATTTTTAGCTCTTTATTGAGCTGTTTTTAGATGGGATAATGGTTTGATGGCTGGCAAGGGAGACCTTTTTGTATATTAAACAATTACTTATAGAAAGCAAGAAAAAGTCGTACTGTCAAAATATACATACTCCTATGAACTAAAAATATTTATTTAAAGTTCAAAAGTCAGTGTTTACCTGTGGTTAAAGGCAGATGTGTAATGCTGTTCAAACAGGTGAGGGTGAACCACGTGGATGAGAGTGTAGCCCCAGAAAACAGGAGGAGAAGAATTAATTTCAGCATACCCCTGATAAAATCTGCAAACCTAAAAACAAACAAACAAAACAAGTAAAACACAACAGTCTATTAATTCTAGCTCAATTTAAAATATACTTTTTAAATCTAGGATACACTTTTATTTAAGGACTAGGAGCCCAGTGCATGAAATTCGTGCACAGGTGGGGTGCCTAGGCCTGGCTGGCAATCAGGGCTGACAGGGGCCTTCCTTCAGCCGGGCCTTCCTTCCCACGGCTGCTGGCTGCCAGCTGCTGGCCAGGGCCTTTCTTTGTTCCACGCTGCCCCCTGGTGGTCAGCATTCATCATAGCAAGCAATTGAACTCTCAGTTGAACTCCTGAGAGGACACTTTGCATATTAGCCATATATATATACATATACATACATATATATATATATGTATATATATATAAAATTTCTTAAAGAAATTTCTACACATTCTTTTAAAAGCAAGTTTTAAATTTTTTAACTGATACATTTGTGTGTGTGTGTGTGTGTGTGTGTGTGTGTGTGCATAAGTGATAAATGTTACTTCGTGATAAATTATTTTCTTTCTCTTACCAAGCACACAAAAGGTGATTTCTGTTCAGCATCTATAACTCACAGGATGGATTCTGAGCTTTTAAATACCACTTTTACTTTATATTTTTCTTTAATTGCTAAATATCCTTTAATGAGTACATATTGTCCTAGTTTTAGAAAACAGGCTAACTTGTTGACATAGACTTGTAGAGCTGGCTTTCCCAAAATTCAGACTCAGAGACCAAATTCTGATGCTTACACTAGAGTCTCTGTGGTCCGATATGACCTGGTCTCTGCCTCCACCCTCCCTTTGCTTTACTACGCTCCAGCTGAACAGCCCTGTTTCTGCTTCTCATACATGCCATGCTGTTCCCCAGCAGTGACCTGTCCTGACTGCCTGGAATCTGTACCCCGTTCTTCACATGACCTGCTCCTGCTTCTTCCTCAGGTCATCCAGGTGTCAGGTCAGTAAGGCTCATTTAAACCCCTTCCCTTGCCACCTCTTTATTTTCTTCATATCATTCATCTCTACTGCGATTCCTCCTGTGTTTGCTTTTGTTTTCTGCCTTTCCCGTCAGACTGTAAGCTTCGTGAGAGCAAGAACATGGCCCTGAAACAGTGAATACTATTGTTTAAACCTTGTGACAACTGTTTCCTAACATTTTAAGTTCTTAAAATCCCTGCTTTCCCCTCCGAGTTAATGTGAAACAAAAAGGCATCTGGTAAGAGATGCTTACCATTTAGTTATGACCAGAATCTTTTCCATTTGTTAATTGCTTTTCCTCATCTGCTGACTAACTGTTGATTGCACAGGCACAGTCCTCTGGCTGAGCCGACATACAACTTTCTCTGTCCTCCAGAATTGTTTCCATTGCAGAAAAACAGATCCCACACTAAATATGGCACTTACCATGTTTTCTCTTTGACGCTTTAAAAATGAATTTAGTTTCTGTTGTAATTAGGTGTCCATCCCTGTCAACACTTTCAATGCTATCTTTTGTATTGCAGTTATTTGGCATGATATGGTTAATCATGTCTGTAAGCGTTATGGAGACTAAAATAACTTCCTCTGAGAGCGGATGCCATCTTTTGGTAGGAAAAATGACTGCAGCTTTGTCCAGTGACAGGTTTATTCTCAACTATGAAAGTTCACAGATAGAAAAATTTTGATCTTAAAAATTCTAAAAAAAGGTTCCATAGCTTGATAGAAATGCCCCTCAAGAAAATCTAAAAATCACACGTGTTTCTGATATATATTTTTGGTATGCTGCCTGAACATTCTTGTCAGATAGGCAGGTGGCAGGGATGAGAGAATAGAGGAGTTTTCTGGTACAACCAGAGCTGAGTGAGGTTTCACAGGGCCAGGTGACCCAAGAACAAACTGGCCACTGGGATCTGCTCTTTGGAGACCTAGACCTTTCAAATGGGCTAATACTAACAAAGTATACTGCTAGGACCAAAGCAGAACATTTAGGAGGAGCCTTTGCAAACATAATTATAAAATAATCATCCGAAGAACTCATGTCTATAAGGAGACTGCAATCTAGGGGTCCCAAAAATTGGTGTTATAAATGTAATTTTAAAATTTATTTAAGGTCTAGGAGATACATATAACTGATTTCAGACCCCAGGGTAAGGGTAGTACTTTATAGAACCTCTATTTCAACATATTAAAGACAAACATGTTCTCATTCTAATTTTTCCCTTAATTCTATTTCTATAGAGTTAAAATGAAAGGTTTATGGAAAGAAAATAAAGAGAAAGGAGAATGTGAGATGTCATTTCTGATATATGTATAATGGTTCTCTCTAACCTATTTGGTGCTCAGAAGAGAATTGGGTAAATGATGATTCACTCTAATTGGCTAGGAGATTTAATTGGAATAATTAGGTATGATTTTTTTTCAAATGTGATAGGTCAATGCATTTCAGTATCAATGTTTTTGCTACAATTTTAGATTTTAATTCTTATATATTTTTTAAATTATAAAAACCTCATAAAGTGATTTAGAAATTAGTGTCAAATTATTTTTTCATTATCCAAGAAACACTTTGCAAACTTTAAGATCTAGATAGCCCTAGCTGGTTTGGCTCAGTGAACAGACCGCCAGCCTGCGGACCAAAGGGTCCCAAGTTCAATTCTGGTCAAGGGCACAAATTTTGGTTGCAGGCTCCTTCTCGGCCCCAGGCCCTGGTTAGAGTTCATGAAGGGAGCAAACAATCAATGTGCTTCTCTCACATTGATGTCTTTCCTTCTCTCTTCCACTTACCCTAATAACCAATGGAAAAACATTCTCGAGTGAGGATTAACAAACAAACAAAACAAACAAAGATTTAGATATAATATCATCTATCCTGTGTCAATTAATGCTTTAGTGTTTAGATATTGAGGTGATTTACCCATTTTATTTGTCTCCCCAAATATGTACCGTATTTGCCGGCATATAAGACGATTTTTTGGCCCTGAAATATACCGTATTTGCCGGCGTATAAGAGACTGGGTGTATAAGACGATCCCCTAACATTTCCACTCAAAATACAGAGTTTGTTATATACTCGCCGTATAAGACTACCCCCCACTTGGAGGCATATTTTTCAGGGCCAAAAAATCGTCTTATACGCCGGCAAATACGGTAATTAGATTCTTCCTTTCCTGGTAAAGTTGATTGCCTAATTTTGTTTCTGACTTAAATAGGGTAAAATTATTTGGGAAGTGAATGAATATCATCTCTTTGGAAAGACCAAGAGTAGTTTAATAGGCTGTCACATACATGAGTGACA
The DNA here is from genome assembly GCA_963924515.1 of Vespertilio murinus. NCBI lineage: Eukaryota > Metazoa > Chordata > Mammalia > Chiroptera > Vespertilionidae > Vespertilio > Vespertilio murinus. Next base: position 147,702,858 of record OZ004706.1, on the reverse strand, counting down.
TTTTCTTTCTTTCCTGTTTTTAGAATAATTGAAACTTTTTTCCTCTCCTGACTCATTCTAAAAATGTGTTGTCATAATGTGTTAAGATCATAGGCAGTTTAATGAAACTGGAAGTCTTTATGGACATTTTTACTCAAAATGGAATAACCATTGAGATACATGCCCAAAAAAACCCCAGAAGTAAAAATATGCTAATCAGGACAGTGCCTTTTCATGGAAAGTTCTAGACATGCTCTTACAAATGATTGTTTTCAATTCTCGATAACTATCCATTTGCCTCTATTACGCTATCACCTTTGGGTTCCATTGTAGATGTTGTTCTCTAATAACATGGAGAGAGGCAGTTCAATTACACTGGAAATACATGGCCAGTCTACAAAAACATTTCAGGACGGACCACCCTTAAGGTTCCTGCCAGCAGAAAATCCTCCCCACTGTATGTCGACTTTCTTGTAGCTCCATTCTCTGACCTTTGCCTATTTTACTTTTTCTTAAATTTTAATGTTTACTTAGGGGAGCTGATTATCCCTTTGGGCTTTTTGTTTGTTGGTTTCTGGCTACTCAAATGTTTAACATAAAATGTTCTTACCTTGCCATAGCGATTCCAACAACACAGCCCCCAACTATGGACCAAAATCCAATCCAGCCAGCATCTACCTGTTAAGAAAATGGCAGATACATTAATCATAAGACCATTATGTTGTATTTTAGGAGGCTTGAAAAGAAAATCCTCCATAATCAATATTAATAGCTAAATGACAACAAATCTAGGAAATGCCATTTAAGAAAACGAATCACATGAAAGGATTTGTGTGTGACTCAGTAATACAAGTGTATCTCAGTAAATATGTCCTCGATTAGCTTATCAGTGTCACATCAATGTCACAACTAATATTTTTACTATCTATTCTACATGCCTAGCATTATATTAGGAACTCTTAAAAAAAATAGGAAAAGAACAAAAGATGGTCACTGATGAAAAAAAAGTTTACGAATAGCCAACAGGCAACTACTAGGAATAATTAAGTGCTAAACACCTAGCAACAACTAAAAATGTATTAACAGAACACAAAAGGGGGAGACAATGTAGGTTTAAGGGTTGAGCACCTGGGGAGACTGGATAGAGAAAGAGAATTTGAGCTGAGTTTCAACTGTATAGCTCAGTCAGCTCTTGAGAAGACATTTCTGGCCCTGCCATGTACTAGCTTTGTGACCCTGGGAAAATGTTATTATACCTTCTTATGTATAAAATAGACTAAATGAGATAATTTATGTATAGATCTTAGATCAGTGGTTGACACAGTGGAAATGCTCAATAAAAGTTAGAGCTGTCATCATTACCTGATGATGCTTCTCCACCTACCTAATGTCTTAATTGTTTTCCTACCTTCATGGCCAAACTCATTCAGAGCAATCTACAAATGCTGCCTTTATTTGCTCATCATGCCTGTACTTAAACTCTTATTATGCCTTGTCTTCTGTCTCAACTCACACTCTTAAGTTTCAGTTTTCTCACTAGTAGGTGGGGGTGAAAAAGAATTTTTATTTAGAATTAAATAAGCTAATAAATGTAAAATGCTTGGTACATGTTAGCTGTTGTTACCACCGAAATCCCTGTGACCCTAATAATACAGATGCATTCTGTCTACTCTTGCCCCTTCCCACGTCCACCACACTTGCTTATCTTATTTCCCACTCTAGACTCCTGTAATGGCATCTGGAGTGGTCTCCGCTATCTCTCCTCCCATACTGCCAGAACAATTATCCCGATCATTCCACTTCGCTTCTCAGAAACAGTTCCTGGCTTTCCTTGTGGCTACTGGGAGAAGTCCAAATCTAACTGGCATTTGAGAGCTGCCCAAACTAACTTCTACCCTTTATTTTTTTTTCTAGTCATATTTTCCATTACACCTGTGTCAGAAATGTTCAGCTGTATATGTTATGTTCTCCTGCCTGGGCATTTGGCTAGATCACATGTCCCAGGCCCCATTCAGTTCCATGTGATCACGTGACTGAGTTCTCATTAATGGAAGTGGCCAGACTGAGGTGTGCCACCTCTGGGCTGGAACCTGGAACACAGTTATATGCCTCCTCCATGCTTTCTTTCCCTTCTGCCAGCTGGAATCCAGATGTGGTCACCCAGCTTCACCCATGCCTCTAAAGACAAGGTCCTAGGAGACAGAAGAGCTGCAAAGTAAAAGCAACCCAGGTGTCTAAATAAGAGTGAGGAAAAGACTGTCCCAACTGTCAACAACTGTCCTACATTACCAGGCCAGCTGTCCTAGATTGCTATTTGAATGACAAATGGGTTTCTTCTTAAGTCTCAGGATTTTGGGATTCTGGTCCAAGTAATACAATACTTTACACAAGTCCTTTGTTGTACCAGTGTGTGGTGCCAGAGCAAAGATAAACACTCTCTGGGGGAAAAAAGAGAACATCCTGATGCTTAAATTATCTCTACTTTTTTTTTTTTTTCCTTTATGCTATTGGTTTTTGGAGTGAGAGAATTCTCTGTTCTGCAGAACTGCCCCTCTCATTGCATCCATCATCTAAGGCCCACATAATGCTATCCGGCTCTGCTAATGTTTCCATCTGTCCCTTGGACGAGTGGGGCCCTGTCCCAGGGCGAGAACCACCATGCTTCTGACCATACTGCCCTGGTCCTGAAGGCTTTTGTGCTGTTGTGCTTTCTTTGCTTATGATAATTGCCTTAGTTAATAACATTCTACACAATAATTAAAATATTTTCTTTGTTTTGATCTGTTGCTTTCACTTGATTTTAAATTTCGCTTTACGTAATACCTGGTTGTGATTTATGGTCTCTATACCTCTCAGATTTTGTGCAGAGACAGATACTTAGAAGGATTTATAAGATGAAGCATAAAATCTTACAAAATCAGTCCTTGTCTGTTTGGCTCAGTGTTTAGAGTGTCAGCCTGGACTGAAGGGTTGCAGGTTCAATTCCTGGTCAAGGGCACTCAACCTGACTGCCCGGTTGGGGTGCGTGCAGGAGACAACCGATCCATGTGTCTCTCTCACAACGAAGTTTATCTGTCTCTACCCCACACTTCCACTCTCTCTAAAACTCAATATCGTCTGGTGAGGATAGAAGTGAAAAAGGATTTGCAGAATCAGAATCATTTAAACGAGTGCTGCACGTTTCCTTCTTGAAAGCGAACATGCTTGAAATACCTGCCATCCAGAAAACAGGTTAGGAAATAAAGGAAGGCTTAGTTCTTATGGTGGAAGTATACTAAGTAATCGGGATTAATATTCTGATTGAGAACTTGGAAATCTATCTGATGGCATCAGAGAGCCAGAAAGGCAATGCATAATTATGGAAACATTATGTAGAATGTGAAGGGAACCCAGAGAGATAAACCTGGTACTTGGGGACTCTTTCCCCTTAGAGGTGGGGTGTCTGCTGATTTTAGAAAAAAGCAGCTAAGGGGCTGAGAAGTAATCAACAGCCTCTGACACAAGGGGGAAATGAGTTTGAGGCTTACTGTGGGGTGAGAGGCCTCATAAAAACTCCCAGGCTTCAGTTGGGGCTCTGAAGGACTATACTTAAGAGTACTGTGACCTGGAAACTAAACTCTGAGGGACGGAAGCCCAGCTATAAATAATCCCTATTTCTGGAACTAGATTAAATGATCCCTAGACTCCTGTAAGAAAAATGTAAGTTCTTTTTGGACAAAAATAACATCATCTTGGAGCTTAAATTATCTCTACAACTTCTCATAGTGCTACTATGTCTAGCACTCAGTCAAAAATAATAGAACACCTAAGGAGATTAGGAAACGTCAGTGAATACCACAAGTATAAAAATACCCACAGGAGATCCAGAAAAGGGAATTATGAGAAACAGACTTTAAATAACTATTTCAAAAAGTAAAAGACAAGCTCAAGCATTTTACAGAAAATTAGAAACTATAAAAAAGTACCCCCGAAAATTTTATAACTTAAAAGTATAATTGAAATTGGTAATTCACCAATAGGTTTAATAGCATATTAGACTGAAAACTCAATTTGGATTTGGAAGAAAGGCTGGATAAAATATCCAGTCTGAAGCAAAGAAATTCAAAAGGATGGAAAATCTCAGAATCGAAAGTAAGAGACTTAGGGAATACAATATGAAGGAATAACATATATAGTTAAGAGTTCCTAAAGGTAAAATTAGTAAAAATTTAGCATAGCCCGGCCAGCATGGCTCAGTGGTTGAGAGAGAAACATTGATAGGCTGCCTCCTTCACTCCCACACTGGTGATGGAGCCCACAACCCAGGAATGTTCTGTAACCAGGAATGGAACTGGTAATTTTAAAAATTACCAATTACAATAGCTTCAAAAAATATCAAATACTGGAGAATATATCTAACAAATATACAGACGACGTCTTTGCAGAAATTTATAAAGCATCATTCAGAGCCATTAGGGCCTAAGTAAATGAAGAGAAATACAATGATCATGGCTGGGAAGACTCAGTATTATAAAGAAGTTAATTCTCAAGCTGATCTATTGATTCAAAAAATATTTCATCAAAATCTGAATAGAAAAAGAGTATTATTCTACCAGATACCAAAACTTAAGACAATTAGAATACTTAAGACAATTTGGTATTGGCACAATGACAGACAAATAGACTAGAGGTTGATACAATCAGACTAAAGATGACACAAAAACTGTAAACAAGAGGAAGGGATGGATGGCATCAAGGACAGAGGGGAAAAATAATTTAGAAACACATTCATGTGCTCGAGGGCACTTCATTATGACAAAGATGACACTGGAGAGCAATGGGAAAGCATGATGTTTTCAAAGACTGAATTAGGTTAGTGGGTATTTATTTATATTGGAGAGAAATAAACTCCTAACTATAACAAGCACAAAATTCCATTCTAGGTGTAAATATGACAGGCATAACGATAAAGCTTAGAACAGCACTGTCCAATAGAATTTTCCACGATGACGAAAATATAATATATCTGCACTGTTCAATATGGTAGCTACAAGTTACAAGTGGCTATTAACCACTTGAAAAGTGTCACTAAAGAAGTGAATTTTTAATTTTTATTTCCATTCAACTGATTTAAATTAAACAGGCACATGTTGCTAGTGGCTATGATACTTTCAGTTCTACAAGATTAACAGAGGAAATATGTTTATGAACTTGGAGCAAAGATTTCTCTCTCTCTTTTACATTAGTCTCTGTCTGCTAAAACCAACATCTAGACTAGGGGTGGGCAAACTTTTTGACTTGAGGGCCACCATGGGTTCTTAAACTGGACCGGAGGGCCGGAACAAAAGCATCGATGGAGTGTTTGTGTGAACTACTGTATTTGCCGGCGTATAAGACGACTGGGCATATAAGACGACCCCCTAACATTTCCACTCAAAATACAGAGTTTGTTATATACTCGCGGTATAAGACTACTCCCCACTTGGAGGCATATTTTTCAGGGCCAAAAAATCGTCTTATACGCCAGCAAATACGGTAATATAAATTCAAAGTAAACATCATTACATAAAAGGGTACGGTCTTTTTTTAATTTTTTATTTTAATAGTTTAGAACAGCCATCCAGCCCGCGGGCCGTAGTTTGCCTACGCCTGATCTAGACTATCTCCAAGTTGGTTTCTACTGACTACTTTTCTTTTTACTTTTGTATTTAAAATATGGGTCACATTTTGCTGTTTCTTTGTGTGTTTAATGTTTTGGTATGGTTTCTTTTTTTTTTTTTTTTTAATTGTATAGCATAGTTCATGAAAAATACAACATAAAGATTCTAGACTCTTTCATCTTTCTTTAAAATGGTTGATTTTTATGTTAGTAGACAGTTCAATTACTAAATGATCACCTTGCACTTGGCTAGGCTTGACTTTGTGCTTCACGATAGCAGAGAAGTGGAAACCAAGGTGTTTCCCAAGCCCCCTCTCACTTGGTAGGACTCAACTGCATCCTCTGCAGACTTTTGTTGGGGCTTGGCTTTAGGCTTTGTTTCTGGGTTTAAGTAGGCTGGGTCTTACTCAGTCTCGGGAAGAGTCCTACATTCTAAAGTTTGGCCTTTCTGGTGTCTCAGCAGAAGCCCAAGACGTTAATGAGGCCTTTCCACGACGGCAGGGCCCGAACTCCGAGAGCCCAGCATTGCTTGCCCTCTACTGTGTGTGTTCTGCTTTCAACCCTGTAACTGCCTCTCTGTTAAACCTCTGCTGGCTTTGCCCCTAACATGTGCAGTGCATTTCTCACTTGCTAGGGACCCCACACCACCAGTGAAATGGCTACTTTTATTTATTTATTTGTTTATTTTTAAAAATATATTTTATGGATTTTTTTTACAGAGAGGAAGGAAGAGGGAGAGAGAGTTAGAAACATTGATGAGAGAGAAACATTGATCAACTGCCTCCTGCCCACCTCCTGCTGGGGATGTACCCGCAATCAAGGTACATGCCCTTGACCGGAATTGAACCTGGGACTCTCCAGTCTGCAGGCAGATACTCTATCCACTGAGCCAAACCAGTTAGGGTGAAATGGCTACTTTTAAATAAAAGAGATATCCTTATCCTGAGACTAGAGAGAAAGTGAGAAATTAGGTGTAGGAATAGCCATATATTTGAGAATGGGATCTTAATCTTCATAAAGCATAACCATATATTTGAGAATGGGATCTTAATCTTCATAAAGCATAAAGCAAGAATATAAAGGATAAAGTCAACAAAACTAAGATTTTCCTTCTTTATTTTTCTGCTTAGTAGCATAATTAATAACACCCAAATAAATGTGAAATTCATGACTTAACAAAATCCATGAAGAAAAGAAATATTGTTTAACTATTTCACATGGACCTTGCTTTTGCAATAATGATATACTATTGTTTTATCCAGGCCTTGAAGCTAAAACTAAGAACATGTAGAAAATCACCATCACTTAAATGAACTAAAAATACGTTCAAATATAAAGATAAAATGCTTACTTGGCTGACATGCACTGGTGTTAAAATTAAGTCCAGAACTCCAGACCAGCCAGCAAATACCCCGAGCGGTATGGCATATGCTAAAGCAATCATCAAAAATCTCACATTGCTGTGGAAGAGAAGTAAAAAATATTATTGCAGATTCAAACTCTAGAATTTAAACTTACTCATGAAAACAGTCATTTGAAAATTTGAACATTCAAATCAGAAAAAAAAAATAGTTGTCAGTTGTTAATAACATCAAAGTTCTTTAAATGTTTCATTTTTATAAGAAGTCTTTTTTGTTCATATTGTTTAAAATTGTCAATGTTGCCGAAACCGGTTTGGCTCAGTGG